>OY728121.1:993723296-994973296 GCA_963277665.1 Viscum album
TTCTAGGATTAAGATGTTCTTCTGGTTTTTAAGGATGTATTATGTTCATCATTCCTGTTTATCTTAGGAAGTTGAGGTTTAGTTGGTTGATATGGTTTATCTCCAAAGTATTGATCTAGAAAAGGAGGATGAGGATTTTTAGAGGGAATTGAAAGCTTTTCTATGGAAGGATTTGGGGAAGTAGGAGGGCAATGTTTTAGATGTGGAGATAAAGAGATAGATAGAGAAGATCAATATTTCTTTTAGTTTGGTATGGGGCCTGGTGGGATACTAGGTCCCTTTAGAGGTCTTTGTGATACAGGGGATTCATGTAAGTGTTGGGAACTATATATGGGAGATAAAAATGATGCATATTTTTCATGTGTCAACTTTTAGAAGGAGTTTCAGATAGATTCCCTTTCATCGACCATGAAAGTAGTAATGAGGCAGGAGCCTATTTCTCTTAAGTAGGGGATTATGTGATTTCATGATTTGGGAATCAAGTATAAGGACCTTATATGTTTTTCCCTAGATCTTTTTTCAGATTATGAGTCCTGTGAGAGATGTATTGAGGATGAACATTATCCATCTATCCATTATGTAGTTACTCCTTTTAAGATTACAACATACCTAGAGGTTCATAACAAAATAAAGGTGATAAAGAGTATGCACTCATGAGGAGGTTTTCCATGAGAGGGGAAACAATAGGGTTCCATAATCTGTAGGGTTTTCAGTGTAAATTCTTAGAAACTAGGACCTTCAAAGTTTAAATCAGCCGGGAGTCAACCATAGAAGTTTCCCTTTCGGTTTTCTGGGCCCATTGGTTTCTATGATTTTCCTAGATATATTAGGCTAGTTTTTTTGGGTTGTGGGGTTCATAGAAATTTCTAGTACCAACGCCTACTGGTTCCCCATGATTAGTTTGCGGTAGGTGGACATGTTTATCACCAACCTTAGTATAAGTTTCCAATGAGACTGTTTCAAAAGTAAGGCCATCAAGATTATGATTCATTGAGGGTAGATGGAGAAGGAAGATTATAACCTCAGTATGTTCCTCATATTTCATGACCTAAACCAACTTGTGGTCATGTAGGATTTTTCCAATGGATATATAGTGAATCTAGGTGTGGTCAGTTGCATGCAGTGGAGGCAGTAGTGTCAGAGGGCCTAGTGATCGTTAGGGGTGGGATAATTTCATACTTACCCTTGTTTGTTCTTTGTTTGATTTATGAATTTCAAACTCCTTTGTTGTACCCACTATATTATATTCTCTATGACTGTACATTGAGAGGATTCTCATACCCTTAGTGTTGAATATTCTAGTTAGAGGCTAGACCATCTTGTTTGATGTGTATCGGGGATATAGACTGATGATGGGGCCACATCAGTCTCATGGGTGTATTTTCTTACTATAGATGCATCCATAAGATTTTATTCTCAGCATTGACTAGTTTTATTCCATACCTTATGTTATTGAATACTTCCAAAGGAGAGTAATTTTCTCAAATGTTTATGGTCAGTGTGTGGTTTTCATTGGTAAGAAAAGTTTTTAGATATTCATTCGGTGTGTGGATACCCTCCTTTATTTAATGGATGAGTTATCAGTAGAATCAATGGATGATTGTATAGTGGAGTTCCCTAGGTTTATTGGGGAGTTTATAGATGGTTTCCTTGAGTATGTTGTGATGCTACCCCCTTTATGTCATTTCGAGTTTGGGATAGACTTGTAGCTTGATGATTCTCTGATTTCATTGGATCCTTTTCGAATCACACCTTCTAAGTTATAGGAGTTGAGTATTTAGATAGATGATCTGATACAGAAGGGTTTTATCTGACCTAGTGTGTCACTATGGGGTGAACTAGTGTTGTTCACCAAGGAGGATGGTAGTATGAGGTTGTGCATAAACTACCATAGATTGAATCATGTTATGGTCAAAAATCATTACCCTATTCTGAGGATAGTAAATCTTTTCGACCAACTGATAGGGGTGAGTTGGTTTTCAATGATTGATCTGCATTATGGATATCACCAGTTGAGGGTGAAGGAGGGTGATCTTCTAAAGACTGCATTTAGATGTATTTATGGGCACTTTGAGTTTTTATTCATGTTTTTCGGTGTTACGAATAAACCATACATGTTCATGGGTAATATGAACTCCATGTTCCATGAGTTCCGAGACAAGTTAGATATCATGTTTTTCAATGATATATTGGTCTAATCAAAGTCAGGGGTAGAGCATGTTGATCATATTAGAACTTTCTTGTAGGTTCTTTGATGTCACCATCTATATGGAAAGTTGTACAAGTGTATGTTTTGGAAATGATAGGTGCATTTCCTCAAGCATGTGCTGTCTCGATAGGGTGTGGCAGTAAACCAGTCAATGGTCAAGGAAGTTGTTTCTTAGGAATCACCCATTAATGTAGTAGTGGTTTGTAGTTTTCTTAGTCTTGTAAGATATTATTGGTGGTTTGTGCTGAATTTAAATAAATTTTTAACCCCATTGATATTTTTGACCATTAAATAGAAGGAATTTGTGTGGACTAATCTGTTCCATGTAGCGTTTGGTTGCCTAAAGCAGAAGTTGTTCAGTGCATCAGTTTTATGAGGAGGGTGTTATGTTTGAGGTGTATTGTGATGCTTCACATATGGTCTTGGTATGAATGTCGATAAATCATAGGGAAGTACTCTATTATTGGTCTAGGTAGTTATTTCCCCATGAGTATAACTTTTCCACCCAAGATCTGGAGCTAATAGTAGTTCTGTTTGCATTGAATTTATGGCTAAATTACCTCATTGGGGAGCACTTTATGGTATTCAAGGATCGTAATAGTTTTATATATACCTTTTATCAGAATAATTTGAATATATAATTATATTTGTGGATGGATTTTATTAATGGTTAATATTTTGAGATCTCCTACACCTCATAAAAAGGAAATGTTATGGTTGATGCTTTGAGTATAAAGTTTGGGAATGATGTTGTTCGAGGGTCTGGGGATTCTTGGAGAGTGATAAAGGGTTGGAAACCATGAAAATAGATTCAATATTGAATAATGATAGATAATATTTTTTAATATGATGGTGAGTTTATAGATGATTCATTGGGTGGAGGAGTCTTAGTGGGGAGACATAGAGGCATAGGTGATGCTTGATTGTGGTGGCTACAATGATTCTCCAGAGGGATGGTTGGAGGATGATATGAACCAAAAAAATTTTCTTGAGAGGATTTTTATTTCGATAGTGATGCAATACAAAGTCTTTCATGAGTTTAATATATCACCTTTCATGTCACACACAGAATTTTTCATGATATACCACAGCTTGAGGATGCAGTTTTGGTGGCCCAGGATGAAATAGGTTCTAGCGGAGTTTGTGGTGAAGTGTTTGGTTTTCCATCAGGTAAAGTCTGATCATCGGTTTCCCAGTGGCTTGTTTCACCATTTAAATGTCCTTGAGTAGAAATATGGTTACATCATATTTGATTTAATCATAGGGTTACCCTGATCTCAGGTTTTTTGTGATTCCATATGGGCGATCATTGAATAGTTGATGAAATCGTCCCGCTTCTTAGCGATCAGGGAGTTGGGAACAGGTGATGTTTTGGAAAAGATGTTTATGGATGAGGTTTTGTGGTTTAATGGAGTTATGAGTTCCATTTTCTTGGATCATAATTTAGGCTTTACCGCATGATTCTGTAGTGGATTACAACATGCTTTTGGAACTCAATTATGCTTAAGCACTTATTTCTACTCTCATATGGACAGGAAGACAAAGGAAATCATCTATATGATAAAGGATATGTTGTGAGAATGTGTATTAGACATTAGTAGATCTTGTTTATGACATTTTACCTTGGTTTAGTTTTCTTATAATAATATATATCACTATTCTATTAGTGTGTCTTCGTTTCAGGCTTTATAAGGGAGTTTGTTTTGTTCTCTATTGTATTGGACAAAGGTTAAGGAGGTAGTAGTTCTTGGTACCTATTTGGTGTAGAGAATAATGGAGAATATTCAGCTAGTTCATGAGAGGATTGAAGTAGCACAATACCATAAGAAGTCCTATATCATTCATAAGATTAGGCCCTTGGAGTTCGCGGTTGGGGACCATGTGTTATTGAAGGGTAATGATTGACATGGGAAGAAGAGTTTTGTAAGGGGAAGTAAGATTTTTCCTAGGAATGATGGTCCCTTGGAGGTATTTGGGAGAGTTGGAGAGGTACTATATTGGTTAGAGTTTTCACCATTGATGGAAAGGATCAATGGTTTCTTTCTCATGTCTCACCTTCATTGGTATCTTCACGATGACTCCCATGTCATTGACTGTGGATAGTTGGATATTAATGATGACACAACATTCATGGAGTGACCAGTAGAGAACTAGGATCAGTAAGAGAATGAACTACATGGAAATACCACTCCCTTTGTTCGCATTTTGTGGAGTAATGGTGGCCTCAAGGAGAGTACTTCGGAGTGAGAGGCATAAATGTTTTTCCCAATACCCAAATCCATTTTGAGTTTTCCTAACTCTATTTTTCTTCTGATGTGATGTTTTTGACCTTTTTTTTAGATGACCTATTTTCCTTGGTTTTTGATTTATGATGTGTGATAAATTTCCAACATATGAAACGGGGAGGACCTGATTCCTAATCTATATGTTTTATATAATGATGTGATTAAACCCATGTGGGTGAGTTAGTGACTCCCAAAGCGGATATAATCTTGACATGGAGGATGTAATTTTCTAATTCATGTGTTCAGGGTAGTATAGTTTATTCATTGTAGCAGTTTTTGGTTTGATATATGTGCGGGTTAGATGGTTGTGTTGATTTGGTTATGTAGTTGTGAGGTTTATCAAGCTTTTTTTGAATGTTTGGTTTATCATTTTTAGCTCGTGGTAGCATTTTAGAAGTGATGAGATCATTGAGAGGTATCTCGGGGTGTGGTTGTTCAAAAACCTTTCCTTTTTGGCTTGGTTTTAGATTCTTGGGGGTGAGAATCATCTGATAGGTATCTAATGTAAATATCTATGCCTTCTCAGTCCACTAATTTTCCAATTTTAGTGGTTATAAGTGTTCGAGGGAGGTTTTTGGAGTTTTCAGTGGTAATCCCTTTACTTATTTTTTGGTTAGTCTCATATTTTTATTCTCTTGGGGATTCACTATAGTGATTTTGTTTTTTTGTTTGTGGTGTGATTTGGGATTAGTTTTGATGATAATTTTATGTTGTGTAGGTTGATCTGCAGTTTCCCGTGTGTTTTCATGGTTTGCAGACACTTCCTCTTTTCCCTATGGTGCGCAGCGAGTTAGAATATATTTTTATGGTTGGGAATCCATTGTTTCTCTTTATTGTGTATCATGTAGGAGGGGTTTAATCATATTTTCCTATATGAGATGGTTTTAATGGTTTAATCAATTATAAATAATTGGTTAATTGAAATTTAAGGGGGAAGGGGAATAATTCACATGTTTTTACACCTTTGATATTATTTTCGTATAATGGACTGTAAGGGACTGATGTCCTACTTAAAATTGTAGTTATTGGGGTAATTATTAACACTAGATGGTGTGTATTTTGAATACTAAGTCTATTTTTATTCTTGTGATATAACCCTAAAATAGAAATTGTATAACCATTTATATTTATTTAATGAAATAGTTTCCCCAAGATTATTTCTTTTGTGATGACTCCCATAATTTAATGTGAAATGTGATAAAAGCCCCATTTTTAAACCAATAAAATGGTCTTTTATTTTTTGTTATGTGTGGATGTGCTTGTGGGGAATCGATGTATTTTTACGATGCGATTTGGATCTAAAGGGTGAGATTTGGTCGTTCTTTAGGGTGGTAATGTGTTGGTTGTTTGGTCGTTCCTTTAGGGTGGCGAGGTGGTGGTTGTATGGTCATGCTTCTGGGGTGGTGATGTGGTTTTTGATTAGCCATGATTTTGGGGTAGTAAGGTGGTGTTTGTTTTGCAGTACTTTTGGGGCAGTGAGGTGGTGATTCGATGGGAATGATGAGATACTTGTGATGTGTCGTTTCTGGTGCTAGATTCTTGGGTAGTGATGGAATAATTTTTTTATAATGATTAAAATGGATGGGGTTTGGTTTAGTTACTGAGATGGAAACATTTAATGAAAAATAAATGATGGGATGTGTGGTTAAATGTGGTTGATGATTAATAATGAACTGAATGGGATGGATAATGGAAATTGGTTGGAATGTGAAATGTGGATTGTGGTTTGTGTGGTGTTATTAATTTATAGGTGGAAAAAAGGGTAATGATGTAGTGATTTGGTTAGAGTTTGGTTGTGAGCCCATGGGTTGTTCTTGTGAGTGGATATATGTATATATTTTTATATTCCTTGTGATTTCTATATTCATCATGCCCACATCGAGGAAACCCATATATTCACATGGGGATGTTTTTTCCAACATCCCGGTGATGAGGATGGATGGTTAGCTACCCACTCATTCCCACAATCTCTTATTTGGGAGAAGATATGCACAAGATGTGATGGATGGATGGATCTTAGTGCACTAGGTGATGACCTAGGTGTTTTTGGATGAGATGTGATGTGACCATACTATGGGGTGGTGTCCTAGGTGTTTTCAAGTGAGATGTGATATGTGTGTGGTGTCAGGAGGGTTATGGTGGGGGTTATGCATGGTAGGAGGAGGGAAGGAGGTTAATGTCCTTCATGTTCATGACACCCTACGAATCTAGTTAGGGTTATTATGTGATGGACGAGGAGTTTTTAGGTGAGATATTATGTGACCAGACTATTGGGAAGTTTCCCATGTGTTTTTATGCATGATGTGTTGTGACTTTGATATGGGGTGGTGGTATATGTTATTCGGAAGAGATGGGAGAACTATGACGTACGACATTGGGGTGTGAGAGTGGTAAATTAGTGGGAAAGTGGTGTGGGGTAACATTTATCAATATTATTCTTATTATTTTACTGTACTTGGCTTCTATTATTTGGTGAGCGTATCATGGTGAGGTTTGTATGGATAGTTGGCATGTTTAGGTGTTTTTGGTTCTTCTGTTTTCTCATAGGTTCATTGGTATGATTCTTTCACAGGTGTACGAGAGACTTCAGTTTTCCTTCTGAGCATACTTGTATGCTTATCGTATGTATATAAACTAATTTTCAGGTTTTCAGGAGGATTATGTGGACCATACACAACATTACTAGCTCATATATTTTGATTGTTATTGGGTCACTTCTTTAGCTTTACTTTTGGATATTTAATTTTGGCCACATTTATCTGTTCTTTTATTAATTGTACATGTATTTTTTGATGGTTTTGGTTTCTTTTATATTATTTCATGGAGTTTCTTATGGATGATTCATCTTATCTCCCAATAAATTATTATTATTAAGGGTAATTCCTCCCATTTCATGATATTTTTATACCTTTGGTGCTACTGTCCAACCTAGGGCCTACTAGAGGCCAAACATGGGGGGTCATTATCTCTATCCCATCATTGTGGTATATTTGTTAGGAGGGGGCCATTCTTAGTGACCAGTTGAGATGTGATCCATCATTACATGGGTTTTTCTATGATTTTACCTTGACTGATTTGGTGTCCTTTAATGGTGTACTATTTGGGGGTTTTTAATTTTTTATTCTGGTACCTTCTCCTTGAGGAGTGTTTATATAGAGAATTTTATCATTTATCTTCCATTTTTTGGGGGAAAACTGTTCCATCGTGGTATTGATATAATTTCAGGTTTCAGTCACCCACCCATAGGGATTTATAATTCCCTTCGGTATGTGTCAAGAATAGTCTGGTTATTAGGGTACCGGGGTATTTGGGATGGTTATTGAAATCAATTATCAGAGTTGATGCTGGGATCGGTACTCCCATATGATAGGAATCATAGGGAATGAGTCTACCATGTGTTATCTAAATGAATATTTGATACTCTCCAAACTCATAAGGGTGTAGGTCCACTATCTGTAGAGTTGGTACTCCCCTGTCTTTGAGCTTTGGTGGGGATTAGGTCCTCCACTAGATTCAAAACTCACGCAGTTGAGGCATCTACCAGAGAGGCACTTGTCCTTTAATATATTCGACAGAGGTTTACATTAGACTTTTGGCATCATGAAAATAGTATCTCATGGAGCAATGGAAGACTTGTTGTTCTTTATTTCTATGTAGATCATGTTTTGTCCCTCTTGGATTGGGGTATCATTATTAAAATAACTATATAGTTGGGTTTATATCTCCCCTTTTCTTTATGGGTTATGCAAACCATTGTATTTATTGTTGCTTTATGTTTCTAAGGAATCTTTATTGGTTTATTTATACTCACCCCTACATGGGATTTTCAGACATGTGTCATGTATTATGTAGATGATAGATAGATTGGCAGAGATCATGGTGGACTAAGTATTGGATGAGCATAGTAGTACTTGGTGTCGTTGAACGTGCTTGGTGGTTGGACTTTGTAAAGACCTAGAACTTCCATGTAATTTTTTTAATTAAATGGGAATTTTATGAGTCCGTGAAAATTGATGGCGCGTGATTCTATGGCCCGGTATGCCCGGAATGTATTTAGAAACATTTCTTCAGGTACATTTAGTAAACATAAGAGTGGGTTTTTCTAACTTTCGAACCTGTGCTCAGAATTGAAATCCGAGGGCACCGTTGAACTCGCATCGCCATTATTTTCTTCAGGACACCTTCACCTCAACCGCAGTGGGTCGAGGGTGAAATATAGAATTTGGGTTTTTCGTGGAAATGAAAAAAATAATAATAAAATAAAATAAACTTCTATTTTATTTTATTTTTTTAAACCTTCTATACATGAGATAAGGTGGTGGGGACCACCTAGACTAAAACCTCCTAAGAGAGGTTATAGAGGTGGGGACCAACGAGCCTAACCTCCCATGAGGGGTTATGGTGGTTGGGACCACCCGAGGCTTAAAACCCCCTTGAAACCCCTTGAACTCCCTATTAAATGTGGGTAAGTCTCTTAGACTTCCCCTTGTTTAATTATGCCACCACCTTTTAATTAATAAACCAACTCGATTAATTAATGATTCTGATTTGAAATTATGCCAAAATATTCTATAATGTCGGCTAATTCATTTCTTGGGTGGAATTGGGGGAAAATCTTGGCAAAAGGGAGAAACATAGAGAATTGGGAGAAAGCTCTCCAATTAAGAACGCCAATGAAAAATGCCAACTTCGACTTCGACTTCTTCCTCGAGACACCCTTCAGGGAGGAACATCTTCGACTACTATGAAATGATGCACGAGCCATGGATTGGAGGTTTGTGGCGGACGAGATGAATGTCGACAACTTCACCCTCTTCCCTCCTCGTCGATGTCAACGAAAAATCTAAGGTAGGGGTGTGTTTAAAAATTTATCAATACTAATTCCCTCTCACATTGAATAATTTTATGTTTAGCCGCTTGCTACCACCCTAACGCGGGGGTACGGGCCATGAAAACATGGCCTGACCCCTCCGCAAATATTTTGGTGATGTTCGCGATGGAGAAGGACGGAAACCAACCATGGTTGGGGCACAAGAACGACGGTTGGCACCACCGCCGGCCGCGATGAAGATGACGGCACAACGGCACTGCCCCGTGACCACAACTGCTTCGCGGCCTCCACACCGTCCGCAGTCACCGTCGTCGTCCGCAACTATGCACCACCCCGCGGCCGGACCACCTTCCCGCGGGTGAGGCGCTGCCCTGTGGCCGAACCGCCGCCCCGTGGCCGGATCGCCACCCTGAGGCCAGGCCGCCGCCCTGCAGCCAGACCACCGCCCAGTGGCCGAGCTATCGTCTGCGACCGAATCCCCGTGGCCTCCACCCTCCTGGAAGAGCCGCCCCGGTCGAACCACCTTGCGGCCACCCGTAGCCCTTGCGGCCTGCTGGGCCGAACCCAACGGGCCAGGCCGGACCGCCAAGTGGGATGGGCTGGACCCAACGGGCCGGACCACCCAGTGGGCCAGGCCGGACCCAGCAGGTCGGGCCAGGTCGACCCGAACCAAGTCAGTTCAGGTCTGACCGGACCCGGACCAGATACGACCCTATACTTTACTTAGGCCATTACTTTGGCACCGGACATCTGTTTGACAAACCGTTAGTGGAACTAGAAATCTTGGAGCGAGTCGGTCCCTTTGAGTATACCCCACTGGATAATTAGATTAAGTTGGGGTACGGTCAGGTTGGGTCGAGCACGAATCCAACTGGGCCCCCAGGACTAAATGGCTAATAACTCACAGACCGGGCATCTGATTGAGGCACTGTCTATTGCGTTGATGCCCATATGACTTGGCGGTCCTTTGAGATACTTCTTCATGGGACTTCGTGGTAGTTGTAATATCGACCAGTGTCTTGTGGAGCGGATCCTCCTGGAGACAATCAAGCATAGTGCGGGAACCTTGTAGCTGGCTGTGACGATGTACTAGGATCCTATGTGGGTCTAACAATGTTCTGACGATATACTAGGATCCTGTGTGGGTCTAACGATGTACTAGCGATCCAGTGTGGGTTAGCTCATAGCGATCCTATGTGAGTCATCTCCTTACAATCCTGTGTGGGTTAGCACCTAGCGATCCTGTGTGGGTCAGCTCCTAGCAATCTAGTGTGGTTCAGCTCCTAGAGATCCTGTGTGGGTCAGCTCCTATCCTAGCGATCCTGGATGGGTCAGCTCCTAGCAATCCTGTGTAGGTCAGCTCCTTTCCTAGAAATCCTGTGTGGGTCAACTCCTAGCTATAATGTGCAGGTATGCTTCTATCCTAGTGATCCTCTGTGGGTCAGCTCCTAGCGATCATGTGTGGGTCAACTTCTATCCTAGTGATCCTGTGTGGGTCAGCTCCTAGGAATCCAGTGTGGGTCATCTTCTATCCTGGTGATCCTGTGTGGGTCAGCTCCTAGCTATCCTGTGGGGGTTAGCTCCTATCCTTGCAATCCTATGTGGTTCATCTCCTAGTAATCATTTGTGGGTCATCTTTTTTATAGGGTAAGATGATTTAGTAGTTACATCTAATCATATCTACTACAGTACTTAAGTTATACCTGGTGTGAGATGAGTCTGTACCTATGTGGTACTTTCCTTCTTGGTTCTTCTTCCTTCATGGAACAGTTGAGCTTCGAACTTTTGAGTTGGAATCTGTGTTTTCCTCATGATTGAGATGTGTATACTTGATAACTTAGGTATATGTATGGTCATATACCTATGTAGGGTTATCATTCCTTGGTGGATTTTGTGAGACCTTGAGGGTCTCGGGGTCCCTACTGAGTATCGTTATACTCACCCCTGCACGAGCTATGCCTGTACCTTATTGTGTTGGATGTAGATGACAGACAGCGCTGACTGAGGGTGAGAGTACTAGTACTGGACGGTGCCCAGAGGAGGACCATACGGTGTGTCGGTACGTAGAGGAGACGGGTGGATGTGGAGTGTTGAGGAGGTGATCTGTACCTACCCTTCAGGTAGGAACCTCTTAAGATGACCCAATAGTTGTTTTTATCTTTCTTCAGTTGTATTGTATTTCAGTTGTACTTATATCTTTACAGTTGGGATTGTATTCCGACCCATTCTTACATTTAGCACTCTTTTTGCTATACAATTGACTTGAGTTCGTATCTTGATGTGTGCATGGATACATGTGCTTACAGATTATAAAGAAAATTCCTTCCCAATTTTGGGGAATACACCTTCGGTGCTAGTCGCCAGCCCCTATCCTATGGAAGGCGGGATTGGGGTTGTCACACCACTGGCCCTGGGGGACGGTTTGTGACAAATTGGTATTAGAGGAGTCGGTTCTACCATAGAACATAAGACTCTGATATTTCTTTTAATGGAAAGAGTGTTAAGTGTAGTGAGTGTGGTTATCATTTTATGGAATCTAGTGTTGGTGCGGTAGCCGACGTATCCATACACCAGTACCCTGACTTATGATTTCCAACTCAGTGCACGAAAACGCTGATTGCGTAGTGTGTTTTTTTAAGAGTTTCCTTTTGTGATCTCTTTGAGTCAACTCACCAGGTATAAATTATTGATCGTGGCACACCTGTTTCTTTTCAATATTCCTCCATGCAGACAACCAGCTAGGGTTATGATATTAACACGCACTGATAGCCCACCGAGCGAAGAGGCCTCGATGCAGGGCCCTTTTCTGGTAGAGGCATCAGTGGTACCATTACCCGTTGGTCCACCGATTCCACCCGCCCTAGTATCAGAGGGTGCATTCCACTTGAGCGCATTGCATGAGTTCCAGCGCTAGAGGGAACCCAGGTTTAGGGGAGAGATGGACCCACAGGCAGCTGAGGATTGGCTGGAGGCTGTAGTGAGAGTTTTCTGACTGGTAGGGACACCAGCTGACCCCATGGTGATCCTTGCCGCCAGCCTTCTATAGGCAGCAGCAGCAGGCAGATGGTGGATCGTGATGATCCAATTTCACGACGAGGTGATGCTTCTCTAGGAAGACTTTGAGAGCCTGTTTCGGACAGAGTTTGTTCCAGTGACTCTTTGCGCAGTGCACATATAGGAGCTGCTTCATCTACACTAGGGTAGCATGACTGTGGCTCAGTACTCAGTGAGGTTCACTGACCTCTCATGTTACTCCACCGATATGGTATGAGACCCATTCTTCAGGGCCCAGACCTTCGAGCAGGGGCTCAGCCAAGAGATCAGGGCATCGATGATTTCTCTTAGTATCCTGACACAGGCGGGGGTGTTAGAGAGAGCCCTTTTAGTGGAGAGTTTCTTTAATGAGCAGTCACCAGCCACGAGACCCACCACCAGTCTACACGTAGTGGAGTCTTCTGTAGCTGATAGTAGATAGATGTTGTAGAGGTACAAGAGCACCAGACCTATGGGTGGATGACCGCTGGATTCAGAGTCGGTTGTGCAGGGCACCCGAGGCAGAGACAGACATGCCATGAGAGGGTAGTGTTACGCATGTGGAGTGCAAGGTCACATGGCTCGTGACTATACGACACGCCGTATGGATGATTAGAAGACGGTTGAAGGACCACCCAGGCAGAGATAGAGTTCGACTGAGGAGTTCTGCAGGGAGCAGGAGGACGTGGGAGAGGAGCTGGTCGTGTATCTGGCAGTGGACAACGATTTGAGATGTTACCACCACCACCACTAGGTGGTCCACCCCGACCACAGGGAGTAGGTGGATAGGGGCGAGCTCATCTTCAATCAGCTGAGGACTACGACCATGGCACTCCGAAGATGATACGAGGTGTGATCTGTGTCTATTCCATATTATCTTCAGTACTTATAGACACAGGTTCCAGTCATTATTTTATTTCCACTACCCTCGTTCGGAGCTCGAAGATTCCGATGGAGCTTTTGGCTCGATCCTTATGGCTAGAGACTCCTATGGGATAAGATTAGACGATTATGCACCGGTGCCGATAGTGAGAGATTACTCTAGGAGGCGAGAGCTTCGGTTGGGATCTCCTAGTAGCAGCATCGAGGCCTTACGACGTCATCTTGGGTATAGGCTGGTTATCTACAGTCCATGCTTAGATAGACTATATTAGGCACAAAGTGCGGTTTTTCCGCATGGATGGGACTAGGTTTACCTTCACCGGTGAGAAGGGAGCCTTTGCAGCACATGATGGACTTACTCGAAGTAGAGTGAAGCCGATCACTCATCAGTTGGTTAGCCTTACCCTCAGAGCAGTGGATGTGGAGAGTCTGAGTTATCCTATAGTGGTGGACCAGTATGCAGATGTCTTCCCTGAGGATGTTCCGGGTCGACCTCCTTGCAGATAGTTGGACTTTTACATTGACTTGTACCCCAGGACAGAATCGATATCTACACCATCATATCAGATGGCTCCCATGGAGCTTCGTGAGCTGCGGGTATAGCTACAGGACTTTCAGCGGAAGGTATTCATCTGGCCCAGTGTTTCTCCCTGGGCAGCCCCAATTTTTTTCTCCAAGAAGGAAGATGGGAGATTGAGACTTTTTTTCGACAATCGGTGCCTGAATCAGGTGACCATGTTGAAAAAGTACCCACTCTTGAGGATTGATGACCTCTTCGATCAGCTGAAGGGAGTACGGTGGTTCTCGAAGAAAGACCTCAGATCAGGCTATCATCATCTCACAGTGCGAGACGAGGATGTGTAGAAGACAACATTCAGATGTCGGTATGAACATTACGAGTTCTTGGTTATGCCATTCGGTGTGACTAATGCTCTAGTAGTTTTCATGAGACTCGTGAACAATATATTTCATCCATAACTTGATCGCTTTGTCATAGTCTTTATCAATGAAATTCTGATATACTCGAATATTTAGGAGGAGCATGCCTATCATTTGTGGGTAGTACTGGACACACTCTGAGAGAAATAGCTTTATGATAAGCTCTCGAAGTTCCAATTATGGATCTGAGAGGTTCACTTTCTAGGACATGTCATCTCAGAGGCTGGAGTTGCAGTGGATCCAGCAAATATTGAGGCGGTACTTGCTTGGGATCCACCCAGAAGTGTGACAGAGGTATGGAGTTTCCTGGGTTTGGCTGGATACTACCAGAGATTTGTGCAAGATTTCTCCAGAGTTGCAGCACCACTATCAGTGTTGACGAAGAAGGGGAAACCCTTCGTGTGGTCGGAGAGATATTAGCAGATCTTTCAGGAGATGAGGTAGAGTCTGACTAGTTCCCCCATCTTGAGGCTTCCAGAGGAGGGAGTAGGGTACGTAGTCTACTGTGATGCATCAGGGACTGGACTCTGGTGTGTCCTTATGCAGGAGAGAGCAGGGATCACATATGGTTCTCGACAGCTGAGATAGCATGAGCAGAACTACACTACTCATGACCTGGACTTAGCAGTAGTGGTCTTCTCCTTGAAGATGTAGCGACATTACTTGATGGGAGAGCATTTTACAATGTACTATAATCACAAGAGTCTTAGGTATATCTTCTCTCAGAAGGCCCTGAACCTGAGACAACAACGTTGGCTTGAGTTCCTCCAGGACTATGACTTCGAGATAGTCTATACTCCTGGGAAGGGGAATGTTGTCGCAGATGCACTCAGTAGGAGATCTGGTATAGAGCTTCTAAGTGAGGTGATGGAGCAGCTGGCCACTTTACAGATATCATATGTGGATCAGGATGGAGTAGTTTTTCTACAGTATCTTATAGTCACTCCCCCACTTCTTCAGCGAGTTAGGGAGGCGCAACATGGGGACGCTGACTGCGAGACTCGATGTGCTCAAATATCCATAGGATAGGAACCTGATGGATTTTCTAAATGTGGGGAGCATGTCATCCTCTTCATAGGATGTACCATGGTACCAGTGTCACTTCACAAGGAAATGTTGAGGGAGTTCCACAGTTCCCCTCTAGCGGTACATCCAGGAGTGGCGAAGATGTACCAGGATCTCCAACGACAACACTGGTTGCCGAGAATGAAGAAAGTATTAGCAGAGTTTGTCTCACGATGCCCCACTTGTCAGTAAGTGAAGGTGGAGCATCAGGTACCAGCAGACTTGGTTCAAACATTCGAGGTCCCAGAGTGGAAGTGGGATGAGATATCCATGGACATTGTGATAGGACTTCCACGTACATTTAGGGGACATGACTTGATTTTGGTGATCGTCGACCGACTCACCAAGTCGGCCCACTTCCTACCGATCAGAGAGCATGGTTCAGTAGAGGGCATGGGACGCCTCTATGTGTAGGAGATTTTGCAGTTACATGGAGTAACCTTGACGATTTTCTCCGGTCATGATGCATGTTTTACTTCCCAGCTTAGAAGGGGTTGCAAGAGGCTTTCGGGATGCAGCTTTGTTTGATCACCTCCTTCCTTCCCCATATGGATGGCCAGACCGAGTGGACCATTCAGACCCTCAAGGACATGCAACATGCTTGTGTACTCGACTTCGGTCACAGCTGGGAGGATCACTTTCCTTTGGTGTAGTTTTCACACAACAATAGTTATCACTCCACCATTGGGATGGAACCTTTTGAGGCATTATACAGGCGACCTTGCAGATCAACTTTGTGTTGGACTGACCCAGGGGAGTCAGCACTAGTGGGACCAGAGATGGTACGGGCTACCACAGAGAAGGTGCAGATCATCCATGAGTGGATGAAGACTACACAGAGTAGGCAGAAGTCGTATGCTGATAGGAGACGGAGACATGTGGAATTTGAGGATGGTGACCACGTCTTTCTACGGGTCTCACCTTGACGAGGTTTGTTGAGATTTGGTCTGGGTGGTAAGTTATCTCTGAGATTCATTTGTCTCTTCTAGGTCCTCAGCAGAGTTGGTGAGGTGCCATACCGCTTAGCTCTTCTACCTCAGTTGCACCAGGTACACGACGTCTTCCACGTATCCCAACTGAGGAGATACGTGCACAACCCTTCCCACATCATTGACGATGGAGAGCTATACGTTGATGATGGGGAAAATTTTACGGAGGTTCCAGTTGAGATTGAGGAAACATGAGTGGATCTTTTGTGGGTGGTCGATACATTTGGTGTGCGTTCGTTGGCAGTACGGGAACCTCTAGCAGAGCACTTGGGAGCGGTAGGCTCAGATGCGTGTTCAGTTCCCCCAATTGTTTACCTAGTTTTGAGTTGTGGATTACGGGAATGTAGAGCCCTGAGGTGGGGAGAATGTAATGACCCATAATTTCAATGTAATTTTCTTTTAATTAAATGGAAATTTTATGAGTCTGCAAAAATTGACAGTGCGTGATTCCAAGGCCCGGTGTGCCCAGAATGTATTTCTGAACATTTTTTCGAGTACATTCAGTAAACGTGCGAGTGGGTTTTTCTAACTTTTGAACCGGTGCTCGGAATTGAAATATGAGGGCACTATTGAACTCGCAGCACCACAATTCAATTAAGGAGACCTTCACCTCGACCATAGTGGGTCGAGGGTGAAGCATAGAATTTGGGTTTTTCATGGAAATGAAAAATAATAATAAAATAAAATAAACTTATATTTTATTTTATTTTTTGAAACATTATCTACATGAGTTATGGTGGTGGGGACCACCTAGACTAAAACCTCCCGTGAGAGGTTATGGAGGTGGGGACCACCGAGCCTAACCTCCCATGAGAGGTTATGGTGGTGGGGACCACCCAAGGCTTAAAACCCCCTTGAAACCCCTTGAACTCTATCTTAAATGTGGGGAATTCTCTTGAAATTACCCTTGTTTAATAATGCCACCCCCTTTTAATTAATACACCAACTCGATTAATTAATGATTCCAATTTGAAATTCTGCCAACATATTCTATAATGTTGGCTAATTCATTTCTTGGGTAGAATTGGGGGAAACTTTTGGCAAAAGGTAGAAACTTGGAGAATTGGGAGAAAGCTCTCCAATGAATAACGCCAACAAAAAATGCCGACTTCTACTTCGACTTCTTCCTCAGGAAACCCTTCAAAGAGTAATTTCTTCAAATACAACGAACCGACACATGAGCCCGGGATTGGAGGTGTGTGGCGGACTAGACAAATGTCGACAACTTCAATATCTTCCCTCCTCGTCGACGTCAATGAACAATACAAGGTAGGGGTGTGTTTAAAAATTGATCAAGGTTAATTCCCTCTCACATTGAATCATTTTATGTTGAGCCGCTTGCTACCTCCCTAATGTGGAGGGTGAGGGCCAAAAAAACATGGACCAACCCCTTCGCAAATCTTGTGGTATTCTTCACGATGGAGAAGGACAACAACCATTCAATGTTGGGGTACAAGAACCGTGGTCGGAACCACCATTGGTTGTGACGAAGGCGCCGGTGCAACGGCACCACCCCATGGCCTCCACGCCGTCTTCTATCATCGCTGCCGTCTGTGGCTCCACACCGCCCCATGGTCGGACTGTCACCCCGTGGCCGAGGCGGTGCCCCGCGGTCGGACGGGCCGGACCACCCCGCGCGGCCGGCCCACCGCCATGCGGCCAAACCACCGTTGTGCGCCCGGACCACCTCCCCCCCTGGGGGCTGGACCGCCACCCCACGGACAAACCCCCTGTGGCCTCCACCCTCCCGGCCGAGCCACCCGCAGCCGAGCCACCCCGGCCAAACCGCCTCACGGCCACCCGCAGCCCTCGCGGCCTGCCGTGCCGAACCCAGTGGGCTGGGCCGACAAGAGGGCCGGGCTAGACCCAGGGGGTCAGGCCGGGTCGACCCGAACCAGTTCGATCTAGTCCAGGTCAGGTCGGGCAGGTCCGACTGGGTCAGCCCGGACCCGGACTAGATACGACCCTATACTTCACTTAGGCCATAAATTTGGCACCAGAAGTTTGTTTGATGAACCGTAAGCGACTATGGAAATCTTGGAGTGAGTCTGACCCTTTGAGTATACCCCACTGGTGAATTATATTATGTTGGGGTACGGTCAGGTTGGGTCGAGCATGAATACAACCGGGCCCCTAGGACTAAAAGGCTAATAACTCATAGACCGGGCATCTGATTGATGCATCAGCTGTTTCTTTGAGACCCCTATGATGTGGAGGTCCTTTGAGATACTTCTTTATGGGACTTAGTGGTAGTTGAAATGTCTACTAGTGGCCTCTGGAGCGGATCCTCCCAGAGACAAGCGAGCATAGTGCGGGAACCTTGTAGCTGGCTATGACGATGTACTTCGATCCCTTGTGGGTCTGACGACATACTGACGATGCACTAGGATCCTGTGTGGATCTAAAGATGTACTGGAGATCCTGTGTGGGTGATCTCATAGCGATCCTGTGTCGGTAAACTCTTTGTGATCCTGTGTGGGTCAGCACCTAGCAATCATGTGTGGTTCAGCTCCTAGCGATCCTGTGTGGGTCAGCTCCTAGCGATCCTCTGTGGGTCAGCTCCTATCCTAGAGATTATGTGTGGGTTAGCTCCTAGCGATCCTATGTGGGTCAGCTCTTATCCTAGAGATCATGTGTGGGTCATCTCCTAGTGATCATGTGTGGGTCAGCTCCTATCCTAGTGATCCTATGTGGGTCAGGTCTTATCCTAGCAATTTTGTGTGGGTTAGCTCCTAGAAATCCAATGTGGGTCAGCTCCTTTCCTAGTGATCCTGTGTCGGTCAGCTCCTGGGGATCATGTGTGGGTCAGCTTCTTTACATAGTAAGATGATTCAGTAGTTACATCTAATCATCTCCACTACTGCACTTAAGTTATACCTAGTGTGAGCTGAGTCTGTACTTGTGTGGTACTTTCCGTCGTGGTTCTTCTTCCTTCATGGAACAGTTGAGCTTCAGACTTTTGAGTTGTACTCTAGGTTTTCCTCATGATTGGGATGTGTTTACTTGATAAATTAGGTATATGTATGGGCATATACCTAAGTAGGGTTATCAGTTTTTTTTCATACCATGTGGTTTGTCCTTGGTGGATTTTGTGAGACCTTGAGGGTCTTGGGGTCCCTACTGAGTATTGTTATACTCACCCCTGTACGGGTTATTCCCACACCTTGTTGTGTTGGATGCAGATGACGGACAATGCTAACTGAGGGTGAGAGTACAAGGACTAGACGGTTCCCGGAGGAGGACCATACGTCATGTCAGTACGCAGAGGAGATGGGTGGACGTGGAGTTCTGAGGAGGTGATATGTACCTACCCTTCAGGTAGGAACCTCATAGGATGACCCAGTAGCTGTTTTTATCTTTCTTCAGTTGTATTGTATTTCAGTTGTACTTGTATCTTTACAGTTGGTCTTGTATTCCGGCACCTTTTTACTTTCACCACTCTTTTTTCTATACAGTTGACTTGAGTTCGTATCTTTTTGTGTGCTTGGTTTCATGTGCTTATAGGTTATAAAGGTAATGCTTTCCAAGTTTTGGGGAATACACCTTCGGTGCTAGTCGTCATCCCCTAGCCTATGGAAGGTGGGATTGGGGTAGTCACGGCACGAGCCTCGAGGGACGGGTCGTGACATACATAGAGATCATGATTTGGGCTCTCTATATATATTAACTTTTTATTGTGATGTTAGGACACATCTTGAGTGGGTGTTTATTTTTTCCATTTTACTATATATATATCTTTTTTGTTTGTACTTTGATGTTTTTTCAAGAAAAAATTGTGTGCATTTTTTACACTCTAGAGGTTATAGTTTATAATTACTCTACATCGTTTCATGGACCTTGGTGGTGTCTGTATATATAGGTACATTTTCCTAAGGCCTCTAATTTCATTGTCACACCTAATCATCACTAATATTCAACCCTTATCTCATTGTAAGTGATTTTGGGGTGTCATACATGGCTTAATGTCAGTCCAGGTGGGGGCCTGATAGGTTGGTTCATGACATGCATAGTCTCCGAGGCCATTTAGTCATGTCATGTAACCTTTAAAAAATTCCTCAAAACTTGTTATTTTTACATAGAACCAATCTATACTCCCTCATTTTCACTAAAAAAAGGAGAGATTCCCTTTTGGGTGATTTTAGGGAGATTTTGGTGAATCTCCCCCTCTAGATTTATATTCCCTCATATATTTAATATTTAGAGATCGGTATTGAAGTTTTTTCAGTTTTTCTTCTACATATCTTCTATTTATCTCTAAAATTAGAGTTTTTACATTGGATTCTCACAAAGGTATGGTGAATGCCTTTAAAATGATGGGTATTTTTTTGTTGGTTCATTGAAGAGGATATTAGGAGTAATGATCTTGGGATTGGTGGTGTGATTCCATTCTAGAATTATGATTGAGGTGAGTAGCTTCTCACTCACGTTATTGTGTGAGAAATCACATGATCTTGAATATTTGTGTTTTAGTAAAATATTTTATGGTTTGAAAATAATATGAGTATTGTTTTTATTTGGACTTAGTTAAAAATAGATTTTTGTGTGAGTGATTTGAGGAGTAAATAAATAGTGGATTTCTGGGTGGGTTCAAGGATTCTATAAAATTAAGGAATTTTTAAATTTTTATTTGAAATGGGGTTGTTGATTAGATAGTTGTTAGGTTGGGATTATTATTAATGATTTATAGAATAGATCATATAGTTTTTTAATTGTTATTTCTCAATGTATTAAGTTTCTTGGGGGGTTTGTTTGAATTTGTGCCTTGAGTTACATGGTTGATGTTATTTGGTGTGCGCATTAAGTTTCACAATTGATGTTATTTGGTGTTTACATTGAGTTTCATGATTTTGGTGTTATTTTGGTTTGTGCATTAAGTTTCATGAGATTATGATATCATTACTTTTGTTTTTAATTGGTTTTGTGAGGGCATAAACATGAGTTTGGTTACTCCCATTTGGGTGTGGAGACCTTGTTGGGAATGATAAGGTGATGTTGTGGAACCTCTCGCTTCGATGTAGGGACCTCATCAGTAATGTACGGTGATGTGGTCAGTATATACCACTTGGGTGTGAGGACCTTATTTGTAATGAGAAGGTCGGTTTTGGGGGTATTCATTCGACTTGTGAGTTTGTGATACCCATTATTGGACATTAATCATGGTATAAGGGTTCTATAGAGTTTGGTTTTGAAAACGTATGAGTGAATTGGTTTTAGAAAGATGTTATTGATATTTTTCCGAGTTATATTGTAATTTTTTCTATTAAGATGTTAATTTAGTATGGTTTTTTAGAAATGTTACATGGCTTATTATGAGATTACTAATTACTAAATATATTTCAAATGGTTTTATAAACATTCATGGGTTGGGTAATGATTTATAAAAATGAATTTTTAGCTTCATCGGTTTTTACATGAATGGAATGCATGAGAAGATTTATGGAAAAAATATTAGGCCTTATACTTACCTCCTACAAAGACATTTCTATGTAGACATATATAATATTTTTATTGAGTTGAGAGTTTCATAGCTAGATGGGTAGAGAAATGGTGGTCATCTAGTGGAGACTAGTAGAGGATGGATTAATGGTGGTGGTTGATTACTATACATAGTGGTGTTTTTATTGTGAAGTATTTTCTATAAAGACCTGAACCCTATTAGCCCAGAGTCGTTGGTTACATTATAAATTAGAATAAGATATAGGAAATTGCATCCCAGATGACCAAATAGTTTAATAGTATTGGTAAACTAGATACATAATTGAAATTCAGATTACATTTTAAACATAAAATACATAGAGTATTTTCATTGATAATTCCATTATTCCAATTAGTATATCCCTACATGTCAATAAAAAAACACTTCCTAGTGTACTAAGGAAAATAAAATATAATAAAGGGGTGATATCAGATGCTCAGTAAGGGTAATAATATAGAATTACCTATCATGAATAATTAATCAAAATCAATATAGAAAGATAAATAAATGAGACACATTCTATTCAATCAATAAAATGCGCATATTTTGGCAGAAATAAATAATAATCAAATAAATACATATAAATAATTGCATAATATTGAAACATATCCTTGTATATTAAACTAATTTAATAATCACATGGAAATAACTAATCTCATAATGTGGGAATTCATAATTGTGGACATATGAAACATACTATCAAGGCCCTTCATAATATAGTTTCAATCAATGGGTAGAAACTCGTCTAATTTGGCCAACTGATTTTTCTCATGAGATTTATTGATGCATCAAGGGGATATATAAAATTAGGACCCACCTATCACTTACTAATTACAATTAATTCATCATATGAAAGAGGTTAAAAAAAATCAACATAGAAATTAATATTAAAAAAACTAAGATATAAAATGTTAATACTTACCCCAATCAAATAAACATAACCATAAACCATCCACAAAAATATGGTGAACAGTGATAAAATTGTATGTCCCTAATAAAACTAATCATAAACTCTAAGAATAAATAAAAAGGATGATATCAATACAATATATCCTCAGGTGGTCATAATTAAAATAAATTGTTGATGTCGTTGATGAATAGAAATGCCCTAAAAATGTCATTAAAACATTCTTGAGAAAAATAACCTTTGAACATTGAAAATCATCTGTTAAAATAAAAAGTTCACAAAAAAAATTAATAAATGTTTCGTTGAAAATAATAATTGAAACATAATAAATAATCTTTAAAACATTTAGTGGTAATTATGGTGGGAAATTCAGTTCATGTAGTGCATTTTAAAACAAATATTTATTTAACAATTTTGGTAAAAGCCAAACAAGCCTTGTTTTGAAAGAAACAAGAATATTCCTTTCAAATTATTTTTTAAAAAATTAAAAATGGGGAAAATTTATTTAATAAATCATTTGGAAAAGGTTGAAATAATTTTTGAAAATAATTTTCAGAAAACATGGATTTCAATGAATTGAACTTTTGACTGAAGAGCGAAATAGAGTCAGATTTTCTTATAAACATTTTCTCAGTAGTTTTAAGTACTAATGAGTGGAAAATGGTATTATTACTTGAAAATATTTATGAATAAACATATGATAATAAAATATATTGAGTTTAATATATAATTATAAAATAAATTTTCCAAGGGAGACCTAACAAAAACAATCCTGAATAATGATTAGATTATGAAATAAACGTTGACCACTTTGGTATCTTTTGAATCATAATCCCCATGAAAGAAATAATATAAAAAACATTAAATACCATTAATAGATATATATTTATTATATAACATATCAAAATGTACAGTGAATTCACTTCACAAAGGAATAAGTTGTGAATATGGCATATGTACCATGGAAGTAAAAGTGAGATGAGAAACCCTTACCTCATGTTTGGCTTCCTTCACATGTGTCTAAAACTCCCATATAATAAATATAAGATTACTATAAATCTATTATATAATAAATAATAATATATATCATACCATATATGATTTATATATAGTCTTTTATCACCTGTTTACTAACAATTCTTTTTCAAAATCATTATTTCTGGTTATAGTTGTTTCATTTTCATATATGTTTTAGTTTAGTAATTTTGGTCCTATAAAATTTATCTTTTTTAAATAATATAAATAATTTTAACAATTATATAAATATCATATATATTGAATATATATTTTTTTAAATTAATTTATTAAAGTAAGATATAGAAAATGGATTACATCATTTATGGAGACAGTAGGTCATACATACGTATGAACGTTGTTTCTATTTTTCTCAACAGATGGAAAAAAGGAAAATAAATAATAATTCACCTATATAGAATATTTATTATTTCATATATTTCATGAATATTTATCAAATATATTCTTATTACCATCCATGTAAAAATAAAATGAAAAACATGTCACATTGCTATGTGGAGGTGATAGTCCACATGTACGCACGAGCGACGTTATTATTTTCCAATGAATTGGAAGGTAATAAGTTATATGTGATATTATATTTCTAGAGTTATGTATAGATCATAAATATCACATATATTAATAAACATTAACCTTACTTATTTTAATGTAAATTGTAAGTGAAAAACAAATCTCATCACTTCGTGAGGTGGTCGTTCGCCGTACTCATGAGTGATGTTATCGTATCACCCATGAAATGAAGATTAAGAAGGTATATGTGATATAATAGTTACAGAATAATAATAATGTAATATTTATCATATAAATATGCTAAATCGGTAATTATATCAACACATTAAAGGTGGTTATGGAAAATGTATTACATCTGTTCGTGAGACGATAGTCGTTGTACACGCAATCAACGGTTTCATTTCACATTTGATGGAAGTGGAATGAATCTAGGTTATGTAATTTACCTAATAATATATATGAATAAATTATATAATGGTTATATTATATTATCATATTTTAATTAGTTTTTAATAAGGTAGAGGAATAAATAAAACAAATACACATGCTAAATAATTTTACCTCTTCTTCAGAGAGCCTCTTTAGGTTTATACATAAAGACTTATTAGGAGGAATTATTAATAAAAATAATTCCTATAGGATATGTGGATGGAATTAAGTAATTTAATTGGTTATATATTTTCTTAACTAAATTTTTTTGGAAGTGTGAATACATGAGGAGAGGGGGTGGCCTTTTATAAGTGGGGGAGAGGACACACATGGAATTTTTGAAATGATAAAGTGATACCCAATATTTTCTCATAAAAAACCCTAAATAATGGGACATTATCAATCCTTATAGGTTATAAGGTCTAAATATATCCGTCAAATGGTTTTTGGACATGTTTTTGGTCATTTTAACCATTATCTTATTATGTTACCCCTATCCCCGGTAAACCCATTTTTACCTTTACCATAATAATTAATGTTTGCTTTTTTTCTATTCATAATGGTAAAAAATTAATTTGAACTTATTAGAAAATATAAATTATGATTATTTCATATGTTTAATCCATTTTAAAATTTTATATTCATATAAGTGGTTGGATTAAATTTAAAATTAAACCGCATATGCAATAAAATAATGGTTTTCCAAAAAGAAAATTCTCATAATTATAGAATGTTTTAATATAAAAATTATATATTAAATTGATTAAAATGACATAAATTCGTTAAAATTTAATATAATTAAACAATTTTTAATTTAAACCCAATTTATAATATAATATAACATTGAAAATAATTTAATCAAATAGAGGTTTTCAATACAAATTAGCAGTTTTCACTATTCATCAAAAAATTATTGTTTTCAGAAAATTAAAAAAATTCACCAACAGATAATTTTTACATATTTATTTAAAAAATTATGTTTTTTTGTTGAATAAATTTTCAAAAAGTTTTAAAAATTAATTTTAAAATATGTGTTCAAAGCGTGATTGATCCACCACTCAGAAAAAAACAATTTCTCAGAAAAAAAATTCTTTCTCTTTAAAATGATTCTTATTTTATTTACAATCAATAGATAAAAATTTAATTTAATTTTTAAATGTTTAAAACATGTAAATTTCATAATTTATTTATTACTATTCATATCATCCATCGTAACAACTATGTTATAATGTTCATGTTTAAATAATAATTTTTTAATAGAGTTTCATGTTTTGTTTGAACCCGACATTGCAGCATCATAAACGATTAAAGATATTGAATTTAAAGAAATATATTTTAAATTATAGGGGTGTTATATTCTATTCTAATCTTGTTGTTGTGTGTCATAAAAGATATAAAACATTATATTCCTCTTTTAAAATCTAGGGGTGTCACATTCTACCCCTTAAATAAATTGTTTCCTACAAATCTAATCATGATCCCGGTAATCAAGGGTTTGTCATTTGAAAATTCATTTTTTGGATACCCACATAATAAAATGGGTTAATATAACTTCCCCTTGTTAATAGGTAAAGTTAAGTATGAAGGTTGTCCATAATAAAACATTACTAAGTTTCCAAGTATGAGAACATTGGTGGGAAATGAAAACATGGACTTAGAAGAGAATACTAATTCCCAAGGATTAATATTAAGTGATAGATAACATGGTCATGAAAAATTTAACCACCAAATAGCCATAAATATATGCTGAGTAAAAATACCATTGATTCAACATAAATGAAATAAGTTAGAGAACATTTTTTTCTCAATATAATTTTCCAAAAGTTGAAGGATATGTTACCACTATGATAGAGAAAACCAGAAAATATACTTTCAATTTCTTCCTTTGGTTATGATTTTATCAATACCTACTTCATCTCTCAATCCAATTAATGAATATTGAATAGGAATTTTTATTCCTAAATCACTAAAATTAACATTCAACAAATTATTATCTCAATAAAATAATGACAATTCATGCCTCCTATCTCTTGATATTTTCCAAGAAACAAATGGTTAGCAGAATTTATCCAATAACACATAAAGTTAAACATAATCCATTCCATAAATATTTAACCTTAAGACTCATAAAAAATATGTCTAAACATATTCAAAGTCTAAAAATTTATATGGGAGTTCGTTATATCAATATTATATTCCCAAAACAATATAAAGTGGATCTTAATGCCACATTAAAAATATGTGAATACCTTAATCACCATAAAACTATAATGAAAACATGAATGATTCATAAAATAAAATCTCCGGTTGTTGAATATATTCCATAATTCCAAAAATGTAGTGAACTCTATCAAAGATTACATAAATCACTAACTAATTTCAAGTCTACAATTATTATTGCCTAGAAAACTCTTTATCATTATTATCTCAACATCAGCCACACATTAAGGGTTATCTTACTTCAATAATGTGTTTTCCAAAAAGATCAACTTTCCATTAAATCAATTTTCTTGTTTATCAACACTATTCATCATATGCTTTCATATCCTTAAATAAAAGGTATTTTAGTACAATCCTTATACATTTTATGATTTTTATAATGATAATATCATTGATAAAATACATATACAACATATTTATCGAATAATAATGCATGAACATTAACAACTCTACATCAAATATATCAATAGAATAATCTTTGTCTTGATCCCTTAGATTCTTCTAGGGTATATTCCCTAAATTCTTGGGATATTCATTTATACAGTTCTCCATATCCTTATAGTTGAATCATTAAACATTGGAAACTTCTTTCATTTCCATTCAATCACAAGAATGGTTGCCTTTCTCTCCACACTCATAGAAAACTACCATTCCCTTTATGAAAGTTCTAGGGTGTTTCTTTAAACAATTATCACATATGGGAAAATTTATCTTTCCCTTATTCTCATTATCCATATTTTTCTCTACCATCCTCTTCTTATATTTCTTTACTTCAAATCCATACGACTTGGATAATTTATTTCTATATCATGATAGAACATGATAAAATGTCCTTGTATGATGGGAATGTTTAAGAGGCTAATATCTTTCGAAGTATTGGCTTTAACCCATAAAATAAATAATAAAAATTACTCTTTGTATTGCAGACATAGTCCATAACATGGCTTTAAAACCTTCTAAATTTTGTTCATACTTAGTTACATATTTATCATCCTTTTTTCTTAGACTCAGTAATTTTCTCTCCATATCTTCTCATTTCTCATTAGGAAAATACTTTTCTAAGAATATTACCTTAAAATCTATATATTCCCTATTTATTATTTCTTATTTATCCATAGTGTTTTGAACTTATGAAAACCATTGATATAAATATCCTGATAGACGATAAAAATCCATGAAAACCTTCTCCCTTTCATTGTATCCCAAAACGAGAAATATCTTCTCTAAGGAAATTATCCACCACCCAAATATAAATGCAATTGTAGACCCATTGAATGATGGAGTTTTTTAATGCATAATGTGGTCTAATATTGTTACACAACATGATGGATCCGTAGGCTACTCCATACAGTAATGGTTATTACGCATAACCTGAGTCACCTACCCCAATATAATTATAATTTCATCAGTTCTAGATGCATCTATATTGCTAGGTTCATTATCTTCCTCCGGAGGTCTATCACTACATGGGGTACATGTATTGATATGATTCCCATTATTTCTACTAGTCACCATTTCTAAAAAATGGAATACATGAGATTAAATCATAACATTGTGAAACATAATTTATAATCCCAACAATAGGGAAAGGATTAACATAAACTGAAAATTTTATGCATAACATATATCAAAAGCATAAACATAGTTTCTTTGGGATGGTTTTAAAATATTAAAAAAATATTTTATAGTTTTTTATAATGGTTTGTAAAAAAATATAAACTAGCCAAATCATATCCTCTGAGTGTGTCAAACCAGATTCATTGTAAGGCCCATTTTCATATACCAGGTAATGCTTGAGTCAATCTCAATGAAATTTTTTAGAAGTTAGTACCCCTTTGTACATATGTACCAGAACCACAACCACTTATAATATCCATATAGTGATTAATTTCTAGTAAAACAACATAATGTATACCTTAACAAAACATTAGGATGTTATCTTGTACTTAGAATTATCATTAATGTAAGTCATAGGGTTATATTCCCAAATCTATTTTTAAAAAAATCTAATTCCCAAAATTTATATTAAACTTCCTCTCATGCCAACTATAAAGACCTCAAACCTAGTATCCTAGAGTCGGTGGAAACCATATTACATTGGGAAAAGACATAAGTAATTGTATCCCAAAGGACCAAATAGTTAGGTAGTCTTAGAAAAATAAATACATACATGAAATTAACATTACATTTTAAACATAAAATACACAAAAAAAATTCTAAAATATTTCCACTATTTCCATTAGAATATCCCTTAATATAAATCATAAAATACTTCCTAGTATCTTAGGGAAATAAAATAAAATAAAGGGGTAAGATCAGATTCTCATTAAGGGTAAGAGTATAGTGGAATATCTCATATATAAATAAGAATAATCAATATGAAAATATTAATAACTAACACACATTCCATTTAATTAATAAAATAATCATAATGTGGTTGAAAAATAATAATCAAATAAATCTATATAAATAATCACATTATATTGAAATTTATCAGTGGATATTCTCAATAATAAAATAATAACATGAAAATAACTGATATCAAAACGAGTTAAGTAATAATTTCTAACATCTAAAATATAATTTCAATACCATTTACAAGACATATTATATCTTTCGGCAGAAACTCGTCTAATTTTTCCAATCTATTTGTCTCATGAGACCTATAGATGCATCGAGGGGCTATCTATAACCGAGAATCATCCATAACATATTAATTCCAATTAATTCCTCATATGAAAGGGGTGAAACATAATCAATATAAACATTCATATTGAAAAACAAACATATAAAATATCAACACTTACTCTAATTAAATAAACATAATCATAAACCATCTAGAATAATATGGTGAACGGTAATAAAATTTTACATCCTCAATAAAATTGATCATAAACCATCCAAAATAATAATAATTATGATATAAATACAACATATCAATTTTTTATCATATTTAAAATAAATTTATGATTTCACCGATTAATATAATTTTAATAAAAATGTCATTAAAAACATTCTTGAGGAAAAAACCTTTGCGCTTTCAAAATAACCTTTTAAAATTAAATTTCAAAAAAATATTTAAAATAATTTTCTTTGAAAATAACCTTTAAATATTATAAAATAATCTTTAAAACATTGAGTGTTTATGGTCTTATAAAATTCTATTCATGTTGTACATGTTAAAATAAAGATTTCATTCACATTTATGGTAAAATCCAAACTTGCCTTATTTTGAAAAAGACATGAACATTCCTTTAAAAAATTAAAAATTAAAAATGGTTTAAAAAATTTAACAATTAATTTTTAAATGTTTAAAAACAATTTTATAACACATTTATTTTGATGAAAAATGATTTTTGACCAAAGAGAGAAATAAAGTCGGAATCTTAAAAACATTTTCTCAATCATTTTATGTACCAATGAGTGGTAAAATAGTACTATTACTTGAATAACCTCATGAATAATCATATGGGATGAAAATATATTTCTATTAAGATAAAAATATCAAATAATTCCCCCAAGGGATACTTAAATAAATACAATCTCGAATAATGATGAGATTGTGAAATAAACCCTTGCCAGTTTGGTAACTTTTGAATCATAATCCCCATAAAATAAATAACTTCATATGAAAATTTAAATAACATAAAGATAAATATATTAATGATATAATATATAACATTAGATAAATTAATAAGTGGTGAATATGGCATATGTCCCACGAAAGTAAAAGTGAGATGAGAAACCCTTACTGCGAGTTCGACTACCTTTGTATGTTTTTGAACCTAATGTATAGTTAATATAGGATTATTATGAGTCTATTAAAAAATATAATCATATATTTAATACCATATATTATTTACTTATTATCTTTTATCAACCACTTATTGACAACTCTTTGTTAAAATCACTTTTTGGGGTGATAATTGCTTTATTTTTCATGTATGTTTGTGTTCGGTAATTATGATCCTTTTAATTTTATCATAGATAAATCATATAAATATTGTTAAAAATGATTTAAATATCATATATATTCATTATATATGTATTTAAATTAATTTATTAAATTTATAGATATAAAATGGATTACACAGTTCATGGAGATCGTAGGTTTTATGTACGTGAGAACGATGTTTCCTTTTTTCTCGAAGGATGGAACGAAAGGAAAATAAATATTAGTTAGACATTAAAGAATAGTTATTATGTCATATATTTAATTTATATTAATAAAATAAATCCTTATTAGGATCCATTTAAAAAAAATTAAAAATATTTCATATTGCTACATGGAGGCGATAGTCCGCACGTACGCACGAGCGACGTTATTGCTTTTAAATGGATTGGAAGGTAAGAATTTAGATTTTATATTATACTTATATAAATATGGTTATATAATATATATAACATATATTCATTAAATTTATCCTAAATACATTTCATGTAAAGTGTAAGAGAATAATAGATCACATCGCTTGGCGAGGCGGTAGTTCGTCGTACACATGGGCGACGTTATCATATCCCCCATGGAATGGAAAGTAATAAGTTGTGTTTTTTATAATAATTAAATAAGATTAATAATTTCATAAAAATAATATATAGATATATACATATATGTGAAATCCATCATTATATCCAGCCGTTAAAGGTGGTAATGGAAAATGAATTACATTAGTTTGTGAGGCGGTATTCCACCGTACACAATATCAACAATTTTATTTTACATATTAGGGAAGTGGAGATGAATATGGAATATGAAATTAACATAATAAAATATCATTATATTCCAGATACTTTAATTATTATATTAACATATTTGAAGAAGTTTTTAATGAGGTGAAAGAAGAAATAAAACAAATACACACGTTTAAGAATTTTACCTCTTCTTCAGAGAGACTCTTTAGGTTTATACCCAGATACTTCTTAGGATGGATTAATAATCAAACTAAGGCCTATAGTATGTTTCTAGGGATGTAATTAATGTAATTTTTTAGGTATTTTATGATACAAATTTTTTTGGAAGTGCGAATAGGGTAGGATGGGGAGTGGCCTTTTATAATTGGGTGAGAGGGCACACATGTAATTTTGAAAAGATAAGTGATTCCCATGTTTTTATCATTCCAGAAGCTTCTAAAATTGTTCATTATAAATCCTTAAATGTTAAAAATTCTGAAACGGTCCATTAAATAGGTTTGATTAGTTTTTAATCCATTTATTACACTTATCTTATTAGTTTAAACCCCCCGGTAAACCCTTTTTTACCATAATCATGGTAATTAATTTTTAATTTTTCACTATTCATTATGGTCCAAATTTTAGTTGACCATATTAGATAATATAAATTATTATTTTTAAAAATATAAAATCCATTTTACCAAATTCAATTCATAAAAATGGAAGAATTTAATTTAAAATTAAATCATGGACATGGTGAAAGAGTGGTTTTCCAAAGGGAAAGTTATCATCATTATAGAATGTTTTAATATTAAAATTCAGTATGAAATTGATTACAATGATAAAAATTATTTAAATTTTATTATAATTGAACTCATTTTACATTAAAACATATTTAAAATATAATTTAACTTTGTAAATCATTTAAATGAAAAGGCAGTTTTCAAGAGAAATCAATATTTTTCATTATTAATCAAAATAATTAATATTTTCAGAAAATTATCAAAATATCACTCAAATATAAATTTGAAATTTATATTTAAAATTTTAATCTTATGTTTACAAATAAATTTTCTAAAACTGGTAAAAATTAATTTTAAATTATGTGTGCGAAGCACGACTAATTTGGCTTTCAAAAAAATACATTTTTTCAGAAAACCTTTCTTTCTCTTTCAAATGATTCTTATTTTATTTCAAATCAATAGATAAACATTTAATTTATTTTATACATGTGAAAACAATATAATTTTTATAATTTAGTTATTACTATTCATACCTTCCATCTTAATATCTATGTAATATGGTGAGGTTTAAATAATAATATTTTAATAGAGTATCGTGTTTAGTTTGAACTCTGCATTTCATGCATTGAAATCTATTGAATAGATTTTTTTTAAAGAAATATATTGTAAAGTGTCTGGATTTTATATTCTCTTATAAGCTTGGTATTGTATTCCATACATGAAATTGAACATTATGTTCCTCTTTTAAAATATCGGGTTGTTATATTATCATTATCCATGTATTTTAATATTTATAGTATATATGGATTGAATTTAAAATGTTCTACAACATATTGTTTCATAAGGATATGATTGTAATGTGTATTGGGTTTTCATACCATTCCCCAAGGATTATGTTAGTGTTATTTTATCTATCAATCCATTTTTAGCTGGGAGATGGCACCAAGGGGTGAGTGACATTTTGAATCAGCTTAGGGTCAGGTTTAAGTAGTTAGAATGGGATGGATGTTATCATATTCATCCTCATTTTCACATATATCCTTGGGTTGATACTATTTATGATAAACTTGAATATTTATTTTTACTCCCACCCAAAGATCTGGTTTTGAAGTAAATGGTGAATCACCAGATTTTTCACACTCATTCTTTCCCATGACCATGTGATAAAGGTAGGCAATGATGCACTAAACACATATTATTTTCTCAAATATTACTTTGGTTTCGATGTGGACTAGACATAATGGTGATACTCTGGCATGAGATTAGTTTTATAGGAAATTATCTAATATGAGATGGTGGTGAATCCTAGGTGATTCATTAGGTGTAAAATTTATGATGGGTCCTAAGTTGATATCATTATTTTCTATTATGACATTTTCATTACATAATTACCATCAACATGTTGGGTGTATGAGTTCCAAAATCCATTGAGGATGATGAATGGTGACTCTACCGATGGCTTGTGTGTTATAACCATGACCCCTCTCCCCGAAACGAAGGACTGGATTATGTCATGGAATTAGATATAAGGTTTTCGATGGCCTCTATAAGGACATAACACATAGACTAACTTATTTTATTAAAATTATGATGTTTGGGTATATAATTATATATAACTATTCTTTATATGGTAAGTGTGACCATTGTGAGTTATGAGAAATCTTTTTATAAAACGATACATGGGTATTATGGGTTTATTGATGATGACTATTGAGATATTCTATCACAAACCACCCCGGGTAGACCCAACATGTCACTCAACCTAATCCAAAACAAGTCCCAAAGGGAATTCCTAATCTCCATGAGTAGGTTACAAGCATCGGTTTATTAATAAAATACAATTTGAAATGATTTGAACCTTGAATAATAATATGCATACCATAGATTCCTACAAAAAATATGGAATGGCTTATCCTTATTTTATATACCCATACAGATATATAAAAAGTTTATATAATGGGGATAACTAAATAGTGAATACGGTATTAAAAATAAATAAAACTTATAAGATCATTCCATTATATAAACTAAAAAACAAGATAAATCCAAAGAGAAATATCAGATAACATGGCTGATGCATAAACACCCCAACAATAAAATAAAACCAATCACAATAACTACCAATCACATGTGTGTTGCCCAAGGTCACTCACCAAATCATGAACCAACTCCCATCAGGTGAACTTGAATATCTATATAAATAAATCAACCTGGGAACCTAAATGAGAAACATGAGAACTGCATGCATTTGTGGGTGTATATAGAGTATAAGGAAAACTAATCCCAGTAGGCTCTCACTAAGGAGTTTGTGTAGTTACTTTCAAAATACATTTCATTAACACTATTTTGAAACATAAATAGAAAATATTTTTTGATTTGTATGAAAAAACAAATATCATGCCATACCCTTTTTATCGAACTTCCACCCTTCTTATGAAAAAAAGGGTGGAATCAACTACTTAGAAATAACCACTTAAAACTTTACCCCAAAACCACCACACATGCAATAAAACCTTTTCTTTTCTATAAAAGATATTTTTTTAAATCCACTTTTGAATAAACTTTTAAATATACAAGCCATATTTTTAATGTAAAACATAACACATGAAAGCACTATATCATCAATGGAAAAAAATTAAACACACAATTACAATTATTGGAAAAAATTTGTCCAACACTTACACTAAGATACTCAGGGTCCTTATCCACTATAGACTGGTTTTAATTTCTTCCATTATCTCACATGAGCATATGGTCACTATAAATTACCATTATGAGGGAATTAAACAATGTTTCCCAATAATTTATGCATATAACAATTATCAACAAATAATAGGCCTATGGAAGAACATTGTAGACATCAGTATAATTATAAATTTCCCATGGCCTCCCATAAGTTATTTTAATTCTATTCTTAATCCTGATGAGATACTTGACATTGGTAATTCTTCTACCTCAATAATAGATTTCAAATCATGTTTCAAAGATAGTCTTCTCTATGAAATTAATAATTTTGGAGATAAATATACTTGGTATAGAAGGTGTATTCATTATTTTGTTTCTAGTAAATTGGATAGAGCTTTCTTCAATGTTGCAGCCATGAATATTTGGTCCTCTATCACTTGTTCCACCCTTGAAAATTTTAACTCCGGTCACCACTCTATTTTGGGAAATTTTATTTATAAAGTGGAAAAGTCACCCTTACCCTTCATATTTAATAATTCTTGGTCGTCAAATCCTGTTTTTATACCTCTTATCCATGAAACATGGAACTCCTTTAACATCATAGATGATTCTCTTTCTTTCCTTTTTAATGTTAAAAATGATCAAGAAATAGATAAAAAACTGGAATAAAAATTTATCCAATCACGTTGATGAAAATATCATTTATCTTGACTCCTTTCCCCTTTCTATTCAGGAGAAATACATTGGGAGTGATTTTAATGCTAGCCTTGAACTGGAAATTAAGGTCACACAAGATCTGAATATTATTCTTAATCATAAGGAAAGAATGCAGAGGGAAGCCTTAAAAATAAAATTACATAATGGTGGTGACAGAAACACTATGTTATTTAATTCTATTAAAGAGGTGAGGAAAATTAATAGACCTTTTTTGATTATTATTGATAATGTAAACTTTTTTGAAAAGAAAGAATATGTGGTAGCACATATTGTCTCATATTACATAAATCTCTTTGATGCCTCAAACACCACAAGTAAAACCTCAGAAGAGATCACACCTAATCTTGTCGCCTAAGAGGATAATTCGAACCTCATTAATTCCTACTTCTTTTTATATTAAATAGGTAGTCTTCAGTCACAAATATGGGATTCCTCCTAGCCCATATGGTTTTACAAACACCTTCTTTAAAACTTATTGGGATATCATTCATAATGACATGTATAGATTGGTTAATCATTTTTTCAAAGGTGGTCTTCTCACTCATGGTACAAATGCTCAATTCCTTTCCCTCATCCCTAATATTGAGAATGAAAATGAGATAAATCTCTTCAGGAGTGTTTCTCTTGTCAATACTATTTATATAATTATTGTCAAAATTATAGCTAATAGGTTGACATGAATTTTTAATAAGATTGTGTCTACTAATCAATTTTGATTCATTAAAGGTGGGACTATACAGTACTATCTTTTTATGGCCTCTGACTGAGTTAATATTCTCAGGAAACCCACTAGAGGATGGAAATTTTCTATTAAATTAGATGTCAAAAAACACTTTGACACTCTTGAATTGGGCTTCATTTGTGATGTTTTAACCAATTTTAGCTTCAATGAATCCTTGGTCAATTTGGTTAAAATTACCTTGAGCTTTTCCCATATCCCAGTGCTAATAAATGGATCTCTTGAGCGATATTTATCATGCTCAATAAGTGTTAGACACAGTGATCCCCTTTCATCCATTATTTTATCTATTATTAAGGACTGCTTGATCTAGATTCTTCTCAATTTAGTGAAGGAGAACAAGGTTTCTCCCATCAAGGATGGTAGAGGTATTTATTCTCATACTCATATTTTATATGCAGATGAAATTATTCTTTTCATCTAGGGGGATAAAATAAACATTAAGAACTTGAAATTTTCATTTTTTTCATTATGAAAATGTCTCAAGATAAGAAATTAGCTGGAACAAATCTTTCCTATACTTTGGTAGAAGAATACCTATGGTCATAAGGGTGAGAATCACCACTGAGTTAGGGATTATAGAAGTAAATATTCCCTTTATTTATCTTTGTGTCTCCATGTTTTAGGGAAAATAATGAGCCTTTCACTTTTATCATATTTTCTGTCAAATCAGGAGTCATCTATATTCATGGAAAGGAAAAATGATCTCAATGGTAGGATAAATTAGCCTTATAAAATCTAGAATTTTTTCTACATTTGTTCACTCTTTTATGGTTTACATATGGTCATCATATCTCATAGAAGGTATCATTACATTTATAAAAACTTTCATTTAGAGTGGAAGCATCCTCCAAAGGAAAATTTCCACTACTCTCTATAAAAAATGATAACAATCAATGGATTTTGGGGAGCTAGGAATAATGAATCTCAAAAAGCATAATCATGATTTATAGGATAGTTTTTTGTGGAGACTAATCAATGAAACAACTAATTCCCTTAACTTTCTCAGACCACTGTTCCTTGTAAAAATCAAGGCAAGGTATGTGATTTACATAGAATCTTCCACATGTCCTACTTTCAAGAATTCATATTCTCCAATAATGATTGACTCTCATTGGATTTTTAACACTAATTCCTATCTCAATTTTTATATGGAAAATTGGACTGGTACTCCTCTCATCAAAAACCTTATTTCACAAGACATGTCTTTGGAAACCAATATCTTAATTAAAGAGAAATTGGAGATTCTGTTTAATACCCTTCCTATTTAGATTAAAGAAACTATTTTAAATTATAATCTCATTGGTGGAGATGAAATTATTATTTGAGATAATTTTGTCAATGGAATTCCATCCTTAAATTAATTTTACCATATATAAACTCTTGATCATATTAACAACTTGAAAAAAATGCCTCAACAATCCTTGGATTATACAATCTAGATTTTCTATTTATTATAGTGTTTTATTCCAAACATCCAACTAATGATTTCCTTCAAATTTTTGGGATTAATATTTTCGTTAAATGTGTTATTATTAATAATACTATGGAAGATACTAATAATATATTCCTTATTTGTTTCATGAATGTTGAAATATGGACTAATATTGTAGATTTGTTTCAGGTTTAGCTTCTAGACTGTTGCTTAATTAGAACCCGCCTAGTTTCTTGTCTCTAGGTGTAGCCATCAAGGAAAAAGTAGAATCTTCTTCATAAAGCCTGCTTGGAATTTATTCATATTATCTAAAGTATCTATAATCACCTCATTCATGATGACATGCCCTTTTTTATTCAACCATCTCTATTGTGCATCATCGAAGCAGTAAAAGGGGTGAATCCATTAAAAATGGTAAATGTGATAACTCTTTACTATAGGATCAAAATAATGATGTAGATGCTCAATATACAAGAGGGGTGTGAATTGTACACTTTAAAATTTTCCTTAAACAAGGAAAGATCTATGTTTAACAAAGTTAAGCTAAGAAAATTCACAACACCTCTAACACCAATAGAAAGATTAGAACAAAGTATGAAGTTACAAACTTCAAGTTCTATACACTTGGTTAAATCTGGAAAGTGATTCCAAAAAACCAGTTCCGGAAATACGGATTCGGAAAATGAAACTTAACCAATGTTTACAATATGATATTATACCTTAAAGCGTATACAATCTAACTGAATCAGAGTATACAAGTTTAAGGAAGTATAATATAGTTATACTTTCTTAAACATACAAAATGCAGCGGAAAAACTTGTAACAAAAACAAGTAACAAGATATAAGTCTTTTAACCCAAAGAGAAGGGTATCCAACAACCTTGGATAAAGGTCCCTTGATGTATACTTTCAAGAAATTATATCTTACCTACACCCGGGTAAGCCCTCGATACGAAGATCGGAGTCTCTGTATTGTTATCCCTGCAAGCCCTCAACTTCAAGGTAGTTGGAACCTCTGTCTTCCTCAGCAAGGAAGCCCTCTAACTTCAAGGTAGTCAGCACCTCTGTCTTCCTATCCCCGTAAGCCCTCAAATGTAATCACCAACATTCAGAGTCACACAAAGTAAGTCTGCACAAGGAAAAGTTTGAACAAGCTGTTCAAACTTTCTGCACGAAGCTTTGAGGGTTAATAAGAGCCTCTCTCTCTAGAAATCAATTCAATAGAACTTAGTCCAAGATCAGTGTCAAAGTTGTGTCAAAGTTGTTTCATCTTTTCAAATGAGCTCCTATTTATAGGTGAAGCTCCAATGGTCAGTTCCCTCCTCCAATGGTCATATTTTTCCTCAAATTTCGGATGGACCTGTACACGTGTCACTCAAACAATGTTTAGTCAATAACTGAAAGCACAACATTGTTTTATAATGAAACGAGTGTAAGAATAAATAAAATTGAACTTTGGAATGTAAGAAAATAAAAGTTCGGAGTCTAACCAAAATGGAATTTGGAGTCTATAATAAAAAGATATTCAGATTCTTTTTTGTAGGAATTTGGAACCTGAATTCTATAGAAATCTGGAGTCTGGTTTCATCAGAATTTGGAACCAGAACATACAAAGTTCAGATTCAGAGTTCATGGGAATTCAGAGTCAGAACTCATAAGAGTTTGGAGTCTAAATTCAGAGAACTTGGAGTCATAACTTAGATAAGTTCGTAATCAGAATTCGGAGTCGAACTACATGAGAGTCTGTATCCATAATTCGGAATGGAACTTCATGTGAGTTCGTATCCAGAATTCGGAGTAGAACTTCATTAGAGTTCGTATCCAAATTTCGGAGTGGAACTTCATTACAGTTCCTATCCAAAATTCGGAGTGAAACTTCATTACAGTTCATATCCAGTATTCGGAGTGGAACTTCATTACAGTTCATATCCATAATTCGGAGTGGAACTTCATTACACTTCATATCCAGAATTCGGAGTGGAACTTCATTATAGTTCGTATCCAAAATTCGGAGTGGAACTTCATTATAGTTCATATCTAGAATTCAGAGTGGAACTTCATTACAGTTCATATGTAGAATTCGGAGTAGAACTTCATTACAGTTTATATCCAGAATTCAGAGTGGAACTTCATTACAGTTCATATCCATAATTCAGAGTGGAACTTCATTACAGTTCATATCCAGAATTCGGATCATAAAACAGAATGCTTCATATCTAAGTATTATATGATTCTGATGTTTTTTATATGAATCTGATTTTTATACTTAAGAAAAATATTGATATGACCAATGAAAACATGGTAGGGGTAAATTACTTTGAGAAGGAAATTTTCCTTATATAAGTAAAATGTAGATTTTCTCAAGTATAGGGTGTTTGTGATTTTCAAAAAAAGAAGGAATAGAAAAATTCATAAGGAAGACCTTATTGACATAACAATCTCCCCCTTTGTGGAAAGCACAAATAAACTTACAAAAAAGAATATAAAAGAATTTGGAAAATTTTATTTAGGCTTTGAAATTAAAACTTATCTCCCTTTGTTCATCGATGATGGTGAATACAACTAACTCACCCTTAGGATTTGGAAATCTAAATATTTTATTCTGAATTTTTGGAATGGGATTTTCATTAGAATGAAGGAATAGTAATGAGAACTCCCCCTTACTTAAGGATCGTTCTTCATAGTATAGAAATTTTCCTTCTCCCCTTAGGAGTAGTTATTTTTCCTTCTCCCCATTTGTGATTTTCAAAAATAATTGTGATCCTTGTCAATATGGAAAGAAACATAAATCAAGTTTTAAATCAATCGGTGAAGTCTCAACAACTGATTCATTACAGTTGGTGCACATGGATCTTTCTGGTCCACAATTCTTTTTGAAAATCACAAAGGGGGAGAAGGAAAAAGAACTACTCCTAAGGGGGAGAAGGAAAATTTCTAATCTAAGAAGAATGATCCTTAAGTAAGGGGGATTTCTCATTACGATTCCTTCATTCTAATGAAAATCCCATTCTGGAAATTTATAATACAATACTTATATTTTCAAAGCCTAAGGGGGGTTAGTTGTATTCACCATCATCTATGAACAAAGGGAGATAAGTTTTAATTTCAAAGTGTAAAGAAATTTTTCCAAATTCTTTTATATTATTTTTAGTAAGGTTGTTTGTGCTTTCCAAAAATGGGGAGATTGTTAAGTCAATAAGGTCTTCCATATGACTTTTTCTATTCTTTATTGTTTTGAAAATCACAAACACCATATACTTCAGAAAATCTATATTTTACTTATATAAGGAAAATTTCCTTCTCAAAGGAATTTACCCCTACCATGTTTTCATTGTTCATATAAATATTTTTCTTAAGTATAAGGTGTTTGTGATTTTCAAAACAAGAAAGAATTGAAAAAGTCATAAGGAAGACCTTATTGACTTAACATTTACATGATTTTTTCCATAAATGTTTTGGAATTATAGGTAATTATAATCATCCTTGTGGAAATTTGGAATTATTATGGACCCCTCCATTTCTCGGATGGATAAAAAGTAACATGGATTGTTATTCAATAGGTAATCTAGGTTCCTTATAGTATGGTGTTGTCTTCATAGATTACACAAGCAGTGCATGAGGTTGTCTTTATGGCCCTTGTGGATTCTCTACTTCTTTGGATGATGAAATTATTAGGATTATAAATGCTGTTGAAGTGCCTTAACAATATTGACGGTCCAATATATGGCTGGAATGAGAATCTACCATGATGGTGTAAGCAATTAAAATTGGAAAAATTCATTTACCCTGGAATCTTGCATCAATATGGATTAGCATCTTGGAATCTCTTTCAACCATGAATTACATTATTACACATATCTTTTATGAAGTAATTTTTTTAGATGATGGCTTGGATAAAAAAGGGGTGATGTCCATCGGATTGATCTGGATCAATGATATACCTGAATAATTTTTTTCTTTTTTGGCATAATGACTATTTTAAAAAGCCACACTTCATAATTTTGTATCTTTATATTATTTTAATAAAGGTGTCTTGTAATTTTGGGAATATCCTCATTCTACCAAAAAAATAGTGACTTAAAGAATGATACTAACCTATATAATATTATCAATAAAGCTAGTTCCATGGGTAACTCCTTAGAACTCAAGTAACACAAACATGTACGACTGAATGGAACCCTAGGTCCCTAAAGAACCTTTATACAGTCTTGGTGTGCCAATAGTACTATCTCATACATATAACCCATCTCAGGTGAGCTTAAAATCCATGGGACATAATCAATCATGAGATTTATCAGCATCCACGGGCCATAAACCCCTATCTAGAGCACAATCTAAACTGAGGAACTGGACATATATGAAGCTAAAATAGAGGTTCACTCATCCTTTCCATTTTCAGATTTCCCAGGATTCAAATGGAATCAATAAAAGTAGAGTTGAGAAAATAATTAATCCTAGATCAATATATCTATCAAAAATGAGAGAGGAAAATTTATTTTGTATAGATGACTTTTAGTCCATCTAAAATAGCCTATAAAATTGACTTATTAGTGTGATGACCCAGACTCTCAGGGTCCTTTCCTTTGCCAAAATCTGGATCCTAAAGGGGTAGTGTCTTGGCGTGAGGCTGATTGGCGCGACTGACTGGAACGACCGGTTAGTGAGACTGATCGGTGCGACCGATATATGAGAACGATCAGTGCCACCCAGTCTTGTTGGGGCTTTTCCAGTGATGCCTTCCTTTTTGCACAAATTGGGTTTTAAACCCTATTTGACCACTTTAAGCTTGTTTTAAATCCCAGTAACGCCCATAAATGTTGTTTAATTAAATATTTAATGAATTAACTTGGTGTGTGATTCAGTTTAAACCGCTCGAACCTTTAATGACAATTCGGGTGTCTCAACCGCGTAGTCAACCCATGACCCCGCGCCTTACACGGTTTTGGGTACTTTTTCTCCATATATTAATGGAATGGGGTGTCCTGTATCTCACCCTTTGTTGTTGTTACTTTACAAGAGAACCGGGTGTGAATGTTTAAGTTGAAGTTTGAATGTACTCTTTCCTTGGCTTGTTCTTATGCTTTCTATTTGCCCAAGTAGGTGAAAAAACTTATTTAAACATTATTACTGAACATGTAAACAAAGATGAGACATATGGGTTTTGGTTTGGTGTGGGTTCTGACTTGGACGTGGGTGCTAATTGTGTACTTTAGGCGGGCTGAAGAAAAACCTAAACCTTTGGTGAGTGCTTGTTACCTATACATATACTTTTAGTTTTGTGTTTCTTATTCGTGCCCCACCTAAGTTGAGAACTTAGTGCCGAACACCCCCATTTCATGGGGGAGGGTGTTTTTCCCAACACTACTATTAGTGGCTTGTTATTAGCTCTTTTTATTCTCCCTTTCCCAGATAGCCCAGGTATCTTCGGGCAGACTATGATGGCCTAAGGTCCATTATTATACCAAGAACCTTCGGGCGGGGTAGTGTGGTGGTTATGTCCCAGGTGTGTGCGGGCAGGTGGTTTCCCAAGTGTCTTTGGGATGAGGCCCAGGTGTATTCGGGCGTGGCAGTGGATCTTCTAGCCTAGGTGTCTTTGTGTGTGATGGTGGTTGTTCTGGCCTAAGTGTTTGCAGGTGTGGTTACGTGTGACAGTTGTGGCCCAGGTGTTTGCGGGCGGGGTTGTGTAGTGGGACTTCATGAAGCTGTGGCCCAGGTGTGTGCGGGCGGGGTGAGGCAGTGGGACTGCGGTGAGAATGGAGGGATTGGTTCGATGTGTAGGATGTCTTCAATAACTAGTGGGAAAGTGGTGTGGGGTACCTAAACATCTATGTGCTATTACTATATATTACTTTCATGCATTATTTGGTGAGTGTGTCTGGCGAGTGGGATGGATGAACTCCTTGGTAGTATTAGTTATCTGTTTCTCACGGGACTTTAGTACGTTCCCCCACTTGTGCATGAGAGTCTTTGGTTTTTCCCAACTGAGTATACTTGTATGCTCACCCTACGTATATAAAACTGTTTTCAGGCTTCCAGGAGGACTTCAGGGATCACGCGGGACCATACTAGCACAGGACCTTTGGGACAGTTGTTGTTGCTGTTTTTTTCTTTCTTTGGTACTTTACCTTTGTAGTCACTTTGTACTTTGTGGTATTTACTTTTGGAACATGCATATGGGAATGGTTGTTTTGGATTTTCTTTCACTTTTAGTTTTGGTGTTGTGGGATTTATTATCTTATCTCCCGATCCTATTAAAAGAAAAAGGGTAATGCCTTCCATTTAGTGAGTGATTTTATACCCTTGGCGCTGGGCACCACTCCGGGACCTATTGAAGGCAGGTTTCATGGGTCATTATCTCTCCTTAAACATGAATAATGAAGGTCCTGACAATCTGTTGACCCTTCCCTCCTTTTGGTGAAGGCGGGTCGTGACAGAATGGTATCAGAGGCTGATGGTTGAGATATAGGATGGAGTCTGGAGTTAGGAACAGTAAGGACTGTATGGGATGGTAGGGAAAAAGTGTTGGGTGACCTTAGTGCGTGAATCATGCCATGGACGACTGGCTAGGACACAGGATTTTAGGTCCCCCCATGATCCGATGCAAGGACTCTGGACCTACCGAACGACCAAGTAAGGCCATGCTGATTGCAGGGCAAGGAGACCCTAGGAGAGGTACATGCATCATAATGACTTGTGTTCTCGTGTTTCTGGGATGTTTTGGGAATTTCAAATAAATAAAAAGTTTAAGAAATTTTAAGAACAATATTCTGCACTACTTGGGATTAGGCATTCCTTGTTTACCTTGCATCTATGGAACCCGGAAGACGACCCCGAGTTGTACGAGCGCTCGAGGCTCAGGAGGTCAACCTAGATGATCGATAGAGGGATGAAAGAGAGGAGGAAGATAACCAGTGGTAGAAGATGCTTTGGGCCTTTCAGCGACAGACCCTCGACAAGTATGAGGGCAACACCTCTGATATGAAAACGGAGGGCTAGCTAGAGGAGCTAGTGATAGCCTTTGGATTGATCTGGGCTCCGATAGAGTACTGGGTTTCTCTGGACGTCAGCCAGATGCAGGGAGTAGTGCGTCATGGTGGATGGTTTACCTGGGGGAGAGGAGAGAGGCCGAGGTGGCATGGGCTGACTTTGAGAAGGAGTTCTGGGCAGAATTCCTCTCTTATATGATGAAGGCAGAGAAGAGGCAGGAGCTACTCTCTCTCCAGCAGGGGAGTATGTCAGTAAGGGAGTTGGGTATCAAGTTAAAGGATCTCCTCGGCTTTTCTATGAATCTATTTCTCGAAGAGGAGTCTCAGGAAAAATGTTTAGAGGAGGCGCTCCGACCCTCCCTCAAGTATGTTGTTACCCCCTTTACCCTGCCGACGTACTTGGAGGTCCAGAAGAAGGCCGAAGTGGTAGAGAGGATGCACGCTCTAGGGGGTATGTCACGAGAGGGAATCCAGCTGGGACCATCGAAGGGGAAGGCCGTTAGCACCGGGCCTCCAGCGTCATGACCCTCCAGGTTCCGACCAACAGGGAGCAGGCCGTAACAATTTCAGTTCTGGTCCCCTGGTCCTCTCCCTTTTCCTTCGGGCCCAGGACCACGATGCTTCGTCTGTGGGAGCCATGGACATCTCTGAATTCAGTGCCCAGACTGAGTACAATACGGCGGTGGCGGACAACCCCAGCACCCGCCCCAGTAGCAGCTTCCAGCTAGGCCTTTCCTGCAGCAGCAGCAGGGGCAGCGAGCTCCCACTCCTCCGAGGAAAGACGTTTAAGGAGGAGGCCAACCTCAGGTTACTCCTCAAGGACCTCGACTGGGGCGTGGTTGGGGAGGTGACCGACAGCCAAGGGGTAGAGGAGCTGGGCGTGGACGGTTACACGCTGCAGAGGCAGCAATTCCAGCAGGGTCGGAGGTCGTTCGAGGTATGATCAGTTTGTTTAGCACTCTTTCTTATGCCTTGTTCGATACCGGAGCTTCTCACTCCATCGTTTCACCCAATCTAGCCCGTGCTTTGGGCCTAGATTCCAAGATACTTCCATTTCCCCTAGTGCTGAGCACACCAGTCGGAGGTCAGACAGACTTATTATATGTTTGTCGAGGATACAGACTGATGATAGGGCCACATCAGTCGGTCAGGGATCTTCGTCTACTATAGATACAACCATACGATGTCATCCTAGGCATCGACTAGTTGTTCTCTATGTGTGTTGTCATCGACTACATCCAAGTAACGGTTGTGTTCTCAGACTTGGGCAGCTGGTGTGTTGCTTTCACCGGCAAACGGAGTAGTCAGAAGGGTGGCAGGCGAGAGGTACCCCTCCTCTCCTTGTTAGCTGAGCTGTCAGTGGAGTCAGTAGATGCTGAGATGGTGGAGGTGCCAAGGATCGTCAGCGAGTTTATGGACGTCTTCCCTAAGGAGGTGACGACTCTACCCCCTCGATGTGATATTGAGTTCCGGATAGACTTGCAGCCTGGTTCTCGTCCGATTTTGATGGCTCCTTACCGGATGGCACCTTCAGAGTTGCGGGAGTTGCGGATTCAGATTGACGATCTGATGAAGAGGGGTTATGTTCGACCAAGTGCATCACAGTGGGGTTCTCTAGTCTTGTTCGCAAAGAAGGAAGATGGTGGTCTCATGTTGTGCATAGACTACAGGAGGATGAATCAGGTAATGATCAAGAATCATTACCCTCTTCTGAGGATAGACGGTCTTCTTGACCAGCTGAAAGGGGAAGGGTGGTTATCGAAGGTCTACCTGCGGTCTGGGTATCACCAATTGAGAGTGAAGGAGGGTGACATTCCGAAGACGACCTTCAAGTGCAGATATGGACACTTTGAGTTCGTAGTCATGCCTTTTAGCATTACGAACGCCCCAGCTGTGTTCATGGGGCTTATGAACTCCATCTTCCGGGAGTACCTGGACCGGTTCGTAGTTGTGTTCATCGATGATGTCCTGATCTATTGAAGATCATAGGGGGATCAAGCAGAGCACCTGAGGACAGTTTTGGAGGTCCCCCGACAGCACCAACTCTATGGAAAGTTGTCGAAATGCATGTTTTGGATTCGAGAAGTGCGCTTCCTTGGGAACGTAGTGTCCGAGCAGGGGGTAGCAGTGGACACATCAAATGTTTAAGAAGTTGTTTCTTGGGAAGCACCCAAGAACGTGGCATAGGTTGGTAGTTTCCTCAGGCTGGCAGGTTACTAACGGAGGTTCGTACCCAACTTCTCTCGAGTTGTGGAACCTTTGACAGCCTTGACCAAGAAGGATAAGGTTTTCGTGTGGAGTGAGCAGTGCGAGGTAGCCTTCAGCTATCTGAAGGAGAAGCTGGTCAGTACCCCAGTGCTCAGACTACCAGAAGAAGGGGCGGCGTATGAGGTGTTCTGTGATGCTTCAGGGCAAGGCCTCGGATGTGTGTTGATGCAGCAGTAAGGAGTGATCTCTTATGGGTCTAGGCAGCTACACCCTCATGAGCGTAATTATGCCACCCATGACTTGGAGCTTGCAACGGTCGTTTTTGCGCTAATGTTATGGCAGCATTACCTCATCGTAGAACGCTTTGTGGTCTTCACAGATCACAAATGTTCGAGGTATATATTCTCCCAGCATGACCTAAACTTGCGGCAGTGGAGGTGGATAGAGTTCCTCCATGATTATGACTTCAAGATTTCCTACACTTTAGGTAATGGAAATTTAGTGGTCGATGCCTTGAGCATGAGGTCATAGAAGGATGTGGTCTGAGAGTCGGCAAATTCCTGGAAGGCGATGGAGGAGTTGGATGCCTTACACCTGGATGAAAGGATGGATGGTGGTAGAGGTTGCCAATATCATATGACAGTGTAGTCGTCTCTATTTCAGCAAGTGGAGGGGTCTCAGTGGGGAGACACAGAATGCGAAGTGATGCGTGACCCAGTTGACCAGGGAACTGCTCCGGAAGGATGGACGGAGGATGTCCAAAACCGGATGCTTTTCCAGGGAAATATATTTGTTCCAGAGGCGATGTGTGTCAAGGTTCTCAATGAGTTCCACAACTCACCCCTAGTGGTACACCCAGGAGTTTCCAAGATGTACCAGGGCCTGAGGAGTCAGTTCTGGTGGCCCGGAGTAAAGCGAGCAGTGACAGAGTTTGTAACCAAGTGCCTAGTGTGTTAGTAGGTGAAGGATGAACACCGTGTTCCAGGTGTCCTGCTGCAGTCTCTAGATGTCCTCGAGTGGAAATGGGAGGACATCTCTATGGATTTCGTCATAGGACTACCCAAGGTTCAAGGGGGATACGATGCCATCTAGTTAGTAGTGGACTGGTTGACGAAGTCGGCCCACTTCCTTGTGGTTAAGGAGTCAAGTGGAGTGGATTCTTTGGCATGAAGGTACGTAGATGAGGTGGTGTGGTTGCATGGAGTTAAGAGGTCCATAGTCTCAGATAGGGATGCACGTTTTACCTCACAAGTCTAGAGGGGTTTTCATCATGATTTTGGCACCCAGCTACGCCTTAGCACTGCTTTCCACCCCCAGATAGATGGGCAGACAGAGCGCACCATCCAGACGTTGGAGGATACGTTGCGGGCATGTATTTTGGACTTTGGGGGATCATGGGTGCGACACTTTCCTCTGGTAGAGTTCGCCTACAATAATAGCTATCACTCTACCATTGGTATGGCCCCGTTCGAAGCCTTGTACGGGAGGCCATGCCGTTCACCTGTGTGTTGGACTGAAGTCGGAGAGGTGGGCATCCAGGCCCGGAGGTGGTGTAGAGCACGACGGAGAAGGTTCATCTTATACGGGATAGGATGAAGGTGTCCCAGGATCGACATAAGTTGTATGCTAATACCAGGATGAGGCCCTTGGAGTTTGAGGTTGGAGACCACGTGTTCTTCAAGGTATCCCCTCGGCGTGGACAACAGAGGTTCGGTAAGGGGAGTAAGCTTTCTCCCAGGTTCATCTGACCCTTCGAAGTGTTGCGGCGGGTCGGCGAAGTGGCTAATCAGCTAGCGTTACCACCGCCGCTACTGAGGATACATGACATCTTCCATGTGTTCCCGCTCTGTTGTTATCTGCACGACGATTCACATGTCTTCAGCTGGGGAGATCTAAACATCAAGGATGATGTGACCTTTGTGGAAAGACCAGTGATGATCGAGGATCGTGAGGAGAAGGTGCTTCATGGGCGAACCATTCCCTTGATTCGTGTGTTATGGAGACATGGTGGGCTTGAGGAGAGTGCGTGGGAGAGGGAATCATGGATGTGTGCCCAGTACCCAGAGTTGTTTTGAGTTTTGTGATGTTCTGTTTATACATGTAGTGGTGGAGCGTTTTACCTTGTTGGCTATGAAATATGTTTTTTTTCTTTCCTCTGTGAATGTGTGTGAAAATTCCTAGATATGGGGATGGGAGGATTAGACTCCTAATCAAGACACATTAAGGTGGATGTGCTTAAACCCATGCAGGCGAGTAAGTGCCGCCAAAAGCGGATAGTATCTTGACATGGGGGAAGAGACTCCCAACCCACAGACTGGGCAGTGTGACATGGTATGTTGCTTGGTTCCTAAAAGAAGGGTGTTTTTAGTTAACAATGGGGTTCACTCCTGAGATTTATCTTTTGAGGTTGTTATTCGGACCCTCTCTTTCCTTCTGGGTTGTTTAAATTCTCGAGGGCGAGAATAGTTTGAGAGGTATCTGATGTGATGACCCAGACACTCAGGGTCCTTTCCTTTGCCAAAATCTGGATCCTAAAGGGGTAGTGTCTCGGCATGAGGCCGATCGGAGCGACCGATCAGTGAGGCCGATCGGCGCAACCGATCAGTGAGACCGATCGGCGCGAGCGATCAGAGAGACCCATCGGCGCGACTGATCGGCGAGACCGAGCGGCGAGACCAAGCGGGGCGACCGGTCGGCGAGACCGACTGGCGCCACCGGTCAGCGAGACCGATCGGAGCCACCAGTCGGCGAGACCGAGCGGCGCGACCGGTCGGAGAGACCGATCGGCGCGACCGGTCTGGGAGACCGATCGGCGTGACCGGTAGGCCAGACCGAGCAGCGCGACCGGTCAGCGAGACCGAGCGGCGTGACCGGTCGGCGAGACCGAGCGGCGTGACTGGTCGGCAAGACCGAGCGGCGCGACCAGTCGGCGAGACCGAGCGGTGCGACCGGTCGGCAAGACCGAGCGGCGCGACCGGTCGGCGAGACCGATCGGTGTCACCCAGCCTTGTTGGGGCTTTTCCAGTGATGCCTTCCCTTTTGCGCAAATTGGGCTTTAAACCCTATTTTGACCCCTTTAAGCTTGTTTTAAAGCCCAGTAACGTCCATAAATGTCGTTTACTTAAATATTTAATGAATTAACCTGGTGTGTGTGTCAGTTTAAACCGTCTGACCCTTTATTGATGTGTGGGGTGTCTCAACAGCGTAGTCAACCCACGACCCCACACCTTACGCAGTTTCAGGTTCCTTTTATCCATATCTTAACGACCTGGGGCATGTTGTATCTCACCCTTAATAACCTAAGGGTTCCCCCTAGGTTTCTTCTCTCGATCACCCTATTCTAGGAGTACCCTTCGTTCCGACGAGCCACTTTTCGTTCAGACGAACCGCATCGCTATCCATGGATTTCCACGCCTAGGCTTAGCTTCGATCGTTGATCAACAAGTAGGGAATTTATCCTTCGTCTCTCTTTTGTGTATCATGCGGGGTTGGAGTTCTTTTGATTCTGTAGAATTGGATAAACTCGAACCTTAATGAAGATAATGAAAGAACTCTAAAGAATGAGGGGGGGCTGTGGTCGATGATGCTTTGATTTATGATATTCCATGATTTATGATTTCTAAGTTGTGTGGGCTTACGACTTCTGAAAATCATGGTCGTTGGTGGTCTTTCTATGTGCACTAACCAATCCTTGCCTCTGGTGATGTTTAATGGATTGTTTTGTGGTTGTGAACCCTTCCTATGAAAAGTAAATCGGTTATTTACTTATATTCGGCTAAAAAAATTGAAAGCACCAGGATCAACTCCTTTATGTGATAACCCCAGTTAAAGTACATCGAATTTGAAAATCATGGAGTGTGTTAAATCTTATAAATCTGAAAATACTGGCATGGGCCTTCTTTCTGTTGATGATAGTGGGTTTCTCTTTTCTTTTCACTCACGGGCCGATTGTTGGGTGATGTGGGTGGGGATGGGATCCCCTGTTGTTATTCTTCTGGTGGTTGTGAATTTAAGGTTGTGTGGTTACCTTGATTATATCACGAATTGGGGTGGGATCCTCTGTTGTTGAGAAGTCGTTGGCTCCTGGGGATATGGGGCTGTACCTTGGGGTTTTCATTGGTTTCATTACTTCGAGGGATCTCACTTATCACTTTGCTGTTGTGACTTTACAATAGAACCGGGTGTGAATGTTTAAGTTGATGTTTAACTGTACTCTTTCCTTGGCTTGTTCTTATGCTTTCTAGTTTTCCATGTAGGTGCAGACACATATTTAAACATTATTAATGAACATGTAAACAAAGATGAGATAGATGTGTTTTGGTTTGGTGTGGTTGTGACTTGGACGTGGGTGCTGATTGTGTTCTTTAGGCGGGCTGAAGAAAAAACTAAACCTTGGGTGAGTGCTTTTTACCTATACATATACTTGTAGTTTTGTGTTTCTTATTCGCACCCCACCCAAGTTGAGCACTTAGTGCCGAACACCCCCATTTCATGGGGGAGGGTGTTTTTCCCAACACTACTATTAGTGGTTGGTTATTAGCTCCTTTTCTTCCCCCTTTCCCGGATAGCCCAAGTATCTTCGGGCAGGCTGTGATGGCCTGAGGTCCATTATTAGCCCAAGAACCTTCGGGCGGGGTAGTGTGGTGGTTATGGCCCAGCTGTGTGTGGGCAGGTGGTTTCCCAAGTGTCTTCGGGATGAGGCCCAGGTGTCTTCAGGTGTGGCGGTGGATCTTCTATCCCAGGTGTCTTCAGACGTGACAGTGGTTGTTCTGACCTAGGTGTTTACAGGCATGGGTACGTGTGACAGTTGTGGCCTGGGTGTTTGCGGGTGGGGTTTGGCAATGGGACTGCGTGAGGATGTGTCCCAAGTGTGTGCGGGTGGGGTGAGGTAGTGGGACTATGGTGAGAATGGCGGGATTAGATCAATGTGTAGAATATCTTCAATAACCAGTGGGAAAGTGGCGTGGGGTACCCAAACAGCGATGTTCTATTACTATATATTACTTGCTTGCGTTATTTGGTGAGTGTGGCCGGTGAGTGGGATGGATGAACTCCTTGGTAGTATTGGTTGTCTGTTTCTCATGGGAATTTAGTACGTTCCCCCACTTGTGCACAAGAGTCTTTGGTTTTTCCCTACTGATTATACTTGTATGCTCACCCTACGTATATAGAACTATTTTTAGGCTTTTAGGAGGACTTCGGGGATCGTGCGGGACCATACTAGGGCATGACCTTTGGGACAGTTGCAGTTGCTTTTTTTTCTTTCTTTGGTACTTTACCTTTGTAGTCACTTTGTACTTTGTGGTATTTACTTTTGGAACATGCATATGGGAATGGTTCTTTTGGATTTTCTTGAACTTTTAGTTTTAGTGTTGTGGGATTTACTATCTTATCTCCCAATCCTATTAAAATAAAAATGTTAATACCTTCCATTTAGTGAGTGATTCTATACCCTTGGCGTTGGTCTCCACTTTGGGACCTATTGAAGGCGGGTTTCGGGGGTCATTATCTCTCCTTCAACTTGAAGAAGGAAGGGCCTGGAAATCTGCTGACCCTTCTCTCATTTTGGTGAAGGTGGGTCATGAAATTAGTGACATACCAGTTCTTCCACTAAAAATTGTTTTTCCACAATTGGTTTTTGAGATCGATGAACTAGTCCATCATAAATGGTTTTGGCGTATATACTCATGCCACAGCAGAAACAGACTATTAGAAATGGATTTTTAATTTCATCTCAAATAGTTCATTTTATATTGTTATTTGTGGTAGATGTAAATGTTTTTTTAAATAACCCAATTTAAAATTGGTATTTTAAACTAATTCATCACAAATAGTTATCCCAATAAGGGGTATTTATGATGGATCCATCACAAATATTCTTTTAATTGCATATTTATGAATAATTCCAACACTGTTACTATTATTTGTGACAAAGACACTAAAAATACTCTATATAAATGTTTTTTGCGATAGACTAGCCCATTGTAAATACTATTTTCATTAAGTGGGAAAAAAATTTGGTAGTACTCTTTTTGATGGATATAAAATTTATCACAAATAATCAGTAAAAATAAGAAATAAATCATATCTAATACTATTTTTGATGCTCCTTTCAATAATGGACTATTTGTGAAGGATTTACACTACAAATAGTTCTTCGCGAAGGATTTCCACCTAAAATAGTCTATCACAAAAAAATGATTTTACTGTATTTTCCCCTCAAGAATCCTCACAAGAAACAACACATTTCATATCATTCATAATTTTTAATAAACATATACCCTCTAGGGTAACAATCCACAGTAATAAAAAACTATCAAGAAACAAAAATGATGTTCACTCACTTATACCATGTAAATATTATTTAAAAAGTATCAAACGAGACATTAATGAAATGGAATCAGAATTCTAATTAATTTTCACCACCTATAATCTTTTTTAAAATACATTCTTTGAATTAATCCTTTGGAATACACATTTGAAACCATTTAAAACACAACTCATTTTTCATTTAATATCATTTGAAAAAATGAATCAATTTTACCCTTTTTAAAAAAATATATGAAAAACATGTATTCACCCAATTTGTGACCTAAACGGTGTAAAAATTCTTAAACTACCCATTTCTTTTGAAACATGTTTTATGGGAATTTTATCAAACACTTGGAACATAAATATCACTATGAAAAATAGAAAACCCATAAAACACACTTTATTCAAAGTGATAATTCAATCAAAGCATTTATAAAACACACTGTGACTGTCACTTATAGGTTTAATTTAATAAACAAATACATGGAAAGAATCAAGAATTCAATTACGAATCAAAAAAAGGAAACACACAAAAACACCTACCACAATCAATATAGAAAACCCTCACAACAAGTCACATCATGTTTCCTATAATGGAGAAAATCTGAGAAAGAAAGGAGAACTCCTATGCTTGACCTAAATTCCCAAAATTCCAAATTATAACAAAAAAACTCCAATCTTGGAAATAAGCAACTATGTCCCATTTAGTAGAATATAAACAAGGGAAAATTTGTTAAGGGAAGAATAAAAAGGAAGAATAAGAGAGAATAAGGGTTTTCCTTGAGAAATTCACTTGAATTCAGGGTTGGGAGGCCAAATCAAGATGAAGGTAGGGAGGAGAAGATATGTCAAAAATGATGGAATAATATCTAAATAAAGGTGAATAAACCATTATTAAAAAAATTAGTGTGATAAAATTATTATCATAACTAATTAAAAAAGTTAATTTGTAGTAAAAATTAAAAAAACACAGGTAATTTTTATAGTAGTTCAGTCCAAAGTAGGCATACATTACACTTACACCTCTCTACTTGGTGAGAAATGTGTTTTTACTATCTAATTTTTTAAGGGAATCAAAACCGAATAAAATGTGTACCTTCTCTAGTATATGTATAATTATAAAGACACAATTACTTTTGTATGGGGAGTCACAACCCTTAAAAACTTTTTGAGGAAGCTATAACTTATCCTGACTTTTATATTTTGGGAGTCACGACCCAAATTACCTAACATCAAAATCTAGGAGTTATGACCTAAAATACTTGACATTTTAATCCATGAGTCACAACCCAAAAAATACTGACTTTAGAATTTAGGAGTCACAACCTGAAAAACCTAACTTTAGAATCTATGCGTCATAACCTAAAAAGAGACAATACTTTTATATGGAAAAACCATAAGATAAATTTACAACAAAAAGGAGATGATAGAAAGATGTTAAAATAAAATAATCACACTAAACAAGATAGAAATCAATAAATAATGATAAATGATGTCCTATAATTGTAAATTAAGGATCAAAATGTCTCTTTGAGGTTAATGTAGTTGCTGAAGAATATTCATTTCCACTTTGAGAGATCTTTAGTAATGGTAAAAAGTGTATATAGGATCACATGAATGTTTGTAGTGTATGAGTTCATTGTGTCTCTCTAAGTTGTAAGTGTATTTTCATATGATTGTATCATTCCATTTATCCTTTGAGTCACTTATTTAGAAAACTATTTGGGTAACCCACTAAAATAAATTGTAAGAAAAATTCAAAATAATAATAATAGAGTCAACCATTTTAATTGAAGATATAACATATTCAAAAAATATTGAAGGAATTAAAACTAATTTTTATATATCATTTGAAAAAATTCAAACGAGTCAAATAGATTAAATAAACCATTCAAACAAATTCCATAATACTCATCCAAAAAATTCAATGTATACCACAACTAGATTAACTATGTAAAAAAATACTTTCTAAATTCTTGCATCAAATATGGAAATAATGTGAATATGATTTTATGACATTAAAAATAATTTTAACATGTTTATAAATAATTAATATTAATTATAGAATAATTAAAGAAAATAAAACATGCAACTTTAATTATATTCAAAATCAATGTAACACATGTTGTGTATTTTTAAATATATTGAAACAATAATGAAATTATTACTAAAATATTTTATAATAATCTAAAATAATTTCAAATAAACTTATTATAATTTATAATTAATTTAGAACCCAATAAAATATCTAAAACAATATGGATAAACTGTCAGCAAATAAAAAAACAAATACAAAAGAAAAACATGTCAATTTTATATTTTCAGAATAAAAAAAATATAAAATTGAATCTTAGACACAGTAGTAGAAAATAATTCATACCTCACAGTCACATATTTTAACATTTCTAGTACTATATTTTAAAACTATCATTAGTAGAAATTATAACTGATGGTAGCATATTTTCAAAAATGATGGTTGTAGAAATTATAAATAATGGTGGAATATTTTATAATTGATGGCAGTAGATGATACTATGAGATACTCAAAGGAAACTTCTTCCACTACCATTGAATGGATGAAGGACCTGATATTGTGCGTCATATTGTGCTACCTTATAACAATGGAGATACCACCATTGAGAAGAAATTCTATTGTTGTCGCTACCATGAAAATAAATCCATCGCTACTTTGGAATAGATGATGGTTCTATCTTGGTTGTTAAAGATATATATTTTCTACAATGATAATCATAGTCAAAGGTAATCCACTACTATAAATATTTATGCTTCCATCTGAGGAGATGATTCTAGTTTCATTCAAAGGAATGCTTCTGTGACCGGTGCATTATGATGGAGTCATGCTACCATACATAGGAAACGAGGGATATTGACACTACCATGATGGATCAAAAATTCATGCTACCATATGAAGACCTGAGGCATTCATTTTCCGTGATGCTGAGATGGATGAATGTTGTATGCATGCTATTTTGGTTCTACCGTGAGTTTTGGTAGTGAAGATGTGAAGAAGAAAAAGAAGAAGAAGAAACTTAGTATATATATATTTTAAATATGTATCAATATATATATAATGATATAAAATATATAACATGACATATATATTTTATATAATGTTTTATTATAAACAAAAACATGCCAAACTAAATTAGAAACACTTAAATATTATCATATTTAAAAAAAATACTATGTTAACATATTAACACATGTAATCCATTTAAAATAAATAAAACATTTGATATAAAATTATTATATGATCGCATTAAATAGAAAAATATATAATAAATCACTTTATAAAAACATTAGGTATAATATCAATATATGTAAAGAATAAAAAATAAATTAAAGAATATAGAACACATTTTTTTAAATAACATAATATATGTGTGTGTATTATGTGGACAAACATTTATTTGTGAAAAAATTACTAAACACTTGACCAAAAATCATAAAATATTAAAATATAATAAATACCCATGAAATAAGTTTGTGGGATATTTGAATCAAACAAAACATAAACATTGTATCAAACAAAATATAAAACCAACAATCTCTCCCTTTTGTTTGATTACAAAACTAAGCATATAAACATATCAGTTTATCCCCTTATTTGTAAGTAAACAATAAGATAACAAATAAACTTTATTTTAATATATTGACTAAATATCCTCCCTTTTCACTTTAAGTAGATAAAAACCTTAAATAATAAAGAAAAAACACCCCCTGAAAACATGTTATGAAAATAATATTAAGAAAATTAAAAAATGAAAGAATAAAAAGATAATGCTCCCCCTGAAAAGAATGAAATATTTGGACAAGAAGAGATTAACCCTCAAGTTTATGATTTGCTTCAAAATAGGATCCCCATCTCTATAAAATAGTTTGAGAATTTAATAAAAAATTTATATACTTCCTATATTGAATACTTCTTACTATAATAAATGAAATTTAATTTTCAAATCCTCCACCACTTAATTGAACATTCATGTACAGTGGGAAGAGTCCTATAAAAATCAAACACAAACACATTTTGGTACACATTCTATTTTGGATCCAATTGGTTCAGTAAAATAAGTTTTCATTACCAAATAATATTTCAAACATTTATTTTAAGGTACATGAGCAGATAAATTTTTAGAGATATAAAATCTAGAGATACTAAGAGATTGAGGGAGGATATGAGAACAGTCAGTGGCATAATGACCTAGAAACTGATATTTGAAACATATAAATATAGAATCCTTCTATAGAGAACCAATATTGATGTAGATTGACATTAAATTTATTTTTCATAATAATTAATACATGACACAAACAGATTCCCAAAGATTGTATTAGTTTAGTGTCTTTGGAAACTCAGAACAAAATATTCTAATCATGGTGAAAGATCTTCAACATCTCCCATAAAGAGATTCCCCTTTTTTTTCATACCTAAAACCTTTATTTATATCCTGGGGAAAATAAAACATAGAAATGTTGAGCTCAAATGCTCAGTAAGGGTAAAGTTGGAGAACATAAAACAAACCATAAACATTTGAACGTAAAAACATGAACATAAAGTTTAAACATAAAAATCTTAAGTCATGAAATAAATCTTGGCAGTATGTAAGGAAAGGATCATAAAGAAACATTAACCATGATAGAATAGAATTGGAATAAAACATGTAATTATGGAAAACTAAAAATCACATAATAGTATTTCCATAGTATCCAAGGCATTGCTTCCAAGACCACCATAGTGGACAAAGTCCATTACTGAACTATGTTTATATGTCGTTCCAGCCAAGTATTACTAAACTAGATTTACATGTCATTTTAGTCTTCTCTATCTCATGAGATATAAATCTTTACCCAATTAATTGGAGGGAGATATAGGTCTCATCCATCTCATAATTAAATCATTCTTACCTATTCCACAAAACATAAATCATTCATCATAGCATAACCTAAGAAACAAAATGGGTTTCTTAAATATCATTCCATCAGAACATAATCCATAAAAATATCATTCCAAAATTAACTCAATAAAATCATAGTAATAATAGGTATAGAAAAATAACCCTATTTAATATCATCATATTATTTGGAAAAAAATTGATAAAACACTTGAACTTAGTTCTTGAGGAAAATATCATTTCTTCTTCAAAAACGTTATCTTTCTTCAAAATGTCATCCAATTTTAAAACAAATAAATTTAGTTGAAAATAAAATTGAAATAGTGTAGACCAAGATTTGTGGAAATAAGGAATCATGAAACTATAAAAAGTCCATTCATTTTTGTATAATTTATAAAAACATTCTCCTCATACTTTTTTTAGAAAAGTTAAAAAGTACCTCGTATAGTAAACAAAAAAATATTCATTTCATACCATGTAGTAAAAGTCAAAAATTGGTAAAAATGACTTTAAACATAAATAGAAAAATAGTAAACATTTTATGAAAACATTTTTATAAAACATGGACGTGGATGATAAATATAACCTCAGTAAATACTTACATATAAGCAATCTCAGATAAAAATTAGATTGCAAAATTATCCCTTACCTTAGGTCTGATTTCTTCCGTATGTGTCTGAAAATACTATAAAGTGGGTTGAAACATATTATTAACTTGTAAAAAAACCATAATAATATTTATTATATCATATATAATCACTTATGACTTTATATTACCTGTTCATTTGTCAATTCCATGTTAAAACAACGTTTTGGGTAATAATTATTTCATTTATCGTACGTGTTTTGAATTGTTATTCTTGATATTATTACTTATATCATGATTTAATTACTTAAATAATGTAAAACATGATTTATATATTATATATATCTATTATATAAATATATATATTTATAATAGATATATTAAATTAATGGAATACACTGTTCATGGAGACGGTAGGTCATACGTACTCACAAACATTGTTTTCGTTTCCTTATTAAATTGAATGGAAGTAAATGACATATATATATATATGTATATAAATAAATAAATCCAGTAGTATTATTATGTCATATATTTCATGATTATTTATTTTATATACTTTTTAATCATTCTTGAATGGTTAATGTGGAGGATAAATCTCATCGCGTCGTGGAGACGATAAGTCGTACGTACGCACGAGCGACGATATCATTCCCATAATTTTTGAATGGTATTGAATTGGATGGTGTATAATATCCTAGAATTATTATAATGTTATAATAATCATATATAGTTATTATTTTCACCATTATATCCATCCAAGTAAGGTGGTGGTGAAAAATAGATTACACCATGACATGTAGACTGTAACTTGTACGCACGCACGTGCGATGATTACGTTTTTGGTAGGATGGATAGAAGTTGAAATAGTTATGTTTAATATTTTTAATAACATATAATTATATGAGTGATACTTATTTTATTACTTTATAACAAAACAATTAATTAAGAGGAAGTATAATAAAAAATAAATTTGAAATAATCGGTAGAAGAGATTACCTCTTCCTCGACGTGCCCCCTTTAAATTTCCTCTTAGGGCACGAGAATTGGTATTTTGAGAATAAAAGAACCTCTATAATATCACTAGGGAAGTTAAAAAGATAAATTGGTAGGTTTTGGCTGATCTTGAAGGCTCAAAATGGGGTGAAGAGGAGAGGAAGTAGATTCCCTTTTATAAGAGAAGAGATGGGCACTTTAGGAAACTCTTAAAATATTAATTAATTATAAATTCAATTTTGATTAAAAATGGTCCAAAACTTATTTAATTACAATATAAGATTATTTTGGTTATAATACCCATCATAAAATAATTTTTAGACAATTTTTGAATATTTGTTTTATCCTTATCTTTTTGGTTTAACCCTTATTTTACCCTTTTTAATCTTACCATGATATCGTGTTATTTACACATTATGGGTTAATGTAATTACCATGTCATGTAAAAAGACCCTAGAAATTTTATTTATGACATATTTGGACTTATATTAACCATTTTCAGAATCTTATATTTTTAGGAATTTAATATCATTTAATGAACTATTTTATGTTTTAAGTTGGAAATTATGTCAATTTTAGAGACTATTCATACTTTACTTTTTTTTTAAATTCATAACAACCTGATTCCTTTGAACCAAATTCATTGAATCATCAATAATATTTCAATTTAATCCAGAAAATTCTTGTATGGAATCAAAATTTTCATATTAAATTTATTTTAATATTTATAAATTCATTTATTTGAATATTTTATTAATGAGGAAATCACTACATCATAATTGTGTCATAAATAAATATATTTATCTAATGTCTAAAAATTATAAATAAAATACCATGATGTAGGAAATATTTTTATATTTCTAATGAATATATATATACATATATATCAGTTATATACTATAGTATTTAAATCTATTTTTTAAAAGATATATGTTTAGGTTATAATTATCTTAACTTTAAATTAATTCTTATAAAATGTCATTTTCACATCCAAGTGAATCCATGGGGTCACAAAATTGACTAAAGGATTCACATGGTTGGAAATATATCATCCAATAGGATTATGACATGTGTAAGGGTAGTTTAATATTATTATAATATTATTTTTTACCCTTATTTACTATATTTACCCTTTAACCATGGTAAATAAAATAATTACTAAAGTTACTGTTCATAATTTCTAAAATTAAAAGGAACCTATTTACACATTTTTAACCTTATGATTCCAAATTTGGAATCCATTTTTTCAAATTCAAAACACAGAAGTTTCAGTATTTAATTTAAAATTAATTATCGTTGTCAAAACCAAAAAATAGGTTTTTAAGAAATAATAACTATCAAAAGATTGACATGTGTTTATGTCCAATTTAAAAATGAAATTAATTAAAATGACCAATATTAGATTAAATTATAAAAATATAATCCAATTATTCTATAAAACCAATCAAAAAGATAATATAACTATATAAATAATGTAAATAAAATGGCAGTTTCGAGTTAAAATGCAGTTTTTTTTACTATTCATTAAAATTTTAATTTTATTATAAAAATATCAGAAATTTAAAAAAAAGTTAATTTTTATGTCCCACTTCTAAATAAGAAGTTTATTTTTTCAAATTTAACTTATAAAAGTTCCAAAAACTAGATTTAATGTGGGTGCTCCATCAAAAGGCGGTAAAATTGCATTTTTTGAAAAATACTTCTTTTATCTGAAAAATTGATTTTGTTCTCATATCATGTTATATAAAATGTGTAATATGAATGATAATATTATATAAAATTTGAAATTTTATTTATACTATTCATAATTTCTATTTATATAATATTTTAATAATATATAATTGTTTAGTGAAACGCGGTATTGTGTACGACAAAAGCTATCGAGGAAGGTCTTTTTTGCATGTAACACAAGTAAAGATAGTGTTTCATGTAGTGAAAGATTACTTTGGTGTTGTGTATAAAATAATCCAAACTTAGTTCATTTATAAATTGAACAAAATCTATACTCAGTGTTGTGTGAAATGAATTCTATCAAAGGAACTGGAAATTGGGTACAACACAAGGCAATAATAGTGTTGCATATACTATAAGCTAATACGGTGTTGCGTATAGAGAAAGCTAATCATGGTGTAGAGTACAAAACAAGTCATCCAAGACATTAAAAGAATTTATCTCATAAAATCTTAGGGTGTTACATTTTACCCCCCTTAAAATTAATTTCTCCCTCGAACTTCATTGGGGTTATAAATGGTTTTCTACTTGAAAGTTTATTTCATGGAAAACCACATCATAAAAAGGGATACTAAAACATCATTTTAAAAGGAAAGTTAGAAACATAACGGTTACACAAAGTAACTCATCACTGGGTGTCATGAACCAAATCTGTTCGCCGCCCAAACTGGCACCAAACCCATCCTATGGCAAGGCCCGAAGGGCGTTACCTATCCCGACGGCCGGGCACAAGTGCTCGGGTATCATTTATCTAGGTTTGGGAATGATTTACCCGAATATGTATACATAAAACACCAAAAATATTTGATAAAAATGAATCTGAAAAATTCATACCAACAAGGTTTATAAAAAAATCCAGAACTAAATACATAAGTTCAAATACAATACAAAAGTTCCAAAGACACAATTAAACAGAAACAAAAAATCCCCATGGACTCCACATGACAAGGGTTCATCACCCCCAAGTTGTCTCCACAACTTCGCCCCAATGATGGGGACTAACACCCTGAACCGCCATCACCCGATGCCTTTCCTTTACCTGACTCAAACAAAACAAAGTCTACTAACACCCAAGGGGTGTAAGTATGGTGTGAGCCTAATACTAATAATATACCACCCAATTATTTCAAATATCATGCAATATAATGTGAAAATGCAAGCAGTTTTAATATGCAAAGTAAAGAAGTTATAAAATCCAAGAAATGCAACTTTCAATTGAAAACGGTTTTCAAGCTAAAATTTTCAGAATGTTAAAACATTTAAATAGATATGTTAGCTACTATAAATTACTTCCAAAAACACCCCAATAAAATTTAAAATACCACAAACACAATGAACAACAATATCGGGAACACCCCTTGGCACTAGATAATCTCGGCCCCCATGTACCTCATACCTCGGTGTAAAGTAACCATAGTAAAATCAGTTCTCATGCACGAGCCACTATTATAGAAAATACCCATAACCTAGGGGTCCCAAATCATCATCCACATAGTTTATTTAGAGTTTTCATTATCCAAATGCTAGGTGAAACAGGGACAAAACCCATCTGGTCGACTAGGTGTACTAGTACACATCTGCCCCACCTAGGTACTCGGGATTCCCCCTTTGTTCCCAAACAAATTCAGCATGCCACATGAATCCATTTTCATATGAAAACACCAATAATGGTAACTTGAATACAATATAGTAGCTATACACACTCTATACCATTTAAAACACACAACAAAACACTTTGATTTTTTGTAAAACAATTTCTCAAAAACCCGCATTGTTTTTCACCCAACACTCCCTGAAAACCCCACTTTGCACAATATGTGCACACCTGTAAGTTACCAAAACAGAAAATGCATCCCTATACATTTCAATGAATCCAAAAAATAAATTTTAGGGTAGCCCCATGTGAACCAATAAATGTAATCTTTGTAAAACTTCCATTTTTAAACTAACATGACACTTAAAGTTCACAAGTTCCACAACACCATTAAAACCAACTTTCTCAGCAACAAAAAAAAGGTTTAAACATTCAAAACAGTATTTTCAGCCCTAATAAATCTCAATAAAATAAAATAGGTAGTGATAGGGTAGCCCCAAATGAACTAACCAGAGACTTCCATGAAAACCCCCCAATTTCACCTAAAATTGGCATTAAAAATTCATTTTCATTACAAACACCACTAAAACTATTTTTTTGAAGAAACCATAAAATGAAATAAATATTAAAATATCATAAACACAGAAATTCAATTCACAAAGATTTCATACATATGGAATCACCTACCAAAGTAATGGAAACCCTTGAATCAACGTGTGAAAATCAAGTCGCACCACCACCACCCCAAGAGGGACTTAGAAAAAACCTAAAACTAAAAAAATGGACCAAGAACACCCAAGGATAAACCCTAGGCTATAAACCCCACCTTCTGGTCATTTGGTACTTCAAGTAAAAGGGAAGAAATCCCAAGCAAATAGAATGAAACCCTAAGCAATTTGAAAGAGGAATGGGAGAGACTCACTTACTTGAGGTATCTTGAAGAATCTCCCCAAATACACAAGTATATGAAATTTAAAATAGTAAACACTTAAAGGGAGGTTATAAGAAGGATGAGGAGGTCATTTATGAACTATAATGGAGGAAAAAGAATAAGAATTGAGAGAGTTATGATAGAAATAACTTACCGCCTCAAATCTGCCCAGTTTTAGAAACCCTAATAAGTTCAGCATTTAATAGCGATTAATAAGAACTACAAAGAGGGGAGAGAGAGGTTGGACGCACGGATGGGTTCAATGGGCGTGTGTGAGGCTTTGAATCACATAACAATCCTTACAATTGGATAAGTTATTAATTAATAAAATTCGATTTTTAAAACTGTAATTGGGCTTTCGGGCAGGCCCAATCCCTTAAATAAAAACTCATATACACATTGGTTATGGATTTATAAAGGATACAAACTGTAAATATGGTGTTAATATGTCAAAGGAGACCATTTAGGAATTGGAATTTGTGAAAAATATTAAAAAATGAAAAAGTTATAAAAGAAACAAAATTTATTTTTAAATCTGGAATTGGGCTCACGGTTTGGCCCAATTCACGAAAACTCACCCATTCCACCATAAAAGCTTGAGAAACCCCAAAAACAAATCATAAATTGAAATTAAATGAAATTTAACTTTAAAATAATTCATTTATGTAAAAATTCTCCCCATCATAAAAACTTTCCTTCCCCGAAAAGCTACAATAAGGCCAAATACCAAAACCAAACCCCACCGATAAACCAAGATGTACTTCTTTGCCAAGCTTCTCCCCCAAGGGCCAAAACACCTCCAGTGATCAATTAATGAATTATTAATCTCACAACCCAAACATACACCACTTTCCTGAAATGATTGATCACATTCATGCTTTATCCCAAAAGAAAAATCCTCAACCACAATCTGAACAACACTTGAGCAATTTATCCAAACAAACAACAACATCGAACAAGGTTGCACTTACCTTGCTATAACTAAACCATTGGGAACTCTCCAGTCTCAATGTTTACCCAAGGAAGATGTTGGTATCTTGATAGCTCAGAACAAGAATACCTACCGCCAAGCTAATACCATGGATAAATCTGAGTTACTGGTACGGGGGAACAAAAATAGGCTCCCCACCATAAGAGACAACCTATATTTTTCCCGAGACAGAATCAGGACACTAACAGGGGGAGGCCTGAAAAGACTCCCCAATAAAAAGGGTATAATTCCATCAGAACTTTACAAAAAAACTTATATAATACTCATTGTGTGTCTACCCACCATAAGAACCAACCCTTTTAACCGACCAGCATGGGCCGGTACAGAAAGACCCCAAAATTTAAAGAGTTGGGACGACCACATGGTTAGTTCGCATGGTTTGGGAAACCACGGGCTAACAGTGGGGATCTTTCTATCCACATTGTTTTTTGGGGCATGGTCACTACTAACCAATGACAAACCATGTGCTCAACCTGTCTAGCCAAACTTCAAACTTTTCTCCAAAGACTCAATGGAAACCAAAGGGGGAGGGAATAACATTGGGCGATGACATGGGTACAAGTCCCTCCACATATTTCCACCGAACGAGAACAATAGAAGAAGGATGATGAAACCATTGGTTTAAAATCTTCCCATATTTCATACTAAGGATAGGACTTTGTACAAGTGTTTAAATGGCCCTGGGATTTCCCCTAACTATGATCCAACTTCTCTCTGAGACCTATGGCTGGAGCACAAATGATTGAAGCATCTTCGGCCTCACAGTTAGGCTTTGGAAACCCCCTGAACGAGAATTATTCTTTCGGTGAAACCAATAACTACACTAAAATCCTGCTAATTTTTTGAATACATAACACATTCCAAACTCACTTTACCCTAACCCGATATTTCACTAAAACAAGGGCTTAAGAGATTCACACTCAACAAAACTTGTTTGTCCGGGTGAGAAACAATATAAGTAAAGAATACCTATATTCACCTTCCTCTAAAATGAAATATTTTTATGTTTTTTCAAGGGATACATTCTTCCATCATAATAGAGACTCTCATATGATTGCACGACTTTCACCTTTATGGACAATCGAGCACATGACCTCATAAGGTGTCACCGAACATGACCATTGCGACTGATATAAACAATGAATGGAGAGGGACCTTATACAACATCCCCAAATAACACCCAATTCTATAAAGTGGCCAAAATATCCTATCGTGACCATATTTCCCACAATGGTGGTTTAACAAGAACTCATGCTTCAAAGAAACTGTGAAGAACCTAGAGGCCCTCTTAGTCACCATCAAGACACTCATCCACACTAACAACCCTATACCACTTCCACCTTCGATGAATCAAGAATATTAAGAATCTAAGGTGTCTTTCAACTTCCACGAGCAGTCTACCACTAAAAGAGGATCAAAAAAATGAATGGGTATAGACTCAATCTATAGATCTCGAGAGAAAAAAAATCCTTATATTGATCAACTAGAGGATTTTCAAATGGAGAAACAATCCGGCTTGCACTTCAGTTATGCATTAACCCTTAATGGGGAGTACCTTATCCAATGAGAGAACCCAAGGACCCAACCAAGCTGTTCCATTGGTCAAAGAGTTCCACAAACCAGATCCAAACACATGAAGGGAACCACCATAAAGGTTTTCCCGAAACATATCTCAAAGGATACTAATAACCGGTCCTTCTACCCAGCTTACCGACCAAACACAAACCCAAAACACAGTTCGAACAAGAGGGGTTCTTAGACTCAAAACATCCCACAACATCAACATTTTCCAAAAATACATAATATAAACCATCCTAAACAATTCATCAATACATCATGTTTTTCTTTAAAAACATTTCTTTGAAAACAAACGGTTCAACGGTTAGCGCATCCACCAATGGTACCCCATGGGCCTTACACATGCATGTTTCTATGCCACACCGGTCACCCTCATCATATCCATCCCGAAACTCATTTATTCATTCCATCAACCATCCATCATCCCATATAACCACATGCATGTGGTTGCTCACGGAAATACCAATGGTTAAAACAAAAATTCTTTCCACTTTTCAAAACCAAAATGTTCAACCAACATATCCTTTTTCTCAAAACTGCTATCCATGAGATCAAAATCCCAACTCAAATCTTACAAAAATTTTCAGGAAGACACAAACATTTAGAAAAAAACTCACTTTCAAGATATTAACATAAATTTAAAAACATCTCATCCCATTAAAACACCCTTTGATTGTTTAGAAAACTCAATTAGAAACACTTTTCAAAACCCACTTCAATATAGTTCCTGCTTTCAAAAGAGGTGTAGGCACATCATTTTCCATTTCAAGACAATTCTGAAAATTCAGTTCCACCATTTAATTAACCAAACCATTCTCTCTTTATTTTAAAATCATTTCACAAAAACTGTATGCTTCTCAAAACCAAGTCACTTTAAAACCAAAGTTCCAAGATTTTAAAACTAAAGCACAAAACAATGTGAGAGGAAACTAGTTTTAGTGGGTGACTTTGACATATGGTTGGCGGCCATAATATAATCACATCACTATCAAAGAGAGTGTTCTGGGGAATATCCCCGAATCCACAAGGCTTGTCAGGCCCTACGAGCTCATTGATACCATTAACCCAACTCTCTTTTCATTTCCCCTAATCATCATCAAACCAAAGAAAATCAAAGGACTTAGATAAATCCTGACTTCTCCTAGAAACTTGAATCCCATCATGAGGTGTGGTGGTCAGGCACACTACCCATAACTAGAATACCATGTCCCAAAAATCCTAACTCCAGACTATCCCGACTCTTCCCCAAATAACATGACCCAAAGAGTTAACCTAAACCTCCTTTGATACCTTTTTGTCATGAACCGAATCTGGTCGCCGCCCAAACCGGCACCAAACCCAGCCTGTGATAAGGTCTGAAGGGAATTCCCTATCCCCAAAGTCTGTAAAAAGTGCTCGGTTATCATTTATCTAGTTTCGGGAATGATTTACCCGAATATGTATACATAAAACACCAAAAATATTTTATAAAAATGAATCTGAAAAAATTCATACCAACATGGTTTATACAAAAATCCAGAACTGAATACATAACTTTAAATGAAATACAAAAGTTCCAAATACACAATTAAACTGAAACAAAAAATCCCCATGGACTCCACATGACAAGGGGTCATCACCCCCAAGCCGTCTCCACAACTTCGCCCCAATGATGTGGACTAACACCCTGAACTGCCATCACCCTTAGTCTTTCCTTTACCTGAGTCAAACATAACCAAGTCTACTAAAACCAAAGGGGTTTAATTAATGTGTGGGACTAAGCCCAATATGATACCACCCAATTATTCCAAATATCATGCAATACAATGTGAAAAAGTAATCAGTTTTAATACGCAAAGAAAAGAAGTGATAAAATCCAAGAAATGCAACTTTTAATTGAAAATGATTTTCAAGCTAAAATTTTCAGAATGTTCCCACATTTAAATATATATGTTAGATACTATAAATTAATTCCAAAAACACCCCAATAAAATATAAAATACCACAAACACAATGAGAAACAAAATCGGGAACACCCCTAGGAACTAGATAGTCTCGGGCCCCAAGTACCTCATACCTTGGTGTAAAGTAACCATAGTAAAATCCATTCTCGTGCACGAGCCACTAGTAGATAACATACCCATAACCTAGTGGTCCCCAATCAGCATCCACATAGTTTTTTTATAGTTTTCATTATCCAAATTCTTGGTGAAACAGGGACAAAACCTCGGTCCACTAGTCGTACTAGTACACATCTGCCCCACCTAGATTCTCGGGCTTCCCCCTTTGTGCTGAAACAAATTCAGCATGCCACATGAAACCATTTTTATATAAAAACACCAATTCTAGTCACTTGAAAACAATAAAGTATCTATACACACTTTACACCATTTAAACACACACAACAAAACACTTTGATTTTCTGTAAAACAATTTCTAAAAAACCCGCACTGTTTTGCACCCAACACTCCCTGAAAACCCCACTTTGAACACTATGTGCACACCTGTAAGTTACAAAAATAGAAAAGGCATCCCTATAATTTTCAATGAATCCAAAAAATCAATTTTAGGGAAGCCCCATGTGAACCAAGAAATGTAATCATTTTAAAACACCCATTTTTAAACAAACATGACACTTCAAGTTCACAAGTTCCACAACACCCTTAAAACCAACTTTCTCAGCAACAAACAAAATGGATAAACATTCAAAAAATTATTTTAAGCTCTAATACATCTCAATAAAATAAAATAAGTAGTGATAGGGCAGCCCCAAATGAACCAACTAGAGACTTCCATGAAAAACCCCCAATTTCACCTAAAATTGGCATTAAAAATTCATTTTCATTACAAACACCACTGAAACTATTTTTTTGAAGCAACCATAAAATGAAATAAATATGAAAATACCATAAATACATAAATTCAATTCACAAATATTTCATACATATGGAATCACCTACCAAAGTAATGAAAACCCTTGAATCAACGTGCGAAAATCAAGTCGCACCACCACCTCACCAAGAGGGACTTAGAACAAACCTAAAACCACAAAATTGGACCAATAAAACTCAAGTTTAAAACCTAGGTTCGAAACCCTACCTCCTGGTAATTTGGTACTTCAAGGAAAAGGGAATAAATCCCAAGAAAATAGAATGAATCCCTAAGCAATTTGAAAGAGTAATGGAAGAGACTCACTTACTTGCAGTATCTTGAATAATTGTCCCTAATACACCAGTATCTGAAATTTAAAATGGTAAAAACATAAAGTGATGTTCTGAGAAGGATGAGGAGGTAATTTAGGAACTATAATGGAGGAAAAAGAATAGTAATTGAGAGAGTTATGATGGAAAGAACTTACCTTCTCAAATCTTCCAGATTTTAGAAACCCTAAGCAGTTCAGCACTTAATCGCGATGAAGAAGAGCTCCAAAGAGGGGATAGAGAGGTTGGACACGCGGTTGGGTTCAATGGGCGCGTGTGAGGATTAGAATCACTGAAAAATCCTTAAAATTGAATATGTTATTAATTAATAAAATTTGATTTTTAAAACTGGAATTGGTCTTTCGGGCAGGCCCAAACCCTTAAATAAAAACCCATATATCCCTTGGTTATGGATTTCTAAAGGCTCCAAACTATAATTTTGGTGTTATTATATTAGGGGATACCATTTAGGAATTGGAATGGGTGAAAAATATTAAAAAATTAAAAAGTTATAAAGGAAAAAAATATTTTTAAATATGGAATTGGTCTCACGGTTTGGCCAAATTCATGAAAACTCACCCATTCCACCATAAAAACTTGAGAAATCCCAAAAACAAAGCATAAATGGAAGTTAAATGAAATTTAACATTAAAATAAGTCATTTATGTGACACTGGGTTTCCACAAAGTATAACATAGGTTGTAAGTGAAAACATGGATATGGAAGATAAATCTAACCATCAAGTTCTGATGGATAGTGATAGAGAATAAGGTTTCGAGAAAGTTAACTACAAGAAAGCCATAAATATATGATGATTTCAAGGACTATATGATTCATCAGATAAGAAGGTACTAGGATAACATTTTTGGTTTCATGATACTTTTCCTAGATTTGATGAATTTTTTACATGAGGAGAAATAATTACATGATTTCAGTACAATATCACCATTGGTTGTTCCCTAAAAAATTTCTACGTCATCTCTTATTTAAAGAAATGAAGGTGAATTTTTCATTCATGAAGTGTTGGCGGATCATGTGATAGAATGATAGGTCATTCCATCTGTCTCCCCAAAAATGTTAGAACAAGTTATCAAATATGCATAAGTATACCTATAGTGAGATAATACATTAATCTAACAAACATCAATAAAAATATAACTTATACTAGCCATAAATGGATAATATTAAAATCCTTCCAATAACTGAAAATATAAAACATTAGAATGAGGGTAACTAAATTTATTCAACATTTTTCTCCCATATCTCATTTTGCAGTTCTTGGTTGTCACATTCCAAAAATTTGAATACCTTAATCCTTTATTCTCATTAAACATGACAATAACATGAATTGCCATAGAACCTTAGTGAAAACATACATTCTATCAAAATTAACTCTTTCCTCACACCAAAAAAAAATTCTATATACTCAAACCATGATATCACTTCATCCTTATATTATTCATGAGCTCATTAATACTATCAAACATCTCATTATCTCCTTATCCCTTCATTATGGGCATATCACGTGCTTTCCAAAAATATTTCAATCACTTTTCATGATTATTGGTACCATATAATTGTTGAAAATCACAATAAACTAATACATAGATATTCCAATATTCCATAATACTATAAATTAGATTCCACAACACTATTTTGGAATCCCATTACATAAACTCTTAATCACTCCACCACTCCATTTTCATACTCAACATCACCAATAGTGATCGCATATGACTTCCCTTTTTCTTTTACCTTAAGAGGTTATTGATGTAGATCATCATTAACCCTTGGATTAGGGCATTGGTTATCATAATTCCCCATTTCCTTGCACTTGTATCATTTAAGTGTTGGTGGTGTGTTCTCTATAGTCTTTTCTCTATTCACATCATTAGCAACATTTTTCCCATTATTTCAGCACTCAACTGATCGATGACCTTATTTTACACACTTGAAACATTTTCTAGTCCCATTAATACAATCTCCATAATGATTCTTTACACACTTTGAGCATAAGGAAACATTCATCTTCTTTTCACCATTTTTTTTTGAGATTTTCCCTTGAACTCCATCTTTCATTTCTTGTCAAAACCATAAGATGGATATGTGAAACAAACTTCTAGTTATATCTTGATATCACAATGCACAATATCTTCATAGATAATGGAGTCTATTGTAGCTAATTCCCATAAAATACTTGGTTTTAACCCACAAAATAATCAATCAACTTTACTTTCAGGTTGGATGATAAATCCAGAATCATACCTTGCAAGCCTTGTAAAATCCTCCTCGTATGTACCAATAGATTCATTATCTTTTTCTTAATCTCAAAGAACTCCTTTTCCATATTTTTTTGAAGAATAAAAGGGAATTAATAATTTAAAAACAAGTTATTGAACTCATCTCATTACATGTATTCAATTTCATCTTTCTTCCTTGTATTCTTAATTAGAGTCCACCACTAGTCTACTTCACCTTCTAAATGATAGACAGCGAAAATGACCTTTTCATGTTTCAAACATCAAATGATGGAAAATATCTTTTCAATGGTACTGATCCATTGTTCATAAACAAGTGGATCAGAAGACCCACTAAAAGAAGGTGGATGTTGCCTCATGAAGGACTCAATAGAATATTGTTCCTTTCTCTATTCATTTGGAAGTCCAGAATGATTCATAGATTGTGTAAGTATATAAATAAGATTTTTCATTCCATATCCCATAACATTTGGTTGTTTGGGAGGAAAATCATTGCATTATACAATTCATTGATCATTAACATGGTTCCTTTGAGTTCTAACCATTGTCTAAAACTTAAAAATAAGAGTGAGAGAGGTAACAATCATATTAAGAAAACAACATTATCATAGAGGAGTAATTTCAATATCTATCATCTTAGGTTTAATACAAGGTTATTCATGATCGTGACCATAATTATAGTACAGTAACCTATAGTTATACTTAACCTAAGGGACATCCTGAAACATACCTTAGAAATATCTCTAGGGATCTCACTAAAGTTTTCGCATCGTAGTTTCCAAAGGTTGACTAAACCTTTACTCTAATAACAATTGCAGAGATCCAAGCTTGACATACATGGACATTACATTTCTTTTTTGGAATAATTAATACATGACACAAATAGACACCCAAAGATCGTATTAGTTTATTGTCTTTGGAAACTCAGAACAAAATCTACTAATCATGGTGAAAGATCTTCAATAACTCCCATAAAGATATTCCCATTTTGTTTTCCTCCCTAAAACCTTTATTTATATTCTAGGGAAAAGAAAACATAGTAATGGCGAGCTCAAACTTTCATTAAGTTTAAACATGGATAACATAAAATAAACCACAAACATTTGAACATAAAAACAAGAACATAAAGTTTAAACATAAAAATATTGAGTCGTGAAATAAATCTTGATAGTATATAAGGCATAGATCATAAAGGAGCATTAACCATTATATAATAGCATTAGCATAAATCTTGTAATTGTGGAAAACTAATAATCACATAATATTATTTCCATAGTAGCCAAGGAATTATTGTCAAGACCATCATAGTGTACAAAGTCATTTACTGAGATGGGTTTACATGTCGTTCCAACCATGTATTACTGAACCGGATTTACTTGTCATTTTAGTCTTGTCTATATCATGAGATATAAGTTTTTACCCAATTAATTGGAGTGAGATATAGTTCCCACCCATCTCATAATGAAATCATTCTTACATGTGCCACAAAACATAAATCATTCATCATAGCATAACCCAAGAAATAAAATGGGTTTCTTAAATATCATTCCATAATAACATAATCCATAAAAGATCATTCCAACATTAAATTAATAAAATAATAGTAATAATATGTATATAAACATAACCCTATTTAATAGCTTCATCTTAGATGGAAAATAATTTTGATAAAACACTTGATCTTAGTTCTTGAGGAAAATATCCTTTCTCCTTCAAAAATGTTTTCTTTTCTCAAAATGTCATGTAATTTTAAAAGAAAATAATTTAGTTAAAAATAAACATTAAATATTGTAGAGTAAGCTTCATGGAAATAAGGCATCATGATACCATAAAAAATTCATTCATGCCATATAAGTTAAAAAACATTCTCCTCGTACTTTTGTCAGAAAAGTCAAAAAGTACCTTGTATGGTAAACAAAATAAATATTCCTTCCATACCATGTAGTAAAAGTCAAAAATGGTTAAAAAAGACTTTAAACATACATAGAATAATTTTAAAAATTTTATGAAAAAAATTAGAAAACATGGACATGGATGATAAATATAACCTAAGTAAATACTTAAGTATAAGCAATCTTAGATAAAAATGAGATTGCAAAATTATCCTTTACCTTATGTTGAATTTCATTCGTATGTGTCTAAAACTCTTGTATAGTGGGTTTAAACATATTATTAACTTGTTAAAAAACCATAATAATATGTATGATATCATATATGATTCACTTATTAATTTATATTACCTGTTCATTTGTTAATTCTATGTTAAAGCAATGTTTTTGGGAAATAATCGTTTTATTTATCGTACGTGTTTTGAATTGTTATTCTTGATATTATTACTTATATCATGATTTACTTACTTCAATAATTTATATATTATATATATTCATTATATATTATATATACTCAGTATATATATATATATAATAGATAGATTAAATAAATGGAATACATTGTTCATGGAGATGGTAGGTCATACGTGTGCATGAACGTTGTTTTCATTTCCATGTTAAATAGAATGGAAGTAAGTAAATGACATATATATATATATACATAAATACAATAGAATTATTATGTCATATATTTCATGATTATTTATTATATATACTTTTTAATCATTCTTGAATGGTTAACGTAGAGAATAAATCTCATCAGGTCGTGGAGACGGTAAGTCGTACGTACGCACGAGCGACGATATCATTCCCATAATTATTGAATGGTATTGAATTGGATGGTGTATAATATCTAACAATTAGTATCACGTTATAATAATAATATATAGTTATTATGTTCACCATTATACCCATCCAAATAAGGTGGTGGTGAAAAACAGATTACACCATGGTGTGGAGATGGTAAGTCGTACGTACGCACGCGTGGTGATTACATTTTTCGTGGGATGGATAGAATGTGAAATAGTGTTGTTTAAAATTTATAATAACATATTAGTATATTAGTGATACTGATTTTATTACTTTATAATGAAACAACTAATGATGATGAATTAGAAGAAGAAATAAATTTGAATGAATCGATAGAAGAGGTTACCTCTTCCTCGATGTGCCTCCTTTAAATTTATTCTTTGGGCACTAGAGTTGGTCTTTTGAGAAGAACAGAACCTCTAGAATATTACTAGTGAATTTTAAAAAATAAATGGTCAGGCTTTTTCCAAGATTGAAGACTCAAAATATAGTGAAGAGGAGAGGGAGGAGGTGCCCTTTTATAAGAGAGGAGAGGGGCTCTTTAGGAAACTCTTAAAATATTAATTTATTATAAATTCAATTTCAATTAAAAATAGTTAAAAACTTATTTAATTCGAATATAAGATTATATTGGTTCTAATACACATAATATAATAATTTTTAGTCATGTTTTGAATATATTTATATCCTTATCATTTTTGTTTAACCCTTATTTTACCCTTTTTAATCTTACCGTGATATCATGTTATTTACAAATTGTGGGTTAATTTAATTACCATATCATGTCAAAAGACTATAAAAAATTATTTTATGAAATATTTGGTCTTATATTAACTATTTTTATGAATACTATATTTTTAGGAATTTAATATCATTTAATAAACTATTTTATGTTTTAAGTTAGGAATGATGTCAATTTTGGACACTATTCATACTTAATTTTTTTTTTAAATCATAACAACCTGATTACTTCAAACCAAAGGCATTAAATTATCCCAAATAAGTCGATTTCATCCAAAAAATTCGTGTATGGCATCAAAATATTCATATTTAATTTATTTTAATATTTATAAATTCATTTATTTGAATCTTTCATTAATGAGGTAATCACTACATCATAATTGTGTCATAAATAAATCTATTTATCTAATGTCTAAAAATTATAAATAAAATAATATGATGTAGAAAAATATTTTTATATTTATAATTACTATATATAGACATATATATCACTTATATAACCGTATATTTAAATCGATTTAGTAAAAGATATAAGTTTATGTTATAATTATCTTTACTTTAAATTTATTCTTATAAAATGTCATTTTCACATCCAAGTGAATCCATGGGGTTCCAAAGTCGACCAAAGGATTCCCAGGGTTGTAAATATCTCATCTAATAGGATTAGGACATGTGTTAGGATAGTTTAATTTTATTATAATATTATTTTTTACCCTTATATACCAGATTTACCCTTTAACCATGGTAAATAAAATAATTACTAAAGTTACTATTCATAATGTCCAAAAATAAAAGGTAAATATTTACACAATTTGAACCTTATGATTCAAAATTTTTAATCCATTTTTCCTAATTCAAAACAAAGAAGTTGTAGTAATTAATTTAAAATTAATAACCGTTGTTAAAACCAAAAAGCGGGTTTTTAAGAAGTAATTACTATCAAAAGATTGACATGTGTTTATATCCAATTTAAAAGTGAAATTACTTAAAATGACCAAAATTGTATTAAATGATAAAAATATAATCCAATTATTCTTTAAAATAAATTAGGAATATAATCTAACTATATAAATAAATTAGATAATTTGGCAGTTTCGAGTTAAAATGCAGTATTTTTCACTATTCAGTAAAATTTTAATTTTATTAGAAAAATACCAAAAATTAAACAAAATTAAATTTTTATGTTCTTATTCCAAATAATAAGTTTATTTTGTCAAATTTAACTTATAAAAGTTTCAAAAACTAGATTTAAAATCGGTGCGCCATCAAAAGGCAGTAAAACTGCATTTTTTGAAAAATACTTCTTTTATCCAAAAAATGATTTTGTTCTCATATCATGTTCTATAAAATGTGTAATATGAATTATAATGTTATATAAAATTAAACTTTTGGTTAATACTATTCATAATGTCTAGTAATATAATATTTGAATAATATATAGTTGTTTAGTGAAACTTGGTATCGCGTATAATGCAAGCTATCGAGGAAGGTCATTATTGCATGTAACACAAGCCAAGTCATTTTTGCATATAGTGAAAGCTTAATTTTGTGTTGCATATAACATAATAAAAACATAGTTCATTTATACGTTGAACAAAATCTATACTCAGTGTTTCATGAAATGAATTTTATCAAAGGAACTTGAAATTGTGTGCAACACAAGCCAAGAATAATGTGGCATATACTGCAAGCTAATATGGTGTTGTGTATAGAAAAAGATAATATTAGTGTAGTGTAAAAAAAAGTCATCAAATACACTAAAAGAATCTATCTCATAAAATCCTGGGGTGTTACACCTTCCCTGTATAAATCTTAATAAAAGTAGTCTTTTATATCTTAGGAATCTGATGATTATAACCAAAACCAATTTTATCACAATTTTGCTTCATCATGGATACCATCTTATCATATATATATATACCTTAAACAAAGTTATATATCATTTCTTTAAAACTAGAAACTTACATTTTTAGATTAACATTCTCCTTCAAAATAAACTCAAGGTTGTCATAGACTTTACCTTTTTCAAGATGAATCATAATTCCTCAAACTATTATTCTCCATTTCCAGCTTAGACAAATTATTATCTATATCCTTTATGTTTTTTTATTCATCAAACTCAATGATAGTGTTCTTCAAACATTCATTTTCTAAAATTATATTTTTCTTTTTTTACTTGAGAATATTATTCTCTTCAATAAATTTCTTTCTTTCCCTGACTAACCTCTTATTATCATCTTTCAAAACTTTATACGACTTAATAACTCTATGTACATCATTTTGATGATTTTTTTTGATAATAAAAATAATCAAATCCAAAAACTTCACTATTATAATTATAACTAGAATCATAATCATTACATGCCTAATTTGTATTTTCTACCATAAAATATAGGTCGGATGGATTTTTTCCACTTTGGAATTCATCACTTGAATCAAATTCTTCAGTGAAACTCCATCTAGAATAATAAGAGCATTTCATTTCCTTATTTTAATTTCTATCACTCCCTTATTGTTTGAGCATATCTACCTTCTTGTTTCAACTTTGGGAAGTATAGTTTTATGTGACCCTTCTTTCATCATTCATAACAGGATACATCTGGTCCATATTTTGTTCACTTATTTTATTTTTGATAGTCACTTTGATCTGTACTTGGTCACTTCTTATACTTTCTCAGTCTCTTCATCATTTTATAAATTAATTTGGTTTTATTCACCATTTATCCTTTATCACTTTCCCTTGATTCATATTCAGAAGAGTTATAGGAAACATATATATGATATTTCAAAGCAATTCATTTCTTCTTTGAAATTTTTTCTTCAAAAATAATTTTCAAATAAAGTTAATATTTTAGTAGAGATCGGATGACTTGATCATTTGTTTACTCTTTAAAGTTATTAATTTCATTGATATCAATATTCATTGCATTCCACTTCTTTGGTAGTTCTCATATAAATCATGAAATAAGTATAGGTTTCTCTAAACTTTCTATATGTGCATTCATTCCATTCACTATTCTAGTAACCTAGTGAAACATCTTATTTATTGTCTCATCTTCACCATTTTTAAATCTTGGTACTCAACTCGAAGTATTCCAAGAATAGACCTAATAATACTGCTAGATCCAAGATATGTTACTTGAAATAACTTACAGATCTCATGAGATGTTTTACAAAAAAAATACAACACTAAAAACACTTTAGTTAATAGCATAATATAAAATATTCTAAATCTTATAATTCAAATCATATTTAACTTCACTATTTCCTGTAAGAGCATTGAGATCAGAATTATAAAATTTGTAAGGTTTCACCATTTTTAACTAGTGATCAAGGCTCTCTTACTTCAAACAATATTTCATTCTGCTTTTTAGTAACCTTAATCATTACCATAGAAATGAGGATGATTTTAATGAATCCACCAATTGTTAGTATTTATTACTTACATCTAAAATAATCGTTCTCTTTTTAATATAAGTTCTAATAACATGTTAGCACAAAAAAATAATGCATAAAAAAGGGGGACTGTACAAGACTCTAGAAGGGATTTCTAAAATACAAAAGTAACTTGATTTGATACCAAGTGTTAGGAATTAGGAAAAAGAAAAACATATCTAAACTAATAATTCAAAAATGGGTCAACCATTGATACCAATAGTTAGTTCAGAAAATAAATAATAAGGTCTAGAGGGGTGAATATACCTTTATTAAAAAAATTAGGGTGAGAAAATTATTATCAAAGTTAATTTGTAATTGAAATTAAAATAAAGAACACAAAGAATTTTTATAGTAGTTTTTTTCAAAGTTGACCTACTCTACACTTAAACCTCCTTACTCAACAGAAGATGATTTTTCACTACCTAGTTTTTTAGAGGAATCATAACATGATATAACATGTATATTTTCTAGTATAGTTATGACCAGAAATACACATTGAATTTGGTATGGGAAGTCACAACCCTTAGAAACTTTTGGAGGAAGCTCTAACCTATCTTGAAAATCAGGAAGTCACAACTTGAATGATATGACATTGGAATCCAGGAGTCACAACCTGAAAACCTAACTTTATAATCTTATAATCACATCCCAAAAATCTGACTTTAGAATCTATGAGTAACAACCCAAAATAAATAAATTCAGAATCTAAGAGTCACAATGCGAAATGAGAGAATGATTTTCTATGGTAAAATAATAAGCCAATGTTAATACTGAGATGATAAGATATAAATGATTAAAACACTATTCCCTAACTAAACCAGACAAAATTCAATGAATAATGATGAATCATAGCCTCTAGTTGACGAGTAAGGACCATAGTGTATGTTCAAGGTTAATGTAGTCATCATAGAAGGTTCAGTTCCTCTATGAGAGACCTTCATCAATGGAAAATAATTTATCCAGGATATCTTGATGGTTTTCAGAGTATGAGCACTTTGTATAAATTTCAGTCATATCTTAATTATCATATGTAATTGTATCAATTCATGCATACTTTGACTCCCTTATATAGAAAAATATTTGGTATACACACTCAAAGAAATCATTATAAAAATTCGAAATAATTATAACAGAGTCAACCAATTTTATCAGAGATAAAATGGATTCCAGAAATATACAAGGAATTCAAAATAATTTGAATATTTCATTTGAAGAAATTGAAAAGAGTCAAATAGATTAAATAAATCAATCAAAATAATTCCATAACATCCAATCAAATAATTCCTTAAATATCACAAGTAGATTGACTATGTCAAAAATACTTTTTAAACTCATATCTCAAATTTAGATATAGTGGAAATATGCTTTTAAGACATTAAAAATTCTTTTAAAATGTTTATAAATTATTAATATTAATTCAATAATAATTAAATCAAACAAAACATAAAATATTAATTATATTCAAAATCAGTGTAACACACATTGTGTATTTCTATAGAGATTAAAACATAAATTAAAGTATCAATAAAATAGTGTATAACACTCTAAAATAATTTCCAAAAACTCAAAATATGTTTTAATTAATTTAGAAACAACAAATAATAAAAAAAATAATAAACTATCAACAAATAAAAAATAAAATAAACAATAAAAATATAGCAAGTTTAATTTTTCATAATAAATAAAATTTAAAATTAAATCATAGAACTAGTATAAAAAAGGAATTCATACCTCATGTTTGAAGATTTTAACATTTACAGTAGCATATTTTAAATTTGACAGTAGCCTAAATTATAACTAACGATAGAATATTTCAAAACTGATCATAACATAATTTATAAATGATGATAGAATATTTTAAAACCAATGGTAGGAGAAGCTACCATGAGGAATTTGAAGTAATTTTTTCTATTTCCATTGAGTAGGTGAATGATTTGATACCATATGATAGATTGTTCTACCATCTTATAAAGGATCTGCTACCGTTGAGAAGAAATGCTACCACTATTGTGAAAATAGAACTAACACTACCTTTGAGAAAAAAAGTTGTTACTGTGGTTTTTGAATATGAGGGTGAGCTACTGTGATACTCATAATCAAAGTTATGAAATTATCATGAAGCTTCATGATTCCATATGAGGAGTTTCTATCAGTATTGGGATAGGGCGTGCCTCTACTACCAATGTATTTCGATAGAGGCATGGTATTGTTCATAGGAAATAGGGGATGCCGGTGCTTCCACAAGGGAGCCAAAAATCATTATACTTTGTGAAATGGTAAGGCATGTGCTTCCAGGGATGCTGAGATGGATGAACATTGTCTTCATGCTCAGTCGGTGCTATCGAGATCTGTAGCAGTAGAGATGTGAAGAAGAAGAAGAAAAATAAAATATATATATATATATTAAATATGTATTGATATATATATATATAATGATATAAAATATATAACAATACATATGTGTGTGTGTAATATAAAATTATAATATAATCAAAAAAATGTCCAACTAAATTAAAAAGACTTAAATATTGTCACATTTAGAAAAAATTCTATAGTAATACCTTAAAAATGTAATGCATTTAAAATGAATGAAACATGTGATATAAAATTATTATATGATCACATTAAATAGAACAATATATCATAAATCACTTGATAAAAACATTATGTATAATATCAAAATATGTAAAGCATATAAAATAAATTAAATATCTTAGAAAAAATTCTTTTTAAATAATAGAATATATATGTTTGTGTGTTATGTGAACGAACATTTATTGAATAAGAAATAATAATAAACACTTAACCAAATAACAAAAAATATTAAAATATAATAAATAACCATGATATAAGTATGGAAGGTATTTGAATAAAACAAAACATAGATATGGTTTTAAACAAAACACAAACCCAATAGGAGCTCCCTATGCATGCCAAGGGGATCGTCCATATGAAAAAAAGAGGGAGTGGGTGAACCAAAAAACTTAAAAATAAAGGTGGTAAAAAGATTAAAATCCCTTTTAAAAACAATGAATACTAGGTTGTAGCATGGCCTCTTCCACCATGGCATAATGCTAGCTCACCAGATTCCTTCCATGGGATAGTATAGCACTCCACGACATGGAGTGACCTCCCAAGGCCCTACTAGAGTTTGGTCCTTTAACCATGGTGTAGGGACCCTTAAAATAGTAGAGGGACCAAATCCTTTATCCCTAGGCCTCTACAACGTGGTCTCTATGCCATAGAGAAACTGTATCAAAAATGGAATGGGGCCTTCCCCTTTCCAAAAAAACCCTCCATGATGTAATTATTAATATTTTCATTGGGTTCCATCATCTTCTCACAACCACTATGTCATAACAACCTTTGTTACAGTGTGGTACATATCCCATTCGAAACACAACACTGAAACACCACCCATTGTGACATGGTCTCCTTCAAACAAAAAAAACTAAGTGAACAATAGAAAACATAAGAAAAATTCAAAATTAGTTAATAAATTGAACAATAGTGATACAAAGGTGTCTCAATTCTCTCCACCATGCCATTGTATAACCCTATAAAGTATTTAGTAATAGAAGAAGAGATCGGGAAGTAAACTATAATGACACTCCATGTTAAGAGGTGGCTAGGTGGGAAATCAACTAATGAGGCATGTAAGAGAAGGAACCAACAAACATAATACAGCTCCTCAAAATCAAAGGATAACTCCAAAAACATCATCAAGAATCACTAAGAAAAACTTACCCAATATCGAGAGGTAAAAAAACTAAGGAGATTGAAGACCTTTCATAGGTATCCCCTCCATTTATAATTAATTTAAATTGGTAAAACCAAATAAAATGAACCTTTAGAACAATATCCTCAATACCCAATGAGATGATATTTATCTACTAAACATGAACAACCATCAAAGAAACTGAATCCATAATCCCAAAAGAAAGGCACATCCAAATAAACATATGAACAACCAAAAAACAAATCTGTCCTCAAATCCACAAACACTTATAACCCCAAAAAATAAATAATAAATAAACCACAAGCATGCCTCAAATGAACTAAAGGGGTTCCAAACCACATGTCACAACATTAGAGGGTAACCTAGGACCTCAAACCTAAAACATAATGCCAAGGTGAACCCATCAAGATACAATCTAAACACTAGACATTTCATAATATCAATGGTTGAATCATCTTCCCTTTTTATCCCAAATATGCACCAAATTCTTTCCCCATTCCCACCAATAGGAATCAATCGACAATGTAGTCGATCATCTAAATCCAAAAGACCACCCAAAATACATGGGTTTTACAATAACTTCCCATGATTTCAAACCATATTCAAACCACTCCTTATCCTCACTACTACAAATACGGCTTATAACAGCGCTAAAAAAGGCCTTTAACAGCGCTAAAAAAGCGTTATTAATGCTGGCGAAGATAAAGGGGGGTCCCCTTTATCAGCGCTCCAAAAAGAGATGATAAAGACTCCTTTTATCAATGCTTTTTTTAGGGCTGATAAAAATAAAAAAAATAAATAAAATACTACTAATCTCGGGGGGAGGGGCTTTTTACAGCGCTAGAACCCCCCCCCCTTTATTAGCGCTTTCCTGCACCTCCAGCGCCCGCACACACTGCGCACACCCTTTATCATCTCTAGCCCCTCAAAATAAACCTTGCGCGCACACCCCTGCCTCCACCCGGATTTGATCTTGAGACCTCCCCCCTGCGCACATAAAGCCTTTGTCACTCCCCTATATTGATTTTTTCTCTTATTTATGATATATCTATTTATTTATATATATATTTAGTTATATTTATTTTTATAGTAATATATATTTAGATTAATATATATAGTTATATTAAAATATATATATAGTTATATTAATATATATATATAGTTATATTAATATATATAGTTATATTAATATATATATATAGTTATATTAATATATATATAGTTATATTAATATATAGTTATATAAATATTCATATATTGGTATTTTAAATAAAAGGGATATTAGTTATTATTTAGATAAAGCTAATATATTTTATATGTAAATATGTTTAATTATTTATTTAAAAAATTTAATTTTTAGGTGTGAATATATAAAAAATATGTACATATAGTTATATATTTGATTATAAATAGCAGTGCATTATAAAAAATGATGAAATTTCAAAGACATAATATCAATATGAATGTAATACCTTGGAATAAATTCAGTCCCCACCAAAAAAATCCAATAATATCCCCTTAAACGAGGCTGGAAATCAATAAAATGGTAAAAATTCGAGGTACCTCGACTAAAAACTCAGTTTTGTAGGCTTTCTGGGCCTCTTTTGGCCTCTAAAAAACCTTGATCAGGGTCCCCCCGGTAACGGTGACGTAGAGCTCATCGCAAGATTCGATTTGATATGTGGTAGAGCTCAAACGGACACCCCGATCAAAAGTTATGGCCGTTTGAAGTTTGAGTTGCGTTTTCAACCTATTTTAGATCTTTTTTTAATTATTTTTATTTTTTTAGTCTTAAAATTTTTATTAAATTACTATTACTCAATAATAATTATCAAATTATTAATTAAAAATATTTTTTTAATTTTTTTATAAGCCATTTTCACTAAATATCTTATATAATAAGTATAATAAGTGTAAATATATATTTATACTTATCTAAAATATATTTAAAAATTATATATTATATTTATATCAATATAACTATATTGATATATTTATATATTAATATATTATTTTTAATTATTTTTTTTAAAGTCGAACCCTTTATCAGTACTTTTTTTAAAAGTGATGATAAAGGCTCCCCCTTTATCAGTGCTACTAAAATAAGCGATGATAAAGGGGGTCCCTTTATCAGCGCTAAAAAAAGCGCTGATAAAGGGGGGGCCTTTATTAGAACTAAAAAAAGCACTGATAAAGGGGTATTTTTATCCGCACTTTTTTTAGCGCTGATAAAGGTACCCTTTATCAGTGCTTTTTTAAGCGCTGATAAAGGCACCCCCCCTTTTTTAGCGCTTTTTCATTAGTGTTGATAAAGGGGTGGCGCTGGCCTTGCCCAGTTTTGTGGTAGTGCCTAAAGGTATCCTTAATCACTTTGAAACAAAGTAGGGTGATGTAAGAAATCCTAAAATGAGAAAGTGGTCGACTCCACCACTCCATTTAGAGTTTGGGTAAAGTTAATAACTAGAATAACTACACCCAACACTTAAAGGGATCACCCTAAGGATTATCTTATTAGGTATACTATTTAGCTTCTCCTAAGACCTTTTTGAGAGATACAATTTGAATATCATACAACATGGGTCTAACATGGCTAAGCCTTTTACCTCAAAAATCAACAATATCATTTAAAACAAAGTAATTAAACCAAAATAACTTAAAGCATATCATACAATAATATTTTATTTCTTCAAAATCACTACATTTCAAAAGGAACTATAAAAAATTATTTTAAAAGAAAACTTTATTTAAAACATTTCACAACCCATGGAAAACCATTAAAATCCATTTCATAAATTAAAATCCCAATTTCCATACAGGAAAATTTTCAAAAAATTTACACCAAACTTGAAAGGGATACTTATTTTAAATAATAAACCTACTAGAACATTATCACGTTCTCATTTATTACCAAAAAACTCCCCAAATAACATCATAAAACCAAAACATTTCATGGAACTCATTTCTATATCAAAAAATTACAATAAAAATATATTTCCCATTCAAAACATTTTCCAAAATTTCATAATGGAATCAGCCATTATGAAAAACATCATATGAAAATTAAATTAAACATAAGAACCAGTTTTAGAATCTAAAAAATTTCATGAATTCTATTTTTCAAATAAACCACCAAACTAGTTTTAAACTAAAAAACATTATGAAATGCATTTGTCATTTTAAAACATTTCACAATTTCATTTTAAAAGAAACAACTATTGGAAACATAGTTCAAGAAAGTCAAAATCCTTTACAAATAAGCCACCTGAAACCATTCTGAATAGCCAATCCATTTCAGGAAATCCTATTTTCCATAAAACAACTTTTATAACACTGAGAATAAGAAAAACATAATGAGACGCTAAAAAATACATTAAAAATAAATAATCAATTGATTTTTAAATCCAAAACAATTTTCAAATCTCATGATAGAAGAAAAAACTTCCAAAAAAATTGTATAAAACTCAAATCCATTTTTCAAAAAAGTCCCAAGGCTTCATTATAAAGTAAAAATATTTTTCAATAAATCCACTTTCTGCATACAAAATCAATTTCACAAAAGGAACGTAAGTAAAAAACACACCACAACATTAACCTTATTCTAATCCAACAACATCAATGTATCATATGACTCTCTATGATTAATTTCCCATTTACAAGAATCACCCTAGAGTAGTATAAGTAAAAAATCCATGTGAGATTCATAACTATTCATAGCTTTCCCACATGGTTTGATAGACCATACACCAATCATGAAACAACCCCTGAAATGTTTTTAGAACCAATTACATTATCTATGTATGGGTTTTCAGGCCATGGGATCTAACCATGCACCTCGTTCTATTATTTCATTTCCAACCCAAAACTCAAGGGGTCCCCAATTTGCCTCATATAATTATAGGGAGTACCAAAACAACATCACCCAAAACTACAGTCCATAAAAATAATTAGAACAGCATCCAAATCCTGACTACCCATGGTTACTCAAGTTTTTTCAAGAAACGTGGTGATCAGACACCTACTCACAACCAACCTTTTGACTTATAATGATAATTATAATCAACATACTACTCATACACACCCTAAATAGAAATATAGCACTATGATATCATTTTTTCATAAAATGTACATGGTTGAATGAACATGACACCTGACCCAACCCCAACAAAATGTGATGGTTGTTCTCGATCCCCATAGGCTGGTGACAAAAAATGGGGTATCATTCATAAAAAATTGGAAATTTTTTTACCTTAGAATGACAATAAGCATACCATGGATTCATTTTAGAAATTTGGAATAACTCATCTATAGATTAGACACCCATGCACATAAATAAATAGTTTCAGTAAATAGAACAACCAAAATAGTGTATAATTCAACATAAATAAAAAATGATTTTAATATCATACCATTTCATAAATTGAACATACAAGACAAACAACATCATGATTATGACATAAACCATAATAGGAATCTGGGCCAACATGTCAAACGCATAAACACCTAGATAATAAAATAAAACTAAGCCCAAGAACAACGAATCACCGACACGTGACCCATTATCACTCACCATATCCAAAACTAACTCCCCCTATAATAACCTAAATATCAATATGAAGAGATCAACCTGGTAACCAAAATGAGAAACTTGAGAACTGCATGCACCTTCAGGTGTATGTAGGGTGTGAGAGAAACAGATCCCAGTAGGATCCCACCATGGAGTTAGTAAAATAACTTTCAAAATACATTTACTTAATCATAGTTTGAAATATGAATATAAAATAGGTTTCTTATGTGTATAACTAAAAAAATTTCATGTCATATCCTTTTTATAAAACCCTGAACTCTTTTTAAGGAAAATAGGTGTGGGATAAACCACTTTTAAACAACCACTTAAAACCTTCCAAAAACCTCCCACACATGAAAAAAAATCATTTTCCATTTTAAAATACCTTTTTAAAATCCACTTTTGAAAACACTTTTAAATACACAAGATAAATTACCAGAGTAAAATATAGCCCAAGAAGGTACCATATCATCAATGAAAAAAATTAAACACACAGCCAAAACCATAGAGTGGTGCTATGTAAGCAATATAACTAAGTGATATGGTGAAATAAATAATGATAATACCCTATATTGTCACGACCCGTCCTCGGGGCCCGTGACGTGACTACCCCAGGCCCGCCTCCCATAGGCCAGGGGATGGCGAGTAGCACCAAAGGTGTAAATCCTAAAAAAAAGGGAAGGCATTGCCTTTATAAAAGTAACAAACATCACAGAGCAAAAGAGGAAGCAACACTAAGTACAAAATAAAGTGTTGAAAGGTAAATGGGCCAGAATACAAACCCAACTGAAAAGTACAACTACAACTAAAAGTAAAGTACAACTCAAAGGACAACAGCTGAAGGTGACAAGCCGCTCCTGGATCATCCTCTGGTTTCCTACCTGAAGGGTAGGTATAGATCACCTCCTCAGCACTCCACGTCCGTCTGTCTCCTCCGGGTATCGACTCATTGTGAATCCACCTCCAGGAATCGACTCGACGTGATATCCACCTCCGGGAAACGACTCGTCGTGAGATCCTCCTCCGGGTACCGTCCTGCTCTACAAGCCACAACCACGATCAGTGATGTCCGTCATCTGCAAACAACACAACGTAGTGCAGGCGAAGCCCGTGTAGGGGTGAGTATACAATATTCAGTAGGGACCCTGAGACCCCCGAAGGTCTCCCTGAATCCACAAAGGATAAACCACAAGGAACGATACAATCACAAAGTATCGTCCAACACTACTATGGTATGTGCCCATACATATACCTAAGTCATCAAATCCAGTTCAACTCCAACTCACGAGCGTAAGTACAATTCAGCCAACTTAGGAAAGTAAAATGTAAACCACACATGAAAGTACGACCTAATACACACAGGAAAGCATAATCCAATCCACATAGGATATCAAGTCAATCACATCGAATATAATGATTGAAAGTCAAGACTCAGCTCAAACCAGGATTTTATTCATGTTGTCAAAACCATAGCTGTTGGGGAAACTCATCCTCTATCGATTATAGTGGGAATGCCGCTACAACCAAGCGCTTCCCACTAACCTTGGACTGTTGTAGTACTCCACCTATCGAGTACTGTGGGCCTGCTGCTACAACCAAGCGCTTCCCACCATGGGTATGCCGCTATAACCAAGTGCTCCCCCTCATACCCTACAGAGGTACTCCTTCTGTTGAGTACCGCGGGTCTACCACTATAACCAAGCGCTCCTCCGATGCGGTTCTGCCGCTACAACCAAGCGCTCCCCACTGGGCTATCTGAAACACTCCGAGTCGATCGATCAGAAGTCGTCAAGTCTCAGCCAGTTCTAGGGTTTCCGCACACAGCACGCTCATTCCGGGAGGGTCCGCTCCACGAGCCAAGAGGGTCGATACATCAACTGACCCGTAGTCTGGAGTTGATGTATCCCAAAGTTCTGTCTCGACAAAAGGAACTCAACGTGACAGACGGCGCGTCAATCAGACGCCCGGTCTGAGAGTTATTGGCCTTTTCATTCCAGGGGCCCGGTTGGTTTTTAAGTCAAAATGAACCCAAATGCACTCCAACTGTGTCCAAACCTCAATAGGAGTAATACAAAAGGTATGTCTCACTAAGTGAAATCCAACAAAGTCTACGGCATGTCAATCGGATGTCCGGAGCTCAAGTTATAAGCGTTTCCGCTCCGAGGGCCCGGTTGGTTTCGTGTTCGAACCAACCCGGCCGTACAAAAAGTTCTCCGAAACCTTGAGTGTAATATACCGAAACGACCACCTCGATCCAAGGATTTCATCGCAACTGACGGTGCATTGATCGGAGGTCTGTAGCGCAAGTTACAGGAATTTAAATGAACCAATCCGGTTTTAGGGGGTTTTGGGCCCGGACCGACCCGGCCTAAGACCTCCTGGGTCGGCCCGAACCGGGTCGACCCGACCCAGGTCCGGGTCTGGCCCGCCCTGGCTGGCGTGACCTGGCCCAACCAACACGGCCTGGCCCGGCGCGGGCGGCCCGGCCCGGTGCGGCCGGTCCCGGCCGACATGGGCGCCGCGCGGCGTGTGAGCGCGGAAGGGGGGAACCGCCAACCCCTTCGAACGAAACGGAGGTCCCGCTGGGGGTTCCGCCCAGCTGCGCTGACCGGGGGTCAAACCCCCCGGTCTATCTGGATCTGGCCGGCTGTAACGGCCAGCTAGCACACCACGCGGGACCTATTGGTTCTGCCCTCCAGCACCGGCGGCTCCGGCCACCCTCCCTTGCTCCGTCGTGTCCATGGTTCGTCCGGCGCGGTGCGATGGTACCGCGCCCCTCCGTCGCGGCCCCGCTTCGGCCGCGGCCTCCTCGTGGTTCTCCAGCGCCGCGCAACGGTTCCACTCCCCTTTTCCGCGGCCCGACTCCGGCCGTGGCTTCTTTCAGCCTCAACGGAGGGGCGCGACGACACCACACTTCTTCGCCACATTCCTCTTTGTTTCTGTGCGGTGTTGTTGCACCGCGCCACCTTCGTTCGAGCCGCAACGAATTCAACAACAAAGGGGGGGGGGAGGTTCGGTCGTGTTTGGGCGGTCTAACCTCCTCCTGTTAACTTGATAACAGGCAGCTAAATCATTAAGTTTGAACGCCCATATATTCATGAACATAAAAGTCAAACCCCTACATCGATGAAGTCGTAGAATGAGGATCATCGCAGGAAAAGGACTTCGCAGAAGAGGGCGTCGCGGAAGACGGCGTCGCGGAAGACGGCGTCGTATACGTCGTCGGTGCATGCACGATGAAGGATGTGGTGCATCGTCGTTCTTCGAAGAAGGCGTCTCTCACAAGCTACGGAGAGGAGAGGAGACAGCACGACGATTCCCTTGCAGTGTCGGAGTTCTTTGTCATAAACTCGGCATTCTTCGCGTTCTCCGACGAGGAAGAAGATGTTCTTCAGAGTGCAAGGGTTCTCTCCTTTCTTCCGCACAACGAACCAACCCCCAATAAAAATAAGACATTGTCTTATTTTATTCACACACACACATGCCATTATTAAATTTGAAATTTAAAAATATCTCATTCAATTAATTAAATTAATTGAAGATCCTTTAACTGTCCATTAAATTGGGAGAGTTGACTTGTCAATTAAAAAGGGGGGTGCAGGTGTGTTACAAAATTAAATGCACAGGGGAGGTTTTAAGTAATTTGAAGGGGTGGGGCTCGTGTGGACCCCACCTCACTATTATCCAACCAAATGGTGTTAGCATGTAGTGGGCCCCACTCCAACATCCATGCATAGGTTAAAACTACTTAGAATAGAAAATAAAAAATATAGCACAATTTTTTATTTCATTCCTTAGTTAACCCATTTTTTTTTAATAACCTCACCCGAGTAAACGCAACTCCAGAAAAGGTGTTCCTAAGCAATTACCAGCGCTGCGATTTCATCGGTGCCTTCGGATTTCGATTCCGAGCACCGGTTAAAATGTTAGAGAAACCCGCTCGTTCGTTCACTGAATGTACCCGAGCAAAACTTCCGAAAATGGTTCTGGGCACACCGGGCATCGGAATCAGGTGCCGTCAGAAATTGCTTACTCATAATATACCAAAGAAAATTAATAAATAAATTTCCTTTGAAATTTACAGGTATTTACATGTATAATATCATAAATAACACTGGTGTCATGGGTAAAACCTTAGGACTAAAGTAGCTTGAACTGGAATTGGAAAATGGAACCCTAGTTTGTCCCTAAAGAACCTGTTTATCCTCTCGATAGTCTAATTGGACTATACAAAAAATATAATCCATATTAGAAGTTCTTAGAATCTATGGGATAGAACCCCCTATCCCGAGAATAATATAAACTAGGGAATTAACCAATATCAAATCTAAACTAGTAGTGCACTCATTCAGGTCATCTAATAATTTCCTACGATTTCCATGACATTAATCAAAGTGGAGGTGAGGAAACAATCAAGCCAACATCAAAATCTCAATAAATAATAAAAAAACTCATCTCACCTCTAGTATCCTCATAATAAATAACTTATTTCTCATATTTCATTTTTTATAATAAACATACCCTCCTTGGGGGTCACAATACACAATAATAAAAAATGACCAAGGAGAACAAGTAAGGGTCACACACCTACACCATGGAAATATAATTTAAAAGTTTCAAAAGTGCCTTTACTGAAATGAACTCAAAATTCCAAACCATTTTACACCAATTATTATTCTGTTTAATAAAATTCCTTTAAAGTAAACCATTGGAAGACACATTTTAAACCATTTAAAATGTAACACCTTTCTCATTTAATAACATTTGATAAACTGAATTAATTTCAACCCATTTTATAAAATTCTATGAAAATATCATTTTTACTCAATTTGTGACCCAAATTAGGCTAGACACCTTTAAACCTCACATTTATTTTAAAATACTCCTTATAGTAAATTTATCAAACACTTTCAACATAAACATTAGTTTAAAACTGGAAAACCCTTAAAACACAATTTATTCCAATTAAGAAACCACTTTGAACATTTTTGAAAGTCACTAAAACTATCACATATAGGTTTAATTTAATAAAAAATACATAGAGAGCATACAAAATTCAATGAAATTCCAAATAAAGGAAGACCATAAAAGAAACTACCTCACATTAAGCTGCAACACATCACCTTCGATGGATAATATCTATCCAAGTAAGGAGAAATCCTCTACAAGCCATATACTCCCAAAATCCCATATTAGAACCACACCTGAACCCTAATATTATCTAACAGTGCCTAGGGTTAGTGGAAGATAAAATAATAAAGAAGAAATGGTTGTATGAAATAAGTGAAAGGAATAACAAGACAGAAGGAGGGTTTTACCTTGATAAATTTTCTTGAATCCAAGGTTGGGAGGCTACAAGATAAGAAGAAGAGTGGGAGGGGTCTCCCAATGCATGTCTAGGGGGTAGGTCGGATGAAAAATATGAGGTATAGGGAGGTTAAAAATCCTAAAAATGAGGATTTAAAAACCATAAAATCTATTTAAAAAAACTGGGTAGATTGGCCCTTATTGTGGCCCTTGTCACCTCAACACATCGCCAGCTCACCAGACAGCCTCCACGGTACATTGAAAATATCCATAATATAGAGTGAACTAGTAGGTACTTGATGTGGCATAGTTTATGGACTATGAAATAAGTCCTCTCAAATTTTCATAGGGTCCGAATTCTCTACCCACTTGCCTCACTATGTGGCCTATGAGCCACACCACAACTATGCCAAAAATAGCAGGGGCACCCCTTTCCAAAAAACCCCTCCATGACACATCTCTTTTGTAACAAAAGAGAATCAACTATAGTAAGAGAACATTATATTTTAATAAAACTATAGAATAATTCAAATTTTAATATTTCATGTCAAAAAAATTCTAATTTGATAGTCTGAATATCAATTTTGGACTTACTTGGTCAAAATAAGCCTAGAATGTATTTAGAAAAATTTCCCTTGGAAATAAGATTTTATGAATAGTTGAAATTTTAGTATTTAACTATTAATAATTTTTTTTATAATTTTTTTTATAATATTTATAATTAACCATGAATTTATTATCAATTTTATAGAAATTATAATAAGATCGTTTAGAGGTAAAAAGAGAAATTTTTCAGAAAACTATATTTAAATGCATCATAAATTTCCATTTTAATTAATTAAAATAATATTTAATAATAAATTGTTTAAATGCAATTTATAGATTATATATCTTAATATATCAATTTAAATTCATATAATAGTTATTTATAATCATATAGTTAATATAATATCATCTTATTCTTGAAAAACGCATTTCTTGAATAACATTTTTCATCAAGTTTTTCATGTTTATTTTTAATTTAATTTTTCCACTTATATGATTTGAATTTTATAAAATGAATTTCATATTTTTAATCAGAATAATTCATATTTTTTAACATGGTTAACTTAATTTTTTGTCAAAATGAATATTAAAAAAAATTATTACTACTGTTAAGGTCAAAACAGGTTTACCAAGGCTTAATCTAAATAGATAAGTGTTAAAATGAAATAATCATTTAATTAAAATTCATTGGTTTGATGTATTTAGACCTCAAACTTATAATATTTTAATATTAGTAATTTGGGTTCTATTTAACCAAGAAATTGAATTAATAATATTTTAAAACTTAAAAAATTATAAGTGTTCCACTCACCTCAATAATAAAAGTGAACCTCCTCCCCTCACTTCTCCACAACTCTTGATCCCTTTATCATTAATAAAACCTACTAAAATATCTCCCTATAATCCTTATCCATATTCTAGAGGCATTTTAATTCTGAAACAACCAACCCTAAGGTTCTTAATAAGAGATCCTGAGTTCTCTCTAGGAGAAGGTAATCTTCTTAACCAAGATCTTTCTTTTTTACATCTTTTATCACCATCAATTATATCCTACAATTTTTAATGTAATAACACCAGTAACATCACTCATGAGTACGTACGACCTACCGTCTCCATGAAGTGATGCATTCCATTTTCCATGTCCAACATTCAATAATGATTATAAAAATGTATCTAATGACTAAATATGAAAATTATATCATTAATATCATTATTTAGTTCATGTATCTATAACCTATTCATAATAAACATAACATCCATGATGAAACACACATAATAAAACTAAATAGTTAATGCCCGGAACAATGATAATAATGAATTATTATTAACAAATGAGTGATAAGATATTATAAGTGGATCACATATGTAATTTTAAATAAGAAGGTATTTCTATTAAAAATTAATAACAAGTTTAAAATCATTACATATGGGGTTAAATCACCTTCAATGATGTGGAAGCATGAGGTATGATATTTTGTCTCAATTTACACTCCATTGAGGCATATTTAGAATTATTTGGTTATTTACTTGTATATGGTTTTTTTTAGAAAGTTGATGACATGAATTGGTTTCTCAATCCATGCCCCACAGGGAATTTATTAAAAAACAAAAGACCACAGTACAAGCACGAGGTGTAATATACTTACACCAACAGGGAATTAAAGATTATACATGATAAATCTTTAATCATACCAAATTATAAGAGGAGACACATCTGTAAGAGTTCTCCATCATATATAAGCACCTCAAGAATTTTAATCCAACCCTCTCAAGAGAAAAACCTGTAACTTCAAGCCTAAAACGTGTAAAACCAAAAGTTCTGCAACCGGACAGCACCCATCCATCCAAACAGAAGACCAAAAATGGATACCATGGTGTTCAAGAGACAATAGATTAGCAAAGAGTTCTGTTTCAGAAAGTACCACACTCTCAAAACAAATTCAATGATCAGCATTTAACACCAGAAGATAGAAAGGAAACTTTCACTATTTATAGCAAAAACTCAGAACCTGATAAATCTATAGCACTGTCCCGAAACCCCACCATAAAACCATCAGCATCAGGCATCAAAGATTCAAAACATATACAACATCATTTGATAGACCCCATGAGAAAAGAATGAAAAAGAAAGCCTGAAAATGAATAGCAATAGGGTCGAAAGATCAAGGAGACTGAATAGACTTGTATATGGTGTATATACTGCCCCTTTGATGTATTTAACCTGAATATATATTTATTCATTATGAATGAAATTTTAATTCATGTTTACACTTTCAAGATGTTACAATTAAAAAGTTATCGAATAGGTGATAATTTATTTTACAACCTCATTTTTATAGGACTGATAATATATTTCATTGAATGAATATTATAATATATCCTTCATAAAATCCATATATTTTATTATACTCTAGATATTTAAGGATTTTCAATGTTTCCTTATAACTTTTCCTCTATTTTGAACTTGAATCAAGAAAATAAATGTTTTAAAAATTAGATCTTATTTCACTTTTTAATCAGGTATATTTTTCTTCCATATCTATATTTTTCAAAATTTCTTTACAAAAGTCCTTTTTATTTACTCAAATGATTTATTAATGAAATTTTATGTTATCCTTGTATTTTTATAATAATTGAAAGGAATATTTTTGATAATTTTTTAAAGGGTCATTTTCAACTTTCTTTACAAAAAATCAAAAGGAATGTTTCTTTTTAATGTTAATTGATTATCCCACCTCCATAACTGATTTATGATATTTAGAATATTCAATAAGTTTTCAATGGTTTTTCAAATAAAATTACTTAGTGAAAACTTATTTTAATATTTATCTTCCATTTTATTTTATTCCCTAAAAGACATTAATTTATTACAAAACATATATTTCTAATGAAATAATAATCATATTTTAACTCTTATTAATTTTACTGTCATTAACTTTCTCTTTATACATGAACTGTCTTGTGATCATATTTCACTAGACATTCTATTTCTCTTAAATATTCATAAAATTTATATCATGGATATTCTTATAACCTAAATCATATACCATTTATACATACATTGTTTTACTAGGAATTTTATTTGACTAACTAGGGAAATAATCATATTTTTTATCATTTTATCAATATATATATTTTTTGATAATACATATTGTTCATAAATTAAATTGATCATTCAATATATGAGAAATGAATTGTACATGCAGTAACTGGTGGAGTATGAAATTATATATTTCCTTAATTCATCGACAAGTTTAATGAGACAAAATAGTTGACCAAACTTATAAAATGACTTTTTGGTGTATACCTATCCATAGTTTAAATTTTCCTGGAACAAAAAATTTATGATAAGTATATCATGATATCTGAGATCATGACATCCAATATTATGTATTTCCTTTCTTGATAATTCAATTATTATCATCCATGCGATTAGTGTGTTGATATTATCTACTGATGTATTTCAACCTCAACTTATTGATTAAATTACATGAGTTTTTAGTTATTTACCTTGCTATATTGATTATAAATTGTTTACTCATGATAAATTTCATTGCTCATAACCCTTACTTTGAATTTGAGTTCACCCTTATTTTTTTTCCTTTCCCCATGTTGTGAAGAATGAATATTTGAATAAGTTAAAGGATTCAAAATATTTACTTTCATTATATTTTTAAATTATAATTATAATGTAATATTATAATTAGGTATGTATCTGGTTCTTCAAGACAACTAAACAGATCGATCCTTTGTGATGTGATTTCTTATATCTTGTATAAATTCAATAAAGAAGACACAAAATCTGAGTTACCCAATTTGGGGTTGTTAAATCTTTATCATCACATTATGACCCTTAACTGACTCACAATAATAGTGCCACAACACCCTCTATTGAACGATGATATCCATCCCATGACCAACACTATGCCACAATGTTCCCCATTATGGCATGGTCCCCTACAGACTGTATAAAAACTAATAAAAATCCATAAAATATAAGAAGAACTCAAAATAGGGTAGTGAATAGAATAACAATGATGCAAGGGTATCGAATGTAGGTTTCTATATACATTGTATTTACGTAAACACTATTTCTTTGTGGGATTCAACTCATTACATGGGACAACCAAATTGAGTACTATTGTTTACCCTACATACACTCACACTTTTTCACCCTTTCATTGGTGAATATCTGTAAATGTAGTAAGTGGGTGACAGTTAGAGGTCGATGCCTCGCAAGGGATATGGTGGCCAACATCTTGGAGACTTTTTCTGGGTGACAACTCTTGGCTTCATCCATTCTCAGTTTGATGATTTATTACATCTATTTAGGATGTTTTATGCATTTGTGGTGATTAATTTGGTTTCTTATGTTATATCATAGATATGTATATTATACATGCATGTGTTACAAATTTTGTTGTGCGATAACAGGTGAAAAATTATACTTATAGGTATTTCTACTCATCATTTCAAGTGAATACCCCAATTTTGATCACTAGTTAGAACCTATTAGAGGTGGGTATGAGGAGAATACTCATCACTATGATGGGATATGAAAAAACATGTCACCGAATTAACATGACCCTATAAGTGCAATATTTTTGTATAGTATTGAAGAGGGTTGGAGAATACCCATATTGATTTAATTGTAAACTAGGATGAGTTTTTTATTTTTTTTGCTCATGAATTTGTAAAGACATTCAATTTTTATGAATTTAATCTCAAAGTTACCTCATGTATATTTATGGGGACCTTCCACTTTCCTAGAGAATCATAGAATATAAATAGGACACTAAATGCATCTTGAAAGAGCTGTCATTATATATTATAATCAATCAGAATGTTTCACTCATGTTATCATACTCCATCACTATTCTCAACATAGATCAAGATAAAATAAGTCAAGACACTAAAAAACCATTAAAAACTGTTGAAATTTTAAAAAAAATAATTTTATTTAAATTGGGCTACATAGTTATTTTGTCATATTTATAAAAAAAATTCAAACCAAAATTAACATTGTTAACAATGTTTTTTATAAAATAGGGTTTAAACCAATAATTAGAATTAATTGTATCCATCCATTAGATAGACGGAGGGATCATGTGGTGCTATAGGAGAGTATCTTGGAATGATGATTGGATCAAGATTATCAAAATCACCCCCTAGTTGTTGGCCTCCGAGAGCGTGAGATGGTACCTCCTAAAAAACTAATGCATGGATGTGGAGGCCTTCCAAGGAAGGGCCTCAGCGGACTAGACTACATCCACAATGGATTCTTTCATCCATCCAATAAGACCACCATGTAATGTTATTGTATCGAATACTAGAGAAAGATGATCAACATCATCACCGACCATCCTTTGTGGCAAGGTGTTCATCAACAGCGACAACCGGTATGTGAATATCTGGAACTTCCTCCATGTTTCTTATAGAAACCCTATACTTTTACACATATCATTATATGATTTTATGCATAATAAAGAATCTTATTATAATCCATGGATCGTAAATTCTAGCATCTTGTAATACAAGGAACATAAAATTTAAAACAAGAGACAAAATAAAACCTTTCATTATTTAATATTCATAAAAGCTTCTAAATTCCACTGTGCCCATTCACCTTTATAGGATAAATTGGGGATAACATGAACAAAATGGTGGGTTAAAATTCACAATAAGGTAATAATCCTAAGAATAAAGATTTAGCACATGAGTTAAAAGGCATGACATAAAGATATAAAAAGGATTGGAACATATATAATCATAAAATATAAAAAATGGGATCATATAAACATGGAGTAATAGAAATGTGGCAACAACATAAACATGAATTTAGCATGATTCAAGGCTTACTTCACATATAGGATCACAATTCAAGGATAACCAAAAATACTATTGCACATGGTATCACGAGTCAAGGCTAACCGCAAAGACCGTCGCACATAACGTCTCATGAGACTCAACTTTACCAAATTCATAGGAGTGTTATCTGGGTTCACCCATCAAATCATGTTCATGAATATTATTTTCAAATATATAATCATACATAATAAATCATACAGAAACATAAGTGTTACCCATGGTAAGAATTGGGTATCATAATCATGTCATAAAGAATAAAAAATGGGAGTATCATAAAAATGTTCATGAAGGAAAATAATTATATCATGCATGGAAAATAAGAGGGTATAGTAGTCATATATCAGGAAAATTTATTTAAACTTGAATTAATAACATATAAAAAGTGTACTTAGAAACATTGGAATTAAAACATTTTAGTGTGGTTAGAGGAAAATATCAATGGTCATTTAAAACATAAAAGGGAAAAATATTTTATATAAAACCAGAAGTAAACCATGAAGGATTTGATTATAAAAATAGTGGTTTTATAAAAATTATTATGTATTAAAAATAAATTATATAGTGTACTTGAAATTGGGTAAGAATTTGGAAAGTTTCCTTAAAACGGGTTTGCTTATCGGGAAGAATTGAGGAGAGAACCATTTAAAAACATGTATATCCATGAAAGAGAATGATGAAAGGGTCTTAATACATGAATTTGGTAAATATACATATAATATAGAAGATTCACATAAAAATATAATATAACTTCATTAGGGTAAAAATAATGATAAATCAACCCGAATGAATAAAGAAGGTTATGGTAGAATCCCTTACGAAATTTCGGCATGGTGTCGGCTGTACTTAGGAGGGAAAAATGAGATATAAAGTGGTATTTAATAATTTATATATCATGATTGAATTATGGGGTCGGTGAAAAAACATACTCCATCAATAGGAATTAATAATAAATTGGCATAACGTAGAAGAGATTCTTGAATAAAATTGAGAATGAGAGGATCCCTTACCTTAAGTCTGATAGTGTCATTCACTTGATCTTAATTTCTTGGATAACCAAATTAAATTCATTAGTTAATAGTTCCATAACCTCATATACATGTAATTGGTTTAGTATAATCTTATTAAGTTCATTCATGGTCTTTTTTGTGGGTTAATAGGTTCAATTTCATTGTTTGGGAGTGTATGTTTCCTTTCTTTTCATGATTGGTTTACTTATATACATGTAAGGATAAACATGTAAGATGAAAATCAATGTCTAGAATTGAATTTGTATATTATTAGATAAAATACAGAATATTACATGGTTATAAAATTCATTTGGTTATTTTGAGTGAAGATGAATCATTATATAAAACTATAATTATAACTATTTTGATTAATTGGCTGTTTTTTATCACAACGAACTCATTTTTCATTATAAATTAATATCACATGTAAAAAATATTACAAATCCATAAATAACACATAATATATATATTATAGTATTTTTCAATAATAAAAATGGTTTCATGACCAGAATTGAATAAGGTAAAAGAAATTGAAAACTCATCATCCTTGAATGTGATAAATTATCACATCTCAGATGGTGTTTTCATTTCTAGTATAAAAGGATGGGAAAGGAGATATGATGATGAATTATACCATTATAATAATAAAAATCCAGTACATGTAAGGTGCTGGAGTTTTCATGACATTTGGATGAAAGGAGGCAAGGAAATAAAAAGAAAGAAAGCAATTTGAATGCACATAAAGGAAATGAAAAGAGTAATTTACCTATTGAATATAACTACCTTGAGAGCCTCTTCACTGCAGAGTTTTTGTTATTTTGAAGATACCAAGGGCTTCTGGACATGGGAGAGGGGATTAGGGAGACATTTGAATAGAATTTGGAAATGCACAAGGATTGATATGAGTGAAGATAAGTGGTAAATAGGGGTGGTATTTATAGTGGATGAGAGGAGGGGTTTCCCATTATTTTAATCATTAGTTTAATATTTTTGCTCAAAAATATGAATATTCTATATTCTTGTTTTTGAAATAGTAAATAGAGAATGTGGGTTCGAATCAATGGTGCCTACATCATCCATGATGTTAGTAATATTGTATTTAACACATAATGTATATATACGGTAAATTACCATATTTCACTTTTCATCAATAATTCAAGTATATCAAAAAAATATCAAAAATTCACCCTACCCATTTTTTGATGTGTAGAATCCAAAAAAGAAATAAATTTTTCAGAAATAAAATTCTAAATATGATAAAATAAATTTCTAATTAAAATCCTAACTTACTTGAAAATACAAATTTTAAAATTAAAACTACTTTTCTAACACATTGAAAAACTTCTTAAGGTCCTATAAAATTATTTTATAATCATAATACCTCAAAATATTATTTTATGAATTCATTTTATGAAAATAAATTTTATTTTAATTTATTAAATTAATCAGAAAATTTTAACTAAATATTTATGACTTACAAAAATACTAACACTTTATTAATATTTTTTAAAATATTTATTTACTTATACTATGATATAATTATACCATATTTTCACTTATAAAATGGATGAATTTTATTTATACTTTCATTGTTAAGTTTACTATTACATTGGCATGTTTACTAATCATAAGGGTCACATTACTTTTCCAAATGTCAAGTTACTATTTCATCTGTACATGTTCCTTAACTTTAAGAGATACCTTTAATGTCACTCATTCTCCATTTATAACGTTTTTATTGTGTTTTATATGTAACCTTATGTGATTATACAATGACACATAATTATTATAAGTAAATTCCATTGATAAAACATTATATTGTTACATTCTTCACCTTTTATGAAATTTCGCCCTTGAAATTTTATTTTACATTCTAAGTTGTAAATAGGTGTGGGTACTTTTACATAATTTCGTCCTCCAATTCTCATGTTGCCTCTTTGTACTTATGGTTCTGCCATAGTACTTTCACCAAGTCAATAGTCTTATTGCGTATAACCTTATCTCTATTATCCAAGTTCTTAACTGGCTACTCCTCATAGGAAATATCATTATCCAACCATACAAACTCTGAAGAGAGTACATGTTAAGGATCTGTTATGTTCTTCGTTATGAGGGATATGTGGAATACATCGTGTACTTTATACATGGTAGGTGGAAGTTCTAGTCAATAGGCCATAACTCTGACATGATCAATGATCTCAAATGGGACAATGTACCTAGGACTTATCTTTCCTTTCTTCTCAAATCTCAGGACCTTGTTACATTGAGATATGCACATGAATACCATGTCTCCAACTTTTAACTCAAGGTCCTATCGACAATTGTCTACAAAACTATTATATAAAATTTTGTATGCCTTGATGTGTTGGTGAATGTTGTTTACCTTCTCCACCATTTCTTCTACCATTTTAGGTCCTAGTAGCTTACATTCACCAACTTCATCGCAAAATTCATGTGTTCTTCACCTTTTCCCATAAAGGGCTTCATATGGTTTCATTCGGATACTGGAGTGGAAACTATTATTGTAAGAGAATTCAACTAGTTGAATATGTTGGTCCCTTCCTCCTTTGAAGTCCATAGAATATTCTCTTACCATATCTTCTTGTGTCTAAATAGTTTGCTCAAATTGTCCATTATTTTGAGGATGTCATGCCATGTTGAAGTTCAACTCAGTGCTTAGAGTATGATGGAGACTTTTCCAGAACATCAAGGTGAATCTAGGATCTCTATCACATACAATAAGTAGTGGTACACCAGGAATCCATAACACCCCTTTGATCTATATCCATGAAATTTGATCCAATGAGAACTCCTCTTGAATTTTGATAAAGTGATTTGTCTTTGTAATACTATTTACAATGACCTGTATAGTATAGTTTCCTCTAGATGTCCTTATAAGTCCAGTGACAAAGTCCTTGGAAAACTTCTCCCACTTACATGTTGGTATGGTTAGTGGTTGAATAATAAACTTATAATTTATTCTTTCAGCTTTCACTTGTTGACATACCATGCAATTTGATGTATATTCAACAATATCCTTCTTCATATTAACCCACCAAAATTTCTCTCAGAGATCTCAAAACATTTTTGTGCTCCCTAGGTGAATAGATAAGTTTTAGTTATGTGCATCATTAAAAATATCCTTATTTCTATCTAGATAATATGGTGCACATAATCATCACCAAAATCTTACAAATCCTTCCTCATCAATCATGATCTTAGAGGATTTTCCATTTCTGATAGCTTCCACCCTTTTTTGAATTTCCACATCATTTCTTTGTGCATCCTTTATTTTCTAAAAGAGGTATGGTTGATAAATTATTTGGGAAATTATTGATGATATTCCCCCCTTAATGATTCCCATTCCCACACTTTTCAAGTCTAAGAAGATTGGATCCTTCTCAGTTCTTATCATGGATAATGATGTTGGATCCATTCTACTTAGATCATCTGGTACCGTATTTTCTTTAACAGGATGGTAGTGGATTGAGCATTCATGACTTTGATGAGCTCTAACAATATTCTCTAGAGAATATTAAGCTCATTATATATGAATATATATTTTAGACTCTTACAGTTAGTATATATCTCACACTTCTCCCCATAGAGATAATGTCGTCAGATTTTCAATAAAAAGATCACAGCTGCCAACTCCAGATCATGTGAGGGATATTTTTACTCATGGATTTTCAACTACCTTGAGGAATAGGCTATCACTTTATCATTTCTCATCAATACATATCCTAATACCTTCCATGAATCATAACTGTACACAAAAGATAGTTCTCCACTTGTTGGGAGTGTGAGCATTGGCGTCGAGATAAGCCTCTTTTTGAGATCCTTAATGATTTCCTCACATTCTTGAGTCCAAAAAAACTTCACTCCCTTCCAATTTATTTTGGTAATTGGGTTTGAAAATCATAAAATGTTCTTAAAAAATCATCGGTAATACATAGATAGGCCATGGAAGCTACGGATCGCCATTACAGATGTTGGCATGGGCCACTCTTTGATTGCCTTTGTCTTGGAAGGGTCCATAAATATCCCTTTTCTAGTGTTAAAATTCCCCACAAATGATACTTCCTCAATCCATAACTCACATTTACTGTAAATTTCATATATCTTCTCCCTTCAAAAATTATTTAGCACCATATACAAATGCTCCTTGTATTCCTCCTTGCTCTTAGACTATATCAGAATATCATTGATAAAAACTACCACAAATTTGTTGAGGTAATCTCTAAATACTACATCATTAGATCCATGAAAATTTTTGGAGCATTAGTGAGTCTAAAGGGAATCACTATGAACTCATAGTGTCCATACCTCATTTGAAAGGAAGTCTAGGGAATATCTTTTATCCTCACCTTTAATTGGTGATATCTCGACCGAAGGTACACCTTAGACAAATAACTGGCCCCACAAATCTGATCAAAAAATTCATCTATCTGAGGTAGGGGATACTTCTTCTTTTTCATAATTTTATTGTGATAACGATAATCAATGCAGAGGAACATTTATAAATCCTTCTTCTTAATGGATAGGACTATTTATCCCCAAGTTTAAGCACTTGGGAGTATAAACCCATTCTCTAGATTCTCCTGTAACTACTTCTTCATCTCTTCCAGCTCTACGGTGAACATTCTATAAGGTGTCTTTGATATAGGAAGAGATCTAGGAATAAGTTCAATTAAGAACTCAACCTCTTGGTCAGGCGTAAGACCAGGAAACTCTTTGGGGAATACATCAGTGTAATACCTCATGATGGGGATTTTATCGAACATGATTCTATTCTTTGTCTTGATCATTTGATCTAGATATGATTGCTTATAGGGCAGCAATATCCTTCCATGTTGCCTTGAAGGTTGTTTATGATTAACTTCAACAACACTTGGCTTATGGAAATTGATCGCATAATGACCATGTTCCTTGTAGTTTAAACACTACACTAAAGGATGATTGTTGATCTAAACCTTCATTTCTTCTTCCACATTAGTGGGATTCTTCATATTCGTTTGGCAATTCTTAGCCAGATGTCCCATTCTTTCAGATTTGAAGTAATTCCTGGTTCCCTTCAGATAGTTCCTAGGATGCTTCTTCCTATAATTTTTAAATGTGTGATGTTCTATATTCTATCCATCATGTTATTCATTTGCAGATCCACCCATATTAGATTCCATTTTCCTATTTCTATCACTAGGCCCACGATAACACTGAGAGTCTTCTATCTCCATTTCAACCTTGAGGGAAAAATAAACAATATCCTCATAACTTTCAAAGTCTAAAATCACTAATGCTTTTCATAGACCCAGTTTTAGTCCACTAAAGAAGCAATTCACCTTCATTTCAGTTTTCATGAAAAATCCAGAGGTGTATCTTGCAATCCTTGTGAATTTTTCCTCATATGCCCCGATGGACTCATCATCCTTCTTCTTGATTCCAAAGAACTCTCTTTCCATCTTGAGATAGAGGGTTTGGGGAAAATATTTATTGAAAAATATTTTTTTTGTATTCCTCCAAATACATGGAATCAATTTCCTCTATGGACTTCATATTCTTGATCATTTTCCACCACTGATCATCTTCCCCATCAAAATGACAGACTGCCAGTATGACTTTCTCTTATTTTGAGCACTAGAGGACAGAGAATATCATTTCAATGGAGTTAATACACTATTCCATGAGGAGGGGATCAAAATATCAACTGAATATGGGAGGCCTTTTCTCAATGAAGGATTCTATGGAAAATTTATCTTTCATTAGAGTATGAGAGAATTCCACATGATTAAAGTTATTATTCATAACTTGAGCCAGCTGAGGAAGTATTATCATAATGTTTGGAGCACACATTCCCATCATATCAGGCATATAATTAGGGAAATTGTCACATCGCCTATCACATTGATTTTTGGAATGTGTTCTTTTATTTACCACCATTAACTAAGAAAAATAACATACAATTAGAGGGATTTAATATGTAGCTAATAAGCATAAAAAAGGAAACCTTAAACATAAAAGGATAAACTCTTGAGGTAAAAGTATATCCTGACTCATGATTCCCTAGGTTCCAATATAGGTTACCCATGATTTGTTTTCTACCATTTATTCTTATGGGATTCTTCTTTTTGTTCCCTTAATAATGGTTCATACTATTCTTATGAATTTATCAAAGCATGTCTTCCATGAGTGTCAAGCCAGGAGTTCATAAATGCCAGTTATCATGCACTAGTTCCCATTCGAGTCTATCTCAAAATGGTGTTTTCGGGTTTTACCCCTAGATACATCTATTTCAGAGCCACATTCAGTTGTTCATATTTAGAAAGGGATGTATTTTTTTGATAAACCACTTACTCTATACTTACCAAAATTTAGGAATGTTTTCTTATACTTAGTCTAACTCCTAAGGTTCTTACTAAATTGTTTCATTCCTAATCTCTAAAAATAACTAAACCTTGCACTGATACCAACTATAGAGACCCTAGCCTTTTACACATATCATTACATGATTTTAAGCATAATAAAGAATCATATTACATGCCAAGGATCGTAAAGTCTAGTGTCTTTGGAGACTAGGTACATAAAACTAAAAACATGGGACTAAATAATATATTTATTTATTTAATATTCATAAGGAGCTTCTAACTTCCATTTTTCTCATACATATTCATAGGATAACTTCGGGATAACATGAAAAAAGGGATGAGCTAAAATACCAATAAGGTAATAATCCTAAGAATCAATCTTTAGCACATGGGTTAGAAGGCATGACATAAAGATATAAAAAGGCATGGAACATATAGAATAATAACATATAAAACATGGGATCATATAAATATGGAGACTTAGTAATGTGTCAGGAAAATAAAACATGACTTTATCTTGATTCGGGTCTCATTACACATATAGGATCACAATTCAAGGTTAACCACCAAGACTATTTCACATGGTAGCATGAGTCGAGGCTAACCACCAAGACTGTTGCACATAAAGTCTCATGAGACTCAACATTACCCAACGCATTGGACTGCTATCTGGGAAAACCCATCATAACATGTTCATGAATTTGATTTCCACATATAGAATCATACATAATCAATAATATATAAACATAAGGGTTATCCACTGTAAGAATTGGGTATCATAATCATGTCATAAATCATAACAAATGAGAGTATCATAAAAATGTCCATGAAGGAAATTAATTAGATCATTAATGGATAATCATAGTGTATAATAGGAATATATCACTAAACTTTATGTCAACTTGAAGTAATAACATATACAAAGAGTACTTAAGAAACATTGGAATTAAAACATTTTAGTGCGGTTAGAGGAAAATATCAATGGTAATTTAAAACATAAAAGGGAATAATATTTTATATAAAACCATAAGTGAACCAAGAATGTTTTCATAATAAAAAATTTTTTTTTATAAAAATAATGATGTATTAAAAATATATTATATAGTGTACTTGAAATTGGGTAAAATTCGAAATGTTCCCTTAAAACGGGTTTTCTTATCGGGAAGAACTGAGGAGGGAACCGTTTAAAAAAATGTATACCCCCAAAAGAGAAATATGAAAGGGTCTTGATAAATTAATTTGGTATATATACACAGTATTAAAAATATTCATATAAAAAGATAAGATAATTTCATTTGGGTAAAAAGAAAGATAATGCAACCCGAATGAATAAAGGAGGTTTGGGTAGAATCCCTTACGAAATTTCAACATGGTATCGGGTGTACATAGGAGGGCTTAATGAGAGAGAAAGGGGTCTCTAATAATTTTTATATCATAAAATAATTGTGGGGTAGGTCTGAAAATATACCCCATCAATATTAATTAATAATAAATGGGCATAACATTGAGTACATTCTTGAATAAAAGTGAGAAAGATAGGATCCCTTACCTTAAGTCTGACTGTGTCCTTCACTTGATCTCAATGTCCTAGATAACCAAATTAATTTCATTAATTAATATTTCAAGGACCTATTATAAATTTAATTGGTTTATCATAACCATATTAATTTCATTCATGGTCTTTTTTATGGGTTAAGAGGTTCAATTTCATTGTTTGGGAGCTTTTTTTTTCTTGGTTTTCTTGATTGGTTTACTAATATATATGTAAGGATAAACATGTAAGATGAGAATGGTTGTTCAGAATGGATGTTGTATGTTATTATTGAACATACAGAATATTACATGGTTATAAAATTCATTTGGTTATTTGGAGTGAAGATGAATCATTATATAAAACTTTAATGACAACAGTTTTGGTTAATTGGTTGTTTTTTAACACAATGAACACATTTTACTTTATAAAATAATATCATGTGTACAAAAGATTACAGAACTATAAATAAGACATAATAAAAAAATTATACTCTGGTTCCACAATAAAAATGGTTTCATGAAAATAATTTAATATGGTAAATGAAATTAGAAATCTTTTGTCCTTGAATGTGATAAATTATCACATCTCAAATGCTATTTTCATTTCTAGTATAAAAGGAGGCGAAAGGAGACATGATGATGAATTATTCAATAATAATAAAAAAATTATAGTACATTTAAGGTACTAGAGCTATCATAACATTTGTATGAAAGGAGGTGAGGAAATAAAAAGAAAGAAAGGAACGTCAAAGAAAATAAAACAAATGAAAAGAGGAATTTACCTCTTGAATATATCTTCCTTGAGATCCTTTTTAGGGGAGTGGTTTTGGTCTTTTGAAGACACAAAGGGTGGATGGATGTGGGATAGGGTTTTAGGGAGATATTTTAGTAGAATTTGGAAAAGGCACAAGGCTTGAGAGGAGTGAAGAGAAGAGGTAAAGAGGGGTGTTATTTATAGTGGAGGAGAGGAGGGGTATCACATTATTTTAATCATCAGTTTAATATTTTTGATCAAGACTATGAATAGTCTTGATTCTTGTGACCAAAAATAGTAAAGAGAGCATTTGAGTTCGAAATAAGGGTTATTACATCAGCCATGATATTATGAATAGTGTATTTAACTCATAATGTATATATATGGTAAATTACCGTATTTCACTATTCATCATAAATTCAAGTATTTCATAAAATCTCAAAAATTCACCCTTACCATTTTTTGATGTGTAGAATAAAAAATGAAATTTATTTTTCAAAAATAATTTTATAAATATGATAAATTTAATTTCTAATTGAAATCATAATCTACTTGAAAATACAAATTTTAAAATTAAAACTGCTTTTATAACACTTTGAAAAAATTACTTAAGGTCTCATAAAATTATATTATAATCATAAGACATAAAAATATTATTATATGAATTAATTTTATGAAAATAAGTTTTATTTAAATTTTTAAAATTAATCATAAAATTTTAATTAAATATTTATGAATTACAAAAATACCAAAACATTTTTAATAATTTTTAAAATATTTATTTAGCTATAAAATGATATAATAAAACAATATTGTCACTTATAAAATGGATAAATTTTATTTATAATTTAATTGGTGAGTTTACTATAAAATTGGATAGTTTACTATTCATAAGGGCCACATTACTTTTCCGAAGGTCAAGTTACTATTTCATCGGTATATGTTCCTTAACTTCAAGAGATACCTTTTATGTCACTCATTCATCATTTATAAGGTTTTTGTTGTGTTATATATGTAAAATTATGTGATTATACTATGAGACATAATTATAATAAGGGAATTACATTGAAAAAACATTGGTTCATTAGAGTTCTTGTGACAGCCTGATGTTTTAATAAATATTTCTCTTTATATAAATTTACTTATTCAATTGCTTTCATCGCACGCAACTGTGAGTTTAAAAGAACCATGAGATGCTATAAAATGACCATTGTAAACGAGATATTAATTTTGTGGGAGTAAATACGAATAAATAACTTATGAAATAAATACAAATCTTCAACTCAATGGAATTTATTGTTAATTACTTTGAAAATAATTAAAAAAAAGTAACTTTATTATTGAAAAATATGCTTTCTTCACAAATTATTTTTTCTTATTTTTTTATAAATACTAAAATTTATAGAAAATTTATTTCACAAAATTGATTTAATATTTCATTACATCATCTTAAAATTATTTTTTTGAAATCATTTATTTTTTTAAGGAATAGTAAAAATACTGATTATTAGTCAAAACTATATTCTCTATTAAAGTCTTTGCAAGATAAAATTATGGTTCTATTTAGTTTTACATATTAATTAAATCATTTTGATATAAAATAATCTAATTTTGTTTTTTTACAAGTATTAATAAGATAATTTATTATAAAAAAATTTTAAGTTTTAAAAGGGGCATTTTTCTAAAAAAAATGTTTCCATGACGATTTATCGGTTTTATTTTTAAATTAAATGTATGAACCATTGTGTTTTTAATTTTGAAAAATAGTTTACAAATTTATATTCATAAGGTAATTTTTTTTTAAATAGGTCTATTTTATTTTTTACCAATATGAATAGTAACCAGGTAAATTTTGTTACAATGGTTAAAGTAAATTTGGTAATTTATTTTAAAAATAAAATTATAAAGAATATAAAATAATCCTAACTTGTGCAAAAATATTATTGGATGAATAGATTCCGACACTTAAAACTAAATGATCAAAGTTATGTCATTTAATGGATATTTTCCCATGAAAATGACTTATATAATATTTAAATCAAAGAAAGACACAAAAATGTCACTTTATTTGTCATTAACTTCCCTTATGTGTCCACATGGGAAAAAATTTAAGTTATGGATGAATAAAAATTAAACATGTTAACATAAGAAACTTATTTTCATGATATAAATTTATTTTTTACATTTTGGGATACTTTTATGAAATTATGATATTTATAATATATAAATTAATAATAATTTAAAGATATCACATTCATGTATGAATTAATATATCATTTTTAATATATGGTCATACAACATATAAATTCTACTTAATATATTATTATGAAATCTATAATATTTATATTTATCAAGGTATTTTATTTTTAATTTTTACTAAAGAAATATGTATATTTGGTAATTACACAAAGCTGATATAATAATTCCTTTATCAATGGAAATATCAAATAAATGTTATTAAAAATATTAACATTAATATAATTTTATATAATTAATATAACCAATGAATTTTGTATATTCCCTTGACCAATTATGTATATAATAAAATATTTTTCTAAAAGTTAACTTCTTATCATGATAATTTTTAAAAATCCAATAAATGATTTGTGTCAAAATTGACACTCTTGATATTTTATCAAAATAGTGTTTTATTAAATTATTTAAAAATCATAAAAAGTTAAGATATAACAAATAATTATAATATGGTTTAACAGTTTATAAATAATTAATTTATGGTCTAATTGATATCAAATATTTAAAATTTACACTCTTTTAATTTTGAAAATTTTATTACCTTAGTTAAAATTAAAATCGGTTGACTAAGAGTTAATTAATATAATATGGTTTAAATTGATAAAAAACATGGATAAAATCCCTCGGTTGGTTTTATTATAACCTTATCTCATCTAAAATTATAATAAATGTAATTTTAGTCGTATTTTAATAGATATTGAATTTATTATAAATTAATTTTTTTAGAAATTCCAATGGTGCCCCACATCAATTATAAAAAAGAAACTCCCCCATCATTTTTTCACAACTAATTGAGCCTTCAAGTACAGTTATCTCCAACCCATTTCACTTATTAACATCCCTATACACCTTCTAGAGGTTCTGGTCTTCTCAAAAGGCCAACTCTAGTGTCCCTAAGAGGAGATCTAGAGGGAGCTCACTGAATAAGAGGTAATCTCGTTTACTGACTCTCTTAAGATCATTTAATCTTTTACATCCTATTCCTATGTTAATTCCATTATAATGTAATAAATACAATATTAAATAAATTATGAGATTTTTTTATGATTATGGAACAACCATATTCCACCTTCTATCAATCTTACAAAAAACTAAATCACCACGCGTGGGTACATACAGCCTATCATCTCCACATTGTGCTGTAATCTATTTTTCATCACCACTATAATTGGATGAGTGTATTGATGTAAACAATAACTATATATAATTATTATAACATTATATTGATTATATAATAATATATACACCATCCAATTCAATACCATTCCACAATTAAGAGAATAATATCGTTGCTTGTGTGTACGTTCGACCTACCATCTCCACGATGCAATGTGATTCATTCTCCATGATAACTATTAAAGAGATATTATATAAATTTATAAAATGAATAATATGTTATATATTACCTTAATATAATTATTTAAATTACATAATAATATTCTATGTGCAATAACCAAAACATATATGACAAAACATGCATAAGAAAATGAAGCAATTAATACCCGAAAGAAGAGTAATAATGAAATACTATTAAACGGGTTATAATATGATTATATATGATATCATAAATATTAATATTCTCCTATAATGAGTTAATAAGACTCTTTAATCCATTATACAGGAGTTTTTGATATGTACGAAGGAACCCAAACCTAAGGTAAGGGATAATTTCACAATCTCGTTAATATCCTAGATTTTTTATACATAAGTATTTACTAAGGTATATTTGTCATCTATGTCCATTATACTTAAAAATGTATACAAAAATATTTTTATTGTTCTTATAAAATTTTTTAATGTCATTTTTACCCATTTTTTAATTTTTTACTAATTTTTTTGAAAGGAATATTTTCGCATTTACCTTACAATGTACTTTTTTACTTTTTCGAAAACAGTTCGAGAGGAATGTTTTTTAACTTATATGGAATGAAAAAAATTATGCTTTCATGTTGCCTTATTTCTCTGAAGTTTCATGATGTATATAGATTTTTTATGTATTTTTATAACTGTTTAACTTATTTTTAATTAAATTTTTTAAGAGTTTTTTTAGTTTATTTTTGGTACTATTGTAGCATTTTCGTTATTTTTATAGATTTTAGTTAATTGTATAATAATATTAGTTATTTATTTTTATTTCTAACATTTATTAAATTTTTTACTTTATTAATGTTTATTATTTTATTTTATTTTGTATTTCAATTAATATTATTTTATTAGTTTAGTTTATTAATTAATTATATTAATTTAAATTGTAAATATAATATGTATTTATACAATTCTAATTTATTATTTTTTAATGAGTACTTTTGTTGTTATTATTATTTTTTTATTAGTATTATTTAACTTTTATATTATTATATTATTTTAGTATTGAATTTTAAATTTAGATTTAATTTTTATTTTTGAATTCTTTTGTTTTATTTTGACTTTCCCCCCTCCCCTCCCTATTTAACCACCTAACCCAACTCCCCTTGACCTGCTCCCCTCCCCACCCACCTAATCCCACACCCCATCCCAACCTCCAATCCCCTTCCCCCTTTATCCCTAGTGCCTCACCCCTCCAGCCCTAGAACCTCACACCTACCCCACCACCCACATCCCAGTAAACGCCATACCCCTCACTAGCTAGACCCACTGCCCCTCACCCCTCCCTCCCCCCTAACCCGCTCCACCCATCTACTCCCCCTTAGCCAGCACTCCACTAACCCACAACTCCCCTCCCCTCACCTCTTTCATCCCAGGCACACCACGCCCATCCTCTATCCCTATCCCCTATCGGCCCCCCTCCCCCTCCCTTCCCCCTACAGCATAACCCCCCTCCCCACAAACATCAGCCACACACCAGTCCAGGTGTGGAATCCTAATCTCTGTGGCCAGCCTCCATCTATGATTGCGATCGACATTAACGCAGGCCACCACAATCATTTTTTCGACGTTGCGGTGATCGACGAAAGGGAGATTATTATTGGGATATCATTTTCATTGTCTTGCGGTGACCATAGTAACGACATGATCATGGTGATATATTATATTTATTATTTTTTATGTGTTGCATTGTCGCGATGGTGGGATAATTCTTTTGTGTCAGAGTTGTGATGAATGTGACAGTGAATGCATGTCTTTAATTTATTCTCATGATTGATTTCATTTTGAATTAATTTTAATTTGATGTTTATTTGATTAATTGTATATGTGTTTAAATTACTTTTCATTGGGCTCTGCCCGTATTCTTTGGTGCCCATTCATGTGATACCAAATAAGTAATCATGGGCGGGTGTTCATCAAAGAATTTATTTATCTGAAATTTGATCGCACATATGAGAGAATTCTGAATAAATAAGTATATTAATTGAAAAAATATATTTTTTTCTGTGTTCTCCTTCAAACTTGCATGAGTGATACCTAATCAGTAATCTCATGCGAACGAACCTGGTGCAGGATGATACTTCGACTTTGTGAGAAATGGGTCGTTGTATTGCACCAAGTGATTTAGTGATACAATGATGCACAAATTATTCATCAGGATAGATAACTAAATAATGGATAATTTGTGTGAAACTTAGAATATTGTATAACATCAGAGAACAAGACCAGATATTATTTTCATTAAATTTAGAATTAGTGATAATTAAATAAATTAATATTCAGATGTGGGAATTAAATAATTGGCATCGTATGCACCTAAACGGACATCACAACTCTAACACTTCCATCTCCACCAGTTTCTTTCATAGCATAATTTAGTTAATTTAGATAGTTTTAGTTAATTCAATAGTTGTTTTTAAATAGTGATTCAGTTTTTATAACTTTTTATTTGTTAATCACAATTAAAGCACATCTTCCTGAACATTCCTCCCAGAGGATATTCCTAGTGTCTACTCACATTCTCCCTTTTGTTTGACCCTGCTCTCCACTTCTATAGTAGTTGGTAGGTTAATAAATATTGAAAATTTTCATGAGTTGAGACCCACGTGTCAAATTTCTAGCACCATTTCCGAGGATAATCGTAACATTGTAGATTCCTTTAAAATATTTATTTAGTTCAAAAAAAAAGCAATAAAAAATCAGTTTACTACTCTAGGAATTTTTCATTGCAGGAATTTTTAAGACACCCAGAATCTCAGAATGACATGGTCCACACCACACAGTTACAACCAGTACCCACCCTACCCACCAACATTTCAAAGTATTGAATATAATATTTCACCGCACATGATCTCTCAAGGAAATCCAATTTATTTTAATGATTATCATTCAAGTTCATGTTATGATCTGTATTCTACTACTATTCCTTATCTACCATTTAATAATTTTCAAAGTCAAAACGTTCATGAAAATTTATAACTTGATAATGCATATGAAACAAATGATTCAATAATTGATCACATGTTGCAATCTACTATCACTGAGACAAATAGGTCATTTGAACATCAATATGAACGTAATGAAAATATTCTTTCCTCAATAAAGAATCTAGAAAATCGAATAACTCATCTTGTTCAACTAGTTGCCTCAGTACCACTTGATGATCTAATTCAGAAAAATTCTGTTGTGGAAAGTGTAGTAGAGGTTCCATTTGAACAACATTCATAGGACGATTATAAGGATGAGACTACTTTTATTGATCTTTATTCTTGTCATACCATTGATGAATCCTCTTTTTCACAATATAATTCTTCAAATATAATCACATTTGAAGAATATGAGAGCTTGGTATTCCACCTTGTTGAACATAATGGTCCATTAGAAAATGTGATTTCATGTACTTCTATGAGTTCACAACCCAGCCATCCCAAAGTGAAAAAGGACACATTCAATTTCTATCAAAACAAACCTTTCGAGGATGAAGAGTACATTGAACTATGACCATTCATTACCATGATAGATTCATAATTGAACCAAGAGATAGTGGATTTCCACACATAAGAGAACATCACTTCAAATCATATTGAATCACCTCTTTCTGAAAATCTTTGTGAGTCTGAATTTTTTTCTAAAATTGAGACATCTGAAACATTTCTGGAGTCAGAGAATCAATCAGCATTGGTTGTAGAGAACACTAAAATTTTCCTATAAACTATAGAAGAATGGGATTTCTTGGAGTATCCTGAGTTATTCGTGACACATGTGCCAATGGATAGATATGATGAAAACAGTATAAAAGAAAATTCTGGAAAGGAGTCCATTCTTGACACAATGGAGTCATCTGCTCCAATTGAGCCTACTCTTCTTTCTCCATGCATCAAGAATGATTTCAGTTGGAAACTAGTGGATTTCACTATGCTAGTGGTTGGGTGTGAAAACTAATTGGGATACATCATCAACCCATATACTACATTCAAGGATTTGATGGATATAAGTCGACCACTGAATGAGTCTGGTAAAGGCATTTTTCACCTGTTCACATTCAAAGAGGTAATCTTCTTGATCTTTCCACTGATTGATTTTGCACAAAATTTAATTATTAGGTAAGTATTTATTTAGGAGAGGTATATTCATTCCCTTGTGAGTTTTACTCTTTCTATTTCATTCTACACATTCATTTTTCTAACAAGCTTCTGTTGAGAAATTGCGCAGCTTGTAGGATAAACTCATCTTCAATAAATATATTCCACACTCCCACTAGTAAAGAAGAAGATGCATGGTATACATTTCTATTTGATCATGGTGATGTTTCAAAAATATCTGGATGAATACAAAGTAAACATATCGCTCAATGGGAGGAAACCCATCATTTTTTTCCTTTCATTGAATTTAATTTAATTTCATTTAGTTTTAAATAAAATAAAAAGGCATGCACTTACCTTAATTTGTTTTCTCTTGGAACTGTAGTGGATTTGAATTCATCATAGATATTTTTATCATACACATGTTTTTGATTATGGTGTGTCTTATATGATATGATGCGAGTATGTTCTTTCAATGTGTAGGTTTTACAAGTATACAATTTCTGGAGCTTCATTGGATACAAATAGCCTTTTTGTGTCTATCTTCACTTACACAGGGAAGTGTTTTATTTTTTCCATATTTTATGCTTCCAAAAACACCATGTAAACTAAAAAAAAGAAGAGAAAATTTTGAATAAAAAAACTAACATTCCTGTCATCTTTTGAGCCCACATGAAAACAGAAGTATTTTTTTTTGTAACATAGTCAGGAACATACCACTTGTGTCCCTATACAATTTGAGCACATGATTATTGTTTGTAATTCTTTGATCCTTGGAACCGTAGATGAGAAACGACACATTTATCCTAAGGTCTATGTAGTTGTATAGATTATGTTTGTGTGGGGAAGATGTCATTCACTTAAGCTTATGCATTGAAAAACTTGATGTTGTTATAGATTGAGAAGAAAATATTATTTACAAATCCTTGAAAGAAACTGAAAAATAATCCTTGGAACAAATATAAGGTTTTCTTTATTGGTTCCCACCATCCATCCTTCTTTAAATTTAGAATTTATGTATTTCTCATGTTTTTTCGTTTTGGTTTGACAGGTGAAGTACCAGAAGGGGTTAGTGTGCCGGAAAGGAAAGGTTCATGAGGGCATAGAAGCCAAGTGGCCCCTATGGAAGTGAATCAACCAACATTATCACTTCTTCAAGGACTAACCATTTCTTGGTTTCATGAATTTTTGTTAATGTTTCTATATAAAAAATTAGACTTCAATTTATAAGGATTCATTTTAATTGCCTTCATGGATTTTCACAATACTACGCATGATCCACATATCACTCGCTTCTCCTTCACAACATCTTTGAATATTGAGAAATATAGTATTTTATACATTAATAAAGGTTCTACCATTATTCTTTGATGATCCATTTTCATGGTTCTCGGTTGCCACTGTTATTTTCCTTAAAGATTTACACAAGGTTTGATCTATGTTAGGTGTGTCGTTTTTCATCTGTTTCAGTCTCATTAGTTTTATTTTCATTGAAGACATGATTAAATCAAAATATATAGCTAACAAATATTTTTTTTGGAAAATAGGTAAGGGGGCATAGGTTGTTCCAGAATAATTTGACATCAAATTAGGCTTCAATTGACAAGACTTGTTAAAAAATTATTTCCATCATTTATCAATTATGGTATTATTATTTTTTGCAAGTATTGTAAAATCATTTTTATGTATCATATTTAAAATGTTTTTTTTCAAGGAATTTTACCACAATAATTTCTTCAAAATCATAACAAACAAAACTTGTTTTTTATTATTTCAATATAATTGATGATTGTTTTAAGGTTTCACTTGATGACACTTGTTGAAAACAATTTATAACATTCATCACTTATATATATTCAATTTTAAGATTTCCATGGGATTAACCTTATAAATCTCCCTCTTCAACCAATAATTGAATAAGATATCATCCAATAATATATGTTTAAATGAGAACTATTTAAAATTACACCAACCATTACTCTTTCTAGAAAATATGACACCTCCCTTTTTTATCTTTGACAAAAAAATTAACAACACACCCTATTAAAGAAACACAAACATTGAAATCTTTTTCATAACTATATTTTCACTTTAATGTTGAAAAATACTAGAACCAATAACATTTGGATCCCCTAAGATAGTGGTCCCAACAATATTTGGATCACTTTTAGGAATTAATTAGTTCTATTTCTCAGTATTTTCCAAGAAAATAATATCACCATATCCATATGAAAATGAAACTTATAGCAAATAATTTTGGTCTATAACTTTAAAAAATATTATATATTGACTCAATGAAGAAGAATAAGTAGGTGAAAGTTCTGAAACAACTTCGTAATCAACTTTATCTTCTAATGATTCAAATTAATCAGTGATTTTTTACCCATGAACTCTGTTTTCTCATGCCAAAAACCTGATGAAGACGTAAATTTTGTAGTTGTATTCACTGCTTCATTACATACCATTACCTCATCCCTATAAATTTTCAATAATTTTTCCCTATGTACACACCATGGATCTTCTTAATAAACACCTATTCTATTTTCAATAGAACTCCTAAATCCATCACTATCCTGAATATGAGAAGATAGAGATTATGATTCATTCCTAGAACATGTCATACATACCTCAACATCTGCATACAACTTGCATTCATAGTGATGAAAAAATTCTTGACCCTACTGAAATCATCAAAGTCATTATTACACATCATAAATTGACCAAATTCACCTTATTTACATAGAAAAAATAATTCCCTTGGGAAAATCAATGCTAACAAAAAGTAAATTGCATCCTCCTTGCATAAGATTTTAACCAATATCTTCAAAATCCATGTTATAACTCCTATTTTATTATGTATGTTTCTTTTTCTAAGAATTTTATAACCTCTTCACATGACCCTATCGGTCACAATAAAAACACCTAATATTTTCTCTTTCCTATGATAAATTTTTTTGATTACTATACCCTTCTGAATTCTATGATTTTACCTCCTATAACAAAAGATTTAATTTTGAAGAAGAAAACTATGGTCTTTTCCCCATATCTTCATTCGAGATTCGACTCTTCTCCATCTCCATAATAATGAGACCATTAAAATTAAATTCATTAATGTTGTGTTCAATTTTTCCCAAGATTATAAAAAATACTAAGAATCCACAAACCATGTACCTTGTCTTCAAATATGACACCAATTCAAGCTGATTGGTAGATAATTCCATGTAATGTATTCAAGTTATCCTATAGTGGAGTCCCATTCTCATATCTCAATGATATCAAATTATTGATTACGTACAACTTGTTATTCCCTATCTTCTATGCATAAAACTACCCAAGATTAAGCCAAAGTGTCCATTCAAGTGTCTCCCCTTCAATATGATTTTGAACATTATCATCAATCCACTTTCTAATATACCCACATACCCATTCATGTTTCATAGTACATCATCATCTGATTTAATAGTTTACTACATTGTAGGAAACAACAGTTGGTGAAAATTATTGACATATAAAGGACTACCCATCTTCCCTATCCATGTGTTATAATGCAAACCATTCATCAAAATCATTGTATTCTAATTGACCACCATAATTCCTGTAAAAAATATTTTAAGTCTAAATCCTCCATTATGATACCTCTTATTAGGGAGATCTAGCCATAGGAATGAAAAACACGTGTAATAAATTTTTGAGAAGATCTGAAAAAAGATGGAAGCAATGAGTTTTTCAATAAAATAAAACCAACATCCATTATTTTGACTTGGACCCCCCCCCCCACCCCAATATGAATGATTAAAGAACCATGAGACGACTCCAAAATATCACTAATAACAAGTGAAAAAAATTCATTTTTATGGATGAACTTGAATTGGAAAGACAAATAGAAAAAACTAATGGTGAATCTATACCCAAATACACCATCAATATCACTTTCAAAATCAACCCATGACAAAACATCACCACTCAGAGGTCTCGATATGAACTCTCATCATCGAATCACCACTTCAATGACATATACTTTCAGAAAATATCTTCACCACACCACTATTGAAATACCTATTTCTATACTTCTTTACTCTAGTTGCTTGCTTCCATATGGCTCACTAAATGACTCTCCATCTCGTGATTTCACTCTGAAGTTGTTTCTCTGTGTCTAGGATCCTACCCATCCTCTAGAATACAATACTCAATACTCCAAGAATGTTGTACCTAAACCCTAGTCTTTTCTCCATGGATGCATCCTACTCAAGCCCCAAAACATACATATCTATCTACAAAAAAAATAAGATATAATATATATATCTTTATTTTCAAACTGCTGACTCCTGAATATTTCTCTCTCTGTATATTTTCAAATAGAAAAATATATCTTCATTTTTTAAAATACACATGGGTTGAACATTGTCAAAATATCCTTTACCAAGAATGGTCAAATCTTCCATTAATGATAAAAGGCTTTCTCTCTCTTTACCTTGGTCAAAAACCATAGACATTTCCATAATCTCAAACTAATACATTCTATCTTATACATAAATAATCTATTTAACTGATATTTCAATTAATAAATATACATTTACATTTTTGTATTTAATCCCATTCGAAAAATTTTATTTTGTTGATTTGGTATGGGAGAATGTGATTTTGGAAAGGAGGCGTGTATTTTTGCCACGATACCTTTCATGGGATCTTTTCACTTCACTCTATGAAATATTCATTAATCAATATTTCATGGGGTCATGCCATTTTGGCATGAATTACAAAGGTCTGAACTTTCTTGGACTATTACATTATGTCTTTCGGGTGTTAGGTGTCAGGAGAAGTTTAGAGGAATAATGATGGAGTTAGAGCATAAATTTTTGCCAAAGGGATTCATTGCATCATGGCCTATGTTGGGAAAGATGGAATGTGATAAACTTGCAAACAAAATTAAAGAGAATGTGCTGTGAAAAAAATCATTCCCTCAAAAAAATGGATGCGCAGTGACCGAAAAAAATAAGTGCAGAATATAAATGTTGACAAAAAAAATTTTACATAGAAACCCCAAAAGGGAAAAACCACGGAACATGGTCTAGAAAGAGGTGTCCACTAAAAGGAATAATTATAGGGTATAAGCTCCCATAAAATTTAATGGATCTCAAAAGTATAACACTCTAATGAAAAGGATAAAATGATCATCAATGAAAGGAGATTACCAAATTGGATCTACTCTTGGTATTGTGGATGTGCTACCAAACCCCTATCTGATTCATCCTTTTATAAGGAAAAAAATCCATGTGAAGATGAAAATTCGTGTCAAAATAACATAACACCTCAAAAATGCTTTTTTGACCCATGTTAAAAACATTTCTCCACGTGAATAAATTTACATGGTCTTGAACTGTGTGGGAGTTCCATTTGAGGAGGTGCCCCAAAAAATATCCCTCCGACTCAAGTGGTGATCACTGCCAACCCTACAATCTGTTGGCAAGTCTCAAATTTACCTCTTTGTAATCTCTTGGTCAATATGACTGACCCTTTTTGAAGTGTGGATCTTCTCAAGAAGTTATTGTCTCGAGTAAAGGACGTTGCATATCCAATGATATCGAACATCGATATGTTTCATCCTTCCAAGAAAAGTGGAATTATTTCCCAAAAAAATAGAACTTTGACTATCACAAAATAAAACATAGTTATCCTAACTAAAATTGAGCTCTTGAATAAAAGTTTTCATTCACAACAATTCTTTTCACACCTCTTTAGCTACAATAAACTCTAACTTTGTGGAAAATAAAGCATCCCATCTCAACAATATTTACTTCCAAGACACAAATCCCCTAGAAAAAGTGATCAATTATCCTAAAGTAGACTTCCTCAAATCGATATCTCCTACCATATCTGAATCTATAAATCCAAAAGGCATAGGTTACCCTTTTCCAAAACAAAATATCATATTAGAAGTACCATGAATATAAAAAAATATAATTCACTACTACCCAATTCTCTCTACCAATATTAGATAGAAAATGACTAGCCACACCAACTAGCTGGGCTATATTAGGTTTAGTACATACCATCACATACATTAAACAGCCAACAATAGAAGAATAAGTTATGTGTTTCATCTCATCTCTCTCTTCATCAGTAAAAAGTGACTGACTGGTACTGAGCATAAAATGTAATTCAAGAGCAGTACTAACCACTTTTTCCCTGTCCATAGAAAATCTCTAAAGAACCTTCTCAATATATCTCTCTTGAGATAACCAAATTTTTGGTCCTTTCTGTCATGGGAGATCGACATTCCAAAAATCTATCATGATGGCCCCATGTTTTTCATCATAAAATACTGACAAAGATCCTTATCCAATCTTTCAATTATAGAGCATCATGGCCAACACTGATCATATCATCAACATAAAGAAAAATTATAATAAAATCATCATTAGTAAATCTTTGAACAAATACACAATGATCATAGGATGAATTCTTGAAACCCCGATGGAAAATTACAGATTCAAACTTCATATACCACTGTCTCAAAGCTTGATTCAAACCATACAAACTCTTCTTTAACCAATAGAAATGATTCTCTTTACCTATTTCAATAAAACCCTACGGATACCCTATATAAATCTCCTCCTCTAAATCGACATGGAGGAAAGTTGTTTTTACATCCATTTGCTCAATCTGTAGATCCAAACTAGCATCCAAACCAAGATTAACCTGAATAGAAGACATTTTTACAACATGTGAGAAAATATCATCAAAACCAATACCTTTGTTCTGACAAAATTCTTTGATAACTATCCTAGCCTTGTATCATGGAACATAATTTAATTCCTCATTTTTAATATGCAAATCCATCAATTTTGAAAAGATCTCTTACCAATAGGTAATTTCACCGGTTAAAAATATGATTTTCATGAAATGATGTAATCTCATCATCTATTATAGTAACCCATATTTCCTTCTGATCACTTTTCATCACCTCATTAAAAGATTCTGGCTCTCCCCCTTTCAGTGAGGAGCACATACTCATCAGGTGACTACCAAGTAGAAATGGAATGATGTTAAGATGACCTTAGGAGTGGAACTGTGGGTTTATTAATAACCCTAAACCTGGATCATCAAAAAAAGGTGAATCAGAAATATCAACTCCAACTTGTTCACAATGAACATCATTTTTCACATCAACATGATCATCATAATCAATAGTATGAGTTAAATGTGAAACATAACCTAGATCAAGACTAACAAAGATATCAAAAGTTAGAGAAGTAGGAATTTATCCCATATCAATATCAGTAATAGTATGATCCTCCTTAAATACTGCAAAAAAAATTCTAACAAGTTTAATTAAACCAGGATCATATAACCTGTACCCAAACTCATCGTGTCTATATCCAAAAAAAATACACTGTCATGGCTTACCATCCAGCTTACATCTCTCATCTCTAGGGACATGAAAAAAATCCTTAGAACGAGAAACACACAAGTGATCATGACTGATCTCTTTTCCATACCAAAACATATTGGTAGTGTCTATCTGCAAAGTAACCAAAGGAGATAAATTGATAATATAAGTAGTATTAAAAAAATTCCCACCCCAAAAACGTCTTGTTCATCAACTCATCTACACCATTAAGCTAAGGTGGCTTGGGAGGTTTCTTCTTATGTTTAATACCTTCATACCTAAAATACTAATCAAATGGACCATAATACTCACCCCCATTTTCAGGGAGAATACATTTTAATTTCTTTCCTCGTTCTCTCTAAAAAGAAACATGGAATTTCTTAAAATCACTGAGCACCTGACTTTTGACATTCAATACATAAGCCCAAAGATTATGTGATTAGTCATCAATAAATTTCACAAAATAGATACTTTCCCTAAAGGTATTATATTTCAAAGGACCACAACCTTCATAATGTACTAATTCTAGTACTTGTGACTTTCGATGTAAAGGATGACTGCTGAAACTCACTCTGCTCTATTTTACAGCCATACAGTGATCACATGTGTCTAATTTTACACTATTCAAATTTGGTAGAATATTTATCTTGGCCAAACAACCAATACCTTTCTCACTAATGTGAATGGGCCTCTTATTCCATAAATTGTATGAAACACTACACTCAACAATGCAAGCAGTATCACAAGAAATATAAGATCTAGTCCAGTACAAACCTAATTTCTTATTCCATTGATTCACAATCAAGGAACCATTGAAAATCATCAATTATTAGTTACCAAAATTATTGATAAACCCATCGTCATCAAGAACTCTGGTAGAAATAGTATTCAAGAGAACCTAAGGTGCATGTCGAACATTCTTCAAAATCAACTTACCTCATGTGCCGATCGCTAAACAAACAGTCCTGATACATAAAACATAATCATGACCATTATTACTCATATTAAAAATCCCAAAATTACTTGGGATATAATATTTAAAGAACACCTTCTTCGATTTCATGTAAAAACAGGCACCACTTTCCACAACCCAGCAAGAATCATGAGAAGCAATATTAATGGAGCCATAAACAATAGAAATATCACCCCCTATAGTGGTGGTGACATGATTATATCCATCACCATTTTTATACTATGTATTTTCCTTCATTTTATTTTCTCTTTTTAGCTAATAAAAAAACTTCTTTACATGCCCCTTCTTACCACAATGATGACATTCAAATTCTTTCTTCTTCGACCTAGATTTTATTCTTCCTTTTCTCTTACCTCAACTGATTTGTCCCTGATCTAGGCTTCTGTCCTTGTTCTCTATGACTAATAGCTCTAAATTAGATTTCTCTAGATTAATTCTCCTAACCCCTTCATTTAAAATAGAAGACTTAACAAAATAAATGTCACAGTACCATTAGGAGAAGAACCAGTTAGAGTAACATGTAAATTCTCCCAAGAATCAGGTAAAGTGTTAAGCAACAAAATAGATAAAACCTAGTCTTCAAAATTGATAACCATACCAAAAAATTGATCAAAACATTACTGATATTCACATAAATAGTCATAATTATTTTTACATTCTTTAAATAAAAAATTCATCATTTTTTGAGAAGAAACAATTTATTATTTCCTATATTGGAAGCATATGTAGTCTCGAGTTTCTCCCACAAAGTTTTGGTGTGAGAGATGTTTACAATATGGTTCATCACATTATCTTTGACCCATTGGTGAATGTAACCACAGACCATATCATGCTCGAATTCCAATTCTTTATCTGAAATCCTTTCTAGATTCTGGGTACTAGACACCAGAAGATGCATTCACTTGACAAAAAACATATCCTTCATTTTTAGTCACCACATATGGTAGTTGCTACCATTCAAAAAAATCATCTGACAGTAATTAGGTTCCATAATAAATATGAAATAAAAAACAAAACCCTTTGATACCAGATGTTGGGAAAGATGACAAGCGATGAACGCATAAACATAATCAAAGTGAACGTGCAGTAAAAAAAATCTCTCCCTCCAAACAAAAGCAGATTCTAAGCAACCAAAAAAAATAAGTACAAAATATAAATGTCGACACCAAATTTTTTTCATGGAAAACCCAAAAAGGAAACACCATGGGACCTGATCCAGAAAGAGGGTTCCACTAAAAGGAAGAAGTACATAGTAGTGACTCCCCAAAATGGAAGGGATCTCAAAAGTATAACTCTATGATGCAAAGGAAAAATGATCATCGATGAAAGGTGATCACTAAATTGGATCTGCTCTTGGTACTGTGGATGTATTGTCAAAACCATGTCTAATGAATCCTTTTATAAGGAAACAAATCCATGTGAAGATTAAAATCCATGTCAAAATATCATAACACCTCAAAAACTCTTCTTTGACCAGCGTTAAAAACATGTCTCCACATGAATAAATTCATAAGGTCTTGACATGCATAGGAGTTCCATTTTAGGAGGTGCCCCAAAAAACTCCTCGTCCTACTAAAGTGTGGATCACTACCAACCCTAAAATCATTTGAAAAGTCTCAAATTTACCTCTGGGTAAACTCTTGGTAAACATGTCTAACTCGTTATCATCAGTGTGGATCTTCTCCAGATCTAATTGTCTCAAATCAAGGACGTTGCAGATCCAATGACATCAACCATCAATTTGATTCTACCTTTCATAAAACGTGGAATTCATTCCAAAACAAATAGCACTCTTCCTATCACCAAATAAAATGTACTTGTCCGGATTGAAATTGATCTCTTGAATAAAAATTTTCATACAAAAAAATTATTTAACTGCCTCTATAGCTGCGATAAACTCTGACTCTATGGTATATAAAGAAACAAATATTTGTAATATAGAGCACTGAGATGAATCTCCCCATGAAAAAGTGATGAAATATCCTGAAGTAGACTTCCTATAATCAACATATCCTACCAAATCTGAATATGTAAAGCCCCAAAGCATAGGTTACCCATTTCCAAAACGCAATCATGGATCATAAGTACCACAAAGATAACAAAATATATACATCACTACTCCCTAATTATCTATACCTAGATTAGATAGAAAAAGATTGACCACACAAACTACATGATCTATATCAGGTGTACTACATACCATCACATACATCAAATAGCCAATGGTAGATGAATGAGGTATATGTCGCATCTCTTCTCCCCCTTCATCTGTATAAGGTGACTAACCGGTACTGAGCTTAAAATGTAAAGCAAGAGGATTACAAACAACTTTATCTCTATCCATAGAAAATATCTAAATAACCTTCTCAATATATCTCTCCTAAGATAGTCATAATTTCTTGTCCTTTCTATCATAGGATATTGACATGCCAAGAATCTATTGAGATGGCCCCAAGTCTTTCATCATAAAAGACTAAGAAATATCCTTCTTCATTATGTCATTTCTAGAAGCATCATGGCCAAAAATGACCATATCATCAACATAAATCAATAGTATAATAAAATCATTATTAGTAAATCTTAAAAAAAACACAATGATCATAGGATGTATTCTTGAAATGATGATGAAAAATGATAGATTCAAACTTCTTATACCACTATCTCAGAGCTTTCTTCAAACCATAAAAACTCTTTTTTAACCTGGAAACATGATTCACTTTATCTATTTCAATAAAACACTTTGGATTCTTCATATAAATCTCTTCCTCTAAATCTATGTAGAGGAAATATTTCTTCACATCCATATACTCAATTTGTAGATCTGAACTAGCATCCAAACCAAGAACAACCCAAATGGAAGACATTTTTACAATAGGTGAAAAAATATCAAAAAAAATCAATATATTTCTTCTAACAAAATCCTTTTACAACTAGGCTTGCCTTGTATCATGGAAAAAAACTTGATTCTTCATTTTTAATCTGATAAATCAACATGTTTTGAAAAGATATATTACCTGTATGTAACTTCACCATCTTTAAACCATGGATTTTGTGAAATGATGTCATCTCATCATCCATTACCACATCCCATCTATCCTTCTATTCAGTTTCCATCACCTTATCAGACTACTGGAAATAGAGGCCATCCCCACAACCCTATCCCAATGGTTTTACCAAACCATTGGAATAGAGCATTATAATGAAGGCTATCCTGACGGTTGTCCAAAATCCATTGGAATATCCCTCCCAAATTTGGGTAAAACCACTGATCCCCCTCGTTCTCCCCTTCTCCCATATCGACTACACCTCAGGCTACCCTTCTACCATCTTGACAACGCCACTCTCCACCTCCCCTAGCAATGAGACTCTGTAACGACCCAAAATTTTGAATGAATCTTGTTTCCTAATTTTGTGTGTTATTTTATTTTTCATACTCAACAAAACTGTTTCATTTGATAACATGAGTATAATTAAAATGAAACTCTTGGGTTTTGACGATTATATGACTGTTAGTCATTATGACCATTGGAAACTAAATATTGCGACTATTGTCTCTAAATACAAGTGATCTTGGTAATTAATATAAAAAGAATATTTGATGGCCTCATCCATTAGTCTTGGACCGATCAAATCCCATCTAACAGAACTTGGTAAGGAGGTAGCACCACTAGGCTTTGCTCGGGACCAAACTCAATCCGAACTTCATCGTGTGAAGCTAGAACGGGATAGCCTTTGTGAGAATTTCAATCTTATAAAAATTACTACTCGTGCAATGTTGGCTGAGACGCCCTCAGATTCTCTCACTTTAGCACACCTTACACTTAGGTCCTATGCTGGGGTTATAAGGGGCTATTTAAGGAGACCATAATCCTTTGTTATAAATAAAATTGTTTTTTCTTCTTATGGTGAAGTTTGGGAGTTTTGAAATGTTCGAATGAATATAGGATGTATTTTATTGATGAATTATGAAAACAGGATATTTTAAAATATTTATATAAACCTTAAATAATTAATTATGTGTAATGATTTTCAAAAAATGGTCTTCTATAATTATGTTCAGTGCGAAATTTAGAGTCTAATAAGATCAACTTAATTTTTGATGAATAGTAAATTATGAATAGTGATTTTATGCTTAGGATTAGTAATGTGACCAAATGGATTAGTAATCTCACTTAAAGAAAGTATTAATATAATCTAGGCACCTTGATTAAGTAATGTGATTCAATAAAATAGGTAAATAACTGTTTCAAAAATTATTAGTCAAGTATTCATTTTCTCATGTGAATAGTATTTTTTAATTTAAAATTAAATTAACAATATTTAAGAAATTATTTTTATAAAATGGATTTCATTTTTGAACTTAGATCATCGATATTATGTTAAGGTAATTTATGGGTATTTTTCTGAAAGAAATGAATTTTCGGTGAATAGTGTATTTATTTAAAAATTAAATTAAAAATATTTAGAAAATTATTTTTATAAAATTGACTTCATTTTTGAAATCATTGCATTGATATTTGGTAAATGTGAAATTTTGGGAGTTTTCGGAAAAAGTTGAATTTTCAGTGAATAATAAAAATACAGTTTTAGGGTTTCAGTATGTTTAATGACATCATGACTGCATCATGATGATGTCATGAGATATTTTAAGGGATGGTCGACTAAAGGGGATGAATTATTTTATTATGGGTCCCATGTGGCCAAAACCATGGGCAAATACCATGGGAAAGCCCATGGTTTTGCCAAAACCACTAGTGAGGTGTCCCTTGAAATTTTTAAAGTATCACCTCCCTTTCCCTATAAATACCCACCCTTTCCTCCTTTATTTTTCACTCCCAACTCTCCCCCAATGAATCTCTGGTCTCATTACCTCCCAATAAGTCCTCCCAAGGTTCTCTCAAGCCCTCAAGATCCCAACCTTCGAGTTTTAAGAGATGCGTTTTAAAGTAAGGGATCCAACCTCTCTCTTTCTTTTCAAATACTCTCTTTTAAGTCATTTATTTTATGATCCATGTTCTTATGTTGGATGACGTTCTTTTATATTCCTCTTACATCCCTTTTCATGTTCATATGATGATATATCCCCTCTTACTCTCATCATTTCGTTTTATGAATGTTTAAGTGGTGTCGTTAGGCTGCCAAAATATTTGTAAAGGGATTCTTTCACCCTTCTCATTTTCAAGTTCTATTTTCTTGTCAAGTCTTTAAAGTTCCTTTTTATTATATTGGGGTATTATATCTATATCTATCATACTGATATTTTATATTAATATGGTGAGATAACCTATTTGATCTTGTCAATTCATTTTTTGAAGTTTAATTGACGTCGTTAGGCTGCCGAATTTTCATAAGAGAAATCTTATTTTTTTCTTCCTTTCATGTTCTTCATTTCATATGGTATATCTTTTAAATTTCAATAACATGTTCTTAAATCCTTTATATTATGTCCCCTTACTTTTTTACGGATCATTTATTAGTGGGTGACCCATGTCCCCTCTCTTTTCAATATTTTCTAAAACCCTACAACATAGTCGTTATGCTACTGAATTTCAGTCTCAAAATGTCTCTCTCTTTTTCTCAAATTCTTTTTTTTATTTAGTGAATACTCAAAGATATTTCTTCTATAAGGGTATTCTCATATATATCAAAATGTTCTAGTTTAAATTCTGGGATTTACATACATGCGACTCACTTTCCTTTTCCATGGGTTTAAAGTGACATAAAGATCATGTCTTCAAAGCAGTTTTTAAAACATTATGATTATGAAAGGAAGCCCATTTATTATATTATATATGGGTTATTTATGAAGTTATTGATGATGATATATGTGGCTCACATGATAATAAATAAAAATTTAAGGGTGCGCCCTGATAGCGCTCCAATGCATTGGGTAATGATGTAACCACTAGAGATTACAAATTTAAGGTTGCACCCTGATAGCGCTCCAATGCATTGGGTAATAATGTAACCACTAGAGATTACCATTTTAACGATACCTTGGGGTTTACCTTGGTAATTTTTAATTACACCTTGGGTTTTACCTTGGTGATATGTTTATGATTGTCTAAGTTAAATGTTATAGCCACATCTTCAAGTTATGAAATACGTTATTTTTATTATGATATTCCTCATGATCTCTTTATCATTCCTTAAAGTTCTTTTTCATGACATTATTGATGTATCTAAAGTTCACATGTTAAATGTTTCCCTTGTTTCCCTTACTGGGCCTTCTGCTCACGCTTTCCTTTGATGTATGCTACCAGGTTATGAGATGCTGAAATGAACTAGGATGAACAAATGAAGAAGCCTTTAAAGTATTTAAGAAGAAAGTTTTATGTTACCATGTATTAAGTTCTTGGTTTCCAAGACACTAAACCTTATAGATCCTCGGTTTTGTATAATGTAATGAATGTTTATGTGATAAAAAGTCGGGATTCTATAGTTGGTATCAAAGGATGGTTAAGTTATTTTTGGAAATTAGGTTATTAAAACTCTAGGAAGAACCCTATAGAAATGTTTAAATATAAGAAATCTTCCTGGTATTTTGGTGAGTATTGAGTAAGTGGTTTCCAAGAAAATACATCCCTATCTAGATACGAGAAGTTAAAGGTGGCTCTGGTACAGATGTACATAGGGGTAAAACCTGAAAACACTGCTTTGAGCTAGTCTCAAACGGGAACTGGTACACGACAACAGGCCTTGCTGCACTCTTGGTTACGACACTCTCGATGGATATTCTTTGGTAAATTCATAAGCTTAGTATGAACCATTATTAAAGGAACAAATATAAAATAAAATAAATGTTCACATAAGAATATATGATCATGGATAACCTAGATTGGAACCTAGGGGATCACAAGTTAGGGTATACTTTTCTTCTACAAGTTTATCCTTCTATGATTAAAGTTTCCTTTTCATGATTATTGGATAAGTATTTAAGCCCCTAATTATACTTTCTTTTCTTAGATAGTGGTGGGAAATAGAATAACATGTCCCAACAATCAATGTGATAGGAAATGTGAAGATTGCTCTATTATTGTGACAGATATGACAAGAGATCAAGTTGAAAATATTGTGATAATGCCAAACCAGCTATCAAAAATCACTATTAATAATTGGTACCTAGTTGAATGCCAAAATTCATCAACGAATAAGAAGACGAAGTGTCAAAGATGTCCATATGATAAAGTTGATAAAGGAAAGAAGATCCAATTTCCTTTGTGCAAAAAGTGTGGAAAGGGGCACCAAGGAGAATGTCACAAAGGGACCGGGAGATGTTTTAAGTGTGGGGTGATAGGGAATAAAGTAGCCTATTACTTCAAAAAAATGGATAATGTGATGAATAGAGATAAGGTTCGATCTAATGTACCTTATACTTTTCAATGTCGTAAATGTGGAGAAGTTGGACATTATCCAAGGCAATGCTCTCTTGTAAGGGATGATAAGCATGATGAGAATCAATAATCTTCAAGGACAAGGGAACAATGAAAGTCCTATGCTGAGACGGATCATGATGACTAAAGTACATGCAACTTTTTCGCAATAATTTTCTATGTCATGTTGTATTTTAGTTTGTGCTCTATGAGCATATCCTTAATGTTTTCTAAGAACATCGAGTCACTACCTAATATGGTTTTATATCATTAAGGAAAACATTTATTGTTATGTATCACATGTTGATGTTGTAAAGTTGTTCTTCTTGAAAAAAAGATTAGGGGATTAAAAGATGATTATTATTTTGGAAGACATTCACTATTTTGAGAACCCTATATGATCGAGGTAAATAGATTACTGCGGTATTTTCATTGAGTAATAGAGGTTGACTTATATTTTGAAGAATCGATAAATTTAAGGTGAACTTATAGTAATTTAGGTTACTTATGGAAATGTTTAACCTATCTTGGGTAAAATATGTTTAGGTTAGTTACTTTTGTTATAAGATGTTAGGAGTGGTTGATATTGTTTAGAGATGAACAGTAAAGATTATCTTGGAAGACTATGTTATCAAATCCTTGTTACCTTTGTGTTTCAATATTAGTTTGGTTTATTTTGAGGAATTTTAAGGACAGTTATTTATGGAATGGTCTATGATGAACTTTGGGTAGTACCGTGGAATTTTGAAGATTTAAAAATAGTTTTCCTTTCTATGAGGTTCTTTATTTTGGAAGAGTTGTTTTATCTTACCCTTTCTATTTTTGGGATAATGTTTAAAGATAGAAGAAATAGATAGTTAATCTTTTGGAGATTATGTGATTCTCTAGAAGATGATTCTTGTGCTTTTGATGAGACCAAGTGTTTTTTTAATGCTCATCGTTTAGAGAAACGATTAGTTTTGGTAGAAACTTATTAAGGGGTGAAACTCTACTTGAAGGTAAATATATTTTCTTGTGTTTTTATTCTATGTATTATATTAATTCCTCACAATTATGAAAAGGAACATAAAAAAAAACCTTGTCTATTAACGTTTCCTACTGGGAAATCAAATACCGTTTAACCCATCATAAGTTTGTGATTTTCTTGTTGTTAACTTTCTCCTAATCATGTTTTCTATCACTCTCCCTTAGAACGTGACCCTTTGTTTTCTCTTCCATGTCCATGTTTTCCTACATGGAATCCTAATATGGGTTAACTCGGGTGGCCTTTGAACTTCCTTTTCTTTCTTTTAAAGTAATAGTGTTACTGACTCTTTTTCTGATTTGGGACTTTCAATGAAATTTCCAAGCCCAATTTTAAAAATTGTGAGGATGCAATTTCTTAAGGGGGAAGAATGTAATGACCCAAAATTTTGAATAAATCTTGTTTCCTAATTTTGTGTGATATTTTATTTTTCATACTCAACAAAACTGTTTCATTTGATAACATGAGTATAATTAAAATGAGACTGTTGGGTTTTGACTATTATATGATTGTTAGTCAGTATGACCGTTGGAAACTGAATATTGCGACTATTTTCTCTAAATACAAGTGATCTTGGTAATTAATATAGAAAGAAGATTTGACGGCCTCATCCAGTAGTCTTGGACCGATCGAAGCCCATTTAACAGAACATGGGAAGGAGGTAGCACCACTGGGCTTCACTCTGGACCAAACCCAAGCCGAACTTCATTTTGTGAAGCTAGAACGGAATCTCCTTCGCGAGAAGTTCAAAATGATAAAAATTACTACCCATGTGATGTTGGCTGAGCCGCCCTCAGATTCTCTCACCATAGCACACATTACACTTAGGTAATATGCTGGGGTTATAAGGGGCTATATAAGGAGACCATAATCCTTTGTTATAAATAAAATTGTGTTTTCTTATTATGGTGAAGTTTGGGAGTTTTCAAATGTTCGAATGAATATAGGATGTATTTTATTGATGAATTTTGAAAAAAGGATATTTTAAAATATTTATGTAAACCTAAAATAATTAATGATGTGTAATGATTTTCAAAAAATGGTCTTCTACAATTATGTTCAGTATGAAATTTAGAGTCTAATAAGATCAAATTAATTTTTGATGAATAGTAAATTATGAATAGTGATTTTATGCATAGGATTAGTAATGTGACCATATAGATTAGTAATCTCACTTAAAGAAAATATTAATATAATCTAGGCTCCTTGATTAAGTAATATGATTCAATAAAATTAGTAAATAACTATTTCAGAAATTATTAGTCAAATATTAGTTTTCTCAGGTGAATAGTGTATTTTAATTAAAAATTAAATTAAAAATATTTAGGAAATTATTTTTATAAAATGGATTTCATTTTTGAACTCAGAGCATCGATATTATGTTAAGGTAATTTTTGGGTATTTTTCTGAAAAAAATGAATTTTCGGTGAATAGTGTATTTATTTAAAAATTAAATTAAAATTATTTAGAAAAGTATTTTTATAAAATGGAGTTTATTTTTAAAATCATAGCATTGATATTTAGTTAAGGTGAAATTTTGGGAGTTTTCAGAAAAAGTTGAATTTTCAGTGAATAGTAAAAATACAGTTTTAGGGTTTTTGTATGTTTAATGACATCATGACTGCATCATGATAATGTCATGAGATATTTTAAGGGATGGTCGACTAAAGGGGGTGAATTATTGTATGAGGGGTCCCATGTGTACAAAACCATGGGCAAATACCATGGGAAAGCCCATGGTTTTTCCAAAACCACTACTGAGGTGTCCCCTGAAATTATTAAAGTATCACCTCCCTTTCCTTATAAATACCCACCCTTTCCTCCTTTAGTTTTCACTCTCAACTCTCCCCCAACGAAGATCTGGTCTCATTACCTCCAAGATGTCCTCCCAAGGTGCCCCCAAGCCCTCAAGGTCCCAACCTTCGAGTTTTAAGAGATATGTTTTAAGGTAAGGGATCCAACCTCTCTCTTTCTTTTCAAATACTCTCTTTTAAGTCATTTATTTTATGCTCCATGTTATTATGTTGGAGGATGTTATTTTATATTCCTCTTACTGCCCTTTTAATTTTCATATGATGAGATATCCCCTCTTACTCTCATCATTTTGTTTTAGGAATGTTTAAGTGGCGTCGTTAGGCTGCCGAAATTTTTGTAACGGATTCTTTCACCCTTCTCATTTTCAAGTTCTATTTTCTTGTAAAGTCTTTCAAGTTACTTTTTATTATGTTGGGGTATGATCTCTATATCTATCATACTGATATTTTATGTTCATATTATGAGAGACCCTATTTGATCTCGTCAATTCATTTTTTTGAAGTTTAAGTGACGCTGTTAGGCTGCCGAATTTTCATAAGAGAAATCTTATTTTTGTCTTCCTTTCATGTTCTTCATTTCATATGGTATATATTTCAAATTTCATTACCATGTTCCTAAATCCTTTATATTCTTTCACCCTAATGTTTTATGGATCATTTATGATTGGGTGACCCATGTCCCCTCTCTTTTCTATATTTTCTAAAACCCTACAACATAGCCGTTATGCTGCTGAATTTCAGTCTCAAAATGTATCTCTCTTTTTCTAAAATTATTTTGTTTTATTTAGTGAATACTCAAAGATATTTATTATATAAGGGTATTCACATATATATCAAAATTCTCTAGTTTAAATTCCGGGATTTACATACATGAGACTCACTTTTCTTTTTCGTGGGTTTAAAGTGACATAAAGATCATGTCTTCAAAGAAGTTTTTAAAACGTTATGATTATGAAAGGAAACCCATTTCTTTTATGCTATATGGGTTATTTATGAAGTGTTTGATGATGATATATCTGAATCACGTGATAATAAAGACAAATTTAAGGGTTCTCCCTGATAGTGCTTCAATGCATTAGGTAATTATGTAACCACTAGAGATTACAAATTTAAGGGTGCACCCTGATAGCGCTCCAATGCATTGGGTAATGATGTAACCACTAGAGATTACAATTTTAACGATACCTTGGGGTTTACCTTAGTAATTATTAATGACACCTTGGGGTTTAACTTGGTGATATGTTCATGATTGTCTAAGTTAAATGTTGTAGCCACATCTTCAAGTTATGAAATACGTTATTTTTATTATGATATTCCTCATGATCTCTTTATCATTCCTTAAAGTTATTTTTCATGACTTTATTGATGTATCTCAAGTTCACATATTAAATTTTTCCCTTGTTTCCCTTATTGGGCCTTCTGATCAACCTTTCCTTTGATGTATGCTCCCAGGTTATGAGATGCTGAAATGAACTAAGATGAACAAATGAAGAAGCCTTTAAAGTATTTAAGAAGAATGTTTTATGTTGTCATGTATTTAGTTCCTAGTTTCCAAGACACTAAACCTTAAATATCCTCGATTTTGTATAATGTAATGAAAGTTTATGTGATAAAAAGGCGGGATTCAATACACTCCCCGCTCACCACCTCTTTTCACTCCCCTCCTACCACCCAGAGCCCTAGAAATGTTGCTCACCACCGCACTCCCCAAAAAAATTTCCTCTCCACTTCAAACCCTTGTCTCCCCCACAAACCTTCTCCCCGGATTATCCATTATGCTCATCCCTGGAGAGAACCCTATCTTCTCCCCCAAAAACCCTCTTCTACCCTGATTCCTCTTTCATCCATCATGATCATCCTAGTAAAAGCTAAAACCCTACCTTAATGCTCCACTTCCTTTTGATTCTGTAATTCTAGATTCTTCCATTACCCTCTTGGTTAACGCTCAAAGGTAATATCTTATTTTTTTGATCTTCATTCTAAAAGTTAATCTATTTTAATATATTATTCTATATATCTATCACTCTTATCTCTTGGTTTCAACTTCTCTGATGAAATGTCCAGGTATTTTTGGATATTATAGGATTCATATTGGATCGAATATTGGGGATATTGATGTTTAGAGATCATGTATATCACCTTCTTCAACCTTTAGGTTTTCACTACTAAAGAAAAAATGTTTTGGATTTCTCAGTTCAATATTCACATTTTTGTGGTCCATGTTTCATTTAAATTGCTTCATTTTGGTATTCAAAGAGAGGTTGAGTTTTAGAAATTCATTATTTTTGAAATTATTCCTCTATGTGATAGTATGTGGTGTTCCTAAATTTATCATTGAAATTCATTTCATGACATAGAGAAGTTCATTTATGAATCTCAAATGTCTCTTTGAAATAAATATCTATCCATTCATAAATCCTTGTAAAAATTCATATAAGAATTTAAAAGTTATTTTTGATATAAATTCAAGGATTTTATCCTTGTTTGGTTTTTAAATAGGGAAATACATGTTTTAAAAAGTGTTTCTTGAAATTTAAATAGTGTTTATAATTATAAAGGGTTATTTGGAACTTCATGGGTTAGATGGGTGATCTCATGGGGGACCTCATTTATTTCACCTTATTTTTTAGCATGGTGGTGGATATATTATTTATATGTGATTGACATATGATGTTAGAAAATGGTTTTCTCTATAAAAGGGTGTTAAAGGATAGGGTGAGTTGTTTTTTGTTTGTTTCTCAATATTCCCTTTCATGTTCAATCACCGCCACTTTTTTGGCCATGTGAACATGGATAACTAGGTGGGATTTAAATATTTTTGCTACACTAGTTTGTATGGAGGCCTCTAATGTAACCTTTAACATGAGATTGGACATGGTGGGGGTTATCTCAATGATGTTGGTGTGGGATATGTGAGTGAATTGTATTTGGTAGACAAAACATAGGCCAATAATTAGTCCTACATTGGTTTAGTAAATTCTAGATCATCTAAAATTAGGATCTAGGTTAGATCCCATTACACATGATCCTTCAATTTTTGATTGAATAAGGGATTATTATCTCATGGTTGATTTTATTTTCCACATAATTTTATTATTGTGGTAGACGTATCTCATTTACATTCCTTATTTACCTCATGATGGGTGGTGCCTTTCTAGTGGTATGCATTTCACTTGTGTGAGGATTAATTCATTTTAAATGTTTTTTAATGATTTTTTTGGAAACAATTTTAAATTAAAGTTAATTTTTTTTTGTTTTCATATTTGGTTCTGAAATGGTTGTTTTCACTAAAAATTGCTATGTCCATGGAATTTGGTTCAAAGTGATTTTTTCATTTCATGAAAAAAAGAATGTTTTTTTTAAAATGGTCATGGACTGGATATTGGATTTCTTGTGTGTATATTTGAAATAAAACTATTTTATAATTTTATTTCAAATTAGTGTCCATGAATTTCCACATGAATGAAATTTGATGGATTCATTGGTGACATCCTAATGGACCTGTTATCTGACATTCATCAAATATATTTGTGTGTGTTTCTTTCTCATATTATGTGTATATGTTCAAGATTCATCCTTTGGTATAATCATATCCCGTTTTTTTATTGAAGTGTTAGTGGGGATATGGTCAGTATCATGATATTTTACTTTTGATATATGGGTATAATTGATTGTTTTATTCTTTTTTGGTATGTACTACTATATTTTTCAAATCAGCCTAGTTTATTATTGATTCTACTTTCATTGAATATTATTTTTCTGATTCATTTTTTAATTTTGAATTTATCTTAATTTTGTAAATCTCATTTGGGTTATTTATCCTGTTTACTTATATTTATTTGATGTTTCATGGATGTCCAATGTATTAGTGACCCATTCTAGATTCTCAATAACTAATTCAATATCTTTAACACAGTATTGAGGATGAAACTGTTTGCAAGGTGATGTTTTGTGATGATCTAGTAGTAGTTTCTATCCAATAGTGATTAGAAACAACTTATGTGATATTTGTGGTTTCCTCTCCAGTGTTCATTTCATTTTCGATCACTGCAATTGAAAGTATATACTCACTAATTCTTGAAGTATTCAATTCAAAATCCATGACATAGGTCCAATCATCCTCTTGGACTAAACCAATCCATTTTATTTTCCCTAATAATTTGTTTTTGGAGTGTCTATTGATTTTAAGGAAACATCATTCCTTTCTATTTTTATGTAGACTCACAAATTTTCATCAAAAATTTTTGCCCCATTCCAGAATAAGTTTTTTTGAAAAAACTGAAAATTTTCCATGGGTTTCAGTTATGTTTTGTTTCATTTCAATTATTTTTTTTAAAAAAATTAGGGATTTGGGGGTATTCTGTTTTCTGTTTTCTGTTTTCTGTTTTCTGTTTTCTGTTTTTTTTTCTAGAGTATTTTAGACCTCACTAAGGTGGTTCAGGTTATCATTGTCAAAGGAGACTTTCACATGTATGCATAGGCAGGAATATACATATATAGTTCCCCCACATATATATATATTCACTAATGGAGGTATGAATATATATATTGGAGCTAGATGTGCTTATGTATATATATGAAAAATGCATATGTGTGTAAGGTAAAGAGGTATATGAATGTATAATCATATATTTAAGGATCCCATTTTACATATTTAGCCATGAAAATATGTACATAGTGGCTAGGTTCCCTTATATTTATGAAAAAGTGCATATGCGTGCAAGAGGTTAATGGAAGATTCGAGTTGTAGTCTTCATAAGCAGAGCGCCTTGATTTTGAGGTAGGCTCCCTTATGCATTGGCCATTAAATTTAATGAATCATTGATTTCTTGTATTTCAGACCATATTTTTGTGCTAAATAATGATATATATTTATTAGAATATTATTTTGATATGAAATGAAGTGTTTATCGAATTGAATCGAATTGAATCAACCTAACTTGATCCAAATAAAAACAAACCAATTTAAATGAAACCAACATGAACTTGTTCAAACTGAATAGAATGAAATATGACATAATATATGTATAAAAAACCAAAATGAATGAAATTTTCCAAGTTAATATAAACAAAAACAAATCAAACTAAATCTAATGAAAATGTTTGAAACTAACTTCTATTGAACAAAACCAAAATAAGCTGAAACTCGAGCCAAACTTATTAGAGGAACTAAAACATGAACTGTTGGTTTTATGATTATAGAGATTAAGAAAATCTTTAACATCATAAAAATGATAGATGATTAGGGGTATCCTTATTCAAATACCATTTACTAGTTAAAATATCATATTAGGGATCCATTAATCAAGAAATATAGTATAGATCTAGATGAAATATTTCTAAATCATGTACTGGAGTATGTTAAATAAAATGCTTCCATCCTTGGATTGAAATTTAATACCAAGAGAGGTGGGAATGATTAAGGTAACAAGTCTAAGCCCCTATAAAAGAACCAAATGAAGCCCCAAATTAGGGGAATCTTCTCTTCCAAATGATTTTTTTTATAATTTTCTAGGGATAAATATTTCTAATACCTTCTCAACCCTCATGAACATTATCAATGAACATAGGAAAATAGTGATTGGATTTGAGAAACCACAACTATTTTGGAACAATTATTTATTTTTAATTGGATTTGTTTAGGATATATATTTATTACATGTAATAATTGTGATATCTCTATTGAAACTCTTTGGGTCCCAATTCAAAACAATTTTATGGTTATTATCTATTACATGATTCAATAGAAAATTAACTTTCATATTTTTTTTAGTGGATACTACCTTATGGTTTCTATTATCTAGGTTAATCCATGTTACATCAAGTGAAGGTCACTCTGGAATCAACTAATGAATCCTCAACCATATTTATCATGGATTACTTTTCAGGATTTTAACTATTTTCTAAGACCTAGTGAGATGATTGGAAGCACCTTCATCAATATTTATACTATTCACTTTTAATAGGTTTTTTAACAGAAACTCCCTTTCATAAATCAACATATTGGGTTCTAAATTCACTTAGTCTATATGGACTATGAATAGGAGACAAGATAGCATGATTGACCATTCATTTATCTCATATGTTCATGATAATATTTTATCCTAAATTACTTGCACTACTCTTCTAAACGTTCACTTGAATCGTAATCCCTTTTTTCTATAACTACTTATACTAGAAAAGAATCATCCTTTGATATTGAGATTTAATGACACTTGGATCACTATAGCCTAGTGTAATGAAATTATTTTCATGAAATTGAAGAACTGTGATATTGGAAATTCCTTTTATAGGATCTCATAAAAACTCAAGTGAGTTAGTTTAGTCCTTTAAAACTAGGTTATGGAGAAATTTAGTTATTTGGATACTGTTATAAAACTAACTAAACAAATAATGCTTGATGTTCAAAATAGAGGTATTGAATATAAGTTGTCATTGGAGGTTGAGGTCCACATATAGTGTGAACTATAATATTTTTATATTCTCATGGAATTCAACTGTCTTGAGTGGATGAAGGATGGAGAAATGAAATCAAAATTCATTAAAATATTTCACAAAGATAGGAAGGTTAAAATTCAAATATCATCAATTTTCATACAAGGGAATTTTTAATCAAATGAAAGTGATATTGAATCTGTTCCAGACTGATCATTTTACATGCATGTTTACTGATTTTACTGATTAAATATAAAATATTAAACTGATGGATGTTATTCCAAATTTGGTATTATATTTTCAAAACTCTAAGATCATGGATGATCCCTCTAAATATGAGGTTAAGGATAACCTACCTAATCAAGACATCACATGTGGTCTTTATGGTTTCATTAATAAAATTTTCATGAGTTAGTGTGATGTTGAGCATTCTAATGTATATCTTATTGTGTGGTAATTTTTATAACATCATACATTCTTATGGTTTCCAATTCTCAAATTATTTTTCTTATCCCAAAATTTAAACATTATTAACATGTCAAAAAATTTAGGACCATTCCTATGGTTTTCCAATTCTCAAATTCTCAAATTATTGTGCTTATCCCAATTCTAAAATTATTGTACTGGGTTCTAAGATTCATGACCGCAATTGAAATGAACTAAACTAAACTAAAAAAATTTATATGAACCAAATGTAATCAAACCTAATTGATTAGAACCCAAAGGAATGAAATTATCCATGCTAATATAAACAAAAAAAAGACAAACTAAATCTAATGAAAATGTCCCAAACAAACTAGTATCGAACTAAACCAATATAATCTAAAACTCAATACAAACTGATTATATACCATTAATAAGAATATTAATTGTTAATTAATAGGAATGTACTATTTTATTGTATAATTTTGAAACATGGATTTGTTTCCCTCTTTCTTGCAGGAACATGATTTGACCCATGGGGCGTTGTGGTTCTTATATGTTTGGAGGTAAAATGTATAGTCACAGGAGAATGGTATGTTGTAGTTCATTTTTTATTTTATTTTATTTATCTCATCATCCACTTGGTCCTTTTACTTCTTTCAATGGATGGAGGGTAGTTATATTCTACGAAGGAGGATAGAAGGGCACTGGAGGCGGCTACGTGGTTTTCTTTGTAGGGGAGGGAGATCAGGGTAGTGGAAAGATTGATTAGTGTGTTTCAATTTTGTTAGCCTTTATACCATTTTTCTTATGTTTATTTTCTTTTCCTCTCCATGGAAATCTGATGTATGGATGGTTTATGCCAAAATTTTATTTATTCTCTATTGCTATTTTAATTAATGGTTTGTGGGAGAAATTGTTCCCATGTGGTTATTCTTTGATGCCTGATCACTTGTGCCAGCCCACGAGTGTATCCTATCCACCTTAATCTATCCTAGTAATTCCTATATTAGATTATAACTTGGTTATTACAATTAATGAATCATGGGAGGTCCTAGGAAACATGTAATAACTAGGGTAAGGACTAAGAAAATCTTCAAAATTCTACACCTCCATTAGTTCAGTTCAAAATATACTATCTAACAAATCAAAAAAGGCATAATCCTAGGATCATATAATCATGACCTAAATCAAGTTAATTATTTTTCTCCAATTTTATATCTAATGATTCATATTCTATGTATTCTCACTCCGGAGGCATCAACTATATCTTTTCTCAATAATACTTTTTCCCCCAAAAGTATTTTCATGGTTATTTATTTTGAATTTATATATTATACATGTATAATAAAATTGATTATAAATATCCTAAAAATAGTTAAATCTTCCTAACTGCAAACTCTATCCCAACAAATTGACAAAAATTTGTAACATCCTAAATTTCATGCAAGAAAACTCACTATGTTCATCTTTAATATGCCATGGTCTAGAAACAAGTGTTAAGGCCCAACCAGTAAATAGCCTCAAACACCATACTAAATTTTTGATAGTCCCTCCAATGATGTTTACAATTTATGTCTCCCTATATAATTTTTCGATTTAACTTCTAATAATCAGTTAACAACGCATGTCACAATTTAAAATTCACACTAATGAATAGAACAAAACATTTCCATTTTTTACCCATGAGAAATGTTTTTTACATATAATCCCCAATTATATCATGTAATAAATAACTTACACAAATCCTTCATCAGCTATGGAACTCTATGATGTATACCAAATTCCCCCCGCCCTATATGAGTCACTCATTTCTCTAGGACATAACCATTAATGTTGGTGCATGAATCTAGATTACACTACATGTGTACATTTCACCTGGACACCAGTTTGATTCTACTACCAAAAACAATATATCATCAGCCTACTCCATTCACTGATGATTTTTCATTCAATTGGCCCTATTATATCTGTTGAACATTGTCCATTCATCTTTTACCAGTGAAGGATTCTATTGGCATGAATCTGGAGGTCCTATAAAAAACATGTATTGTCTCCATTTGGATTTCCTAAGAATAAAATTAGGTGACTTAATGTCAATATATTTCAATAGTTGACCTGAATATAGTTACCACAATGAAAAAACAAAAAATTACTAACTTGATATTTTTTTTGTAATTCAATTCCAAAAATATACCACTCAATGAAAATTTTCATTACTAATCCATAGTTCCATAATTCATCTACCGTACAACATTTTAATTTCCCACATAATTCTTCTTCATGCTACTTATAATAATCCAATCCCCACCGAATAAATTATCCTCAGTCCCCAAGACAATAATCTCATATGAATCCCTCCATGTAATTTCTCCCAAAGAAAACAAGACTATGTTATGTTGGAAGCAATTAAAGCCTAATCATGTGACTGTGTTGTGTACAGTATACATGGATATACTCATTCCAGTAAATTTTTTATCTGAAGAATATTCCATAGACCTTCCATATATTTCAAGATCTATTTTTTACATCAAACTCTATCCATAATAACAGAACTAACCTACATTTTAACATTTAACAACTGGAATGTCATACATAATTGGAAATAAAGGCCCATTTAAATCTTACTTTAATGTCACTAATATTTTTATGACCTTTTTATAACACTAATTATAGCCTTAGTTCCATTCCATTCAGGAACCAATAACTTTTTGAAGTTTCTTCCATTTCTATGATGATCTTATGACAATTTTTTAATAGATTTGGAATCCATCAAAGTTTTCAGAACCATCATTTGCAAGATAACATATGGCATAGACTTGGTTTTTCTATCTTCTATCTTTATCATGGATTTGGTTGACTTCATTAAAGAATTTACTAATGAGAGAATAATAAATTTCCATTTTATGGACTTTAGAGTATATTTGGAAGTTTCTTCCCTAAACATAATGAAATATCCTTGAAACATGTATAATCCTGACCCAAAAACATCATAATCCACCATTTATGGAATGTTCTACATGAGAACATCATCGAACTATGTTTTAACTAAATGGATTCCATATAGATCCTATAAATGATTCCAACTAAATGGATATATGTTATAAGACACCATTCTAGGGTTCCAGGCCAATCTCCTAAAACTAGTGGCAATCTCACCTTGCATATATTTCAAAACACACATCAATACACAACCTCTCATGTATTAAACCATCATATGATCCACTTCATCATTCATGGATCATCCTGAAAAAGGTTTTGATGCTCTATTGATTTGTGGTTTTAGGGAAAACACCTATATTGGTGTGACATTTTTTTTAAAGAATGTAATTAGTTGTAAAATGGATCTTATGAGATTCCCTAACAAGTATATGTTTTGATACTCCCTTCACTCTTCTATATCCACGTGGCAACCATGACACTAACTCCATTTATGGTTAATATGATTTTACAACATGGCACAACCCTTTTGAATCCTTCTTCTAGATCTGGAAACCTTTTACACATTAAACCATAATTATTAATCCCATAACATGAGTCCCATGGTTTATGACATATCTTCTTTAATTATTTAGTTAATCCTCAATGTTGTTTCAGATAAACGAAGATCATGAAACACTCTGAATTTTGTCCTTTGACTAGATAGAACCACCACTCCTGCAACCTTTAGTTTTCTATAACATATACCTAATCCCCTTCTAGAAATTTGGTGAATGGAGCCCAATAGTCAATATTCCATGAATTTATATGGGTTAGAAAAAATTTATTTTCATTGATATCAACCCCCTCTCACCTATGGAATTTATGGAACCTCTAAAAAATGTACCTTCTAGGAAAGGAAATTATATTCATAGAAGATTACCCTTGTATTGACTTTACATGGATTCTATTTTACTACCAATGTCCCCTTGCAGTAACATATCACATGTATTTTGACTAAAACCATCAAAAATGATCATTGGGTTTTTTTCACATCCTTCAAGTATGAAAAATGCCTCATTTCTGGATAAATCACCATCCAAAAGATTGTATAAAACCTAAAAGTTTAGTAACACTAGTGTTCTATAAGATCTATATCTTCTAAAATCAAACCATAAAAATAGTCCTAACCCTTACAGTACCACCATTCAAAAATAAGTGTTCTACCATTAATTTATATCCCTATTACCCATTTCTGATACTTCTAACTACATGAAAAAAAATATAGATGAATACAAACCTTCTCTAACTAGAAAACCAGATCCAATTCTTGTTTTCATAATTGAAACACCAATATGTGGCTTACCTGAGCCCATATATATAAAAACATTGATGGTGTAATTTTTTAACAACTGTCAGGATTATGGTGCTCCCGTCGTATGCTTCATCCTACCACCACCAATTAATATTCTCTAATTCCTCCCCCTTTGAATATTCACCTCACCTAAACATACACTAGAACTCTGGTTAAATGAAAGAAACCATCCTCGTTACTGAATTTCATCCAGGGATAGACAAATAACCATCATTCATGAACATACCTTTAATGTATAGGATTTTCCTTTAAACGATTGGTTTTATTCACAAAACACATATTTTATCCCTTTAATTTCATGATATATGCGGTTTGAAACTAATTGAATCCAATTCCGATAGGCACTCAAATTCCAAGATTTCATGTATATAGTTGCAATACTGCAGGTTCTGGATGACTAGAGGAGGTTCATGATGGGCCTATGTTGTTTTCTGGGGAAAATAGGATATACAAAAGTATATAGAACCATTGGTATAAAGTTAGTTGGTACTGGAAAATATGTATATCACGGTTCTTGAACCATTGGTATACATATATTCCAATGGTTTCAAGAACTATTGGTATGAAAGGATGTTGGATAGTATCTATACCATGGTTCTTGAACCGTTGGTATGCATATATTCCAATGGTTTTAAGAACCATTGGTATACATGGATGTTGGATAGTTTTCATACCATGGTTCTTAGACCATTGGTATATAGATATTCTGATGGTTTTATGAACCTTTGGTATATAAGGATGTTGGATAGTATGTATACCATGGTTCTTTAACCAGTGGTATACACATATTCAAATGGGTTTTAAGAATCGTTATTATACATATATCCCAATAGTTTCAATGAAACTGTTTGAATAGAGTAACTTGATACAACCTATACCAATGATTTTATAGAAACCGTTGGTATAAGACTACTGTGATGAACAACATGCCAACAGTTTTAAGGGATATCCCAATGGTTTCAAACCATTGGGATAGGAGAAAATTTTAGTAGTTTCAAAATATTTTAGTTCTCCCCCTTCAACGAGGAGCACATACTCATCAGGTGAGTATCGAGTAGAATTGGTATGATGATGAGATGACCTCTGGAGTGTCAATTCAGGTTCATTAAAACCCCATAGAACCGGATCATCCAAAAAAAGGTGTATCGGAAATATCAACTCCAAATTGTTCACCTAGAACAACATTCTTCACATTAACATGATCATTATAATCAACAATATGAGGTAAATGTGAATCAAAACCTAGATCAAGACTGGAAAAACCATTAGAAGTTGGATAAGTAGTTTTTTATCCCTTACCAATATATGTGATAGTCCGATCTTCATTAAGTATTTCATCACGGATTATGAAAATTTTCTTCAAATAATCATCATAGAACCTATCCCCAAACTCATTGTGTCCATATCCAATAAAAATACATTGGCGTGTCTTACCGTCCATGTTGGATCTTTCATCTCTAGGCACATTAACAAAATCCTTACAACCTAAAACACACAGATGATCATACTTGATCTCTTTTCCATACAAAAACATATCATGAGTTTCTGTCTACAAAGAGACCATAGGTGATAAATTGATAATATAAGAAGTAATAAATAAAAACTCATCCCAAAACTGTCCAGGAAACTTTGCTTCTAAAATAAAACAATGAACTCTTTCCAATAAGGTTTTGTTCATCCGCTCATCTACAACATTTAGTTGAGGTGTCTTTGGAGGTGCCTTCTAATGTATAATACCTTATTGCCTACAATACTAATTGAATAGACCACAGAAATCACCCCCATTGTCAGTACGAATACATTTCAATTTCTTGTCTGACTATCTCTCAGCAAAAACATGAAATTTATTAAATGAAATGATCACCTGACTTTTGGAATTCAAAACATAAACCCAAATCTTACATGAGTAGCCATAAATAAATGTCACAAAATAAATACCACCACAAAAGTTCATAGATTTATAAGTACCATCAATGTCAGAATGTACTAATTCAAGTACATGTGACTTCTTGTGTAAAGTATTACTACTGAAACTCTATCTGCTCTATTTTACAGTCATAAAGTGATCACACATATCCAGTTTTACACTCTTCAAATTTTGAAGAAGATATATCTTATCCAAAAAAACAATCCCTTTCTCACTAATGTGACTGAGCCTCTTACGCCATAACTTGGATGAAACATTGCACTCAACAACGCAAGAAGTATCACAAGAAATAGAATCTCTAGTCCAGTATAAACCTAAATGCATATTCCCATGATCCATAATCAAGGAACCCTTGTAAATACTCTAATGGAAATAACCAAAATTACTAAGAAACCCTTCATCATAAAAAATTCAGGTAGAAATAAGATTCAAGAGAACCTCGAGAACATGTCAAACATTCTTCAAAATCAGATTGCCTCCTAAGCTAGTCTCTAAAAAAATGTCATGATACCTACAAAATCAATGTTACCATCATTACCCATATTTAATATCCCAAAATTACCTGGTTTATAAGATGTAAACAACTCCTTCGATGTCATGTGAAAACAAGGACCACTTTCAACAACTCAGCAAGAGTCATCAAAAGCAATATTCATAGAGTCATAAATAATAACAAGATCACCCATGTAGAAGCGATGACATGATCATATCCATAACCATTTATATTCTATATATTTTTATTCATTCTATTTTTTCATTTCATCAGATAACAAAACTTATTAACATGCCCCTTCTTACAATAATGATGAAATTAAAATTCTCTCTGCTTTGACATTGATTTACTTCTGCCTTTTCTCTTACCTCGACTTCTCTATCCTGGATCTTGGATTCTCCCCCAATTCTATGTGGCTAAAATCTCCAAATAAGATTTCTCCTAAGTATGTCTCCATAACTCTTCATTTAAAATAGGATGCTTGACAAAACTAAATGTCATAGCACCATTAGGAGAAGAACTGGTTAGAGTAACATGTAAATTCTCTCAAGAATCGGGTAAAGTGTTAAGAAATAATGAATCTAACACACATATTAAAAATTAATACCCATACCATAAAATTGATTAAAACATCCCTAATATTCACTTAAATAGTCATAAATATATGTACATTCTTTAAACCTAAAATTTATTATTTATTTGAGAAGAAATAGTTTAATGTTTTTTGTCTTGGAAGCATAGGTAGCCTCAAGCTTCTCCCACAAAGTTCTGGCATGAGATATGTTGACAATATGGTTCATCACATTATCTTCAACCCATTGTAAAATGAAACCACAAACCATCTAATTCTAAAACACCTATTCTTCATCTGACATCATTTCTAGCTTTTGGGTACTAAACAACGGAAGATGCATTCTCTTGAAAAAAAACATATCCTTCATTTTTAGTCACCACATATGGTAGTTGGTACTATTCAACAAAATCATCCAACTGTAATTGGATTCCATAATAAATATGAAATAAAAAACCAAACCCTCTGATACCAGATGTTGGGAAAGATGGAAAGTGATGGATGCACAAACAAAATCAAAGTGAACGTGCAGCAAAAAAAATATTTTTCCTCCAAACATAAGTTGATTTTCAGTAATAAAAAAATAAGTGTAGAATATAAATGTTGACACCGAAATTTTGACATGGAAAAACCAAATGGGAAAACTTAGGGGACATGGTCTATAAAAAGGGATCCACTAATAGGAGTAAGTGCAGGGTAGAGACTCCCAAAAAATGGAAGGGATCTAAAAATTATGACTATCTGATTTAAAGTAAAAATGATTGTTGATGAAAGGTGATCATCAAATTTTATATGCTCTTAGTATTATGTTTGTGCTACAATAAAATTATTTACTGCATCATTTTATAAGGAAAAAGTCAGTGTGAAGTTGAAAATTCACGTCAAAAAATAGTAACACCTCAAAATTGCATCTTTTACCCACATTAAAAGCATGTGACCACATGAATAAATTCATGTCATCTTGACCTGTATAGGAGAAACATTTGAGAAGGTTACCCAATAGCCTAATGTATTTCAGCATGATCAGGTGTTTAGTGGAGAAGGCATACGGTAGTCTAGCTTGTTATAGTGCCAGGGAGGATTTGCGAGATTTCATCATCACTCCATCTCAAAGAGGGAGGTTGGTTGCATCATGATGAATGTTGGTTTTGATGTAAAGCTCCATGGATTACTCTTAAACATAGAGCCTAGATTTCAAAAAGAGGTGGAGATACCACGATAGCACTGGTGTGGTGCAGAGTGGCACCCCACCGTTTTTTGTGGATGGATTGTGAGTGGTATACGATTGCATTATCGCAGATCACATTCCATCATGGCTATGTTGTATTTTGGTGCACAAAAAAGCTCCCCCCCCCCACTTCGCATGCCCTATTTCTCCCTTCACTAGAAACACTCTCTATTGTTCTAGTTCTATAAATGACCTCTCCTTGCTTTGCTATAGATTATCTGGTGGCCACTTCTCCCTCATTACAACAAATAGACCAAAGAATGTCTCCCTCTATTCTCCTTTCATCCTTCTATTTTTACATTTTAGGTTTTCTTTTTAATTTTTCAAAATATATATCCATGTGGAATTCAATAATTTAAATTATATTAGTTGCCCCACAATTTGATAAAAAAGTGGCCGCAATGTAATATGCGCTGCCACTATCACTCTATAAGACCCAATAGCATCGCACGACAGTCCGATGTTGACTTACTATGGTAGATATTCCTTGGGTTAATCTTATGTTAAGGTTCTTGAGTTAATCTTATTTAAGATGGATTTCATCATGGGGAGTGGATTTATAGAATGGTGCATCCTGAGTTTATTTGAGGTTAATCTTATATGAGAGATATTATAGAGTGATTATGGTATTTTTTTAACGGGTTTTTTAAAAAAATAAAGGGGATAGGTTCTCTGAATTTTTTTTAAAAGGGGACCCTAGATGGGTGAACCCTGTTCACGCATCTCTCTCTGCCTCCAGAGAAGCGTGAACCCCATTCACACTTCCTAGGCACGGAGAAGGATGCGTGAACCTCGTTCATGTATCCTTCGCAAACTAGATGAAGGATGGGGGAATGGGGTTGACGTATCTTCACGGCTGAGATCTATAAAAGGAGCCCCCCCCCCCAAATCTCCTTCATCTCCTCTGAATTTTATTGTGAATCCCTATATAATTTTTTTCTCAACAAATATTTGCTACTTTTAAGAAGGTAAATTTCTATTTAAACTTTTAATATTTTAATTGTGTTTATTTATTTTATTTGTATTGTTTATTTAGTTAATATGTGATGTGTAGAAATTATTGTTTGAGTGTATGGTTTATTTATTTAATATGTATTGATGCATGTATGAATGTATAAATTAGTTCCTTTTGGATGATTTAATTTTTGAATGATTTATTTTTTGTTGTATGACTTCATGTTGAATTTTTAGGAAATTTAAATATTGTGTGTATAAGATGTAATTTATATTTAGGGAAATAAAATTGTTTTTAAAAATGTATATATTTTTAAATTAAATGATGAGTTAAATATGTCTGGTTGTGGTATAGAGGAGTATCCACACCAAATTCATAGATTAGGTTGATATTAGATTTATGATACATGTTGTATGTGCCTTACTATTCTGATTTATAGAGTTCTATTCTTTTTTTAATAAGTTCCTTATTGGTATCATATTATCTACCAAAATCAATAATTACTATTTTTTATTCATAATAATACTTAGTATTATTATCTATATATTTATAATAAATAATTTTCCTAAATTTATTAATAAATATTAATAATATTAATTATTTTTAATTCGAAAAGACTATGGATGAAAAGATCCTTGAACTGGAAGAAATATTGAAAAATATTATTGATCTAAATGACTTGATATTAATTAATAAATATTAATAATATTAATTATTACTATTTGATATTCATAATATTACTTAGTATTATTATCTTCACTGGAGGATTTTAAGGTTAAAATACCTCCATCAGGTGATAAAATTATAGACATTATGAAAAATACTGTTTTGATATTCTTCAAGAATAAAAAACAATCCTTAAGATGGTTAAGATTGCCTCATCCATGACGGCTAATAAGGAAAAAAATCCAAAAAAATCAGAATTTAATGTGAAGAGATCACATCTACACCAGTAGAAATCAGAATAGATGTTTAGATGTGCAATCATGAATACTAGAAGAATCAGACCAACTTCATTGAGAAAAAACTCAACCTTCCTATTCACATTAAAATTTAATCAAGATCCACCATATTTCCTTAATCATTATTTATTTTATCTATTCTTATGATATAATTATGTGATGGAGAACCAAGTTATCTGGTGGAGAACGTGAGAATCAGTTAGTGCTATCAATCCTTGATCACAAATATGAAGAAGTTATCGTCCTTAAATGATTCCTAAATTGGTTTTCCAACAAAAATAACAAAAGAGGGTCATCATTGATGAATTTTAAGAATGTTTTATCATATTTAAGAGAAATACGTATAACGAAGATATCATCATTATGTGATCATATTTTTGGTATCCTAAGGAATAAGTATTTAAAAGAAGATCATTCTTAGTGAAGTTATTTAAGTTTTCAAATCTAGAGAGTCATAAGATGTAGATTAATTCTGGTGTATTATCTATATTGGAACATCTTACAAATCATTATTCAAGAGATACACCATTATAAAGAATTTTATGAGTGTTTCCCTTAAGCGGAGGTAAATGAAGAAATATGAAATTACTACCAGAATTAGTATATCAATTATAATCAAATATAATTATTGTAGAATGTTCAGGAAGATCATGTTATCGAAAGAGGTATATTTTTCTAAAAAAATATTCTTTTGTTAATAAAAAACAAAATCAATATAAAGGGGTTGTAATTGAATTAATCAATAACATAAGAAAAGATGAAGTATGGATGTGTTAAAAGGTCTCTTATCCTACTTATTTCACTTGGATATTTTTGATCTATTTGTTAAAGTGTGTGCATGAGTGTTAGGTTGATTGTTCTAATAAAAGTTTCATATCTCATTTAATATCTTCATCCTAAAATAAAATTAGATTATCCTTGATGATAAGTGCACGAGTTCTCATTTCATGTGGTATAATGATGATTTGGTAGAGGAAAACATTATTTCCCAAATCAAATCCTATTGTTTTCTACATCGAGTATGGCTACCATAGATTTAGAGTGAAATAATGGATGGCACATTTCTTAAGTATGAACCCATACCCTTTTCCCTTGAACTTTTTATTTCCTTTTAATATATGGGAGAGGAAGTGGATTGAATGTTTGGTAACTTAAAGTGAATATATTAACATATTTAAATATTCAGTTCAAATGAAATTTGGATGTATGGCTCTATTGAAAAAATTAATGAATAAATACTACTGGAGATCAAGCAGTGCACCAAGAATCAAGAATGTTGATCAAAATGGCATGAACACTATTATTAATATTTTTTATTATTTAATTAATATGTATTGTTATTTATTTATATTTATAGATATTTTATTAATATTAATAATTTTTTAATTAATATGTATTTTTATTTATTTATATTTTTTATGATTTATACATATTGATGATTTTTTTAATTAATATGTATTATTATTTATTGATATTTTATACATATTGATAATTTATTAATTAATATTTATTTATATTTATTTATATTTTTTGATATTTTATATATATTAGTGATTTTTTAATTAATATATATTTATATTTAATTAGTATTTACAAATATTGATGATTTTTTTAATTAAAAATACTAAAGGAAGTGTGAACCCCATTGATACTTCCTTCATTCAATTCATGAAGGAAGCGTGAATGGAGTTCATTCTTCCTAGAGAGGGAAGATGCATGAACATCATTCACGCATCTCAGGTCCCATTTTTAAAAATACTGGGAACCCTATCCCTTTTATAAAAAAAATTAAAAACCTATTAAAAAATCCATGATTTTGCTCGCTATGTCATGGAGTCCCGGATAGTTAGTTTTCTTTGTTCCACTTTTCTGAATTTCTTTGCATCATGGTACCTTTCATTATGTCATGATTTTGTTTGAGGTGCATTGGGTTTACGGGGAGAAGGTCGAGGATCACACCGCGATCCTTAGGAGTTCCAAGTTTTGCAGCACAGCCATTATTAAATGCATCAATTTAAAGTAGTTTGACCCCTGAGTTTTAGGGGGTATCACTCTCTGGTTCTTAGATCAATTCTACGTTAAAGCTTGAAGACCTCTATTAAACTATGATTCCCTATTTTTTCTGGTTTATTATAAATTATGGATTTGTATTCAATTATCTCTTATTTCTCTAAATTCATTCAAAACCAAGGTGATTCGTGGTGAATCCTTGGAGGTATCTAAGCTACCTTTGTTAACTTGTGTCCCTTGGATTCAAGAGATCAGTATCCTTGAGATCCAAGGTGATTCCCTCTACTTTTTCTCCTTTATTATCACTTGTTCATCTTTCTTAGTGAGTATATGGTAGTTGTGTTGGTTTGGTTTAGATGATGTTGGGTCAAGTGATTGATGGAAGTTTTTGTGATATAATTTTTTGAGGTTTTCCTTTTATGTTCTTGGCCTTTGATCATATTCCTCTCCTCAATCTCACACTGTGATTTTTAATTCATTGATTGAGGCAGGGGATTCTAGAATTTTCTTTTATTATTCATCCACAATTTTGGAATTAGTATGCCATTGTTTTCATTGGTTGGATGTTTAGAATTAACCCCACACCATATTGAATCAAATTAAAAAATTGAAAGGGGAAAGGGTGATTCACATATGTTTTACATGATTCCATGTTATTGTGTTTATGTTGATATATCTCAACTGATGTTTCCTACTGTGTATACTTTGTTTGCTATTATTTATATGCTTTAATCACCTTTCATAATGGGTTAACCACTAAAATATGTCAATGAACCGATAGCACGGAAATCTATAAATTATAGTGATGTTGTTTGTGCTTTAGATTCTGAATTAATATGAAAGTATGAGAAAGGGGGAGTTAATTGATGTTGTTTGTAGTGATAATTGAGTTATTTTCTGATATTTTTCAATGCTTATCAATGTTTTGGTTTTGTTTTTGGATTGAATTTGTCAGTAATGGGGGTTATATTTTGGTATTGTTGCAGTGGCTAAGGTTTGATTGTAGTGATGGTGTTGTGGTGATGGCATGGCTGGTGTCTATGAGAAAAAGGATGGGATTACAGTTTTTGTGGTGATTGTTGGATTTTGGTAGTGTGGTGGATGATGTGGAATTTGGAGGAGGTTTTTTGGTGTTATAATTTCCCTTCGGTATGAAACATGGATATAAAGTTTGAAATGGGTAATGGATTGGAAATTAATAAAAAAATGGGATTCTTGATAAATTAGAATGATTGCGATGAAAATCCAATGACAAAGAAAATGGTATGTTTGGAATTAATTAATGATGTGATATTTCTAGAATTTATTTTATGTTGTACAACTGTTTGATGTGGTCAAGTAAGGTGGTTTAAGTTTTATGGAAATGGATGTTGTTGTGTGGTGACCGGGTTGATGTGGTAGTTGTATGAAACTGATGTGTTGTGAGTTGACCCCTAGGTTATAATTGTGTGTGACTACTATACTCATATTTTATTGTTATTTCTTACACACCACCACTCTAGTTGGGTGACCTGATCAAAACTCAGACTAGGATATAAGTTTTGAGTGTTTTCCTCAATATCCAAGTTGTAGTGGGAATGAATGGCTAATTACTCCCTCACCTCTCTCTCTTTTGAATTTAGTATAGGTTGTAATGACGTGAGGTAATGTTTCATGGGTTGTAATGGATTGAGGATGGTTCTCATGTTGTGCTAATGAAAATGATGATATATGATGGGGGTATGCATGTTATGAGGATATCATGAGGTTGATATCTTTCACATTCACATTACCCTACTATAATAGGATATGTGATATGATGTGGTTATGTGGTATACAGTGATGATGATGATGATGTGGATATATGGTTGTGATGTGGTTATATAGATATGTGGTTATATGGACATAGAAGAGATGAGAGCACCAAGACATATGTCATTGGGGCATATGAGTGGATATATTAGTGGGAAGGTGGTTTATGAGTACCATATTCATATAATCTTTTGATATTATGTTACTATATTTGTATACGATATTGGTTGAGTGAGCTTTGAAAAGGCTGACTTATAGTTGACCTGGCGTAGGTGTGTTCTGGTTCTACTATTTATTTACTAAAACATCTGTATGCTTATTCCACATATGCACGATAGGTTTCCTAAGGATCGTACTTAAATTACTTATATGCTCACCCCTATATATAAAAAATTGTTTTATAGGTTTCTATAAGGGATTTGGTGACCAATCTTAACCATACTAGCTCATGGAGTTTGTGATCAGTGTTGTTGTCATCACCATAAGAGCTACATTTTTGTATTTTAATTTGGATATCTTGTTAATGTGTGACATTTACATGAATTGTGTATTAGGTTCATTTTACACTATATGATGTTTATTGTTGGTTTATCTTATGTTCCTTGTATTATGAGGGTGATTCCTCCCATTTATGTGTGAGTATACCCTCAGTGCTAGTCGCAAACCCAGGACCTATTGGATGCGATCTTTAAGGGTTACCCTCATCATCACTACAGGCCTGGGAGGGGTTTTCATTGGGGATGGTTCATGAAAGAGTGGTATCAAATCTATGGAATAGAGATAAAATGAAGAATTAAGTTAGTAATTGTTGAGACTACATGATTTTGGTAGGGAAACAATATCAATCAAACATAGCATGTGATATAGAAAGGGTGGCTGATTAGGGAACATAGGTTTAGGGCCCCCTGTGATTCGATGCATGGACCTGATGCTTGCTCAAAATTCTAAGTGAGATGCTGATGATTATAGGGAAGAGAGTAATGAGTGGTACATGAATTATGTTGTTTTCACCAGTGTTTGAATTAGGGTGATTATATAAAATTGAAATGAATTTAATTAAATGATCTTGAATTAATTCCATGTTCCCATACTTGTGAGTTTTTTATTCTTTTAGTGATGACTGGTAGCCATCATGATGCATCTAGTTCTGGTCAGTAAGGTGTAACAGTATGGATCAATTGACCATAGGAGGGTTGACCTGACTGAGGAGGATGAGTTTTTGAGGAAGACATTGCATGAGTTTCAACATTAGATTTTGATGAAGTATGAGGGGAGTTTCTTTGATCGGGAGACAGAGTGCTTATTGGAGGACCTAGATATCACCTTCAGTCTGATTCATTCTATGATAAAACATTGGATCTCGTTGGCTATTATCCAGTTGAGGGGTGTTGATCGCTATAGTTTCTTTATGTAACACTGAAGGCGGTGAAGTGGCAAGAGTTTTTCACCCTCCTATAATGGAGGCTGGTCATTTGAGATTTTGTGATCTAGTTGATGGAACTTTTTCATTTTGCTCCCAACCTCCTACGTTATGGTGAGGCCAGGAATCAGTATTAAGTCACCCCATTCTCCATGTCAATATATCTTCAGGTATTAGACAAGGTCGAGGTGATCAAGATAATGCATCTGCGAAATATATCATTACAGTAATGGAGTCTTAAGAACTTACCAAGTAGCATAATTGGGGTTGGAGGATCAGGAATGTTGGGTCAGTCAAGGATTTGAATGGAAAAGAGTTGGTCTTAGTAGTCTTTTTCATGTTTTTTAGAGCCAGTATTTCTTATTCCTCTATCAATAAATCTGTTTCAATGTCCCTTGATTGTAGAGGTCATGACCACCATCAATTCTAGCACCTTATTGTTCTCATTAGGTGACGTTGAGTAGGTAGTCAGCTCCTGATTGAGCCTTAGTAGAATTTTACTTCAAGGCCTTATCAATATTTTAGCCAACACGATTTTGATCAGCTGAGGGGAGATGGAGATGGAATAGGTATTCCCCATGATGTCCCTCACCCACCAAGACATAGGGATAAACGTGGTCGTGAAATTGGTCACCATCAGGGCCAATGATGAAGAGGATTAGGGTACAACTAGTTTCATTCCATGGAGTTTCCATCACTCGGTGGTCCAAAGATCTTGCAGGGTACTATTTTCTTATCTTTTACCTTGTATTTCACCTTGTTTGATTTTAGAGATTCGTATTCCTTTATTTCACTCATCTTGGTTCAAGTCTTGGGATAAAGAGGTTGCTAGTTCACCTGATGTTAACCATGCCATAAAGTGGCGTGTCTAGTTTTCTTGATGTGTGTTGATGTTGTGAGATGATGATGGAGAAACTTCAGTCTTTGGGGGATTTCTTCTTGCTGTAGATACAACTATATGATGAAATTCTTAGTATGGATTAGTTTTACTATGTTCATGTGGTCATTGATTGTTTCCAAAGGATAGTTTCCTTATTTTATGTGTAAGGACAATGTGCAATGTTCATTAGTTAGCAAGACCATAAAATGGATTGTAGGCATTTGGATCCCTTATCTTCTCAGATAGTGGAGTTGATGTTATGATCGATGGAGGTTCAGGCAGTGGTGCTTCTGAGAGTTATAGATTTCCTGGAGGTTTTCCTTGAAAAATTTGTAAATCTGCCCCCTCAGCATGATATCATGTTCTGGATATAGTTTCATCCTAATCTCTATTCAATTTTGATATCTCCTTATTGGATTATACCTTCAAAGTTTTGAGAGTTGAGAATTTATATTGATGATTTGATGCACAATTATTTCATCTGGTCTAGTGTGTCACCTTAAGTTACTCCAGTGTTTTTCTATAAGAAGGAAGATGTTAGTGAGAGGTTGTGCACAAACTACCAATGGTTGAATCAGGTGATAGTTATTAACCATTACCCTCTCTCATGGATAAATGATTTATTTGATCAGTTGAAGGGAGCTAGCTGGTTTTCAAAGATTGATTTGAGGTATGAATATTATAAAATGCTGGTGAAATAAAAAGATATCATGGATATTGATTTCAAGTGTCGTTATGGACACTTAGAGTATGTGTTTATGTCATTTTGTGTTACAAACACCCCAATAGTTTTCATGGGACTCATGAACTTCATATTTCATGAGTTCATAGATTAGTGTGTGGTAGTGTTCATCGACTAATTTTTTTTTACTCAAATTCAGAGGAGGATCATGTTGAGAATATGAGGACCATTCTTTGAGTCCTTCAGCATCATTATCTATATGGGGAGTTTCCTAAGTGAATGTTTTGGATCTGAGAGATTCATTTTCTTGGAAATACAGTGAATGTTTAGAAGAATCTATTTACTTGGAAGCACCCAAAAATGCCATAGAGGCTCGTAGTTTATTTGGTCTTGTAGACTATTATTAAAGGTTCATGTATGTCTTTTATCTTGGATTATAGACCTTTTTATGGCCTTACCTATTATGTATTGGGCCTCTGTATAGACTGATCAGTTTCAGACAATGTTTTACTACCTAAAAATAAACTGATCAATGAAATTGTTTTTCATTATCTTGAGGAATGGGTCATGTTAGAGGTTTTCAATGAAACTTCTCATGTTAGTTTGGGTTCATCTTGATGCAGAAGAGGATTTTGATCCCATATGGGTTTAGACAATTACGTCCGTAAGAGGGTAACTATGACAACCATGATTTCAAGTTGACAGTGATAGTATTTTCTTTTAACAGATCATTGATGCTTGAGGTATATCTTCTCTATATGGAATTTAAATCTATATCGGTGGTGGTGAATGATGTTTTTTAAAGAATATGATTTCAAGATATTATGTACCCCATGTAATGGGAGCTTAGTTTTTGATGCACTGAGTAAGAGGTAATGAGGATATGTTGTTTGGAAGTCTATAGATCCATAGAGAATGATGGAGAATCTTGAAGTAATTGATCTTGATGTGGAGTAGGTCAACGATAGAGATTTATGGTGCCAGATGATAGTAAATTATTACTTATTTTTATTGGTGGAGGAGTCTTAGTGAGGATACTCAGAGGTTTATGTGTTGTGAGATTGTGCTTTTTTATGGTGATTCTCCTAATAGATGATCAAAGAATGATCAACATCAAGTGTTGTTTTGAGGGAAGTTGTTTGTCCCATCAGTGATGTGAGAGGTGTTTATTTTTGAGTTTCATAACTCACCAATAGTAGTTCGTTATCATTTTTTGATGATATATCATGATTTAAAGAGTTGGTTTTGGTGGTCACAAGTGAAATGAAATGTGGTGGAGTTTTTGTTGTGTTTCATAGTCTTCCAGCATTTGTAGACAAAGCATTGTGTTCCTAAGGGTTTACTGTAGAAATTGTGTTGTGACCAATAGATGTTTTAGGAAGATGTTGATATCATGAGATTTTTTTATCTTCAAGATATTACTGAGACTCATGGGAGTTTTCTAATATTGGGAGTTGAAGAAGAATCCATTACATTATGATTGTTTGTTAAAGGGAAGAAGACTTATAAAGTGAAGAAGTAGATATTCTTTTGTGAGTTGTATTTTTTCAATCATGTTCAAACTCACATAAAATAAATTTTATCATGTGAGGTGAATATTTCATGGATGTTTTGCTTGATAGATGTCTAGAGTTTTTTGAATGAAGTCTAGAAATGTTTGGTGCTGAGTAGAATGGGTTTGAAAAATTAGAAAAGTCTGCAATATGTAAAAGAATCTTTGATATGTAAGGGTCACTTGGAAATATATGAAGGTAACTATGTGATATTTAAGGGTAACTAATAAATATGTAAGATTAATCTATAATACATGAGGGTAACTTTGATAAGTAATGTTAAATCTAGACTACCAATAATTGAGTGTGACAGATAGAAGTAGCCTAAAAGTAACCACCTGGAAATTGTATTATTGTGATTTGGATGACTAAAAGGGGATAAAAACTCACACAAAAGGTGTCTTAAATAAACCCAATGGTAACTAACATGGATGGGATGATCTAAGGGCTTAAAATTGAGTGGGAATAAGTTGAGAGGTAGTTACGTGTTTGAATTTTAAATTTTAAATTCAAACATGAAGAGGGGTCTTGCACAAATTTGAACAAAGAAGAAGAAAGAGTAGCATGGAATATATGACAAAGAAGAAGAAGAATACACACAATCTTTTTTTTAAATTGTGTTCATTACACCATTGTTTGTGTGTGTGTTGAAGAAGTGTGGAAGAAGTCACACTTGTTCTTCATCAAAGAAGTGCGGGAGCACTATGCATTGTCTGGAGATAATGTTATTGGAATTATTGTATTAAGAGTCAAGTATATACCTTGATATTTGTATACACAATGGTGATTCTAGTGTAATATGTGTTCTTGAGTTTTTATAGATCCGGACAAGGAATAGCTGCTCATTTTGAGTAGTGAATCTTTTACATCTAGAGTTCTTTGATTGGTTTCTTTCCTCAATGTGTGAGAGTTCATCAGTGAGATTGTTCACTCTAACAATTTATAGAGACTGATTTCATAATAAATCATAAAGGGGAAAATGAAGTATTGTTCCACTAATTCACCCCCTCAATGAACCATCACGCTGTCTGGGGAATCACAAGTTGTATCAGAGCGGTTCAGGTTTCCTTAGAAGTTTGAGAAGTTTAAAGTTTGATATTGTGAAGGTTATTGAAATCAATTGGTATATGATTTTATCTCTCTTATATAATTGTGTAAGTTTCATAATTTCTTTTTTAAATTTGTTCAGTGATGTTGGTGTTGTGATATGAACTTTTACATCTATAATGGATGGTATTAATTTAGTGAACAACAAATGAGCTCCCACATTCAATTGGAAAAATTACAATGTTTGGATGGAAAAAATGTTACCCTAGTAACTTGCATTGGGTATGAATGTTCTAGACATTATGACTGATGGTATTACACCCATTTCACAAGGAGTTACTTTGACTCGGGATTCCAAAAACAATTTGGGTATTAATGGTCATGTAATAAATTCCATCATATCCTCACTTTCAAAGAAGAATTTTTTTAAAGGTTATGAGGATCAAGAATGTGAAATACTTTTGAGACAAGATACAAAATATCTATAAATCCAATGTTAAATTAAAAAAACTAAATTGATAATTGGGCGATTGAAGTATGAAGATATACACATGCTTGAGGGTGAATTTTTTTGATGAATTATTTACAAGGGTTAATGAGGTGGTAAGCATCATTAGAGGACTTAGTGAGGATCTTAAATATTCAATAGTGCTTGAGAAGATATTTGTATCTTAATATACATATTTGATTCCAAATTTTTAACTCTATATAATTGAGATCTTGATATACTACCTTTGGATAACATTCAGAACATCTTTGTTGGATACAAGATGAGAAAAAAATTTACTCTTAGGAAGAATATTTTGACTGAGATGGAAATCTCATTCAAAGTCATGAAGAATGAAATGACCTAAAAAATTAATGAAGAAGATGAATATGAAGTTGGAATTTCATATTTAGATGAATATTTTTATGTGAAGTTCAACTAACTCATGTCAATCATCTTAAAAATTATCCAGAGGAAATGATAAATTTCATGGAAAGTTACCTTTGAAGTGTTTCAGTTGTGGGAGGGTTGAATCTTTTTTTGAAAATTCTCCAAATCTATAAAAAGAATAAATTTAAGATGAATAGGAGTCCTCTCATGATGATTCAAGGATGAATTCCAAGAACATAGTATAAGGGATTTTGTTATCAAGGAGTAAAATAAAGAATTATTCTTTTACCAAAAGGAGGTTATTTATTAAAAAGGATGAAACATCAAATGATGGTGTCATGAGTGGTAGTTCCTTAGGTGATAGAGCTAAGAAGAAATTAATTGAAATAATGAATTCCAAGGAGTCAAGAAATGAAAAAGACTCAAAGAATTAATAAAATGGTTCATCATATAATGATGAAGAGTTACATGAATCTCAAATGGAGTTTAAGTTGAACAAATAATTAAAGAAGAGAATTTATATGTTCTCTAAGTTGAAGAAAGAAAATAATATAATGAAGAATGTAACAAATATGGTTTAATTAGATAAGGATAAATTTAAAAAAAGTAATATGAGTTTCTCTTTAGTATTGGGGAAGTAAGAGACTTACTCACCAAGGTGAGGAAGAAATTTGAATTGTTTAAAGGGAAGAGTCTTGTATAGTATAAAGAACTTTGAATCTCAGAAAGTGGACTTTCTCGAGAAACAAAATTATATAAAAAACCTCTGAGATGATTTTTATAATTTTAATTATGATATGGGAGATCTCTCGAATCAATAGAAGTGTGTTGTGGATGAAGTGACACTTGAAGATGGTTCTAATCAACAAGGACATCAAACAATGACTAATGAATATCATGATATCACTAGAGAAAATTTTGAATCCCAAAAAAGGTGCGAAAATTGAAGAGAACACAAAAGGAAATATGAAGAAAAAAAATCTTATAAAATGTCTAACTTAGAACGAATATTATGTGTAAAAAGAAAAATAGGAAAAATTTCTACAATGGGAAGGAACATTGGGTAAAATCAGAAAACATTTCTATAATCTGCTACCTATCCTATTGTAACTCCTTCCAACTCCATCCAAAATGGCTCGGAAATATATGAACAAAGTAGTTTGTATTCATTTTCTCTTTATAATATCTCATATTTAAATTTTAATAAATATTCCATTGTACCCTGATTTACTTTTACTGGCATATATATAACTTCAAAATATACCTCTTCAAAATCTAATCCCAACAACTTGTCCTACGAACATTGGTGGTTAATGGTATATATCCTCTATCTATGAAAATGTTGGAGATCCTTATGGTCAATGTATACCACAAAATTATTTCCCATTAAGTATTGATTTAAGTGGATAATTTCTCATACAAGAGCCATAATCTCTTTTTCGTAGACCGACTTATAGAGATTAACTCCAGACAAAGCTTTACTGAAATAAGATACCATAATCTCTTTTTCAAAGAATGACATAGAGATATTAACTTTATCCAAATATTTACTGAAATAAGATATTATCTGACCTTCATTCATAAGGATAGCACCAATTTCTTCCCCCAATTAATCACATTCGTTAACAAAGGACTTAAAAATCTAGAATAGAAACTAGTGGGGTAGACACTATACAATGTTTTAACTCCTTAAGGGCCTTATTTTTCATCGCATTCCACATGAAACTGTATTTCTTGGTCAAGTTAGTCAATGGATTAGTAAACATCCCACATATCTTGATAAATTTAATGTAATAAGCCGTAATACCCAAAAATCCACTCCCCTTTTACAATTTGTGTCCTAGGCTAGTTAACAATACACTAAATATTTTTTGGATCCATAGAAACCCTTTCCTTTGAGATCATGTGCCCAAGATATTCAACAATTGACTAACCAAAAAAAAATATTTACCTTTAACTGGTATGTTTGCAGCAACTTGGATACAATCTCCAAATGATTAATATGTTATAACCAAGATTTACTATAAATAAGGATATCATCAAAGAAAATCAGCACAAATTTTCTCAATATTTCCCTGAACACCCTCTGTTCAGGGTAGATTGGATTTTTGTTGTAGAATTCATAATCCCAAAAGGCATCACAATGTATTCATATTTTTCTTCAAGCATTTTAAATTCTATCTTACTAATATCTTTATATTTTATCCTAACATAATGAAATAAAAACTTTAAATTAAGTTTAGTAAAAATTATAGCTCCATGTAACTTGTCGAATAACATTTCTATAACCGGAATTCAGAGTCTATATGTAACCATCAACTTATTTAAAGCCCTATAATCGACACATATATGCCAACTCCCATATTTATTCTTAACTAAGATGATGGGGCTTGCATAGGGGCTATTATTATGTCTTATTATTCCACTTTTCAACATTATTTCCACCTACTTATCTACCTCATCTTTAAGGTAATGTTCCATCATATAAGGCATATTTTTTCCAGGGAGATCCCCTTACACTAGAGTTATTTCATGGTCCATTATCCTACTATGTGGTAACTATTTTGTTTCATCAAAAAGGGACTAAAATTCCATCATACCCCCTCCTAATTGATAATAACATTACTCATCTCCCTATCTAACTTCTCCCTCTAAAAGTATTAAATTTTTCTTCCAAACTGATCCCTCCAGGATAATCATCTTCTTTTGAAGAATCTACTATAAGTTTTGTGGTTTATTTAGCAACCCAACAACCCCTTGTAACTTGAATTATTTTTCATCCTACATAAATTACAAGGTTTCGTTACTCCAAATTGTGAATACGAACCCCAACGCCTTTCACCACATCATCCCCAAAACCAAATATGCCCTCTATATCAAACACATAAGCTATAATTATAGTAAAATTTTACAAACCTGAATCTACCTTCCTAAAAACTCTTATTATGATTCTTTATGCCCATCTCCCAACTTAATTCCAAAATTCTCTTTCAAATCGACTTCTGCATAGACCATTTTAGTAAGTTATTTAGACACACAATTATAAGTTGAACCATTGTCAACAAGACCTATAATTGGTACCCATGAAATGTGTTTCATTCCACTTCAAATTTCTTCCTCACCAGTCCTTATTTATTCTTTGTTACTCCTATAAACAGCTTCCCTTTTAGATGGAAAATTTGTAATCATAAGATGAGTTCCCTAAGGAACTTGTGGAAAAACTTGTTTTCCCCGTACCGCCTTATAACTCCATCACTAATTATCTCTCTCTCAATATTCCTTGAAAGAATAATAATCATATACTTTTTTATAGGCTCATGTGTGGAAACTGTATTCTCAATCTCATGCCACATTCCTCCCATAAACAAGATCATTTACCACAGTTTAGGGAAATTAGGTATCCTCAATGCTATCTATTCAAATTATTCAATGTACTCTTCTACCAAATCAGTTTGTCACAATGACTTCATAAATCTTATTAGATCACTATATGTTTCCTTCTCGTATCTCTCCATATGTGCTAGTTTCAACTGATCCTACTTCATTCCATGAGTAGTACTATGCCACGAAAAATATTAATTCAGAGTTTTGTTATCCGTACAAATTTTTTATAAGGGTAATTTCATTTCTTTTTGTGTCCAATTAATCAAAAATTATGTTTTTTCCTTAGTAATTCAACTAAAAGGATCATTCCTTGTAAATAAAGGAAATTATTCTACTCTCTTAAAAACACTACTCATACCATCAACTACAGTCATATCATTTAGAAATGGACTTCTTCCTTGTCTACTAATTACTACCACATTTATGTCACCACTTCCATATGAAAATTTAGTGGCTGCCATATTTTTCTTCCCTGATTTTGAACCATGATCCACTTGAAATTTTATCCCCTTGATTTTCTCAATTAGTTTCTCCTCCATATCTCAAATATTACGAGTAACTTTTTCCTCAATTTTCTTCAAATAATAATTTGTAAGTTGATGGAACTCAGTTTTTCCTTTAACAATGTATCAATACTAACTTTAATTACCATGATTGATTTCTCATGTACTTGATCTTTCTCCTCATTCTTTTTCAATTGATTATCCATTTCCAATTTAGTGGTGATGATCTTATTCTCCATTCAGGTCTGAATCTAGGTTTTTTTTGTATAGACTCAATGTTCTATCAATAGAAGTACCATAATTGTTACACATCTTACTATAAAAAATATATTAAAAGAATAAAGAAGGATAAATCAATATTTATACAACTACAGTACATAATAAAAATCATTATTCTACAATAGTGTAAAAGGAATAAAATTATAGTGGTAGGATCTAGGGAGATTCCACCTCCTTGATCTCATTTCAAGTTTTGAGTAAAGATTATAGAGAGTGTTGTTCGGAGTAGATGTAAAGAGGGGGTGAATTTCCCCTTTAAACATTTTAAAGTAAAACAAAAAATGGTAAATTTGGATTTAAACAAATTTTAAATAACAAAGTTATTAAAGTAGTGAAATCATTTGAGTGATAAAAGATAAATTTGATCTGAGTTAAAACATTAATATCAATGTTAATTAATAGATTGAGCACAAAAAACAATTGAATCAAATTTATGCAAGTATGTGAATTGATGATTAATGATGCAATGTGGTAAATTAAAGAGATCAAACATAATTGATATGGAGTTCGACAATAACTCAATGTGATCCCCTGGATCTCCACCCCTAAACTCTAGAAGTCAATATTATTAATCCCTTGATCTTGGAAGTCATAAAGAAACATGTACCTCACAATTGTGTTTTATAGTACCCACTTGACCTTCACTGTTATCCAAGAAACCATTTGAATAAGGAGAAGAGAAGAGAGAGGTTTTCTTTTGGAAAACCCATTACAAAACCACCCACAAATCTCATGTATAGATGATTTCAATTTGGAATGATGTATTTGAGAGATATGGATAATCTCTTTGGAGAAAGATGGAGAATTGGATATTGACTCTTAATAGGATCTGATAGATTGTCACTTTGAATAAAATATTAGTGATTCATTTTTGGTAACCAGTGTGATGATTCAAGGTTCCAAGGACCTCCTTTTATAGGCTCCAAAAGCACCAGGAACATTAGGAAATTCATCAGGTGCATTGAAGCTGAGGAAAACCACCTAATCATTATTTTTACCAAAATAAATTCATTCCTGAAGCTACTACCATGACACCACTGGAAACTTGGTAGCCTCTACTGGGTAGCTGGTGGACTTCATGGTTACTGTTGAAACTGGAAACCCCCAATCAGCTAGTATATTCTCCTCCACTGAGTAGCTGGTGGCACTCTTGGAGTTAGGTCTGTTGTTTCCTTCACCATCAATGGGATAGTGGGACTCCATCAGCTAGCTATTGGATCTTATACTCACCAGATGTTGCTACCATAGGGCACTGGGTGGCAGGTGTTGGTGTAGCATGTACATGTACATCTTCAAGAGGTGCATCCTGAGCTTCCAAGGCCTTCAACTGGTCTAAAATTATTCAATTATCATGAAACATGATAAATGACTAGAACATTCCTTCGACAAGATCAACATGTCATATTTTAAATTACATTAGGATCACCATTTAGTCCAATAAAGGAATTATTTTAATTATAATTAGTGAGACTAAAAAACACTGAAAATAAAATCTTAGATAAATAGGTGAGTGTTTTGAATCATGAAAAAACAATGAGGGAGGGAAAAATACCAAAATCTCTCCTGTTTTGATGGTCATAAACACTTAACAAAAAAGATAAATTAAGTGTAAATAAAGAAAGAAATATTTATCATGATATCAATGTAATTCAAGATATTAAAATGATATTCAATGATCTCAAGAAGTAAACAAAACCAGTATGTTCAAAAATAATAAAACAATTAACACCAATTTCAAAAACACCCCCTTTTAAAAAAATAAGCAATAACACATTTAACACATCATTAAAATTCAAAGAAAATAAACCCCCTTTAAAACTAAAATAAATTTCAAGAAATTTCTCTCTTTTTAAAATAACTAAATTTTCTCCACCTTTGATCCAATAAATAAATTAAATTGAAATTCTCAACTCAGTGATTATCAAAAATAAAACAAGGGAATTATATTTAAGATTATTTTGATAAGAAACTCAAGGGAGATTTTGAAAAATAAAAAATAGAGATTTGAAAATATAGTTATTATAGAAAAATATTTTGAAAACATTTCTTTAGCTTCCAAACTCCCCCTTAATATGATAGAGCGAGATGGAAGAATAAAATAAGATTTCTTAATTTTAAAGAACAATAGAGATTTAGAAGAGTGAAATAAAAGAAAGAAAATTAAATAGAATGTAAAGAGAAAAAGAAGAGAAAAGATAGAGAAGAAGTGAAAAGAAGAAAGAAAATAAAATTTGTACACACCTTTTTCAAGACATCCATTTATTGATTTCTTTATAAATTGAGTTTTGAAATATGGGCTTTTGAAGTGTAAGAATACCTTGAATATGTCCTTTGACTTTTATTCCACCAATGATATCTCAAGAAAAATGGTTATAATGAAAAGATATATTTAAAAATATTTTTACTCATCATTAATCTTCATTTAAGAGTGATAAAAATTATTTTTTTCTTGTAAAATAAGTATAGAATATATATAAGTTCTCAAATAATTTTGAAAAAAAAACATTAAAGATAGATTTAGATTAATAATAAAAATAGGTCAAATAGTATAAAAATTACATGTTTTAGAAAGTGTGATTTTGATGTTTTTAAAACAAGAAAAAATATTTTTGGAACATAAAATGTAATTTGAAAATGACATATCTCTATCAGGGAAACATTAAGAAAAAAAAGGAGAAATGTCCCCCTCAAATAATAGAGCATGGGATATAAAGGGATCATATCTAAGAGAAAATAAAATAATAATTTTAGAAAAAAAATTTAGGAAAGATTTTAAAAAGATAACTCAATATAGCCAAGGTCAAATAGAATGTTTCACAAACGTACTATTACTAACTCACCCATAATAAATTTAAAACGATCTAGTGCCTTGGGATTTGGTGAAAATATCAGTGAGTTATATTCCATACTAAGAAATTAGAATAACATATCATCTTATTAGGAGTGATCTCTTAATAAATGATGCTTATGGTCAATGTGTTTGGTGCAAGTGTGTTGTATAAGATTCTTAGAGATATTGATAGCACTGGGGTTGTCGTACTTAATAAGGATATGGTGAAATGTAAAATCCTGAAGGTATAAGAGTGTTTCATCCATATTACTTGGTTGTAATAACTCTCTTTGACTATATATTCCACTTCAGTTGTATAAAGAGAAATTGAGTTTTTCTTCTTACTACACCGCGAGGAAATATATTTTCTAGGTAGGTGGAAATTCCCACTTATACTTTTCTTATCTAGCTGGAATCCTCCAAAATCAGCGTCAGAAAAATCTAGTTAATTCAAAATAAGTTCCTTTATATTTAAACAAATCAATATGTTTAGTTCCTTTTAAGTATCAAAATATCCTTTTAACATAATTTATATGATATTCCTTTAGATTTGATTAAAAATGAGCATAGAGGCAAATACTCTTCATTATATCAGGTCAAGTCGTAGTAAGGTAAATTCTACTACCAATTGTACTTTTATAAAGATTTTTGTCAACTGAATTCATCCAACATAATATAACAAGTTGTAATAATGGGAGTATTAATTTTCTTATCATGATCCATGCCAAATATTTTTACGAGTTCATTAGTGTATTTTACTTGGTTAAGAAAAAACCCATCATTTATTTGAGAAATTTGAAACATGAAAAATAATTTGATTTCACCCATAAAGTTAATTTCAAATTCCCTTTTAATTAAATCAGAAAATTCAAAATAAATAGATTCATTGGTAGAGTCAAAAATCTCATCATCAACGTAAATTTTAAGGATTAATAAATTATTTGAGATGTGTTTTAGAAAAAGAGATGAATCTTATTTTCCCATTTTAAAATAATTTGATAAAAGAAAATTTGAAATATATTCATACCAATCCAGAGGGGCTTGTTTAAAACCATGTGGAGTTTTACTTAATTTGAAAACATAATTTGGAAAAAAAATTATCAAAACTAGATGGTTGTTCCACAAAAACATTTCTGCTAATAAAACATTTTAAAAAGGATATTTTTACATCCATTTTTAATGAGTTTGAAATTGAGATGAGAGGAAAATTCGAATAAGATTCTAATGGATTCTAACCGAGTGGTGGGTGCAAAGGTTTCATCAACATTGATTACTTTTTCTCAGTTATAACCATTAGTAACTAAATAAGTTTTATTTATATTTATATTATCACACTCATCAAACTTATTTCTAAAAACCCATTTAGATCCTATAATAAGATAATCATTTGATATTTTAATAAGAGTTCATAAATCATTTCGATTGAATTGATTTAGTTCAATTTGCATGGAAAGAACCCATTTTTAATCATTATGGTTTTGGGGATCTATGTGGGAGATAAAATCAAGATGTTCAACCTCATTTAAGGCAAATGTTCAACTATGAGTTCCCATTTGAAAATATCCAATGACATTTTCAAGGGGATGGTATTTAGATTTTTTAATGCTTTAGGCAAAAAAATTGAAGGAGAATCTTGTTTAACCTCATTATTAAAATTTTCATTTAAAGTTTCATTTTAAAAAACATTTTTAGAGGAAAAGTTTCATCAAAAACAACACAGATTTATTCTTCCATAGTTTTAGTCTTTTTTAAGGACTCGGTATGCCTTTCTTGAGCTGGGGTACCCAAAAAAGCTACATTCATTGGATTTAGAATAAAATGACTCAAGATTGTCTTCGGTTTTCAAAATAAAACATTTGTAACCAAAATCATTAAAAAATCCCACTTTTGGTTTTTCATTTTTTCAAATTTCATAAGAGGTATTTTGGAGAAAAGGTATTATGATAGTGAACTTAATAATATATCATGAAATATTCATAGTCTCATCCCAAAAATATTTTTTAAAATTAAATTCATTCAAAATAGTTTGAGAAATTTCATGGATAAGTTTGATTTTTCCTATCTACTCCCCATTTTATTGAGGGGTTTAAGGAGCATAAAAAAGAATAATTATAGACATAAGAACATAAATCATTATTTACCTTATTATTGAATTTTTCCACCCTGATAACATTGAATTGAAATAATTTTAAAAACTTTTTAATTCTCAAAATTTATAGAAAACATGATGAAGACTTTGTAAGATTCATTTTTATGAGACAATAAATAAACCCAAGTGAATCTTGTAAAGTTTTCAACAATTACAAAATTATAGAATTTTCCTCCTAGACATTCAATTTGAGAAGTTCTGAATAAATCATGATGGATTAATTCAAGAGATTTTGAAGATAAAATTCCTTTTTTAGGTTTAAAAGAGGTTTTTTGTTACTTACCAAATTTAAAAGCTTCACAAACCATGTCATCTTTGAAATGTAGTTTGGTTTTATATTGTACTACTTGATAATAGGTGAGTTTGAAAATTGAGTGTGTGCTGTAGTGAGTAAGAAATCCTTGCTTAATCCATGACTTAATGACTTGTGAACTCAATCATTTGATATTTTGGCTACTGGGAGATTTTAAATTAATTGTATAAAAAATTTGAAACTGAGGTGAGTTAAATAAAAGTTTTCCTTTTGAGTCAACACTTTGAAAAAATCACTTTTGGAAGAAATTTTAAAACTGATATCACACAATTGACTAATTCCTAAAAAATTATGCTTCTATCCTTTGACAAATATATCATTTTTAATGGGGGTTGAGTTAGAAAAACTAATACTATCTTCACTAATTATCATACCCCTAGAGTTATCACCAAAGGTGACATGACCTCCTTTTAGTTTATCATTTTAATTGAATTCAGAGTGGTCGCCACACATGTGTCTCAAGAAACCACTATCTAGGTACCATAATTCTTCTTGGGTTTTTCTCGAAAGATGATTTTCCTAAAAAATAAAAGGACAGAAGGTTTTGGTACCCAAACGAACTTTGGTCTGCTGATGTGAGACAATAATGATTTCAGAATCCATATTTCCTTAGCAAGGGGTTTTCTTCTACAAATATTGGAACAAAAATGGATTGATTTTGGTCTCCCATATAATTCATGTTTTAAATTACATTCATATATTAAATAAACAATTATTTTTCGAAAATAACAAAATTTTTGTGTGAAAAAACCTTTAATGAAAGTAGTTTTAAATGGATTTCTTAAGGTGCTTGGATGATGAGATAAACCAAGACAAACCCATTATTTTCCTATATTTGAGAGATAAAAATTTTCTTTAAATTATTTTCACCTTGAGTGAATCTTTAAAGATAAATTTTGAGGTCTTTAATGTTAGATTTCAGTTTATGAACATCTGGTTGTTTTTTGAATTTCATGGATAATTTTTTATTTTCTTTTAAGAAAAGATTTGTATCATTTTTAAGTTGATCATTTTCATTAATCACTTGATTATATTTGTTTTAAAGATCATTATATATTGAATAATGTAAATTAAAACAATTTTTTATTTGATCTTCATAGTATTTTAGGTGTTCATAATTAAGGTTACCAGAGGAGAAAGAAGAAGAAAAAAAGAAGGGAAATAATTAGGAGAAGAATAAAAGGAAATGGTAAGGGGGTTCTGACATCGAATTCTTCATCAACATGTGTCATAAGGAACTTATGTCTTGATTCACTTGAAGAAATCATGGGAGTTGAATCCATGGAGTCATCACATGTACTCCATATTGTAACTTCGAAATCCTTCATACCTTGTTTCTTTTCTTTTATCTTCTTTGTGTAGATGGGACACTTCATCTTGATGTGATCATTCTTCTTACATTCATAACATGTCACTTCCAGTTCTGTCTTTTGATTTATCTTATTAGATCAGTTGGAAAAAATTCTTGGTGAAATTTTTCTTGTTTCCATCAAGTTGATAAAATTTTTCGACTTCACCCAAGAATGAATCATCGTTTTTAGCTTTGTAGGTGATTGTCTTCATGACATCATTTCCTTCATTACACTACTTCTCCACTTGTCATTTAATTTTAATTTCATATGTCATCATAGATCTGATCAGTTCCTCAGCTACAATTTTCTTAGGATCCTTCATTTCTTGAATGATTGTGACTTTGGTTTCCCAATTTCTTGGTAGGACCCACATTATTTTTTTCACTAGAATTTCTATAGATAAATCATCACTGATAGACTTTCTTCCATTTATAATGTTATTGAAGCATGTAAACATACTAGTAATTGATTCATTAAGATGCATGGAAAAACTTTCAAATATTGATTATACATATCCAATATAGTGGCATTTACTTTATTTGTGCCTTCATGTGTGACTTCAAGTAATTTCCATATATCATAAGTCATATTATCAGAAAGTTGAGCCAGCTGGTTGGTGGATGGGGTTTTATGTGTGTTAGGGAGTGGGCTATTTTGTGTTCCGGAGTGGTTATTAGCCATAATCAGTTTTGTACATTGCTTCTTTAGTTTCTTAGGTAGGTGGGAGTTGTTAGTGTTGGATGAGGATAATAAATAGGGGAGTTACTGGAAGGGAATAGGTACGTGGTATTTTGGAATTATTCAGCAAGGTTGAAGGGAAGGCTAGGTCGTTGGGATGTCTGGCCTTGGGCTCATCAAGAGAGTGGTTTTCTTTTTTCTTTTTCTTCATCTACACCCCCTTATCTCATCTACTGTATCTTTGTTCTTATTCTTCTGAAAATAAAATCTCTATTGTTGATTGTTCTATTTTTCTTATACCTTTTCTTATAAGTGAACAACTCTCTAGGGTTGTAACCTAAAAAATTGGTTATTTCATTGATATAAAAAATAAAATTAAGAAGGAGAATATTGATCGACTAACTCAAGAGATAGCTTCTTGATCACTATTGTAGAGATATGTGATTTATAGGAAAAACAACTATGATCTAAGTTGTTAAGAGGACACAAAATTCTAAGAAAGATAATCTATGTTGGGAAATTATGATCACAACTGATAGGGTCATCACTGGGGGAGACTTGATCTTTTCTAGAGAAGGCATGATCACTTCTGAAAAATGGGTGAATACTAATTTACAAGAAAATTATCTCTCATACGCCTAATTGTTTCTAAGCAATCTAAAATGAAATGTGCATTGTACTATTCAATGGAGGTCTTTATTGGTGTAGATAGATGTTCATTATCAAACTAAAGAGTGTGAAATATTATAGTTGTGTGATTTTGATCATTCTTGGGGAACATATTCCCTAAGAGTAGGAGTTTGTAGCTTTTAGAGACTATTGAAGACACGATCATTATTGAGAGTCACGTACATTTACAAACATATACTGAGAATTTTATGTGAAAGAATACTACTAAAAATTAATTCAATAGCTCATATACAATTTACAGGAGTGGATCCTTATGGATGGATCACAAAAATGAAGGATTAATTCTTGATAAGTCAAACATTAGAAGATATCAAACTTCATTGATTTCAGTTGTGCATAGGGAACATGACACTACTTTGGTACTTGCCATGGTTGAATAAAAATCCTTACTTGGGATGGTAGTAATTGAATCTGGTGCTTTTAGAGAAGTTTTGAGGTGGCGAGCACCAACTAGAACTAGATTGCGTTCGGTACCACTGATCACATAGGAGAGTTTAAATATTACTGCCATGTGTATGGAAAATTTGTCTTTGAAGTGTTCATAACAAGGTGATTACAAGGTAAGATTCTCATAGTGTATGTAAAGGTTGTTAGAATTTGAAGGAACCTTCACTGTCTGAGGTGTTACACACTCCATTAATGGTGAAATCAAATGGGAATGATGTAGAACTAGAGACCAATTCATGTGAAGTAGGTCCACAATATAGTGGACCTTGTATGAAAGGGGGAGAAAATGAAATACAGATAGGTTACTTAAACCTGACCATCCAGGGAAACACTTACATATCAGCACTAGAAGTAGAAACATCAATCTTAAGGGATTTCTAGCTTGGACAAGAAATGAAATTCAAGGAGATTAAGTATGATTCCATTATAATATAGCCTGAAGTTGTAAATATTTATTCAAGTTCAAGAGAATTTATACAGAAAAATAACATCAAGGAGGGGTTTCTTGATTTTAGTTTGTAATCAAAACCACTTACTGGAGAATTGGTGAGTCGAAATGCACTATCATCTACTCTATATTATCGTGGGGTGGAGAAAAACATTTCACTCTTTTCTCTGAGCGACCAGGTAGAAAGGGGAGAAAAGCTGCATATATCTAGATGGGGTTCAAAGCCTCTAATAGTAGAATTAGTGTGTTTTATAGTTTTTCTAGATCTATATAAGTGTTTTGATGTAGGTGTGAAGTCCCTTTAAGCTGGTGGATAGCCAATAAGAATGGGTGAAGAAATTATGAAAACTTGATTTATTGCAATGAACCTGAAAGAAATGGGAATAATTAAATGTTTTACATTTAGTTATAAATACACCATGTTAGTTACTATTGAAGCACCTTTGGAAGAAGATAATATGTTGGATAAATACATGGAAGCTACTAAGTTTTGGGTAGAGTTGGGGTTGTTGAGTTTTGATGTGCTTTCAATGGATCCTGGCATGGAGGTTGTGTAGTAGAACCCCGCTCAATCAATGAAAGGGCACTGTCAATAGGCCTTGCAATCACTGGAAGGGTATCTTATGAATTCTAAGATTGAGTTGAAAATTTATGCTAAGGGCAGTGAAGCTACTGAGATTCCATGGATGTCAGGTTTACCTATAAGATCAGTTTACAATATGCGTATAAAATGGTAAGACTTTTTTGTACATGGTAGTGATTCCAGGGGTTCTTGGGTACAAGATTCCAAGGACGTGATGGAGGATATGTGGAATTAATTAAGAATATGGACAGATATATGATTTTGGGTTTATGTCCTCTCTGAGTGGCATGTTTGATTAGTAAAGTGGTGTTTGAAATATTAGGAACCAAATTTTTATATCATGCAAACACTAACAGGGACAATGAAGCTGTTAGGGTTTTTTTTAAGAGTCTAATCGAGAATAAAAATAAATTTTTCATGGGAAAAGAGGGAAATGAAAATGATTTTCACTTCAATAGTTGTATTTTCAGGTATAGGAAGGTGATGTTTGACTTGGACATGATATGGGAAACTTTGTAAATCAAAAGAGAGACTTTATTTGATGTTTTTTTATTCTTGATGAATACATATAGTTGGACCTATCCAGTGGGTTATCCTGCTTTTACCATTTATAATCAGCAGAAATTACTTTTTAACTAAGTTGTTGTGTGGCACCAGTGACTGTGGTAGTCTCAATGTCTTGACTAAAATTTTAACAATTTTTGTACGGAGCATGAAGCATGGTTTTGTGGATCAAAAAAACTCCCCATTTGTGGCCTTCATCATGATATGTTGGGGGATTCATGGACATTATTGTTGTAACAGTGGAAATATCCAGAAAGATTTAAAAAATGATGAAGTACATAATGATCTTACAGATGGGGAATTTAACACCATGACACTAGTGAATGGTTCTTCTAATATTGAGTTGAATAGGATGGAATATCCGGATTTTTCTAGATATAGAGCATAAGGTGAGATGGTGGTTGATGGTTTTATTCATTTTTATACCACTTAGGAAGAGAGTAATAAATCAATAGTTAAAAGGGGCGTGAAATTAATCCATTTTTCTATTAAGGAGAGGCTTGTTTATTTAATGGAAAGTAACAAAAATCCAATTCTGAACTTAACCATTCAATTTGGCCTGGTCGGTAATTCTTGGATGATCAAAAATTAGTATGGTCTATCTACAGTTGGATCTTCAACAGGTGAAAGCTATGGGATGTTTCATGCTTGTACTATTCATGAGACAAAGGATGGTGGAACTGAAAGAGGCAGTAGGTATTACATGTTAGGACAATGAGTGTTAGAGAGAGAAAATATGAACTAAAGGTAGAAGAAAAAATTCGTACTACATTTTTGTTGTTTGAGGTACAGATTTCTTATGGAATAAATTAGACTATGGTGAAGAAGAAGATGGAGGACATATAGTAGAAGGAGATGAGATAAAGAGATATCTTTATGGAATACCATTTCCAAGAGCCTGGTTGAATTCTCCCTAGGTCTGAGCCCCACCACAGCCTGTTAGAAACACCCCATATCCAAAATTATTTCCCACATTCAACCCTACCTATTATTTAATACACATAAAAAACCCACCAACAAATCCCACCTACTGTAGTTGAAAAAACAACCTATCCTAATCAAAGTAAAATACTTCCCCTAGGAAATTATTACCATTTTATTTCCCTCCGGTACATGAACCTCCAACCATTACTCTCTAGCACATGAACAGCCTTCCCACTACTCTTAGACAGACACTCTATCACCTAGTACACAACATCCACATTAATAACATTTCCCCCATGATAAAAAACACCATTTCCTCAAGGTTAAAATCTAGATAGACTGACACACTTATTTCTGAAGAAATCATTGCCTGAAAGATTGCATGCCCCTGCTTTCCAGAGAGACAGGAATAGGTCATCTCCATCCAGTATTCTTGAAAAAAAACTATTCTTATATTACTTTCCTATAGATTAAACTTTTCAATTGTCTGAAATAGCACTGATAAGGACCACAATCTCAATTTCCACATATTTAGACCAAACTGACATTTGCACTTGTAAATTTTCTACAACTACAACAACTATCCACAGAAAAATACCAACAACAACTGAAAACTTATGGAAATTTACATCATCCCTTTATGACCCATTCAAAAATAAGTTCCCAATGAAAATTTCATTCACATACAGCTACATGCAGTCATTAAAATTTCTATGAACCATTGTTGATGTGTGAACAATTCCTACCCCGGTTTACACTTGATTAACACCTTCAATTTGATCACTCCTACTAGATGAAATATATGAATAGAATCTTTTTCCCCCCCTTCATCTATTTAGAACTGGTTTACTACTCCAAGATAATATGTTGGTTTATGGGCCTCTATTTTCCATAGGTATAAAACCAGGATCATAATGACCCATTGTAAAATTCACAACTGAAATTTTTTCCCAAAAAATATTTCTCCACTATTTCCATTTCCTTCCAAAAAATAATTATCTTGAATGAAAAATACTATATGAAAATGATGTAAAACTAGTCTCTTGTATCATAGAGGTATATCAAAGGAAATTCCCAGACCCCTCTTTCCAAAAGAGTTTTCCCAACGGATCTTAGAAGTAAAAATGTGTCTGGAGTTTGGAAACTGCACATCCATCTATATATCCCCTCCTCCTCTACCGAAACCTTGAAAAAAACATCATTTATGGAAACATGAAAGTAAAATTCTGATTACAGTTCAACATCCACCCAATAAAGCAGTAAATTTAACCTGGATACCAATGAATTGTTGTAAAGGATCTTCTCCATCAAAATATAGTAGCCAATGAACTATAGTTTCCACTTTCTTATTCCTTACTTTTACAGAATCATGTTGTATCTTCCACCATTAATAAATAAATCATGTGAAATACAACATATTCCTTCCCTGTGAACCTCATAAATATGTAGACCAACCCCCAAAATAATACCATGACACTAACTTTCATTTCGGCTACAACTGTTGTAACAAGTTGTTTCATCTCCAATGTAGTACTCTGTCAACTTAAACTAGCCACATCTGTAAGATATACAAAAGATAACTCATCCCAAATAAGTATTTTCCCTATATTAGGATCCACTAAAATTATTGACAATATAATTCCAAGATTATTGATATTTTCATTCTCATGTAAACCACTAATCACCTTTAGAAAATCATAATCTTTTAAGACCCTAAAAGGCTCATGAGGTTGAAGTGCTTCCCTAAATGGAGGGTGTAACTACTTGGACAAAAATTACTACCTTAACTTGAAATAGTTTCTTTAAAGAGGCACTATCATGATCATTAAGTTTATTTACTTTTTCATGTGTTTCACACAAATCCTATAGGTAATCTGGTAGTTTCAGTGCTCTTGGTGTGGCCCTCCTCCATTTCACCTTCCAGCGGATACTCGACCAAATTTCACATGATCAAAACAATCATAGGAGGTAGTTATAACATTTTATCCCCTCATGGCTCCAACAAGTAGATAACTACATTTCAAAATTTACATGTAGCTACTAGAAAAGATGTATCAATCAGGAAACTCCTCATGTACTCTATTGGTTCACCCACTACTACTAAGAATGGTTTTCCTTAATTGGATTAATACCCAATAGGATGTATCAATAAAATTCATCAATATAGAAGTATAATACATGTTCATCATTCTAAGAGTGGTTTTAGTGAAGAATGCATAGGACATGTGATCTTTCCTTGGAAGGCCAAAGAGGTCATGTGATCCCTAATTTACACAAAATTATCATTTTGAAAAGAATACTTAACATCCCTTGGGATATAAAAAAGTTATGATGGACAAGTGTTGTTATTATAAATGGATTATAAGGAAATGTATTGCTGAAAATATTATTTTCTTTAAAGGTTTGATAATTTAGAGTGTATTATAATAATATAATGAAAAGGTAGTGATAGATAAATTCCCTTTAAAAATAAGATTATGTGAACTACATAAATAGATATTTCGATAATGGAACATGATATATTTTCATGAATCATGGGATTATTCGAAATAATAATAACTTTATGAAAGGGAAATAATGAGAGAGAAATAGAAATCACTCCTAAAAAATAAAATAATGTAATGATAATACAATGAATGTAAAATCATAATTTTATATGAAATTTAAATTTAAAATATATTATAATCAATCTTTATATATTCCTAAAATATTCCAAATTGAATAGAGAACCATGTGAGAGACTCCTTGAGAGAGAGATAAAGAGATAACCAAGGATTTTTTTAAGTATAAGTGAGATTAAGGGTGGTTATTTATATGTGTGGTGAGTGGAATTCCATAAGAAAAAAAACTGATCATTTTCTTCTGTCATTATTTCAAGTGTTCCATTACACCACATAAAGTTCCAATACCTCCATTAATGCTCCACCATAATGGTTAGTTATAAAATTTTTCCAAGAGCACTAAATTGGGAGGATTTTGGTCATGATTACATATTTATGTTGTTATAATTATCGTATTGTGTCATATTTAACCATTTTTAACCATATTTTACTTTTTTACAAAAAATTATCATATTTCACTCCTTAATTTTGATATTCTAATTCCAAATATGTAATCTATTTTATAAAATCTATCTTTTAATAATGATAAATTTAGTTTTTAAATAAGGTAAATATATTTAATAAAAAATGTAGTATCTGGTTAAATGTCATTTTATTATTAAAAGAATTTACTTAGAAATACCACTTAACTCCAAGATACCCAACCCCTTATTGCACTAATATAATTTTCATAGGTAAGGTGTGAAATGATGATACTTTCATGGGTTGGTTCAAACAACATTGATATCACATTGATTTTCACTGTCTTAAACTTATTCGATATAAAATTCCTTTTGAACCATAATTGCTGAAGTTTGGATTGAGTCTAGCCTACGGGAAACCTTAGTTATGCCACCTTTTTACCAATCTCAAATAAATGTTCTTCATATGATACATTTCTACTGGTCAAATCCAGGGTTTTTCCCATGCACTCACATTATTCGTATTTGTATATTTTCCTTTATTACTTGTAGTTATTTTGTTAAATGTGTATCTTTGAGCTTGTGTTGCATATAATTATATAGTAATTTATTACTAAAATTTGTTGAATATTACATTCTCTTATAGAAATTTTTTTCTTGGAATTTCAAACTGTATTTGATTCAGTAAATAACTCTAAGTACTACTTCATTTCTTTTTTATTCTTATGTGTTTCTTCCTTGAACTTGTGGTTCCTTCATAGTATTTTCACCAGTCAGGTTGTCCAATTTCATAGAACTTGCTACCTCTGGTCAAGAATTTGAATTAGTTTCTCTTGTATGATGGATTAAGTTTCAGTTTTACCTCTTAAACATGGATTATATGTTACGGGTCTAACATATACATCATCAATAGAGATACATGATGGTAAATCCAATTGATAAGGCATGGGTAATATTCGCTTCAATATTTTGAAGCAATACCATAGGCTCAATGTTACCTTCCTTCCAAATCTCATGATTCATCTCCAAGGACGTATATTTAGAAATACATGATCACTGATTTGAAACTATAAATCTTAATGTTGGTCTACTTTGGGATGATTTTATGTGTTGATAGCCTTAACATACTTTGTGGTCTCTTAAATCAACTCTAGACCTATCAATTTATGCACAAATAATTCCTCCCAACAACATGGAGTTCAATACTTAGGGTTCAATTTGGATGCTTCAATGATATTTTTTTATTATTTGATAACCCCTCCAAGGGATGTTGTTCCCAATTTTAGGTAAATAGAGTAAACAAGATCTTAACATATATTATATCATCTGGATAGTCCTTTTAGATTGTCATCATTTTTAGGGTCCTAAATATGGCTCAAATATAGCTTCCTGCATAGTACCTATTAAATACCACCCCAAAAGATCAATTTAAACCTTATATCGTGATCACATACACAAGATAGTGGTTTGCCTTGAAGACTCACCACTTCCCTTACATATATCTTAAAAATTTAATCGAGGGATGTGTTTTATATTATTTCCATGAAGCTTACTGACTTTTTCAATCAATCAACTATAACCCAAATAACATTATACCCCTTTTGTACCTACAAAGGCCAATGAAACAATTCATTATGCTATTTCCCCACTTCCATACTGGTACTGTAAATGGTTGCATTATCCTTCTTGGTAACAACAGTTTAGTTTTGACTTATTGATATGCAAGATACCTTATAATATACTCTGTAATTTCATGCTTTATGTTATTCCATTAATAGTTCTCTTAAAGATCTATGCACATCATGGTACTCCTAGTATGTATAGATAAGACTAAACTATGAGAACCATACACCAATTCCTTCTTCAACTTAGGTATTTTTGGAATAAACAATCTCCTCCTAAATCATAAGACTCCCTCTGTGTTAATGTATAACTCAGTAAGATTTCTATTTATCACAAATTCAATTCATTTCATCAACATAGTTCCATCTTGTTTACTTCTCTTGATCTTCTCTAGTAATGATTGTAGATCTACTATCTAGGAAATATATGAGGATATTTATTTTGATAGAATATTTAGATATTTATGTGAGAGTCAACTGTCAAAATTTTACTGTGTAAATGAGTTGAATTGTATTTATGTTCTCATCTTTATTTAATCTATAAATAAAAAAGTCTACTTTATGAGCTATGATATTTTACCTCAATATGTCATTAGAGGAGGATACCTAACCTTACCCACTCCTAATCCCCCCCTAATCAGTGTCGGTTATATTCCGCTGCATGTCCCCCTCATGTCACCCCCCCCCCCCCCCCCGTACGCTCCTGTGCTTGTACGAGACTCTTACATATGAAACTACCACCCTCCAAATCATTGCAATACTGATTCCCAACACGAATTCCACCCATGACGCCTGATATGCTTTCCATCACTGACACTCATTGAAGTCGTCGAAGCCCGCAGACTCCTGCGCACTCGATGTACTTGACAAGGCATGTCGTGCACTCCTCCTGCACCCTCATTTGAGGACTGTGCATCCCTCCTGCTCACTAGCACCAGGACCACCCCATATGTGATGTCCCATGCTACATGTTATCTTCTACTTCCTTCCATGCCTCCACTCTGATTACTTTTTCTTTTCCATGATTGGTAACTTGATGTTCGAGGTGTGCAAATTTAGAACATGTTATCTATCTAATATTCAAACTTTTTCATCATTTAAAGTGCATCTTTACCACTAATAACAACCTTAAGGCTCTACTCTACGACTCCATTCAACATTATCCAAACTGTTGATCTCTCTGATGATGAGTATCAGTATATCTAGTATCAATGTGGTTCTACTTTATCCAATGCTACTATTTCTCATGGTGATGCTTCAAAAAATTGTTTATCCCAGTGGTCTACCTCATGGGTTCTTATCATTGGTTCCTTAGAGAACTTCACTAGAAATGCATGAATTATTTATTCCTATTTCTCAACTTTGATTGGAGGTAATATTACTATGGTTGATGGTTAGATAGTGCCGATTATTGGTTATCGATTTTACTCGATTACACCTAGCATGATGATCTCATCAGTTGCATTTATCCCATGATGTCTCTTTAATTTATTATCTATTAGTAAACTTATAGATTATTTACAGTGTCAGACCATCTTTTCTCCTACTTTGGTTATCATTCAGGAGCCTTTGATGACTCGAGTGCTTGGTAGTGGATGACTTCAGGGTGGTGTGTATGTGTTTGACTTAGCTCTAGCTCTTGCATGTAATATCTCTTCTAATCACACCTTGCAGCTTCACTATCTCCTTTTTCATCCACTTTCCCTCAATATTCATACACTTTTACCAGAAATGGGTCTTATTATTCCTTTTTTTTGTGAGTCCTATCATTACGAAAAATATCATTAGGTCACCTATGTTCCCTGAGAAATCCATCGTGCATCTATTCCTTTTTATTTCATTTATTTTGATATATTAGGGGCCATTTATAGTCCTACTAAATTGATTTATCAGTATTTTTTCACTTTCATAGATGTTTTTGTTGGAACCAAGGCCTTCCATAACTATAAATGGAGTCTGGTTTGTGATTTTTTCCAATCCATACTGGGTTGATCTGGGAGATTTCCTGGCAAGTGATCTTATAGTACAATTTGGTTATAGTGTTGAGGGTGATATATTTTCCCAGTGTTTTCCAAATTTTTGGGTCAAAAAATTTAGAGAATGAAGGATGTTGTTTCAGGTAAACAAAGTTACATTCAAGGATGAAGGTGGATCAAAATGTTGCGCACAAGTGAAGTTTCGAGATCATCACATCAAAATATGACAAAGGAATAAGTTGCATGAAAGATCTTAAATTGTATGGAATTTAGTGTTGTATGACATGGGAAGTTATGCGAATAGTGGAAGTAATGCTAGGAACTTACGTGTAGGGTTATCCATGTTTATAAATATGAGGATACCCCCTCTATTCTAAGTAACTTTTCAAAAAAATATTTTGTGTCTATATCGCATGAAAGAGTTGCACGTAGAAGAGTTGTACACCATAACACTTGTACATAGATTGTTCCTTGTGCTTATCAAGACCAAGTGAAACTCATGGTCTAGTTGTTCGAAAGATAAGGGTTGCACAAAATTTATCTTACATAATTATCTCAAAAGTTGTGTGCAAGTAAAGGTGTTTCATGCAAGTGACTAAGTCACATGACTAGTAGGTTTTGAATATCTGGTTTGTTTGATCCTTTATTTCAAGTTCATCAACTCAGGACTATAGTGTAAGAAACCTTTCTTGTTAGTTAGGGACAAAGAATTAAATTCCAATTTACTGAAGCAAACTTCAAGTCATTAAACTGTGTAAGACTTCACACAAAGCAATGAGAAAGGAGGAGTCGACACAAGTTTTCTAAGGGAGGTAGAGTGTTATCCCTAAAATATTTTAAATACAGTGTGATTTTCATATAGTTACTACATCTAAACTTCTATAATCCAAAATAACTAGTGAATTTTAGTTGATTTAAGTAACACCTACACATTGTCGGCATATGCTCCTTAGACTAGCCCTTAGTGGCGAACCAAGTAAAACTTTTTTGTTGTATCTCTGTATATGAATGTTTAATTACTACACGATTCCATTAGATAGGTTTAACTAGTTCCTACTAATGTGAAAATAATATATGTCACTTTAAAATAAAAAGTTTCCACCATGATTCACCCATCCCCTCTTAGAGTGTTTTGGGGTCCTATAAGTGGTATCAAAAAGAATAGGTTGTTGGAGTTAAATTTTTCCTCTATTTTCTTCATGGATAATTTAGTGAATGTCATTGGAGTAACCCTCTTTGATGGAATAAACTTCTAGATTTGGAATAATAGGATGAGATCTCATCATATATCTTTTATGATGGATGTTCTTTTGGACATTTCATGGGGGATTTAGGTCACTGATGCGACATGTTTTTTTATGACTGAAACAGACATGATAATTCTTGATAAAAATTCCAAAACACAAAATTCCCTTACCAAAACTCTATCTGATTAAATTTATTTAAAGGTTATTAGTTTCACTTCTTCCAAATATATGTGGGAAAAACTAGAAAATATATATGAAGGTGATAATAAAGTAAAGGAGGCAGAACTCTATGTTTTTTACATTAGGTTTGATAATCTGAAAATGCATCCGGATAAAAATATTGAAATATTTTTTAATTGAATTACTGAAATTTTTTGGATCATTTCAAGAACATGGTGAATAAATTAAATATATTTACATTGTGAAGAAAATACTTAGAAGGCTCCCACCTCTGTACAGACCAATGGTGTCTTCCCTTGAGGAAGTGGATTTGTCTAAACTATTTATTGATGATCTTCTAAGAATTCTAGTGGCTTATGAAATGAGAGTCAAACCATAAGATGTAGCCACTCGAGTAAGATAAGAAATGGCATTTAAATCCATGGAAAACATTATTATTCTATAGATAGTGTTGATTAAGATAATGAGGAAGGAAAAATTATTTCTCTTTTTTCTAAGAAATTAAAGAGAGGAAAAGGGAGATTCAGAGGAAAGATTCAACTATCCTATTTTCGATGTGTTAGAGTAGGGAACATTGTCTCTCAGTGCTGAACGAAGTTCGATGATGAAGAAAGTGAAGCAGGATTCATGAAAAAGCCTCATAAATGGTTTTACAAAAATGGAGACTTCAAATCAGGAAAGAAATTATAAAAGAATAGTTTTTTTGTAAATAAGAACAAGATGATAATGATTTTTTGGAAGTTGCGGAATGAGAGTTTAAATCTGAATCCCAAGCATCAATGACAACTACAGTTGAAATGGAAGAACCTTCAAAAGACAAAGATAATCATTTGATTGGTGTTTTTGATCTCATGGTGGAACTTTAGGAAACTCTTGATAAGCTTGAAATTCAAAGAAATGGAAATATAGAGATGATATCCATTCTAGAAGAGTCATCAGAGAATTTAAATAAACTTAAAATAGAAATTGATCGACTAGAATTAGTGGTAGAAGAACCTTTAATGACTCTTGAAAGCTCAGAAAAAGCTGTGGAATTTAAGCTCAGGATTGAAGAGTAGGGAAAAGTCATCAATGAACTTACATATAGACTATGGGATAGGGATAAAATAGTTGAGGTACTTGAATAAGAAGTTGTAACTCTTAAGAGTAAATTGTAAACTAAATCAAAATCAAGGGAAAAAAAGAAGAAATTACAGTTTGGAAGATTCTCGAATTCATAGTTGTTATAAAGAGATAAACATGGTTTTAAAGGATTAGATAAGGCCTTGAATGATGAGAGATCCACATGTATGGGAAAAATGGAATTGGTTATGATGTAGAAACATCAAAGGCTGAAAAATGTATGATCCAAAATAAAGGGAAGTAGAAAGCTGAACATATCACAAAGGTTCCTGATGTTATAATAAAACATGCTTCGAGTCAAATAGAAAAGAGAGATGAAAATGATCCTCAAGTAACCAGAAAGGACTACCACTCAAGAATCATTACAAGATAAGGGGGCATGAGGATGTATGGAAGTGATAATACATTACCCCATATGAAATTTCAATTTTGTGTCTTACCATGTCATACAGTGAAGAGTCAAGAATCTATCTAAATGGGTAAGCACTTGGAATTAAAAAAAGAAGAATGAGACCATATCCTTCATCATATAGATAAAATAGTTTCTAGGGAAATTTTTTTAGGTATTCTAACTAGGACTGTAAATCTATTCATTTTAGGCAGAAGAAAGGAGGGATCATTACCTATAGAACATATAGACAATCCAATACCCACCAACCAAGAAAAGTTACTCTTAAAAATAAGTATTATCCTATAAAAGAAAAATATGAGTATGATGAGCCCATTCATATTGAAAATAGATTGGAAAGTCCGTCTTTATCCTCCACCCAATTGAGTGTCTCATGGAAGGAAAAAAATAAAATCAAAAAATCTAACCTTGAAAAAATAGCTCTCAAAGCTACAAAGAAAATTGGTATCTGGATTATTGATATTGGATTCTCATCCCACCTGATAGGAAATGATTATTTGTTGAATAATGTTATGAAAAAAGATTGTTGGAATAGTGATATTTGGGAAATATGGATCTCTAAATATGAAAATTAGTGGAAGTACAGAAATAGAAAATGATGGGATAAGGAAAACTAAAGTTCTCTATGTAGATGGTTTCTTTCACAATATCCTTGGTGTGATTCAACACTATGACCCGGGACTGATAGTGAAATTTAACCAAAAGAGGTGCCTTATTGAAGGAAATATAGACAATTCTCTCATGAAAGGATTCATGATACATGAAAATTTATACCAGTTTAAAAGTAAAGGGAACATTTATCACTTAACAGTTGAAGAAGAAAACAATTTGTGGCACCATAGGTTGGGTCACATTAATCAACAAAGCGTGGAACATATATCTAAGCTCAATATAGTTATTCATATTCCCAATATAAAGCATGATCAAGAAAATACATGTGATGTATGCATGTGAGGAAAGATGGTCGGGAGTTTATATCGGTCAAAGAAAAAAAGAGCATTGAATATGATTGATCTTATCCACACATATGTATGTGGTCCAATAAATGTGGTTGAAACATATGAATAGAGGTACTTAATTATTTTATTTATGATTATATTAGAATGGATTGTTTAATTATTATATAGAAGAAACAACTAGTGCTTAATTTCATGAAAAGTTATCATCGAATAGCTAATAATGAAACTGGTTGCACAATCAAGATTATACAATCTGACAATAGAGGAGAATACACATCCATTGAATTTGAAAATTACCTCAAAAACAAGGAATAAATCATGAAGAGGATATAGTTAGAACCTCATAGAAAAATAGAGTTTTTGAATTCAGAAATAAACAGGTGAAAACTATGGATAGAACTATTATGATTGAGAGTCGTATTTCTCATCACTATTGTAAATAGGTCGTTCATGTAGCAGTGTACACTCAAAACTGAACAGAGCTTTTTATGAGAGGCCCTAAGACATTGTATGAGTTACAGTATGGAAGGAATCCCTCTCTAAATTACTTTTGTATTTTTGGAAGTAAATTTTTCATACGAGACAAAGAAGGAAATCAAGGATAGTGTTTTAATGCTGTAGATGAAGGAATAATATTTGGATATTCAATGAAGAGTAAATCATACAAATGTTACAATAATCATCTTGGATGAATTTTGTAAAGAAGTGATGTTAAGATCGTTGAAGATAAAACCATAAATACCTCAAGGATCTCATATGATGATATGATAGAAGATGAAGAAGAAAGTAGATAAGGGAAAGATTCAAATGTTAAAATAGTGTAAGGCTTGAAAAACATTCAAGGATCACAAAACAATGATGATTTGGAAGAAGAATCAAAAGAAGAAATTGTGGCTAATAAAACTTCATTAGAACCTCATAGAAGAAATAGAAGAGAAGAAACTGATCAATCCAACATCATTGGGTATTGGAACACACCCACACAGACAAAGAGAGTGATGAATTAAGTACATTCTACCTTCTTATAAATTTTGGAACCAACCTCATTTGAAGATGTATTAAAGTATGAATCATGGGTTAAGTCCATGAATGAAGAACTAAATCAAATTGACAAGAACCAGACATGGGATCTTATTAAGAGACCTAAAAATCATAATATTATCAGAAAAAAAATGTATCTTTAAAAACAAATTTAATGAGCATAGGAATGTGATCAGAAACAAGTCATTCTTAGTATGTAAAGACTATATAAATATTTAAGAAATTGATGTTGAAAAAATATTTCCCCCAGTAGCAAGACTGGAGCTGATCGGGCATTTCCTTTCCGTGGAAATTTAGAGAGAGTACAAAGTTTATCATATGGATGTCAAAATGGATTTCATAAATGGAATTCTAGAATAATAAGTATACATTGAACAACCAATGATATTTATAATTGTAAATTATGAGACTAGGGTTTAAGATTAAATAATTCTCTCTATGCTCTGAAGCAGGCACCATGATCATGGTATTCTCAACTCGGTTCTTATATCAAGAAGCACGAGTTTAAAAGAGGAGGTTTTGACCATAATCTCTTTGTGAAGAATTATCAAAAATATTACTTTATGGTTCTTGTGTATGTGGATGATATTATATTTTGTGAAATTAGGAAGGTTTCAATGGAAGAATTTTCTAATCACATGAAATTTTAATTTTAAATGTCCATGATTGGTAAAATCACATACTTATTGGCATTTTAAGTGATTTAGAAGATGGATTACACCTTCATTTCTCAGGAAAAATATTCAAGAGAGTTTTTGAATAAATTCAACATGCATAACTCCAAACTAATGTCGACTCTAATTACAGTTGTAAAAAAACTTGGACAGCATGAGTATGAGACATCTGTGGATCCCACACTATACAGGAGAATAATTTAAATCTTATTATACTTGACTATAACGCAGTCATATATCATCTTTACAACATTCTTATTGGCCCGCTTTCAAAGTAATCTGAAATATGTTCATTTGTAAGTAGTTAAAAATAATTTTGAGGTGCATTCAAGGTACTCCCAATTTTGACATAAACTTTACAGTATGAAGAGATAATGAATTAAAATCATTTTCAGATGCTGATAGGGCTCGAGATGTGTTTGATAGAAATTACACTGGTGGTGGTTCATTTTTCATTGAAAAAAATCATGGGATGGTTGAGAAATAAATAAGAAAGAACTTCACTTATCATGGAAGAATCAGATCATATCTATAATACGAAATCATGCACTAAGACGGAATGCAAGAAATGGGGTGTGATTAAAATGTAGCATGTTGGAATGTAATCCACTTGGTCATCAGTTCCAATATACTTCATTTAAATCACATAGCTTAGTGCATGATTTCATATTAGATATATACTAAACTTACTAAGATCAGATATCACTTCATCAAGGAAAAAGATGAACAAGGTGTGATTAAAATGAAGCATGTTGGAACTGATGACCAAGTGGATTACAATCTAATTATGTCTATGGAAGCACATGTGTTCAAGAAACATCGATTCAACCTTATTGTTCAACCACCTCCCAATTCATTAGTAGGTTACAAATGTTCCCCTCTCCATATTTTTGTTAACTTTTTTAATCTATTTGTGGAAGTGATGGATGTTTATGGGGGAGATATGATTCCGGAGGAGTTTTTTTATCTTTACATGTTTAAATATAGGTTATTTGTGTAATGAATTATATTTTCCTGAATTTATTTTTATAAAATAATTGGAAAAATTTCTAGACTAGGCATTGAGACGGCGTGCTATTCTGAGGCCTGGTGTGCCCGGAACAATTTTTTGAAAAATTTTATGTTTTTAATAACATTATTTCATGTATTTCCTAAAAAAGATTAATTACTCTTAAATGGGTGACGATATTAGAAATATGAGGGCATCGTTAAGATCATAGTAGTGGATTTAACCTAGGTGATACATAACTTATGTTGGTGTGGGTCTTATGTGAAAAAACCCGAAACGGATGTAACTGTAAACAAAATAATTAAATAAAATTGTTTTATTTTTGAAATCCTAATAACTCATGAATGGTGACTCGAATTGAAAATACAAGACCATTGTTGAGTTCATAATGTGGTGTTTTCCTTAGGTAGGGCCTAACATCAGCCAACATGGGCCGACTGTGAATGTTTTTGGATGTATCGATAATAAAATATTTAATAAAAATATTTTATTATGAAGCAGAAAGGGTTTCCTTTTTAAATAAAATTTTTTATATAATTCAGGGGTATTGTCATAACCATGGAATTACTATGAAAATATAAGAAGGATCTCTCTCCAATGAACTCTAGTGGATCCAGAATTGGTGATGATGGATTGGAGATCAGAACCTGGATCGAAGATCTACAGATCGAAGAACGATGATGAAACAGCTTCGCATTCATCAACAAGTAATCCAAACTCTAGGTAGGGCATTTGATCTCTTTTTTGATTTCCTTCCCCCTTCTTATATTCAACGATGAACACAGACCAACCAACAAATAGGTTCATCCGTGGTTCGGTTATTCTTGCAGGATGGTTAAATTTTGGAGTTAATGGGTGATAGATCTTTTTTATTATCCTTAACATTCTTTGTTAATCCTTATAATAAGGAATAATTGAGGCCAACTTGAAAAAAGGTCAAGATTCATCCTCTGGGAATTAATGTGATTTTATTATCTCCCTTAAATCTCTCATGTTCTTCATGTGCTCTTTGTATTCTCCCCACTATTGAAACCCCTATGTGAACGATCGATTATTTCCCCTTCAATCCAAAGTGTAATAATACAAGATCGAGATCCAACCCCCAAAATGGAACAAAAGAGGTTCATTGGTAGGGGCAAGATTTAGCTATAACAGGGGTGCACAACAGCAAAAGGCTGCAACGCAGGATGGCAGCCGGAGGCGGCGGCTCAGGTCGGTCTAGGCAGACAGCCCGTGGGGTGGTCGGTGGCGGCGATAGGATGCGGTCTGGCGGGTCTGATGAATTCATAGTTCGAGGGCAGGATGGTGGGCCACCGATCGGGTGGCCGATGGAGTCGGTAGGATGTGTTCCAGTCGGGACCGTGTGGGAGACCATAGCCGAAGCGGTGTCGCAAGCGGTGACTAGGGGATGGGCCGAGGACGGCCCGTGTCTGTTGCAGGTGGTCCGCGTGGACCCTGTAGTGGTGGTGGAGCCATGGGTTAGGTGGATAGCAGGTTGACCACATGAACATGGTGTGGAATTTCATGAAGCTGGGTGTCACGTGGTTGGGGAGGACCTCATGCAGCACACCGAGCTAGCCTACATGCAGTAGGTCAGACCACAGAAGTTGGGTCGCTCCAGTGGCCCAGCAGGATCAGTCCAGCAGGCCTAGCGGGACAGGCTGATTCAGACCTAACTAGACTAGGCTGGTTCATGTCATCTGGACCGGGTCAGGTCATCTAGTGGGTTGGGTCGGGTCTAACGGGTTGGGTTGTACCTCCTTATAATAACAGCAATAAAATTCAAACCGTGTATTTGTTTGATCAACCGTTTGCAGAAATGAGACCCTTACAAAGATACGATACTTTTGAGATACTTTGTGTGATCTTTTTTGTATGTTGGCATATTACCTAATATCTTGATTAGTATGTCCTCTCGGAACAAGCGCGCTATGAGAGGAATCATGCAACTGGTGGGGACCTCGAGACTGAGTGTCTTATCTAGATTGGGTGTCCTATCAAGGCTGATTGTCTTATCGAGACTGGAAATCTTATTAGGAATTATCCGGTACTCCCCTTTCCTACCAGGGTGTGGTTCCTCTAGTCACTGAGCGGTACTCCCTTACCGAGTTAGGATGCGGGTCCTTGAGACTGAGTGTCTTATCAAGACTGGTTGTCTTATCGAGACTAGGTGTCTTATCAATACTGAGTGTCTTATGGAGACTGGGTGTCATATCAAGACTACGTGTCTTAACATGTGGGTAGAAGGTTTTCCATTATAGATGGATCTCCCTTGGTGGTTGGATAAAGTTACGAGGAGTGGGCCCATTCACTTGGGGTGAATGATGCCTAGATAAGAGTTAGTGATCCCTCGATGGACTGAGGAGCGGTCCACTCCATTCAAGAATGACAGAAGATTCCTGAGTTAGTTAGGGGAAGTACTCCCTTAACGGTGGGGTAGTGGCGAGGGGTGATTCCTTCCACTATCTCTTATTATAGAGGATGCATGTGGTGCATAGTTGGAGCAGTGCTCCCTCGACTATGTGTAGTGGTGAGGGGAGGGCCTCTTCACTTTTGTTTCTTAGCTTGTGTTGGGTGCAAGGTGATAATGACTAGACCTCTAGTGTTGGTCATTGGAGATAGACCTAGTAAAATTTTCATGATGGAGTACATCACTCTTATGGGTGTCATATGAGATGGTTGGGATTATGGAGTGTGTCCTCCTGGTTTATGTGTTACGATTCGAGCCTATGATGAGAATCTTGTTGTTGGCTATGAGGATAGGAACCTTATGATGCTTAGTGTCTGAGAGCAGTATATCTAGATGTTCTTGGTATATGTGTTGTAGACATATATTTGTGTGCAACTAACTATATATCATTTATTTCTTTTTGATGTACTTCGTGTATTCCTTAGTAGTACTCTTTTTTGGTTTTGGGGTGTCCTACTGAGTATTGTTTTACTCAACCCTATACGAGATTATCCCGCATGTGTCGTCTCTTGTAGAGATGAGCGATGCTTTGATGGAGTCCTAGGTGGACCCAGACCAGGTGGTGCTTAGAGAGACCAGAGAGTCGAGGTGTGATCTTGTGGCTTCCGATAATTATCCCTATACCTACCCTTTAGGTATGGTTTTCTACGGATGAGTTTCAGGGACATGTGTGTTCACTTTTTCAGACTCTTTCTTTTTGTGGGCATTTATTATGGCCCTATTTACTTTCTATTTTACTATTGTGCTCTATTGTTAGTATCATAGTGGTATGAATTCTTGTTTACTTAGTGTTTTTCATTTCATAATTTTGGTCTTGGAGATGTGTGCGTGTGTATAGGTACTTAAGAAAATGCCTCTTATTTGTGGGATATGCCTACTCTGTGCTAGTTTCTATCCCCTATCCATTGGCATCGGGCTTGGGGTAGTCACAGCACAGGCCCCTCTAGGGTGAGTCATGATAGAGTGGTATCAGAGCAGTCGGTTCTACTTAAGTACCGAGAGTCTATGAGGTTAGTTTGGGGTAATGGTGTCGAGTGTTTCGAGTTCGTCTTTTAGACTAGGGAATCCATTATTGGTGTGGTGGCTGAAGTATACATACACCAGGACTCTGGACACCTTCTTCTTTACTCGGTACATGAAAACATTGGTCGTAGTAAAATAAATGGTACATGAATCATATAGTAATGGGTTTTAGTTCCATGTCCTTCTCGAGTCAGCACTCCAGGTATACTATATTGACCGTGGTACATCATGTTTTATTATAGGATGTCTTCGTATAGATATCAAGCTAGTATTATGATGTGTGATCATGGAGATGATCCTCCTAGTGACGAGGTGTCAGTGTAGAGGTTTTTACCAGAGACAACACCTCCAGGTGGTGCACCATCCATGCCACCACCTGTTTAGTAGCACATTTTACTCGTACTACTAGCGAATGAGGTGCACATGCTAAGCACGCTTCACGAGTTTCAGAAGAAGATACCCCTAAGGTTTAGAGTAAATCCTGATACACTTGTGAATGAGGTATGGATTGAGGTGGTGATCCATGTTTTTTATCTAGCTAGGACACCAACAGATCAAAAGGTGCTCCTGATAGCGGGCGTTCTATATGGATTAGAAGGGTGGTAGTGGGGTTTTGTTACCTGATATTACAGTGTGGAAACTCTTCCATGGATAGAGTTTGACAACATTTTCAGAGAGGAGTTCTCACCATATGAGCTAAGGGATAGGCATATATAGGAGCTTCTAAAGTTACGACAGGATGACATGTTAGTATCTGAGTATTCATCGAGACATACCAACCTTTCCAGGTACTCAATGGATATGATTCATGACCACTACTTCAGGGATCAAGCCTTTGAGCAAGGTCTGCGTAGGGATATCCAAGACAGTGTCACCCCCCTTTTTGAATACCTACTTATACTAGAGTACTAGAGAGAGCCTTGGTGGTGGATATTTCCTTGGCTGGGAAAATAAAACCAGTGGTATTCAGTATGGGAAGGCAAGAGTAGAGAACTCGGCAGTAAGAAGCTGACGGTAGTCACAGGGATCTGAGAAGAACAGCCAGTTTAAGAGATGATCCCAAGGTATCATGAGTCATAAGAGGGAGATGCTGTGTTACTTATTCCATGGTTAACAAGACATATAGCTCAATATTTCCAAACCCATCATATAGTTAACCAGGAGATAATCGAGGGACCACCGAGGAAGAGGCAGAGGCAGGAACAAGGTGATTCATAGGGCGGCATACATGGAAGAGGAGTAGGAAGAGTAGAATAAGGTGGTCAACATTTTGACATGTTACCACCACCACCCCTAGGTGGTCCAAGTCAAGCACAAGGAGCTGATGGACGGGGATGAGGCTAGATGCAGGTGATGGATTCTTATGACCTATAGGCTCCAAGGATGATACAAGGTATGATCTGTGTCTTTTCCACCTTAGCTATAGTTTTCATAAACACTTGTACTAATCATTCCAATCTTTACACAAAACGTTTTTGATATTTTAAGATTTTTATTGAACTGTTTACTCGATCCTCACACTTAGAGACTCTTATAGGAGGATACCTAATAATCATGCACTGGTTCCGACAGTGTGACCCAACTCTTAGAGGCGAGAGTTTCGGATGGAATCTCTTGGTAGAGGCATCGAGGCCTTACGATGTCATTCATGGAATGAACTAGTAATACATAGTTCATGCTCAGATTGACTATTTTAGGTGAAGATTTTGGTGTGTCCACAGAGGTGAAAATTAGTTCTCATTATTAGTGAAATGGAAACACAAACAACACAAGATGGACTCCCACATAGGAGGGTGTTGTTGATTACTCATCAATTGGCTATCCCAACCCTCGGTGATTTAGATGTTATGAGTCCTTAGTATCCTGTAGTGGGGGCGGAGTTGTAGTGGATACGATGGAGGTTGAGACAGATGCGTTGGATAGAGTTCCTCCAAGACTATGAATTTGAAATTTTTTATACTCCTCAGAATGGGAACATGGTAGTAGATACTCTCAACGAGATATCTTGTTTATAGTTACTAAACAAGGCATCAGAGTAGTAGAACTCATTATAGTTATCCTTCGTGGATGGATTTAGAGTGACTTCTCTTTAGACGATGGTTGACATCTTTCCACTCTTAAAATGATCAAAGGAGGCATAGCTAAAGAATACCGACTGTGAGACCCTACATTCTCAGATGTCCATAGGTAATACCCATGATGGACATTCAAAAGGTGGGGAGAACGTCATTATTTTCAGGGTATGCACCGTAGTAACAAAGATGTTAAGGGAGGAGGTTCTACATAAGTTCCATAATTTCCATTTGGGTAGTACATTCCCTTTAGATCCATGAGAGTTTATTGTGTGGAAACTCTAAATATCTTTCTTTAGGGCTGAGGGAACAGTTTATAGTTTTATTTCCTACTTCTTATGATTTAATGTGATCTTGAGATAGCGAAGAATGGAGGGATATTATGGTATGTGGGGCAAGGAGGCCTAGTTTTTGTGATACTAGTAGTTTTCTTGAGTGGTGAGATGCATCGGGATATGTGTAAGGGTGTCGAAGAGGACACCAGGGATGACAGAATGAGTTGAAGTTGGGCTTATATGTTGATATGAATGTTGGGTGCCTGTTTGAATCAATTCTTAGTTGATCAACTCACCAGGTCAATCCACTTAAAGTGGGGAGAATATAATGACTTGGATTTTTCTAAATTTATTTTTTGAAATTAATTGGAAAAATTCCGAGACCAGGTGTTGAAACGGCGTGCGATTCTGAGACCTGGTGTGCCTTGAAAAATTCATTGAAAAATGTTAAGTTTTTAATAACATTGGAATGCAACTTTTCTAAAAAAGTGGAAAAACTATTAAATGGGTGCTCAAATCAGAAATCTGAGGGCAATGTTGAGCCTAGAGGAGTAGATTTACACTAGGTGTGACTTAAATTAAGTTGGCATGGGTTTTCTTTGGAAAAACCCGAAAAGGATGTAACTATAAATAAAATAATTAAATAAAATTATTTAATTATTCAAATCCTAATAACTCATGAACGGTGACTCTGATTGAAAATCGGATACCACAGTTGTGTTCATAATGTTTTTTTCCTTAGGTATGGCCTAACATTGGCCGATGCAAGCCAAATGTGAATGTTAGTTTTTGGACGTATCGATAATAAAATATTTAATAAAAATATTTTATTATGATACAGAAAGGGTTTCCTTTTTAAATGAACATTTTCAGAGAATTCAAGGTTATCATCATAACCCTGAAATTCCTCTGACTAGCAAAGAATGATCTCTTTACAATGAACATTAGTGAATCAAGAATCAGTGACGATGGATTGGAGATCGGAACATGGATGAAAAATCACTGGATCAATGAATAATGATGATGCTGCTTCGCATTCATCAACGACCAATCCAAAATCCAAGTAGGGAGTTTGAACTCTTTGTGATTTCCTTTATCCTTATTATATTCAACAACGAACGTGAACCAACCAACAAATAGGTTGATATGCGGTTCGGTCATTCTTGCAGGATGGTTAAATTGTGGGGTTAACAAGTGATAGATCTTTGTGATTATCTTTATAATTATTTTTTAATCCTTCTATCAAGGATGAATCAAGGATGACATGGAAAAATTATATGATCTGTCCTTCAGGTGTTCATGTGCTTTTATTCTCTCCCCTTAATCTCTAACGTTCTTCGTGTGTTCTTCATCTTCTCCTAGCCTTTGAAACCCCTATACGAACGATCGATCGTTGCACCTCAGATCCATGGTTCAATTATCTGAGATCGAGATCTAATGCATGTGATGACACAACAGAGGTGCAATAGAAGGCACGGTGAGATTTTCCCGGAATAAGGGCACACAGTGGTGAAAAGTGGCGGTGCACAATGGTGGCTGAAGGTGGTGAATTCGGTCGGTCTGGGCGGGTCACCAGTGGGGCGGTCGGTGGCGATGACAGGACGTGTCCCGGTGGGTCTGGACTAGGAGGAGCGTGAGGGAAGGATGACATCCTACCTATGGGGTGACCGATGACGGCATTAGGATGCGGTCCAGGTGGGACCACATGGGAGTTCGGGCCTGAGAAATGCCACAGGCGACTGGGGGACACGGAAAGGACGGGTCGCATTTGTGGCAAGCGGGGTGTGTGGACCTTGCAGTGGCAGCGAATCTACAGGGTTGGAGGATGGTGGTCTGACCAAATGAACATGGTTTAGTTCCATGTGGATCTAGGTGGCACGCAGTCAGGGAAAACCACATGCGGCGCACGGAGCGGGCCCGCATGCAGCGGTTCAGACCAAAGAAGTTGGGCCGCTATAGGGACCCAATAGGCCTAGTCTAGCAGAATCAACGGGACAGTCCAGTTTGAGCCATGAAATTTCAGGCCAGATTGGAATGGTCAGGGTTAGGTCAGCTGGACCGGGTTGGGAGAGGTCTGGTGGGTCAGGTCAGACCAGGACCGGACTCGGGTCGGACCAGGACCGGACCCGGGTTGGACCTCTTTGTAATAACAGCCATAACATTCAAACAGTGTGTCTGTTTGATGATATGTTTATGGAATTGAGACCCTTGTTATGAGATTTTACTTTTGAGATAATCTAAGTGATTTTTTTGGATGTTGTCATATTACCTAATGGCTCGAGGCATAGGTACTCCCAGAACGAGTGTGCTATGAGCGGAATCATGTGGCTGGCGGTGACCTCGAGACTGAGTGTCTTATCGAGACTGGGTGTCTTATCATGACTGATTCGGTACTCCCCTATACTAACAGGGTGTGGGTCTTCTATTCATTGAGTGGTACTCCCCTACTGAGTTAGGTTGTGGGTCCTTGAGACTGAGTGGCTAATAGAGACCTGGTGTCTTATCGAGATTGGGTGTATTATCGAGACTCAGTGTCTTATTGATACTAAGGGTATTATTGGGACTGGGTGTATTATTGAGACTATGTGTCTTAATATGCTGGGAGTAGGTCCTCCATTATAGATGGAGGTCCCTCAGCAGTTGGATACAGTTACGAGGAGCGGGCCCATCACTTGGGGAAAATGATACCTATATAAGAGTTAGTGCTCCCTTGACGGACTGAGGAGTGGGATACTCTATTCATGAGTGAAAAAAAGTTTCACCAGTTAGTTAGGGGAAATACTCTCTCAACTGTGGGTCAGTGGTGAGGTGTGACTCCTTCCACTCTCTCTTTCTAGAGAGGATTCACGTGATGCATAGTTGGAGTAGTTCTCCCTCAACTGTGTGCAGTGGTGAGGGGAGAGCCTCTTCACATGGGTTTTTTACATTGTGTTGTGCATAAGCTGATGATGATTGGACCTCTAGATCTGGGCATTGGAGATAGACCTATTAAAATTTTCCCGATGGAGTGCATCTCTCGGACAGGTTCCATCTAATATGGTTGGGCTCATGGAGTGTTTCCTCCTAGTATACATGTTATAATTCGATTCTATGATGATAATATTGTTTCTATCTATGAGGATAGTAACATTATGGTACTAAGTGTCTAAGAGGAGTATATATATATGTTCTTGATATTTGTGTTGTAGATCTATATCTATGTGGAGTTGGCTGTATTTTGTGTATTTCTTTGTGGTGCACTTCATGTACTTCTTAGTAGTATTTATTTGTGGTTTTGGGGTGTCCTACTAAGTATTATTTTGATCACCCTTTCATGGGATTTTCCCGCACATTTCGTGTCTTGTGCAGATGATTGATGCTTTGATGGAGTCCTAGGTGGACCAGGACCAAGCAGTTCTTAGAGAGACTAAATAGTCGAGGTGTTCTCTTGTGGGATTTAGAAAGATTTACATGTACCTTCCCTTCATTTAGGTTTTGAAGGATACGTATGCAGTGGAATCATGGCGGTTGGGTGGGGAAAAACATTTCCTTTTCCGTAATGGATGACCAATCCATGATCATTTCGATGATAAACACCTGTATCCACAGATTAGGATCAATGATCTAGATAAAAGAAGAAACAACATTGGATCCTAGATAGAGGATCTTGCACATCATGTTTATAATTAATTTAATTAATTTCATAAAGAAAATAATTCCTAGATCTTTGATACTTTCTTCATTGATGATTTTGATCACCCGAAATGACCCTTCCGGATTTTCTCATTATGATTGAGAGGATCCAAACCAGAATCCCTCTAGTGGTGATCCACACGTGCTCTGATGGCTTCTGATCGACATCACTCATTCTTCGGGTGCTAGCACGGAAAAGAGAGTACCTTGCATCGATCATTCTTGATCTCCTGTTCTTCGGTCTTGAAGAACATCTATCATTCTTGAGAGGTGAGAGAAAAGTATTCGAGAGAGAAATTGTTTGGATCAACAATTCTCAATTCACTGAGAATTCTGTACTTTGGTAAAATAGACATACCTGTCTATTTATCAACAAGGGGATTTGGTTAAAATATTTAATTTCATAATAGAAATTAAATATATTCATAACCATATCGAAAACCCATGCTATATAATAAAAATAACATCAACATTATTCATGGTGTGCTAACTTGCACAAAGTGGAATAATAAATGAAATTCATGCCACATAATGATAATAGGGTTGTTATTATTTTTCCTTGTGCCAACTACTTAAATAATTAGTTACCATCTTCCAAATATTATTTTACTACCAGACCTGCCTTGGTATGCTCAAACTTAACTTCCATTTATTGAACACCCGAATAAATAAATAATGTATTCACTTAAATAAATATTTCATTTACAAACTAGTAAATAAATATTTATTAAATGTTAAATAAAATAAATATTTATATTTTATTTAAAATTCGGTGAATAAATATTTATTTAATTTATAAAATCATTTTTACTTGAATAAAATTATTCCATGGTCTTCAGAATAATATTTATTCTATTAATTAAATTCAAATATAATTTAATCAAGACCACTAAAAAACACTTAGTGTGTGACCCACTAGGATTATTTCTTGTGGGAATTAGGAGGGATTGCCTAATATCCAAGAGTTTTTTCTAGAAACAGGTCAAGGAACCTAAGAGAAAGAACTTAAAGTCGTAATAATGACATCCACATAATGCTCACATTGTAATATAATCCCTTTTTCTCAATATCTCATCAAGAATGTTTCATTACAGTTTCATCAACCATTATGCTTGATACATCATTATTTGACTACCTAAAACAAACTTTACATTACACCATGTCCATTGAATTTCATGAAAACATTCTATTTCAATCAAAGGGTTGAGTTATCAACTTCCATAAATGGAAGGGACAAATCCTTCCTCGACTTATCCATTAATAACATGTCACCCATGACACACCCAACATACCCTACTTCCCTCCAATATATAGAGTGATAGTTTTCATTAGTAAATCAAAGTGCATGAGTCATGACACACATTAATGGTAATATTAATGTCTAAGGACCATTACACGTGCTCGTAGATAGGAATATCTGATGAAACCAAAACATGTGGAATTCCTACCAGCGGGTCTGTTCTTATATTCTCCCATCTTTGAGATTACCAAGTCTGAACTTCATGGGAGGAAGTATCATCTGATTAAGAGTACTAGAACCTGGTGTTATTTATATTATGATCCCCATCATAGTATTCCATCCAACCTCATAACTATATTTATGAATATTGTAATAGAACATCAAGGTTCTCATCATAGCAGGGAACTGCTATGACCTTGTCAATGTGACAAATACTCCCATGAATTATTACATAATAATCAAGAAAAACAATGAAAAATATGTAATAATATGTTTAATATTTAAATACATTAAATATTTATGTAATCAAAGTAAAAAAAGTTGGTTCTAGGACACCAACTCTTACAAAATCTCACATGGACTAGAGCCAACAGCCTATGACATTGAGTCCTCTAGACATCACATGATGATCATGTTTCTGATGAGTCAAGGATTTAGTCAAGGGGTCATCCACATTGTCATCTGTGGAAATACTGGTCACTGCAACATCCCATATTTGATAAAAATCCCTCAAGAGATGATACTTATGAATTATGTGCTTAATCCCCTAATGTGACCTTGGATATATTTTGAGATCAACCACTACAGTACTATCATGATAGAGTGTGATGGTATCTTTACTACTAGGTACTGAATCCAACACTTGGATGAAACTTTGCATCCAAACTACTTATTTAGCTGTTTCAGAAGTTGTGTTATACTCAGAATCAACTATAGAATCTGCGACCACACTCTACTTTGAGCTCTTCCAACTCACAGTACCTCCATTAAAAGTGAAGATGTATCCCGTTTGTGACTTCATGTCATCTTGATAAATCTAGAAACTAGAATCTGTATATCCTCTAATGAATATTTTCTTATCTCATCCATAAACCAGGAACATATCCTTAGTATTCCTCAGATACTTATAGATAGTCTTGACTACCACCCATTACTGGTCACCTGGTCCAGCATGATATCTACCTACCACACTCCATGCGTAGGAAACATTTTTCCTAGTACATAGAATAAAATACATGATTGACCCAATAGAGGATGCGTATAGAGTCTATTCCATTTTCTTTATTTCCTCATGTGTATGAGGACACATTTTCTTAGAAAGATGAATTCCATGTGATATTGGCAATAATCCCCTCTTGTATTGTTCTATAATGAATCTCCTCAGTATGTTTTCAATGTATATACTTTGACTTAGGCCTATTAATCTATTTAATCTATCATGATGGTTCTCGATCCCAAGAATATATGCCTCCTCACCCATGTCCTTCATGGAGAAGCATTGATTAAACCATGCCTTAATAGACTGTAAGATGGTATCTCATTTCCAATAAGTAATATGCCATCAACGTATACTATTAGGAAAATGACCACACTTCCACTAAACTATTTGTTGAAACAAGGCTCACATTCATTCTTAATAAAACCAAATTTCGTTATGGCATCATCAAAATGAATGTTTCGTGATCAAGATGCTTTCTTTAATCTATAAATGGATTTCTGCAACTTACATACCTTATTGGAATCCTTTGGAGTCAAAAAACCTAAAGTTTGTGTCATGTAGACATCTTCATAAAGGTTCCATTTAAGGAAGGTTGTTTTGACATCCATTTTCCAAATCTTATAGTCATGGTGAGCCGTAATGGAAAGTATAATTTTGATGGATTTCATAATTGAAATTGGTGAAAAGGTTTCTTCATAGTCAATGCCTTGACACTGTTTACACCCTTTTGCAACCAGTCATACCTTATAGGTACTTAATTTTCCTTCAATGTCCAGTTTCTTCTTGAATACCCATTTGTAACCAATAAGATTTACATTAACTAGAGGATCTACCAAAATCCAGACCTGGTTTTGGTACATTGAATCCATTTTAGAATTCATGGTTTCTTTCCACTTGGAAATATATGTGCCAATTAATGCTTCCTTGTAGGTTAGAGGACCATTGTTATCAACTAATAATGAGTCACCATCCTTGGTATCTAGAAAACTATACCATTTCGACGCTTTAACATCTCTTGTACTCATACATGGTACTTGTGTCTCTGGAACAGGTCTTTCTTCCATGAGGCTTTGTGGAAACTACTCTTGTACCAACTCTTGTATACCTTGAGCCTCAACTTCATCAAATTCTATCTCTCTCCCACTATCACTTTTGGATATGCACTCCCTCTCAAAGAATATGGAATGTCTTTCCACTATAACCCTTTTGTATGAGGGGTCACATAGGTAATATCCCCTTATTTCCTTAAGTTATCCTATAAAGGTACACCTTGTGCATCAGGGTGCAATTTTGTTCCCTAAAGAGGCCTTAACAAATGCTTTGCTACCCCACACATTTAAATTCGATAACATAGATTTTATTCCACTCCAAAGCTTTTATTGAATACCATTTATCTATTTAGTTGTTACTTGGTTTAGTATTTGTGCTATTTTTTTGTAACACATAACCCCAAAAGGATAATGGATGACTTTGATGACTCATCATTGATCTCACCATGTCCAACAAGGTGTGGTTCCTCCTTTCTCTTACACCATTCCACTAAGGTGTGTAAGGAGGATTGAGTTGGAATAAAATTCCAAACTCTTGTATGTAATGAATGAAATCTTGATTAAGATACTATCCACCTTGATTTGAGTGGAGTTTCTTAATCTTCTTACTAAACTGGTTCTCAACTTCATTCTTGTAATCTTTGAACTTATCAAAAGAATACAACTTATACCTCATTAAGTAGATATATCCATATCTACTAAAATCATCAGTAAAAGTTATAAAGTATGATTACCCACCCCTTGCTTCAATTGGAAATGGTCCACACACATCAGTATGAACCAATTCAAGAAGCTCTTTAGCCCTTTCACATTTCCTACTAAATGGGGATTTGGTCATTTTTTCTTGTAAAAATGCATGACATATTCCAAGTGGTTTTAGTTCAAAAGAATCTAAATATCCATCTTAATGTAACTTTGTCAAGCATTCTCATTTACATGACAAAGTTGGTGATTCCAAAGATTGGTGTGGTATGATTCAAGAGAAGTGTATTTGTTATTGATTTCCATTACTTGGTTTGTGTAATCCAACACATAAAGACCATTGTATAAATGTTCCCTAACAAAATAGATTCTATCTTTATAAAAGAAGAAATATTCATTTATGAACTTGAAAAAAAATCTATCTGTATCTAGTCTAGATATAGAAATAATGGTTTTTGTTACAGAAGGCACATAATAACAACCCTTTAAAACCAATATCATCCCAGTTGGAAATGTGAGGCGGTAGTCCCCAACAGGTATAGTAGAAAGTCTAGCTCCATTGGATGCTCGTAGATCTACCTCCCCTCGGTCAATTTTCCTGAATCTAATTGGTTCGTATATTTCAATATATATTTGGGAACCACAAGATGTATCCAATACCTAATTTGTAGAAATAGATAAATTGTGCTTGATAAAAAATGCACCTAAATCTTTTTCTTGCTTATTTGGTTGGGTGTAGTTTTTCTTTTAGTGTACATACATTCCACATGAGAACTAAACAACCTCGTATTCCCTTTCCTCACATTTAAAATTCCTTTTCTTGTAAGGTCGTAAAGAATCTTTGGGATTAAATCTCTTCACCTTCCCTCTCCTATTATTCACCATAAGGACGGAAGGCTTTTCGCACTTCATATCTTTTTCCACTTGATGATGGAGGATAATAATATCATATAGAGACTTCTGAATGTTTTTTATATGGAAATTAACAACAATTCTGGAGAAGCTCTGAGGGAGTGATGCAAGAATGAGATCAGTGCTCAATTCTTCAGGGAGTTTAAACTCTAGAACCTCCAAGCGCCCAATATAGCCAATGAGTTTGACTATATGAGGCCCATCTAGGGAACCCTCTCTAAAATTACTTGGAAAGAGTTCCTTGGATATCTCGAACCTTTCATGTCTTTCTCCCTCTAGGTAAAAACCACATAGGTTATTGAGCATGCTATAGGAATACAAGTTTTTGTGAGACTTCATGAGCTCACTAGACATTGATGATAGCATCAAACATTAAACATCGACCTCGTCATTCATATGTTTATAATAGACAAAAAAATAATCATCAATCACCTCTTTGGTTGGCAGATCAGGTAATGCAGACTCCAACACATAAGACTTTCGTTCATGGCATAGGACAACCTGAAGTCGTCTAAACCATTCCTGGAAGTTACTATCGGTGAGGATGTTGTCTTTATCTAGAATTGATCACAAGGATAGTGTGGTTGAAGATCTTTTAATTTTTATTCTACAATTAAAATAGGATATTATTAGTACTTCCTTGATTACATTTTATGATAAATAATAAATTAATTTTATTAAGTCTCCCACTATTTTATCAAGCCCCAATGGCCCTCACCATTAAACTCGGAATGTCTAGTTTCCACGACATTCTAATCGAAAAGACCCATATTCCCCTTTGCATAACCCCAACAAGGTTTGGTCAATATATTTGAAGTTATTTAGGTAGGAAAGTCTTTTCCAACTGCGATCTTGCATCTCCTTGATCCGTCGAGTAGACTCCCCAATCCTAAAATCCTGACTTGGATTTCCTCAACACTTGCCTCCAATATTACACCAAATCTAGTAAGGGATACTCCTATTGATGTAATATGGTTAATTCAACCCAAAACCTTTCATAAGGGCTTCCTGTATAAAAGTAACTGTCCCAAAAATGGTTGGTCAAATACATAGTTTTATTGAGTCTTTCCCTTAATCATGTAATGGAAGGCTTGGTCTAACTTAATATTTTATTTGAGAGATTTTTATCTATTATGTGTAAATTTATTATTATCATTAACACATGCTTGTTAATATGAAGTGGACTTTACTTAAGTGATTAACAATGTCATGATAATATTTACGCATAAGCCTGGTTTATTTTAATTCCATATTTCATGTTGGTTAGTTCATTAATTATGTGATCACGACAACACATACATAATGAAAAACCATGCAATTGATATGAATAAAATAAAGTAAAGGGAATGAACATGATATTTTCTAATGTTCAGTATATTCATCAGTTGATAAAATAACCTTGACCTAGGGGAGAAACACCTTGAACCTTTTGAGTTCATGTTTATAGCTTTCCACCTGTCCACCTTTGTATCTCCTGGGATTTGTTTCGTCTTGGATCCATCTTGAACCGCCTCTAATATATTGGGATCTCCATCCAATACATATTCTTTTTAACTCACACATAGGTGATGGGTAAAAATGGGGTTTACATAAATGAAACCATGGGAATGTAGGCCCTATATATTAATGAGGAGAGATGGCTCATAGGCCAACGATTTAATTTTATTAATTAATTAAAAGGGAAACCAATCACATACAAAGGTCTGGTCTAGATCATGATCATCCACATACATGCAACGAGTTACGCATTTAATAAAACTAGAATTCAATTATTTAATCATTATTATTAAGATAAATTGCACTCTAATCGATTAATTATTATCATTAATTAATCGATCCTTTTATCTTAATACTTTTCTAAATTTTCTTAAGATTCTTATCCTTGTACATAAATTCACCTTGGAGGTAACCTGGTGAATACATGTTCGGATCTACCCAACATGTATTATATTTGTATATTGTTTTGCTCTTCTGAAATATAGAATACATGATGCTTCAATACATAGAGTAACAAACTATAGTACGATTTATACATAATAAGTAGTTCAGAACATTACATAAACATTAAAGTTTTAACTTTGTGTAATTTTTTAAAGTACAAGGCTTGTAGTTCCAACTACATGGTTTGTACTACCTTCACCGTCTTTCCTGAAGTACATGCCCAGGGACTCAGCGTGTGAGGCATACTTCAGAAATTTCGGAGTACATGGTGTTTACAATGGGATACCCTCCGTGTTGTCTCTGTGTCACACGGTTACCAGTTGGATCAATCCATGTATGGGATACATGTATTTTACCCTGGCCTAAAGGGACTACACGTCGTGTCTAGTGGGTCACACGGTGTGTAATATGGTATCATTGTTCCTATATGTCCTGGTTAACACGTGGTGTAAAATTAATTACACTGGATGTAATAAATTCACATGGATTGAGTAATTGATGAATTACTCCCAATGCGCTAAAAATGACTATACAGCATGTAGTCTGGATTACATGGAATGTACGGTAGAGAACACAACATTTATGTCCAAAAACATGGTGTGTACTTTCGTCTCACCTAGTTAGAATTGTCAGCGCCTCCTGATGAGTTCCTCGCTTTAATTTTAATCCAAAAATTATTCGTTTCTGTGAAATATGTGAGAAACTAAAAAATGAAGAACATATCTCGAAATCTAGATTATAGGAACAATTAACCTTGAATTGACCAAATAAATTATTAAATCATAAATCATCAATGAATAATTAAATAATTATAAATGATGATAATCTCCCTCTGATACCACTTGAATGATCTACGCACAATGGAAGCATGGCGGTTGGGTGGGGGACAACTTTTAATTTTCCATAATTGATTACCAATCTGGGATCAGTACAACGATAAACGCCAGTATCCACAGATTAAGATCAATGATATATAAACAAGAAGAAATGGTGTTGGATCATAGAGAGAGGATCTTACACACCATGTTTATAATTAATTTAATTAATTTTATAAATAAAATAATACCTAGATCTTCATTACTTTCTTTGTTAATGATGTTGATCATCTGGAATGACCCTTACAGATTGTCTCATTACGATTGCGAGGATCAAAACCAGAATCCCTCTAGCGGTGATCTGCATGTGCTCTGATGGCCTCTGATCGACAACACTCATTCTTCAGGTGCTAGCATAACCAAACGAGTGAATTGCATTGGTTTTTCTTGATATCATGTTCTCCAGTCTTGCAGAATGTCTCTCGTTCTTGATAGTGGAGAGAAAAGGATTTTAGAGAGAAATTTTTTGGATCGATAATTCTCAATTCACCAGGAATTCAATACATTGGCACAATAGACATACTTGTCTATTTATTGAAATGGGGTTTCAGTTACAATATTTAATTTCATAATAGTAGTTAAATAAATTCAGAACCTTATAGAAAACCCACACTACATAATAACAATAACATCACCATTATTCTTGATGTTCCAACTTTCATAAAATGGAATCATAAATGAAATTTGTACCACATAATCATAACAGCGTTATTATTATTTTTTCTTGTGCCAACTAGTTAAATAATTATTTACCGTCTTGTAAATAATTATTTTACAAACATACCAGCTTTGGTCTGTTCGAACTCTACTTCCATTTATTGAACACCCGAATAAATAAATAATTTATTCTCTTAAATAAATATTTTATTTACAAACTAGTAAATAAATATTTATTAAATGTTCAATAAAATGAATAAATATATTTTATTCACAATCCAGTGAATAAATATTTATTTAATTCATGCGATCTTTTTTACATGAATAAAATTATTACAAGGTCTTGAGAAAAATATTTATTCCATCAATTAAATTCAAATAGAATTTAATCGATACCACAAAAAAATACATAGTGTGTGCCCTTCTATGATTCTTTCTCGTTGGAATTAGAAGGGATTACCTAAAGTAGAAGAGAAATATCTAGAAATGGGTCAAGGAATCCAAGAGAAAGGACTTAAAGTCACAATGAAGAAATCTGCATATGAATGCTCATTTTGTAATACAATCCCTTTGTATCAATATCTCATCAAGTAGGTTTCATGATAGTTTCATCAACCTTTATGCTTGATATTTCGTTCTTTGACTACCTAAAACAAACTCTTCGTTACACCACGACCATGGAATTTCATGAAACGGTTCTATTTCAATCAAAAGGGAAGTGATATCAACTTTCATAAATGGAAGGGACAAATCCTTCATCGATTTATCCATTAATAACATGCCACTCGTGACGCACCCAACGTACCCTACTTCCTACCAACATATATCATGATGGTTTTCATCAGTAAATCAAATTGCGCGAGTCATGACACGTATCAATGATAATCTTAAATTCTAAGGACCATTACACATGCTCGCAGATAGAAATATCCCATGACACCAAAACATGAGGAATTCCTACTGGTGGGTCTGTTCTCATAATCTCTCATCTTGGAGATTACCAAGTTAAAATTTCATTAGAGTAAGTATCATCTGCTTATGAGTACTCACACCTGATGGTATGTATACTATATGTCCCATCATAGTATGTAATTCAACCACAAAACTATATTTAAGAATATTTTCATAGGACTTCAAGGTTCTCATCATAGCAGGGAACTGCTATAACCTTGTCAATGTGACAAATACTCTAGGGAATTTTTACATAATAGTCATGAAAAACAACGAACAATATGTAATAAGATGTTTAATATTTAAAAACATTAAATATTAATGTAATCAAAGTACAAATAGTTGGTTCTAGGACACTAACTCTTACAGGTTTTCCTATGGATGAGTTTTAGGGACTTGTGTGTTCACTTATACAGACTCTTTCTTTTGGTGAGATTGTATTCTAACCCTATTTACTTTCCAGTTTCCTACTATCATAATCTTTTTTTGGTATCTTAGTTGTACAGATTCTTGTTTACTTAGTGTGTTGCATTTCATCATTTTGGTCTTGGAGATGTGTGTGTGTGTACATGTACTTAGTAAAATGCATCCCATTTGTGGGATATACCTATTCATCGCTAGTCACCAGCCCCTAAACTTTGGAGGAGGGCTTGCGGTAGTCATGGAACGGGCCCCTCTAGGACAAGTCGCAACAGAGTGGTATCAAAGCGGTTGGTTTTACTTAAGGACTCGGTGTCAATGAGGTTGGTTTGGGGAAACATTGTTGACTGTTTAAAGTTTGGTTTTCAAACCGTGGAATCTATTGTTGGTGCGGAGGATGACGCATCCATACACCAGGACTCTGGACACCTTATTTTCAACTAGGTACATGAAAACACTGGTCCCAGGGAAATAAATGGTGCATGCATCATATAATAATGGATTTTGGTTCCATGTCCTTCTTGAGTCATCTCTCCAGATATACTCTATTGACTATGGTACATCATGTTTTATTACAGGATGTCTATGTGTAGATAGCCAGCCAGGATTTCGATGTGTGATCATGAGGATGATTATCCTAGTGATGAGTCATCGTTATCGGAGACATCACCTCCAGGTGGTGCACCAGCCATGCCACCACCTGTTGAGAAGCACATTGTACCAGCAATACTAGCATATGAGGTGTATAGGATGAGAACGCTTCATGTATTTCAACAGTAAATACCCCATAGGTTTGTAGGTGAGCCTAATACATTTACTACTAAGGGATGGATTGAGGCAGTGATCTGAGTTTTCTATCTAGTAGAGACACTAGCAGATCAAAAGGTGGTCCTGGTAGTGGGATTTCTATATGACCTATCAGGGAGATGGTGGGGTTCAGTTACCTGATCTTATAATGAGATGACTCTTTTAGGGATATAGTTTGAGAACATTTTTGGAGATGATTTATCACCTTATGAGCTATGGTCTAGGTGTATACAGAGGCACTTATAGCTCTGGAAGGATGACATTTCAGTAACTGAGTATTCATTGAGACATACCAACCTTTCCAAGTACTTGATGGATATGATGCACGACCAGTTCTTCAGGTCTCAGACATTGGAGAGAGGTCTTCGTAGGGATATCTGAGCCAGTTTTACCCCCTTCATGCATCCCTACCTATGCTGGAGTGCTAGAGAGAGCCTTGGTGGTGGAGAGTTCCTTGGCTCGGAAGATACATCCAATGATGGTCAGCAATGGGTAGGCATGAGTAGATACCTTAAAAGAAATAATTCAACAACAGGCAATGGGATCTGAGAGGAATAGGAACTTTAGGAGGTGATCTAGGGGAAGCTCGAGTAAGCTGAGGGAGAGGTTGTGTTACTCATGCGCGGTCGGGGACATCTTGCTCAAGATTTCCCAACCCTTCATATAGTTGACTAGGAGAAGGTCAAGGGACCATCGAGGTAGAGGTAGAGGCAGGAACATGGTGATCCATAGGGTGGTGGACATGTCATAGGAGTAGGAAGAGTAGAAGAAGGTGGTCAGTGTTTCCACATGTTACCACCACCACCCCCAGGTGGTCCACGTCAGGGTAATGGAGCTAGTGGATGGGGACAAGGTCAGCTGCAAGTGATGAAGACCTATGACCCGAAGGCTCCAAGGATGATATAAGGTATGATCTATTTATTTTATATCTTATTGTAGTTTTAATAGACACTTGTACTAATCATCCCTTTCTTTCCCTGAAACTTTTTTGAGACTCAGAGATTCTGGTTGATTTGTTGACTCGATCTCCATTCTTGGAGACTCCTATTGGAGGAGACACAATAATCACGCACTGGTGTCGATAGTGTGACCCAACTATTAGATGCGAGAGTTTTGGTTGGGATCACTTGGTAGTGGGATCGAGTCCTTATGATTTTAATCTTGGTATGAACTAGTAATCCACAGTTCATGATCAGATTGACTATTTTAGGAAAAGAGTGTGGTGTGTCTGCAATAGTGGAGTGTGGTTCTCTTTATTAGAGAAAAGGAAACACATATAGAGTATGATGGATCCACACATAGAAGGGTGCAGCTGATTAATCATAAATTTTCTATCCCAACCCACAATGCTCTAAATGTTATGAGTCTTCAGTTTGTTGTAGTGGTGGCAGGGTTGTAGTCGATCTAGTGGAGGTTCAGACAGAGGCATTGGTTGTAGTTCCTCCAGGACTATGACTTTTGAAATTTTCTATACTCCTGGGAAGGGGAACATGGTAACAGATACTCTAAGAAGAAGATCTTGTTCACAGTTACTGAATGATGCATAATAGTGGTTGGCCTCGTTACAGTTATCCTTGGTGGATGGAGTCGGAGTGTCTTATCTCCAATCGATAGTTTACACCCCTCCACTCTTACAACAAGACAAGGTGGCTTAGCTGGAGAATACTGACTGTGATACCCTACATGATCATATGTCCATAGGGAATACCTCTGATGGACATTAAAAAGGTGGGTATCATGTCATCATTTTTAGGGGATGTACCATAGTAGCAACGATTTTTAGGGAGGAGGTTTTGAGGAAGTTCTATACATTCCCTTTGGGCAATAAATTCCCTTTAGATCCATGAGATCTCATTGTGTGGAAAGTCTAAATACATTGCTTTAGGGATGAGGGTCTAGTTTGTATGCTTATTTCCTGCTACTAGTGATGTAACATGAGCCTGGGATGGCTAATCCAGGAGGGATATTATGGTATATGGGGAAAGGAGGCTCAATTTGTGTAGTAGTAGTGGACACCTTGAGTGGAGAGATGCATCGGGATATGCATGTGGTTGTTGGGGAGGACATAGAGATGATGAATAGGTTGAATCCGGGCTTACCTATTGATATGAAAGATGGGTTCTTGTTTGAATTAGTTCTTTCTTGATAAACTCACTGTGTTGATCCACTTAAGGTGGGGAGAATGTAATGACTCGTATTTTCCCGAATTTATTTTTAGAAATTAATTGGAAACATTTTGAGACTAGGATTTGAGAGGTCATGCGATTCTTAGTCTTGCTTTCCCCAGAACAATTCTTTGAAAAATTCTGAGTTTTTAATAACACATGTTCATGACATTCCTTAGGCAGAGCCTAACATCGGCTGACGCGGGCCGACTGTGAAAGTTAGTTTTTGGACGTATCGGTAATAAAATATTTAATAAAAATATTTTATTATGACAAAGAAATGATTTCCTTTTTAAATGAACATTGTTAAATAATTCAGGGTTATCATCATAACCATGGAATTCCTCTAACAAGTAGAGAATGAGCTCTCTCCAATGAACACCAATGGATCGATAATTGGTGATGACAGATTGGAGATCGAAACTTGGATCAGAAATCGACGTATCGATGAATGACGATGACACAGCTTCGCATTAGCCAACGAATGATCCAAAATCTAGGTAGGGTGTTTTATATCTTTGTGGTTTCCTTTCCCCTTCTTTGATTCAGTGACAAATGAAGAAAAACCAAAGAACAGGTTGAACTGCGGTTCGGTCATTCTTGCAGGATGGTTAAAATGTGGGGTTAAAGGGTGATAGATCTTTGTGATTATCCTTATCATTTTTCATTAATCCTTATAAAAAGGACGAATCAAGTCTGACATGAACAAAGGCCAAGATCCATTATTCTATTTTTCATGTGTTTTTATTCTCTCCCCTCAATCTCTGGTGTTCTTCATGTGTTATTCGTCTTCTCTCGGCCTTTGAAACACCTATGGAAATGCTCGTTCGTTGTGCCTTTAATCCCTGGAGCAATGATCTGAGATCGAGATCTAATCCCCACAATAGAAAAATAGAGGTGTGACAGCAAGTACAACATGATTCGACCAGAACTAGGGTGCACAACGGTGCAAGGTGGCGGCGTATGATGGTAGCCGGAGGCGGCGACAATGGTCGGTCCAGGTGTGTCGCCAGCGGGGCGGCTGACGGTGGTGGTAGGATGTGGCTCGGTGGGTCCGGTCTAGGTGGAGCATGATGTCAGGATGGTGGTCCACCAATGGGGTAGCTGACGACAATGGTAAGACGTAGTCCAAGTGGGACCGTGTGGGAGCCTACGGCCGGAGCGGTGCTACGAGTGGCGATTGAGGGACACTGTGAGGACGAGCCACGCCCATGGCAAGTAGGCTGCATCCACGGTAGGTGGGACCCATGGACCCCATGGTGACAGAGAATCCATGGGTTAGGAAGATTATGGTTCGACTGTGTGAATGTGGTGCAGAACTGTGTGGAGCCAGGTGGCGCGCGGTCAGGATGGACCTCGTGTGGCGCACCAAGCCGGCCCGCATGCAGCAGGCCGAACCAAAGAAGTCAGGCCGCTCTAGCAGCCTAGAATCCTAGACCTAGAAACCTAGTGGTTTGAGCTATTTTGGGGAATACAATACCGGGTCGGGCTGGGTCGGCCGGCGGGTCGGGTTAGACCCGAGTCAGACCTCTTTATAATAATAGCGGTAACATTCAAACCATGTGTCTGTTTGAAGAACCGTTTGCAGAATTGAGACCCTTGTGATGAGATGGTACTTTTGAGATACTCTAAGTGATTTTCTTGTAGAATTTATAATATGAACAAATGGATCAAGGGGTAGGTCCTCTGGGAACGAGTGTGCTACGAGTAGAATCATGTGGTTGGCGATGACCTTGAGACTGAGTGACTTATCGATAATTGGTGTCTTATCGAGACTAGGTGTAATATCAAGACTGGGTGTCCTATTTTGAATGATTCGGTACTCCCCTATCCTTATAGGGTGCGGGTCCTCTGGTCACTAAGTGGTACTCCCCTACCAAGTTAGGGTGAAGGTATTCAATATTGAGTGTCTTATCGAGACTGAGTGTCTTATTGAGACTGGGTTTCTTATCGATACTAATTGTATTATCAAGACTGGTTGTCTTATCAATATTATGTGTCTTAACATGCAGAGAGAAGGTCCTTCATTAGGGATGAATCTCCCTCAGTGGTTGGATACAGTTATGAGGAGCGGTCCCATTCACTTGGGGTGAATGATACCTAGATAAGAGTTAGTTCTCCCTCGATGGACTGAGGTGTAGTCTAATCCATTCAACAGCGAAAGAAGTTTCATGGGTTAGTTAGGGGTAGTACTACCCTAAATTTGGAGTAGTGGGGAGGGGTGAGTCCTTCCACTCTCTCTTGATAGAGAGGATGCACGTGGTGCATAGTTGGAGCAGTTCTCCCTCAAATGTGTGCAGTGGTGAGGGGTGGGCCTCTTCACTTGGATTTCTTAGATTGCATTGGGTGCTAGGTGGTGATGAATGGAACTCTAGTGCTAGTAACTAGAGATGGAGCTATTAAAATGTTCCTGATTAAGTACATCTCTCATATGGGTTCCATCTAAGATGGCTAGGCTCGTGGAGTGTGTCGTCCTAGTTTACATGTTATGATTTGAGCCTCTGATGAGAATTATGTTGTTGTCTATGAGGATAGGAACCTTATGATACTTAGTGTCTCATAGGAGTATATCTGGATGTTCTTGATATATGTGTTATAGACATATATCTATGTGGAGATGACTATACTTCAGGTATTTCATTGTGGTGTACTTCATGTATTTCTTAGTATTATTCCTTTAGAGTTTTGGGGTGTCCTACTAAGTATTTTTTTTACTCACCCCTTCACGGGGCTTAGCCCGCACATGTCGTGTATTGTACCGATGATTCACACTTTGATGGAGTCCTAGGTGGACCAGTACTAGGAGGTTCTTAGAGATACTAGACAGTCGATGTGTGCTCCTGCATCTTCAGATAAATGTCCTTGTACCTGCCCTTCAAGTAGGGTTTTATGTGGATGAGTTTCAGGGACATGTGTGTTCACTTTTTCAGACTATTTCTTTTTGAGGGCTTCTATTCTTTCCCTATTTACTTTACAGTTTCCTACTATCATACTATATTATTGGTATCTTAGTGGTATGAATTCTTGTTTACTTAGTGTTTTTCATTTTATCATTTTGGGTTTGGAGATGTGTTCATATATATAGTTACTTAGAAAAATGCCTCCCATTTTTGGGATATGCCAACTCAGTGATAGTCACCATCCCCTGGCCTTTGGAGGCGGGCTTAGGGTCGTCACAGCACAGGCCCCTCGGGGATGGGTCATGACACTTTCAGTTTATTGCAAAAGGGGGTAATGAATAAATTCAGTGTTAGAAACTCAAAATTATAATGGTCTATTGGTCGTTTTAAAGATCTTATGGTGGCATGATTTTGAAAAACCAGGCAATGCCTCTGCGACATGATGAGAATCAAGTGTTATGAGGAAAAAGTTCATATTTATCTGAGCTTAGCTTGGAAAAATTTAAGCATTCCAAAACATGAGAACCCAATTCATGTTTCCTATATTTTTTTCTAAATTGATCTCTACTCACATAGAGTTTTGGATGAGTTGTTTCTCACCTTTCAGGTTTTTTTTCGAAGATGGTGATTTATCAAATTTATCTAACAGACTGAAAATAAACCCAAAGTGGGATATTGTTGGAACCAAGGCCTTTGGAAATGGTGTTTGTTTTGTGTTTCTTTTCAATCCACACTGGGTTGATCAAGGATTTTTCTAGGCAAGTGATCTTGTAGTACAATTTGGTTATAGTGTCGAAGGTGATGTCTTTTCCTAATGTTTTCCATGTCATGAACCAGATCTAGTCGCCATCAAAACCAGAACCTGACACGGTCCTCGATAAGGCCCAAAGGGTGTTCCCGATCCCCATGGGCTGTCACAAGTGCCCGGGTATCATAAACTGAAAATTTGGAATGAGTTACCTGAGTTTATAAACTTAAAACAACAAACAAACCCAATAAAACAAATCAAGATTTTTCAAATAAAACCATCCTTTAAACAAATTCAGAACTTAATTACATGGTTTAGAACAACTATCAAAGACTATAACAAATGAGTAAAACCAAATATTACAACCCAAAACCATCTTCATGGCAAGAGGCACTACCCTCAATCCATCTCCACAAGACAGCACCATGAAAGACCTGCTAGTAACCCGAACCACTGGCACTAAAAACTGTACCCAAACCTGCGACAAAAACAATAAAGTATACTTACACCCAGTGGTGTTAGTATGGTATGATATAAAACCCAGTAGGATACCACCACTAAGATATTCCATGTCATAAACATTTAGAGATAAAAATCATGCAAGTTTTCAAAACATGAAATGCTAGCTACAATTTCTAAAAGATGCAACTTTAAATAAAAATAGTTTTCAAGTGGGATAATTTAAAGAATAAATACTTTTAAAATAAATTCCAAAGCTACTTAATTTTTCATCAAATCATACCATATTATGATGGTAAGCATAAAGTAACTAATGATCACAAGAAATGGGAAATAATCCCTAGGAACTAGCTCATTGTGGGTCCCAGGTACCCCGTATCTTAGTGAAAGTAACCATCAAAAATATTTATTCTCATGCACGAGCCACTATTAGGGAACATACCCATAACCTAGTGGTCCCCCATCATCATCATCATAGTTTAGTTAGTGTTTTAAGCGTCAATCTTGCAATGTGAAACTAAGTCCATACCCCACAGGATCACTAGCATACTAGTACGCGTCCACCAACCTAGATATTCTGGCTTCCCTCTTGTGCTCAAACAATTTCAACAAGACAAGAAATAAAATTTTCACATGAAAAATAATAATTTCACTTTATAATTTCACAAAAAATCCTACATGTACATCACACAAGTCACATCATCCCCCTTTTTATTCAAATTGATTTTGAAATCAAACTCACACTAAAATAGCCCACAACACTTTTCACATTTCTTTAACACTTCCACAAATCCTTTAAACAATTTTATAAAACCTTTACAAGATATTAAAAATAACATAAAATCCCACACACATGTCACATAATACTCCTTTTACAACAAAATTCATTTTTCACGTCACAACATTACAAAATAGCCCACACCATGTTCACATCTCTTTCACACTTTAGTAAATCATTTAAACATTTTTATAAAACATTTCCAAGATGGAACACATCACAAAACATCCCATTTCACATTTAAAATGGACCATTTCAAGATATAAACAAACCAAAATAGTTTTCCAATGTGGTTTCACCCCTTACATGAATCATTAAACCATGCGAAACATTCATAGAACAATTCTAAGGAGTATACCCAAGCATTGCACATGAAACCCATTTCAAAACCTTCTTTCCAAGCCAAAACCACACCAATAAAAACACAAAACAAAATTTTCAGCCCTAGATACATTTGTTAAACCACTCAAAAGTGTCATAAAATTACCTCGAATAACACCACAAAAGATACACATGAAAACGCACATTTTCATAAAATAGTCTTGACAGATTAAATTTATGTGAATATTTTTTATCCAATAATGATTATTTTTTTAGTTTTCTTAAATTATAAAACCCATGTATTTCATTGTTATATTAAAATAATTTGTAATTTGAATTTTAGAATGAAAATAAGCAAAATTGTCAAAAGTGCACAATTCTGGATTTTTGGACAGATTTTTACCACAAGTATATTATTGTCATTTCTTAAAAAATATAATTCCAAATTTAGTGAATATAATTTTTTTGGAATCCTTATTTTATTTCATTCATATTTTTCTTCTAGACCAGGAGCTGATTCTGCCATCTATTGGCTCTATAAATTCATTTAAATTTGACATTTTCCCAGGCAGATAGCATGGACCACACCACAGTAACGGAACCCAGACTCGGCCTACACATATCCAAATGAGGTGATTACACCTGGGATAGCCCTAGGACATATAGGTTCGTCTCTAAACCAAATTTTGTGGAGTTTTTAAGTCATTAAGGTTGACATTGAACGACATAGGTTTGGAGTAACCTTCCTGGAAGCTTCATCCAAAAACAGAAGCTTTCAATGAAAAATTCATAAATCCTTCTTCCTGGGACCAAATGCACTGTAATTTGTAGGGTGAACGTACAACACATAAATTAACACTATTTTATAATGGTTCCATGCGTGAATCGGCCATTTATGGGTCCAACAATGTGCAATCTTTCGGGGGACGGAAATCTACCTATAAAAGGAGGCCCTCCTCCTTCAAAATCCATCAGCTCAACACCCAAAGCCAAGGAGGGATCCCACCAGGGCACGGCCCGTTGCTGATCTTATATTTTACCCCTCATTTATTCTTTTTATTTCATTTTAGTTTTAGTTTTATTTTATTTTTATTTTCAATTGTAATTCAAATTCTAGTTTTATTAATCCATGCATTTGTGTTTCTCCATCCATTTTTCTTCATTTCTATATCTCTCTGTCTCTCTATATTCTTCCACCCACTCCACCAAGTAATATCATACTCTTAGAAATGAGAGACTAATCACGAGACTTGGCATGGGGGGTGAAAGTGATCATGAATTTTCTTTAATGTTTAATTTTATGTTTATAGACAGAATTGAGTAGCATGCACGGGCAAGGCGAATGTCCCAGATGTTGTGACTGCTTCCGATGTCATGCAACTCAACCTATCTCTATTATTTTATTTAATCATTTTTTCATCTCTCCATTGGTTATTTCTTCACACGTTGGAGTTGAGCTAATCAAAGGTTGAAATGGCTTCGATTGAACCGGGTCCTGGAAGATGACACATCCTAGACAAAGGTGTGTCATCAACTTGGATTAAAGGAGGAGGTGGAATTGAGAGTGCTCAAACATTCAATGATATTCCACAATTTATAAATAAATAATAGTAGTTCAAACATGAGATTTCATTTTTGGATTATCAACCAGAAATAAAACATATAAATGAGAATAATGATTGAACATTAAACCAACCCCCAAAACCAAGTTCTTTCTTATTAACTCATTCTGTTTAGATTTGCATGATAGTTTAAATTATCATTTTACAACTTTTAAATAATCAAAAACCCAAAAATATTTTCATCACTTTCATTTAATAAACAAAACCACAAAAAAGAGATAGTTTAGGTGATATAGAAGAAGTAAGTGAACTACTTTGAGAAGGCTCCTCAAGAAATACGACCCTGGTCAGCCACTATGCTGCACTAGGAAAAATATAATTGTTTTTTTCCACGCCTCGTGACAGGAGTGCGTTAAAACTGAAACTGTTGCCAGGAAGCCAATCATTAGTTCATTTATTTTTTCTATTTTCATATCTTAGATATATTTCATTTCATTTTATAAAATTAAAAAAACAAAAATAAATCTTTCCATAATGAATTTGAAAGATTATTATTATGCATGGACTGAAAATTAATCACATGTGCAGCAACAACAACAACCAGAAGAAGATTTTAGAAGGGCTCAGGTGAAAGAACGTAGATAAAACATTAAACAAATGATGAGAAAAGTGGAAAGAGCATTTGACTATGTTGGTGCATTAATGTAGCAACCCAGCCCTGAGCAGGATCAAGAACCTGAGGTGGAAAGGAACGAAGTTGTACCTGCTAAGCTACAAGTGGGAGATCAAGAAGGATTGGATGATTTTTTGATTAAATGTGATGAACTTCCTGATCTCCCCATACAATACAAGAAAGAAGAGCCAGCACCACAGAAGGAAGACACCACCCATGTGGTGGAATTTGATTTTAAGATATAGGAGCTCGACCACCTGCCTCCATCCTCAAAGAGTCTACTCTAAGAGGCACTTACCACTGAGGAAGAGATTGAAGCTGAACCAACTCAGGGAGTTGAACCATTCTTTGACTATATAACTTCTAATTTTATTGAATATTAATTTTACACCACTCCTTGTGATCTTGATTATATAGAATCATAAAAACTCTTATATGACTTGGAGGAAGAAGATGAAGCTATATGTGCACCTGCTGAGGAACATATGGAGCTCCCTAGACAAGTTGAATATTTATTGAAGGAAGATCATGAAGATATGCTAGTGGATTTCCCTAAGGATACCATGAAAAAATCTACTTACTTTGAGGGGGAATAATTTGATCTTGATACTTTGTGTTTAAATTTTATTCAAATAGAATTACACTCTGACTTTCCCATTGACTATTCTTTTGATGCAGTAAACCTTGAGGAACCACTAGACAGAGAAGAAGAGGTTGCACAAGTAGCAACCAAGAAGAAGGATGATGGTCCATACTTCATCCTACCCCCACCATCCAATCTATACATCATTGTGAAGGGGGAGGATCTAGTGTACTCTACCCAGGGATCATTCTTCACCCATAACGATGAAGCACAAGATGGTAAAATCCTCATGTGGTGGTTCAAATAAAATAAGCTTTATCCTCCATCAGATTTTGGATAATAGCTGGTACTGTCCTCTAGAGGCATTAAAAATTCAGGACCCACCTGGGGGATTGTACCAAGATTTATCTTTACTTGCTTTTTAGGAAATTATACTTCAATTTAATTTCTTAGTAAGTATTGCAACATGCATCCCACTCCGTCTATCTTTTTGAACTTTAATGACACGATCCTTGAGTTTAATTTAGTTGTTTTTTTGTAGGATCATTATAGTAGAAGGAAGCCCCAAACATCGAAGGATGAGGACTAAGTTTCATGGAAAAGGGAGTTCACTTTTAGTGTTTTATCTTTTAAACTCCCTACATTTTTTTCCACAGTGTGTTTTGATTTTTAATGATAAAATTACATGCCCACACTTGAATTTATGTTTTACTCAACTTATCGAGGATACATGAGTTTCTTAGGAACCCAGTGATTTCATGTTTTAGATTTAAATGTTTATATGATTAAATTATTGAAATTAGGAATTTAATTTTTCAATATGAAGCATAGATATTGAAATGATGACTCATTATTTGAAAGAATTAATTAATTCATGTAAATGAAATTTCTCAACAATCATTCAAGCTTTGAATTTCTGAAATTTATGTGAATTGATTTATTATTATTATTCATGCCATGAGTGATTTCCCAATTTTATATTTCTCATTCCCGAGATTATTTCTTGACCAAGTACTTCCTATTTATTCTGGAGCATATTTCTTGAGTGATCTTGGGACATGTAACCGACCAAAACTTGTATTGAAACTTTTCAAAGCTATGACTGCGTAAAAACACATTTAAAATGATTGAGGCATACTTTGAAAAGCTACATTTCCTTAAAATACCACCTTTACATCAATACTTTGTATATCCCATAGAGATAATGAATTGCCTTTATAGGGATGAGCCATGTTTCAAGCCATTTTTATCCATTCCTACCCAACTCGTGGTATTTGTATGATATTTTAAAGTTGAAGTGTGGGGGTAAAGGGAATCATGGTGGACAGGGTGATACACATTGTGAGGAAGAAGTGTGGGGGTGTTATTGTGGGACTTGTAAAAGGTTGTGAAATCATTCATTATACTCTATTGTTTTCCCCTCTTGAATTAAAAAAATGACAAAAAGAAAAAAAAATATAAAAATGGGTTTTGATTTTGGAGAACCAAAAATCACCATTTTCCAGACCGATGATCTTGTGATCGTATGTGGTTAGGTGATGAATGTGAGGTTTGATCTAATCATAAATTTTTAAAAATGAAAAAAAAAGTACATAACAAAAAAAATCAAGAGGGTTCACAAATCATCCATTATGTTTACTTGATCATAACCTTTTCTTTGAGTTTTGGGAAGTCGGTGTTTCTATTTTGAAGGGGAGAATTTCATTATAGTTTTTTTTAATATCATGCATTATACTTCAGAGATTAGCCTCCTCCTTGAGCCTTGATTTTTAATGCATAAAATCCTACCAACTGTAAGCCTCAGAGTCATTTGAACCTTTATTGCAAGTCCTCATGATTTTGTGTGTCTTTTGTCTTTACAAAGTGGAGAAAGTAGTTCATTTACAAGCCTATGGATAAGAAGCATATTATCATGATATGAGAATAACTCTACTCTAATTGTATCATTAGTGATGAGAGTAAAAAAATCAAAATTGAGGTAAATTGTGACATGGCATGTTTAATAATAATAAATCAAGGAGCTTGAATGAATGAAAGGATAAGTTCTATCAATTCTCAAAGGGGAAAAGTAAAATATGTGAATTATTTGTTTCTTTGAAAAATGGGAAATTAAATTGATATTTTATTCAGATTTTTGAAATTTTGATTTTACATTGAAAATTATTTGATTTTATTGCATTGGAATTTGAATATTGGTAATATTGGTGTCCTTTGATTTCCATGTTGAGATTTTATGCTTGAGGACAAGCATGGTTTAAGTGTGGGGGTATTTGACAGAGAAAATTTACGTGCATATTTTTATCCAATAATGAGTATTTTTTTAATTTTTTTCAATGATAAAACTCATGTATTTCATTGTTTTATTAAAATAATGGGTAATTTTAATTTTAGAATGAAAATAAGCAAAATTTTGAAAAGTGCACAATTCTGGATTTTTGGACAGATTTTTACCACAATGGTATTATTGTAATTTATTAAAAAATATAATTCAAAATTTATTGTATTTAATTTTTTTATAATCCGGATTTTATTTCTTTCATCTTTTTATTTTGGACTAGGAGCAGATTCGGCCATCTAGTTGTCCTAAAAATTCATTGAAGTTTGACATTTTTTCAGGCAGACAGCGTGGACCACACCACTATAACGGAACCCAAACTCGTCATACACATATCCAAATGAGGTTATTCTTCCTGGGATAGCCCTAAGACAGAGAGGGTCGGCTCTAAACCAAATTTTGTGGAGTTTTGAAGTCATTACTGCGGACATTGAATGACATACTTTTAGAGGAACCTTCCTGAAAGCTTCATCCAGAAACAGAAGCCATCAACGAAAAATTCATAACTCCTTCTTCCTGGGTCCAAATGCGTTGCAATTTGGAGGTTTTATGACCAACACATTTATGAACAATATTTTAGAAGGGGTCCACGTGTGAATCGGCCATTTATGAGTCCAAAAACGCACAAACTTTAGGGGGATAGAAATCTCCCTATAAAAGGAGGCCCTCTCCTCCTTCCAAATCCATCAGATCGACACCCAAAGCCAAGGAGGGATCCCAACATGGCACGGTCTGCTTCTGTTCTTCTATTTCCCCCCACATTTATTCTTTTTATTAAATTTTAATTTTAGATTTATTTTAGTTTTATTTTCAATTGTAATTCAAATTCTAGTTTTATTAATCCATGCATTTGTGTTTCTCCATCCATTTTTCTTCATTTCTATCTCTCTCTCTCTATCTCTATCTTATTCCACCCACTCCACAGAGTAATCTCATACTCTAAAAAATGAGATACTAATCATGAGACTTGTCCTGGGGGGGAGGATAAAGTGATCATGAATTTTCATTAATATTTAATTTTATGTTTGTAGATAGAATTGAGTAGCATGCACGGGCAAGGCGAATTTCCCCGATGTTGTGACTGCCTTCGATGTTATGCAACTCAACCTATCTCTATTATTTTATTTAATCATTTTTTCCTCTCTCCATTGGTTAGTTCTTAACACGTTGGAGTTGAGAAAATCAATGGTTGAAATGACTTCGATTGAACCGGGTCCTGGAAGATGACACATCCTAGACAAAGGTGTGTCATCAACTTGGATTAAAGGAGGTGGTGGAATTGAGATTTCTAAAACATTCAATGATATTCCACAATTTATAAATAAATAATATTAGTTCAAACATGAGATTTCATTTTTGGATTATCAAACTGAAATAAAACATATAAAGGAGAATAATGATTGAACATCAAACCAACCCCCAAAACCAAGTTCTTTCTTATTAACTCATTCTTTTTAGATTTTCATGATAGTTTAAATTATCTTTTTACAAGTTTTAAATAATCAAAAACCCAAAAATATTTTCATTGCATTAATTTAATAAACAAAACCAAAAAATAGATAGTTTAGGTGATATAGAAGAAGTAAGTGCACTACTTTCAGAAGGCTCCTCAAGAGAGACGACCCTGGTCAGCCACTGTGCTGCACTAAGAAAAATATAATTGTTTTTGTCCACGCCCCGCGACAGGCGTGCATCAAAACTGGCGTCGTTTTCGGGGAGTCAATCATTAGTTCATTTATTTTTTCTATTTTCACATCTTAGATATATTTCATTCCTTTTTATAAAATTAAAAAAAATCTTTCCATAATGAATTTGAAAGATATTACTATACATGGACTGACAATTACTCACAGGTGCAGCAACAACAACAACAAGAAGAAGACTTTAGAAGGTATCAGGTGAAAGAACATAGAGAAAACATTGAACAACTGACCGGAAAATCTGAAAGAGAATTTGACTATGTTCGTGCATTAATGGAGCAACCCAACCCTGAGCAGGATCAAGAACCTGAGGTGGAAAGGAACGAAGATGTACCTACTGAGCTAAAAGTGGGATATCAAGAAGGATTGGATGATTTTTTGATTAAATGTGAGAAACTTCCTGATCTCCCCATACAATACAAGAAAGAAGAGCCATCACCACCGAAGGAAGACACCACCCATGTGGTGGAATTTGATGTTAATATGGAGGAGCCTGACTACTTGCCTCCATAATCAAAGAGTTTACTTCAAGTGGCACTTACCACTGACGTAGATATTGAAGTTGAATCTACTCAGGGAGTTGAACCATTCTTTGACTCTATATCTTCTAATTTTATTGAATATGAATTCTACATCACTCCTTGTGATTTTGATTATACAGAATTAGACAAACTCTGCTATAACTTTGAGGAAGAAGATGAATCTATATGTGCACCTATTGAGGAACATATGGAGCTCCCTAGACAAGTTGAATATTTTCTGAAGGAAGCTCATGAAGAGATGCTAGTGGATTTCCCTAAGGAGACCATGAAAAAATCTCCTTACTTTGATGGGGAAGAATTTGATCTTGATACTTCGTGTTTTAATTTTATTCAAATATAATAACACTCTGACTTTCCCATTGACTATTCTTTTGATGAAGTATACCTTGAGGAACCACTAGACAGAGAAGAAGAGGTTGCACAAGTAGTTACCAAGGAGAATGATGATGGTCCATACTTCATCCTACCCCCACTATGCAAGCTGTACATCATTGTGAAGGGGGGGATCTGGTTTACTCTACCCATGGATCATTCTTCACCCATAAGGATGAAGCACAAGATGGGAAAATCCACATGTGGTGGTTCAAATCAAAGAAGCTTCATCCTCCATCAGATTTTGGATAACAACTGGTACTGCCCTCTAGAGGCAATAAAAATTCAGGTCCCACTTGGGGGATCGTACAAAGATTTATCCTTACTTGCTTTTTAGGAAATTAGATTTCAATTTCATTTCTTAGGAAGTAGTGCAGCATGCATCCCACTCCATCTATCTTTTTGTGATTTAATGACACGATCTTTGAGTTTAATTTAGTTGTTTTTTTGTAGGATCATGATAGTAGAAGGAAGCCCCAAACATCGAAGGATGAGGACTAAGTTTTATGGAAAAAGGGAGTTCAATTTTGGTGTTTTATCTTTTAAACTCTCTACATTTTTTTCCACAGCGTGTTTTGATCTTTAATGATAAAATTGCATGCCCACACTTGAATTCATGTTTTACTGAACATATTGATGAGAAATGAGTTTCTTAGGAACCCAGTGATGTCATGTTTTAGATTTTAATGTTTATATGATTAAATGATTGAAATATAGAATTGAATTTTTAAATATGAAGAATAGATATTTAAATTATGGCTCATGATTTGAAGGAATTAATTAATTCATCTAAATGAAATTTCTCAACCATCTTTCATGCTTTGAATTTCTGAAATTTATGTGAATTGATTTATTATTATTATTCATTCCATGACTGATTATTCAATGTTATATTTCTCATTCCTGAGAGTATTTCTAGACCATGTACTTCCTATTTATTCTTGAGCATTTTTCTTGAGTGATCTTGGGACATGTAACCGAAAAGAACTTGTATTGAAACCTGTCAAAGCTATGACTGCGCAAAAACACATTTAAAATGATTGAGAAATCCTTTGAAAAGCTACATTTTCTTAAAAGACCACCTTTACATCAATCCTTCATTTATCCCATAGAGACCATGAATTAACTTTATAGGGATGATCCATGTTTCAAGCCATTTTTATCCATTCCTACCCAACTCTTTGTATTTCTATGATATTTTAAAGTTGAAGTGTGGGGGTAAAGGGAATCATGGTGGATGGGATGATACACATTGTGAGGAAGAAGTGTGGGGGTGTTATTATGGGACATGTAAAAGGTTGTGAAATCATTCATTATACTCTATTTTTTCCCCATCTAGAATTAAAAAAAATGACAAAAAATGACAAAAAGAAAAAAAATAGAAAAATGGGTTTTGATTTTGGAGAACCAAAAATCACCATTTTCCAGACCGACGATCTTGTGATTGTATGTGGTTAGGTGATGGATGTGAGGTTTGATCTAATCATAACTTTAAGAAAATGAAAAAAAAGGTAAAAAATAAAAAAAATCAAGAGGGTGCACAAATCATCCATTATGCTTACTTGATCATAACATTTTCTTTGAGTTTTGGGAAGTGGGTGTTGCTATTTTGAAGGGGAGAATTTCATTACAGTTTTACTTTTAATATCATGAATTATACTTCAGAGATTAGCCTCCTCCTTTATCCTTAATTTTTAAAACATCAAATCCAACAAACCTTAAGCCTCAGAGTCATTTGAACCTTTATTGCATGTCCTCGTGATTTTGTGTGTCTTTTGTCTTTACAAAGTGGAGAAAGTAGTTCATTTACAAGTCTATGTATAAAAAGCATGTTCACATGATATGACCATAACTCTACTTGAATTTTATCATTAGTGATGAGAGAAAAAAATCAAAATTGAGGTAAATCATGACATGGCATGTTTAATAATAATGAATCAAGGATCTTGAATGAATGAAAGGATAAGTTCCATCAATTTTCAAAGGGGAAAAGTAAAATATGTGAATTATTTGTTTCTTTGAAAAATGGGAAATTAAATTGATATTTTATGAATATTTTTAAAATTTTGATTTTACATTGAAAATTCTTTGATTTTATTTCATTGGAATTTGAATATTGGTAACATTGGTGTCCTATGATTTCCATGTTGAGATTTTATGCTTGAGGACAAGCATGGTTTAATTGTGGGGGTATTTGAAAGAGAAAATTTACATGCATATTTTTGATTCAATAATTAGTATTTTTTTAATTTTTTTCAATGATAAAACCCATGTATTTCATTGTTTTATTAAAATAATGGGTAATTTTAATTTTAGAATGAAAATAAGAAAAATTGTGAAAATTGCACAATTCTGGATTTTTGGACAGATTTTTACTACAGGGGTATTATTGTCTTTTATTAAAAAATATAATTCCAAATTTAGTGAATCTAATTTTTTTATAATCATTATTGTATTTCCTTCATCTTTTTCTATTGGACCAGTAGCTGATTCGTCCATCTATTGGTCCAAAAAATTCATTGACGTTTGACATTTTTTCGGGAGGATAGCATGGACCACACCACTGTAACGGAACCCAAACTCGGCCTAAAAATATCCAAATGAGGTTATTCCACCTGTTATAGCACTAGGAAATAGAGTGTCGGCTCTACACCAAATTTTGTGGAGTTGTGAAGTCATTAAAGCGGACTTTGAATGACATACTTTTGGAGGAACCTTCTAGAAAGCTTCATCTATAAAAAGAAGCCTTTAATAAAAAATTCATAACTCCTTAATCCTGGGTCCAAATGCTCTAGAATTTTGACGGTTAACTACCAACAAATTTAGGAACAATATTTTTGAATTTGTACGCACATTAATCGTCCATTTAAGGGTCCAACAATGAGAAAACTTTCGGGGGATAGAAATATGACTATAAAAGGAGGCCCTCTCCTCCTTCCAAATCCATCAGCTCGACACCCAAAGCCCAGGAGGGATCCCACTAGGGTATGGGCCGATGATGCTAATCTATATCCCCCCCCTCATTTATTCATTTTATTTAATTTTAATTTTAGTTTTATTTTAGTTTTATTTTAGTTTTATTTTCAATTGTAATTCAAATTCTAGTTTTATTAATCCATGCATTTGTGTTTCTCCATCCATTTTTCTTCATTTCTCTCTCTATCTCTATCTATATTCTTCCACCCACTCCACCAAGTAATATCATACTCTCAGAAATGAGTGACTAATCACAAGAATTTTCCTAGGGGGGAGGTGAAAGTGATCATGAATTTTCTTTAATATGTTTGTAGATAGAATTGAGTAGCATGCACGGGCAAGGCAAATGTCCCTGATGTTGTGACTGCCTCTGATGTCCTGAAACTCAACCTATCCCTATTCTTTTATTTAATCATTTTTCCCTCTCTCCATTAGTTAGTTATTCACACGTTGTAGTTGAGCTAATCAATGTTTGAAACATCTTCGATTGAACCGAGTCCTGGAGGATGACACATCCTAGACAAAGGTGTGCCATCAACTTGGATTAATGGAGGAGGTGGAATTGAGAGTGCTCAAACATTCAATGATATTCCACAATTTATAAATAAAGAATATTAGTTCAAACAAGATATTTCATTTTTGTATTATCAAACTGAAATAAAACATATAAAGGATAATAATGATTGAACATTAAACCAATCCCCAAAACCAAGTTCTTTCTTATTAACTAATTCTGTTTAGATTTTCATGATAATTTAAATTTTCATTTTACAAGTTTTAAATAATCAAAAACCCAAAAATATTTTCATCATTTTCATTTAATAAACAAAACCACAAAAAGAGATAGTTTAGGTGGTATAGAAGAAGTAAGTGGACTACTTTGAGAAGGCACCTCAAGAGAGACGACCCTGGACAACCACTATGTTGTACTAGGAAAAATATAACTGTTTTTTTCCATGCCCCAAGACAGGCGTGCGTCAAAACTGGCGCCATTTTCGGGGATCCAATCATTAGTTAATTTATTTTTTCTATTTTCAAATCTTAGATATATTTCATTTCTTTTTATAAAATTAAACAAAAAAAAAGAAAATTATGTCCATGATGAATTTGAAAGATTAATATTATGCATGGAATGAAAATTACTCACAGGTGAAGCAACAACAACAACAAGAAGAATATTTTAGAAGGGATTTGGTGAAATAACTTAGAGAAAACATTGAACAACTGATGAGAAAATCTGAAAGAGAATTTGACTATATTCGTGCATTAATGGAGCAACCCAACCCTGAGCAGGATCAAGAACCTGAGGTGGAAAGGAATGAAGATGTACCTGCTGAGCTACAAGTGGGAGATCAAGAAGAATTGGATGATTTTTTGATTAAATGTGAGGAACTGCCTGATCTCCCCATACAATACAAGAAATAAGATCCAGCACCACCAAATAAAGACACCACCCATGTCTTGGAATTTGATGTTAAGATAGAGGGGCCCGACTACCTGACATTATCCTCAAATAGTCTACTCCAAGAGGCACTTACCACTAAGGAAGAGATTGAACTTGAACCGACTCAGGTAGTTAAACCATTATTTGACTCTATATCTTCTAATTTTATTGAATATGAATTCTACATCACTCCTTAGGATTTTGATTATACAGAATCAGACAAACTCTACTATGACTTGGAGGAAGAAGATGAAGCTATATGTGCACCTGCCGAGGAACATATGGAACTTCCTAGACAAGTTGAATATTTATTGAAGGAATCTCATTAAGAGATACTAGTAGATTCCCTAAAAAGACCATGAAAAAATCTGATTACTTTTATGGGGAAGAATTTGATCTTGATACTTCGTGTTTTAATTTTATTAAAATAGAATTACACTCTGACTTTCCCATTGACTATTCTTTTGATGCAGTATACCTTGAGAAACCACTAGACAGAGAAGAAGAGGTTGCACAAGTAGCAACCAAGAAGAAGGATGATGGTCCATACTTTATCCTACCCCCACCATGCAATTTACACATAATTGTGAAGGGGGGGAATCTGGTGTACTCTACCCATGGATCTTTCTTCACCCATAAGGATGAAGCACAAGATGGGAAAAGCCACATGTGGTGGTTCAAATCAAAAAAGATTCATCCTCCATCAGATTTTGGATAACAGCTGGGACTACCCTCTAGAGGCAGTAAAATTTCAGGGCCCACTTGGAGGATCGTACCAAGATTTATCTTTACATGCTTTCTAGGAAATTAGATTTCAATTTCATTTCTTAGGAAGTAGTGCAGCATGCATCCCACTCCGTCTATATTTTTTATCTTTAATGACATGATCCTTGAGTTTAATTTAGTTTTTTTTGTAGGATCATGATAGTAGAAGGAAGCCCCAAACATCGAAGTATGAGGACTAAGTTTCATGGAAAAGTTTAGTTCACTTTTAGTGTTTTATCTTTTAAACTCTCTACATTTTTTCCACAGCGTGTTTTGATCTTTAATGATAAAATTGCATGCCCACACTTGAATTCATGTTTTACTCAACTTATCGAGGAGACATGAGTTTCTTAGGAACCCTGTGATGTCATGTTTTAGATTTCAATATTTTTATGATTAAATGATTGAAATACAGAATTGAATTTTTAAATATTAATCATAGATATTGAAATTATGACTCATGATTTGAAGGAATTAATTAATTCCTGTAAATGAAATTTCTCAACCATCTTTCATGCTTTGAATTTCTAAAATTTATGTGAATTGATTTATTATTATTATTCATGCCATGAGTGATTTTCCAATGTTATATTTCTCATTCTCGAGAGGATTTCTGGACCAAGTACTTCCTATTTATTCTTGAGCTTATTTCTTGAGTGATATTGGGACATGTAACCGAGAAGAAGTTGTATTGAAACTTTTCAAAGCTGTGACTGTTCAAAAACACAATTAAAATGATTGAGGCATCCTTTGAAAAGATAAATTTCCTTAAAAGACAACCTTTACATCAATCCTTCGTTTAGCCCATCGAGACCATGAATTACTTTTATAGGGAAGATCCATGTTTCAAGCCATTTTTATCCATTCCTACCCAACTCTTGGTATTTGTATGATATTTTAAAGTTGAAGTGTGGGGGTAAAGGGAATCATGGTGGATGGGATGATACACATTGTGAGTAAGAAGTGTGGGGGTGTTATTGTGGGACTTGTAAAAGGTTGTGAAATCATTAATTATACTATATTGTTTTCCCCTCTTGAATTAAAAAAACTGGAAAAAAATGACAAAAAGAAAAAAAATAGAAAAATGGGTTTTGATTTTGGAGAACCAAAAATCACCATTTTCCAGACTAACGATCTTGTGATCGTATGTGGTTAGGTGATGGATGTGAGGTTTGATCTAATCAAAACTTGATCAAGAGGGTGCACAATTCATCCATTATTACTACTTGATCATAACCTTTTCATTGAGTTTTGGGAAGTGGGTGTTGCTATTTTGAAGGGGATAATTTCATTACAGTTTTACTTTTAATATCATGCATTATACTTCAGAGATTAACCTCCTCCTTAAGCCTTAATTTTTAATGCATCAAATCCTACCAACCTTAAGCCTCAGAGTCATTTGAACCTTTATTTCAATTCCTCATGATTTTTTGTGTCTTTTTCTTTTCAAAGTGGAGAAAGTAGTTCATTTACAATCCTATGGATAAGAAGAATGTTCTCATGATATGAGCACAACTCTACTTGAATTGTATCATTAGTGATGAGAGAAAAAAATCAAAAGTGAGGTAAATCATGACATGGCATTTTTAATAATAATGAATCAAGGAGCTTGAATGAATGGAAGGATAAGTTCCATCAATTCTCAAAGGGGAAATGTAAAATATGTGAATTATTTGTTTCTTTAAAAAATGGGAAATTAAATTGATATTTTATGAAGATTTTTTTAATTTTGATTTTACATTGAAAATTCTTTTATTTTATTGCATTGGAATTTGAATATTGGTAACATTGGTGTCCTCTGATTTCTATGTTGAGATTTTAGGATTGAGGACAAGCATGGTTTAAGTGTGGGGGTATTTGACAGAGAAAATTTACGTGCATATTTTTTATCCAATAATGAGTATTTTTTTTATTTTTTTCAATGATGAAACCCATTTATTTAATTTTTTTTAAAATAATGGGTAATTTGAATTTTAGAATGAAAATAAGCAAAATTGTGAAAAGTGCACAATTCTGGATTTTTGGACATATTTTTACCACAAGTTTGTTATTGTCATTTCCTATAAACAATATTTCCAACATTAGTGAATATAATTTCTTTAGAATGGTTATTTTATTTCCTTCATATTTGTATTCTGGACCAGGATCTGATTCATTCATCTAGTGGCCCTAAAAATTCATTGAAGTTTGACATTTTTCCGGGCGGACAGCGTGGACCACACCACTGTAACAGAACTAAAACACGACCTACACATATCCAAATGAGTTAATTCCACCTGGGATAGCACTATTACAGAGAGGGTTGGATATACACCAAATTTTTTAGAGTTTGGAAGTCATTAATGTGGAAATTGAACGACATAATTTTGGAGTAACCTTCCTGGAAGCTTCGCCCAAAATGAGAAACTTTCAATGAAAAATTCATAACGCCTTCATCCGGGGTTCAAATGCACTGGAATTTGGAGGGTGAACGTACAACACATTTTTGAACAATATTGTATAAGGGTTCCATTAGTTAATCGTCAGTTTAAGGGTCCCAAAACGTGAAATATTTTGGGGGAAGGAAATCTGCCTATAAAAGGAGGCCCTCTCCTCCTTCCAAATCTATCTGCTCGACACCCAAAGCCAAGGAGGGATCCCACCAGGGCACGGGCGACTGGTTCTCTACTATTTCGCCCCTCATTTCTTCTTTTTATTTCATTTTAATTTTAGTTTTATTTTAGTTTTATTTTCTATTGTAATTCAATTTCTAGTTTTATTAATCCATGCATTTGTGTTTCTCCATCCATTTTTCTTCATTTCTCTCTCTCTCTTTATCTTCTTCCACCCACTCCACCAAGTAATCTCATACTCTCGGAAATGAGAGACTAATCATGAGACTTGTCCTGGGGGGAGGTTAAAGTGATCATGAATTTTCTTTTATGTTTAATTTTATGTTTGTAGATAGAATTGAGTAGCATGCACGGGCAAGTAGAATGTCCTCGATGTTGTGATTGCCTTCGATGTCATGCAACTCAACCTATCTCTATTATTTTATTTAATAATTTTTATCTCTCTCCATTGGTTAGTTATTCACATTTTGGATTTGAGATAATCAATTGTTGAAATGGCTTCGATTGAACCGGGTCCTGAAGACGACACATCCTAGACAAAGGTGTGTCATCAACTTGGATTAAAGGAGGATGTGGAATTGAGAGTGCTCAAACATTCAATGATATTCCACAATTTATAAATAAATAATATTAGTTCAAACATGAGATTTAATTTTTGGATTATCAAACTGAAATAAAACATATAAAGGAGAATACCGATTTAACATTAAACAAACCCCCAAAACCAACTTCTTTCTTATTAACTCATTTAGTTTAGATTTGCATGATAGTTTAAATTATCATTTTACAAGTTTTAAATAATCAAAAACCCAAAAATATTTTCATCACTTTCATTTAATAAAAAAACCACAAAAATAGATAGCTTAGGTGATATAGAAGAAGTAAGTGAACTACTTTGAGAAGGCTCCTCAAGACAGACGACCCTAGTTAGCCACTGTACTGCACTAGGAAAAATATAGTTGTTTTTTCAATGCCCCGCGACAGGTGTGCGTCAAAACTGGTGTCGTTTCCAGGGAGCCAATCATTAGTTAAATTATTTTTTCTATTTTCACATCTTAGATATATTTCTTTTCTTTTTATAAAATTAAAAAAAACAAAAAAAAAATCTTTCCATAATGAATTTGAAAGATTATTATTATGCATGGACTGACAATCACTCACAGGTGAAACAACAATAAGAAGAAGAAGAAGATTTTAGAAGGGCTCAGGTGAAGAAAAATAGAGAAAACATTGAACAACTGATGAGAAAAGATGAAAGAGCATTTGACTATGTTCGTGCATTAATCGAGCAACCCAACCCTGAGCAGGATCAAGAACCTGAGGTGGAAAGGAACGAAGATGTACCTGATGAGCTACAAGTGGGATATCAAGAAGGATTGGATGATTTTTTGATTAAATGTAAGGAACTGCTTGATCTCCCCATACAATACAAGAAATAAGATCCAGCACCACCGAAGGAAGACACCACCCATGTGGTGGAATTTGATGTTAAGATGGAGGACCCTGACTACCTGCCTCCATCCTCAAAGATTCTACTCCAAGAGGAACTTACCACTGAGGCAGAGATTGAAGCTGAACCGACTCAGGGAGTTAAACTATTCTTTGACTCTATATCTTCTAATTTTATTGAATATGAATTCCAAATCACTCCTTTTGATTTTGATTATAAAAAATCATACAAACTCTACTATAACTTGGAGGAAGAAGATGAAGCTATGTATTCACCTGCTGAGGAACATATGGAGATCCCTAGACAAGTTTAATATTTATTGAACGAATCTCATGAAGAGATGCTAGTGGATTTTCCTAAGGAGACCATGAAAAAATCTTCTTACTTTGATGGGGAAGAATTTGATCTTGATACTTCGTGTTTTAATTTTATTCAAATATAATTACACTCTGATATTCCCATTGACTATTATTTTGATGCAATATACCTTGAGAAACCACTAGACAGAGAAGAAGAGGTTGCACAAGTAGCAACCAAGAAGAAGGATGATGGTCCATACATTATCATACCCCCACCATGCAAGTTATACATCATTGTGAAGGGGGAGGATCTGGTGTACTCTACCCATGGATCTTTCTTCACCCATAAGGATGAAGCACAAGATGGGAAAAGCCACATGTGGTGGTTCAAATCAAAGAAGCTTCATCTTCCATCAGATTTTGGATAACAGCTGGGACTGCCCTCTGGAGGCAGTAAAAATTCAGGGCCCACTTGGAGGATCGTACCAAGATTTATCTTTAATTGCTTTCTAGGAAATTAGATTTCAATTTCATTTCTTAGGAAGTAGTGTAGCATGCATCCCACTCCATCTATATTTTTGATCTTTAATGACATGATCCTTGAGTTTAATTTAGTTTTTTTGTAGGATCACGATAGTAGAAGGAAGCCCCAAACATCGATGGATGAGGACTAAGTTTCATGGAAAAGTGGAGTTCGCTTTTAGTGTTTTATCTTCTAAACTCTCTACATTTTTGTCCACAACGTGTTTTGATCTTTAATGATAAAATTGCATGCCCACACTTGAATTCATGTTTTACTCAACTTATCGAGGAGACATGAGTTTCTTAGGAACCCAGTGATGTCATGTTTTAGATTTCAATGTTTATATGATTAAATGATTGAAATGAAGAATTGAATTTTTAAATATTAAGCATAGATATTGAAATGATGACTCATGATTTGAAGGAATTAATTAATTCATGTAAATGAAATTTCTCAACCATCTTTCATGCTTTGAATTTCTGAAATTTATGTGAATTGATTTATTATTATTATTCATGCCATGAGTGATTTTCCAATTTTATATTTCTCATTCCCGAGAGGATTTCTAGACCAAGTACTTCCTATTTATTCTTGAGCTTATTTCTTAAGTGTTATTGGGACATGTAACCGACCAGAAGTTGTATTGAAACTTTTCAAAGCTATGACTGTGCAAAAACACATTTAAAATGATTGATCATCCTTTGAAAAGATACATTTCCTTAAAAGAAAACCTTTACATCAATCCTTCGTTTAGCCCACAGAGACCATGAATTACTTTTATAGGGATGAGCCATGTTTCAATCCATTTTTATCCATTCCTACCCAACTCTTGGTATTTGTATGATATTTTAAAGTTGAAGTGTGGGGGTAAAGGGAATCATAGTGGACGGGATGATACATATTGTGAGTAAGAAGTGTGGGGGTGTTATTGTGGGAATTGTAAAAGGTTGTGAAATCATTCATTATGCTCTATTTTTTTCCCCTCTTAAATTAAAAAAACTGGAAAAAACTGACAAAAAGAAAAAAAATAGAAAAATGGGTTTTGATTTTGGAGAACCGAAAATCACCATTTTCCAGACAGACGATCTTGTGATCATATGTGGTTAGGTGATGGATGTGAGGTTTGATCTAATCATAACTTGATCAAGAGGGTGAACAATTCATCCATTATTATTACTTGATTGTAACCTTTTCTTTGAGATTTGGGAAGTGGGTGTTGCTATTTTGAAGGGGATAATTTCATTACAGTTTTACTTTTAATATCATGCATTATACTTCAGAGATTAGCCTCCTCCTTAGGCCTTAATTTTTAATGCATCAAATCCTACCAACCATAAGCCTCAGAGTCATTTGAACCTTTATTGCAAGTCCTCATAATTTTTTCTGTCTTTTTTCTTTTCAAAGTGGAGAAAGTACTTCATTTACAATCCTATGGATAAGAAGCCTGTTATCATGATATGAGTATAACTCTACTTGAATTGTATCATTAGTGATGAGAGAAAAAAAATCAAAAGTGAGGTAAATCATGACATGGCATGTTTAATAATAATGAATCAAGGATCTTGAATGAATGAAAGGATAAGTTCCATCAATTCTCAAAGGGGAAAAGTAAAATATGTTAATTATTTGTTTCTTTAAAAAATGGGAAATTAAATTGATATTTTATGCAGATTTTTGTAATTTTGATTTTACGTTGAAAATTATTTGATTTTATTGCATTGGAAATTTAATATTGGTAACATTGGTGTCCTCTGATTTCCATGTTGAGATTTTATGCTTGAGGACAGCATGGTTTAAGTGTGGGGGTATTTGACATAGAAAATTTACGTGCATATTTTTGATCCAATAATGAGTATTTTTTTAATTTTTTTCAATGATGAAACCCATGTATTTCATTTTTTTTATAAATAATGGGTAATTTGAATTTTAGAATTAAAATAAGCAAAATTGTGAAAAGTGCACAATTTTGGATTTTTGGACAGATTTTTACCACAAGTGTATTATTGTCATTTCCTAAAAACTATATTTCCAAATTTAGTGAATATAATTTATTTAGAATAGTTATTTTATTTCTTTCATCTTTGTATTCTGGACTAGGAGCTGATTCAGCCATCTAGTGGCCCTAAAAATTCATTGAAGTTTGATATTTTTTCGGGCGGACAGCGTGGACCACACCACTGTAATAGAACTGAAACTCGGCCTACACATATCTAAATGAGTTTATGCCACCTGGGATAGCACTATTATAGAGTGGGCTGGATCTACACCAAATTTTGTTGAGTTTGGAAGTCATTAATGCAGAAATTTAATGGCATACTTTTGGAGTAACCTTCCTAAAAGCTTCGCCCAAAAACAGAAACTTTCAATGACAAAATCATAACGCCTTCATCTGGGGTTCAAATGTGCTGGAATTTGGAGGGTGAACGTCCAAAACATTGGTGAACAATATTGTATAAGGGTTTTATTATTGAATCGTCAATTTAAGGGTCCCAAAACGTGAAATCTTTTGGGGGAAGGAAATCTGCCTATAAAAGGAGGCCCTCTCCTCCTTCCAAATCTATCAGCTCGACACCCAAAGCCAAGGAGGTATCCCACCAGGGAACGGTCCACTGGTTCTCTTCTATTTCCCCCCTCATTTATTCTTTTTATTTCATTTTAATTTTAGTTTTATTTTAGTTTTATTTTCAATTGTAATTCAAATTCTAGTTTTATTAATCCATGCATTTGTGTTTCTCCATCCATTTTTCTTCATTTTTCTCTCTCTCTCTATCTTCTTCCACCCACTCCACCAAGTAATCTCATACTCTCGGAAATGAGAGACTAATCATGAGACTTGTCCTGGGGGGAGGTGAAAGTGATCATGAATTTTCTTTTATGTTTAATTTTATGTTTGTAGATAGAATTGAGTAGCATGCACGGGCAAAGCGAATGTCCCCGATGTTGTGACTGCCTCCGATGTCATGCAACTCAACCTATCTCTATTATTTTATTTAATAATATTTATCTCTCTCCATTGGTTAGTTCTTCACATGTTGTATTTGAGATAATCAATGGTTGAAATAGCTTCGATTGAACCGGGTCCTGAAGAAGACACATCCTAGACAAAGGTGTGTCATCAACTTGGATTAAAGGAGGAGGTGGAATTGAGAGTGCTCAAACATTCAATGATATTCCACAATTTATAAATAAATAATATTAGTTCAAACATGAGATTTCATTTTTGGATTATCAAACTGAAATAAAACATATAAAGGAGAATAATGATTTAACATTAAACCAACCCCCAAAACCATGTTTTTTCTTATTAACTCATTCTGTTTAGATTTTCATGATAGTTTAAATTATCATTTTACAAGTTTTAAATAATCAAAAACCCAAAAATATTTTCATCACTTTCATTTAATAAACAAAACCACAAAAATAGATAGCTTAGGTGATATATAAGAAGTAAGTGAACTACTTTGAGAAGGCTCCTCAAGAGAGATGACCCTAGTCAGCCACTGTGTTGCACTAGGAAAAATATAATTGTTTTTTCCATGCCCCGCGATAGGTGTGCATCAAAACTGGCGTCGTTTCCGGGGAGGCAATCATTAGTTAATTTATTTTTTCTATTTTCACACCTTATATATATTTCTTTTCTTTTTATAAAATTAAAAAAACAAAAAAAATTCTTTCCATAATGAATTTTAAAGATTATTATTATGCATGGACTGACAATTACTCACAGGTGCAACAACCATAAGAAGAAGAAGAAGATTTTAGAAGGGCTCAGGTGAAGAAAAATAGAGAAAGCATTGAACAACTGACGAGAAAAGATGAAAGAGCATTTGACTATGTTCGTGCATTAATGGAGCAACCCAACCCTGAGCAGGATCAAGAACCTGAGGTGGAAAGGAACGAAGATGTACCTGCTGAGCTACAAGTGGGAGATCAAGAAGGATTGGATGATTTTTTGATTAAATGTAAGGAACTGCCTGATCTCCCCATACAATACAAGAAATAAGAGCCAGCACCACCGAAGGAAGACACCACCCATGTGGTGGAATTTGATGCTAAGATGGAGGAGCCTGACTACCTACCTCCATCCTCAAGTAGTCTACTCCAAGAGGAACTTACCAATGAGGCAGAGATTGAAGCTGAACCGACTCAGGGAGTTAAACTATTCTTTGACTCTATATCTTCTAATTTTATTGAATATGAATTCTACATCACTCCTTTTGATTTTGATTATACTAAATCAGACAAACTCTACTATAACTTGGAGGAAGAAGATGAAGCTATATGTGAACCTGTTGAGGAACATATGGAGCTCCCTAGACAAGTTGAATATTTAATGAAGGAAGCTCATGAAGAGATGCTAGTGGATTTTCCTAAGGAGACCATGAAAAAAGTTTCTTACTTTGATGGGGAAGAATTTGATCTTCATACTTTGTGTTTTAATTTTATTCAAATATAATTACGCTCTGAATTTCCTATTGACTATTCTTTTGATGCAGTATACCTTGAGAAACCACTAGACAGAGAAGAAGAGGTTGCACAAGTAGCAACCAAGAAGAAGGATGATGGTCCATACTTTATCCTACCCCCACCATGAAAGTTATACATCATTGTGAAGGGGGAGGATATGGTGTACTCTACCCATGGATCTTTCTTCACCCATAAGGATGAAGCACAAGATGGGAAAAGCCACATGTGGTGGTTCAAATCAAAGAAGCTTCATCCTCCATCATATTTTGGATAACATCTGGGACTGCCCTCTAGAGGCAGCAAAAATTCAGGGCCCACTTGGAGGATCGTACCAAGATTTATCTTTACTTGCTTTCTAGGAAATTAGATTTCAATTTCATTTCTTAGGAATTAGTGCAGCATGCATCCCACTCCGTCTATATTTTTGATCATTAATGACACGGTCCTTGAGTTTAATTTAGTTTTTTTGTAGGATCATGATAGTATAAGGAATCCCCAAACATCGAAGGATGAGGACTAAGTTTCATGGAAAAGTGGAGTTCACTTTTAGTGTTTTATCTTTTAAACTCTCTACATTTTTGTCCACAACATGTTTTGATCTTTAATGATGAAATTGCATACCCACACTTGAATTCATGTTTTAATCAACTTATCGAGGAGACATGAGTTTCTTAGGAACCCAGTGATGTCATGTTTTAGATTTAAATGTTTTTATGATTAAATGATTGAAATATAGAATTGAATTTTTAAATATTAAGCATAGATATTGAAATGATGACTCATGATTTTAAGGAATTAATTTATTCATGTAAGTTAAATTTCTCAACCATATTTCATGCTTTGAATTTCTGAAATTTATGTGAATTGATTTATTATTATTATTCATGCCATGAGTGATTTTCCAATGTTATATTTCTCATTCCCGAGAGTATTTCTAGACCAAGTACTTCCTATTTATTCTTGAGCTTATTTCTTGAGTGATATTGGGACATGTAACCGACCATAAGTAGTATTGAAACTTTTCAAAGCTATTACTGTGCAAAAACACATTTAAAATGATTGAGGCATCCTTTGAAAAGATACATTTCCTTAAAGTACAACCTTTACATCAATCCTTCGTTTAGCCCATAGAGACCATGAATTACTTTTATAGGGATGAGCCATGTTTCAAGCCATTTTTATCCATTCCTACCCAACTCTTGGTATTTGTATGATATTTTAAAGTTGAAGTGCGGGGGTAAAGGGAATCATGGTGGACGGGATGATACACATTGTGAGAAAGAAGTGTGGGGGTGTTATTTTGGGACTTGTAAAACGTTGTTAAATCATTCATTATACTCTATTGTTTTCCCCTATTGAATTAAAAAAACTGGAAAAAATGACAAAAAGAAAAAAAATAGAAAAATGGGTTTTGATTTTGGAGAACCAAAAATCACCATTTTCCAGACCGACGATCTTGTGATCGTATGTGGTTAGGTGGTGGATGTGAGGTTTGATCTAATCATAACTTGATCAAGAGGGTGCACAATTCATCCATTATTATTACTTGATCATAACCTTTTCTTTGAGTTTTGGGAAGTGGGTGTTGCTATTTTGAAGGGTATAATTTCATTACAATTTTACTTTTAATATCATGCATTATACTTCAGAGATTCACCTCCTCCTTAAGCCTTAATTTTTAATGCATCAAATCCTACCAACCTTAAGCCTCAGAGTCATTTGAACCTTTATTGCAAGTCTTCATGATTTTTTGTGTCTTTTTTCTTTTAAAAGTGGAGAAAGTAGTTCATTTAAAAGACTATGGATAAGAAGCATGTTCTCATGATTTGCGCATAACTCTACTTGAATTGTATCATTAGTGATGAGAGAAAAAAATCAAAAGTTAGGTAAATCATGACATGGCATGTTTAATAATAATGAATCAAGGAGCTTGAATGAATGAAAGGATAAGTTCCATCAATTCTCAAAGGGGAAAAGTAAAATATGTGAATTATTTGTTTCTTTAAAAAATGGGAAATTAAATTGATATTTTATGAAGATTTTTGTAATTTTGATTTTACATTGAAAATTATTTGATTTTATTGTATTGGAATTTGAATATTGGTAACATTGGTGTCCTCTGATTTCCATGGTGAGATTTTATGCTTGAGGACAAGCATGGTTTAAGTGTGGGGGTATTTGACAGAGAAAAATTACGTGCATATTTTTTATCCAATAATGAGTATTTTTTTAATTTTTTTCAATGATAAAACCCATTTATTACATTGTTTTATTAAAATAATGGGTAATTTAAATTTTAGAAGGAAAATAAGCAAAATTGTGAAAGTGAACAATTCTGGATTTTTTGACAGATTTTTACCACAAGGGTATTATTGTCATTTCTTAAAACATATAATTCCAAATTTAGTGAATATAATTTTTTAGAATCATTATTTTATTTACTTCATCTTTATCTTCTAAACTAGGAGCTGATTCGGCCATCTAGTGGTCCTAAAAATTCATTGAAGTTTGACATTTTTCCGGGCGGACAGCGTGGACCACACCACTATAACGGAACCCAAAATCGCCCTACACATATACAAATGAGGTGATTACACCTGGGATAGCACTAGGAAATAGAGGGTCGGCTTTAAACCAAATTTTGTTGATTTTTGAAGTCATTAAGGCAGAAATTTAATGACATAATTTTGGAGGAACCTTCCTAGAAGCTTCGTCTAGAAACAGAAGCCTTCAATTAAAAATTCACACCTCCTTCATCCTAGGTCCAAATGCGCTGAAATTTATAGAGTGAACGTCCAGAACATTTATGAACAATATTTTAGTAGGGTTCCATGAGTTAATCGGCCATTATGGGTCAAAAAATGCGCAACCTTTCGGTGGACGAAAATATACCTATAAAAGGAGGCCCTCTACTCCTTCCAAATCCATCAGCTCGACACCCAAAGCCAAGGAGTGATCCCACTAGGTCATGGGCCACTGCTGATCTTCTATTTCCCCCCTCATTTCTTCTTTTTATTTCATTTTAATTTTAGTTTTATTTTAGTTTTATTTTCAATTGTAATTCAAATTCTAGTTTTATTAATCCATGCATTTGTGTTTCTCCATCCATTTTTCTTCATTTCTCTCTCTCTCTCTATATATATATCTTCTTCCACCCACTCCACCAAGTAATCTCATACTCTCAGAAATGAGAGACTAATCACGAGACTTGTCCTGTGGGGGAGGTGAAAGTGATCATGAATTTTCTTTAATGTTTAATTTTATGTTTGTAGATAGAATTGAGTAGCATGCACGGGCAAGGCGAATGTCCCCGATGTTGTGACTGCCTCCGATGTCATGCAACTCAACCTATCTCTATTATTTTATTTAATCATTTTTCACTCTCTCCATTAGTTAGTTCTTTACACATTGGATTTCAGCTAATCAATGGTTGAAACAGCTTCGATTGAACCGGGTCCTGGAAGATGACACATCCTAGACAAAGGTGTGTCATCAACTTGGATTTAAAGAGAAGGTGTAATTGAGAGTGCTCAAACATTCAATGATATTCCAAAATTTATAAATAAATAATACTAGTTCAAACATGAGATTTCATTTTTCGATTATCAAACTGACATAAAACATATAAAGGAGAATAATGATTGAACATTAAACCAACCCCCAAAACCAATTTCTTTCTTATTAACTCATTCTGTTTAGATTTGCATGATAGTTTAAATTATCATTTTACAAGTTTTAATTAATCAAAAAAACAAAAATATTTTCATCACTTTCATTTAATAAACAAAACCACAAAAAGATATAGTTTAGGTGATATAGAAGAAGTAAGTGAACTACTTTGAGAAGGCTCCTCAAGAGAGACGACCATGGTCAGCTACTGTGATGCATTAGGAAAAATTTAATTGTTTTTGCCCACACCCCGCGGTAAGCATGCGTCAAAACTGGCGTCATTGTCGAGGATCCAATCATTAGATAATTTATTTTTTCTATTTTCACATCTTAGATATATTTCATTTCTTTTTATAAAATTAAAAAAAAAACAAAAAAAATTCTTTCTATAATGAATTTGAAAGATTATTATTATGCATGGACTGACAATTACTCACAAGTGCAACAACAAGAACAACAAGAAGAAGAATTTAGAAGGGATCAGGTGAAAGAACTTAGAGAAAAAATTGAACAACTGACGATAAAAGATGAAAGAGCATTTGACTATGTTCGTGCATTAATGGAGCAACCCAACCCTGAGCAGGATCAAGAACCTGAGGTGGAAAGGAACGAAGATGTACCTGCTGAGCTACAAGTGGGAGATCAAGAAGGATTGGATGATTTTTTGATTAAATGTGAGGAACTGCCTAATCTCCCCATACAATACAAGAAAGAAGAGCCAGCACCACCGAAGGAAGACACCACCCATGTGGTGGAATTTGATGTTAAGATGGAGGAGCCCGACTACCTGCCTCCATCCTCAAAAAGTATACTCCAAGAGGCACCTACCACTGAGGCAGAGATTGAAGATGAACCGACTCAGGGAGTTAAACCATTCTTTGACTCTATATCTTATAATTTTGTTGAATATGAATTCTATATCACTCCTTGTGATTTTGATTATACAGAATCAGACAAACTCTGCTATGACTTGGAGGAAGAATATGAAGCTATGTGTGCACCTGCTGAGGAACATATGGAGATCCCTAGACAAGTTGAATATTTATTGAAGGAAGCTCATGAATAGATGCTAGTGGATTTTCCTAAGGATACCACTAAAAAAGTTTCTTACTTTCATGGGGAAGAATTTGATCGTGATACTTTGTGTTTTAATTTTATTCAATTAGAAATACACTATGAATTTCCCATTGACTATTATTTTGATGCAGTATGCCTTGAAGAACCACTAAACAGAGAAGAAGATGTTGCACAAGTAGCAACCAAGAATAAGGATAATGGTCCATACTTCATCCTACCCCCACCATGCAAGATATACATCATTGTGAAGGGGGAGGATCTTGTGTACTCTACCCATGGATCATTCTTCGCCCATAAGGATGAAGCACAAGATGGGAAAAGCCACATGTGGTGGCTGAAATCAAAGAAGCTTCATCCTCCATCCGATTTTGGATAACAGCTGGTACTGCCCTCTAGAGGCATTAAAAATTTAGGGCCCACTTGCGGGATCGTACCAGGATTTATCTTTACTTGATTTTTAGGAAATTAGATTTCAATTCCATTTCTTAGGAAGTCGTGTAGCATTCATCCCACTCCATCTATCATTTTTAGCCTTAATGACACGATCCTTGAGTTTAATTTAGTTGTTTTTTTGTAGGATCATGATAGTAGAAGGAATCCCCAAACATCGAAGGATGAGGACTAAGTTTCATGGAAAAAGGGAGTTCAATTTTAGTGTTTCATCTTTTAAACTCTATACATTTTTCCCCACAGCGTGTTTTGATCTTTAATGATAAAATTGCATGCCCACACATGAATTCATGTTTTACTCAACTTGTCGAGGATACATGAGTTTCTTAGGAACCCAGTGATGTCATGTTTTATATTTCAATGTATATATGATTAAATTATTGAAATGAATAATTGAATTTTTAAATATGAAGCATAGATATTGAAATGATGACTCATGATTTGAAGGAATTAATTAATTCATGTAAATAAAATTTCTCAACCATCTTTCATGCTTTGAATTTCTGAAATTTATGTGAATTGATTTATTATTATTATTCATGCCATTATTGATTGTCCAATGTTATATTTCTCATTCCCGAGAGGATTTCTAGACCAAGAACTTCCTATTTATTCTTGAGCATATTTTTTGAGTGATCTTGGGACATGTAACCGACCAGAACTTGTATTGAAACTTTTCAAAGCTATGACTGCACAAAAACACATTTAAAATGATAGAGGCATCCTTTGAAAAGCTAAATTTTCTTAAAAGACCACCTTTACATCAATCCTTCGTTTAGCCCATAGAGACCATGAATTACTTTTAAAGGGATGAGCCATGTTTCAAGCCATTTTTATCCATTCCTACCCAACTCTTGGTATTTGTATGATATTTTAAAGTTGAAGTGTGGGGGTAAAGGGAATCATGGTGGATGGGATGATACACATTGTGAGGAAGAAGTGTGGGGGTGTTATTGTGGGACTTGTAAAAGGTTGTGAAATCATTCATTATACTCTATTGTTTTCCCCTCCTGAATTAAAAAAATGACAAAAAATGATAAAACGAAAAAAATAGAAAAATGGGTTTTGATTTTGGAGAACCAAAAATCACCATTTTCCAGACTCACGATCTTGTGATCGTATGTGGTTAGGTGATGGATGTGAGGTGTGATCTAATCATAACTTTCAAAAAATGAAAAAAAAGTACAAAATAAAAAATTAACAGGGTGCACAAATCATCCATTATGCTTACATGATCATAACATTTGCTTTGAGTTTTGGAAGAGGGTGTTTCTATTTTGAAGGGGAGAATTTCATTACCGTTTTTCTTTTAATATCTTGCATTATACTTCAGAGATTATCCTCCTCTTTAAGCCTTAATTTTTAATGCATTAAATCCTACCAACCTTAAGCCTCAGAGTCATTTGAACCTTTATTTCAAGTCCTCATGATTTTGTGTGTCTTTTGTCTTTACAAAGTGGAGAAAGTAGTTCATTTAAAATCCTATGGATAACCAGCATGTTCTCGTGATATGAGCATAACTCTACTTGAATTGTATTAATAGTGATGAGAGGGAAAAAATCAAAAGTGAGGTAAATCATGACATGGCATGTTTAATAATAATTAATCAAGGAGCTTGAATGAATGAAAGGATAAGTTCCATCAATTCTCAAAGGGGAAAAGTAAAATATGTGAATTATTTATTTCTTTAAAAAATTGGAAATTAAATTGATATTTTATGCAGATTTTTGTAATTTTAATTTTACATTGAAAATTCTTTGATTTTATTGCATTGGAATTTGAATATTGGTAACATTGGTGTCCTCTGATTTCCATGTTGATATTTTATGCTTGAGGACAAGCATGGTTTAAGTGTGGGGGTATTTGACAGAGAAAATTTACGTGCATATTTTTTATACAATAATGAGTATTTTTTTAATTTTTTTCAATGATAAAACCCATGTATTACATTGTTTTATTAAAATAATGGGTAATTTAAATTTTTGAATGAAAATAAGCAAAATTGTGAAAAGTGCACAATTCTGGATTTTTTGACAGATTTTTACCACAAGGGTATTATTGTCATTTCTTAAAACATATAATTACAAATTTAGTGAATATAATTTTTTAGAATCCTTATTTTATTTACTTCATCTTTGTCTTCTAAACCAGGAGCTTATTCGGTCATCTAGTGGTCCAAAAAATTCATTGAAGTTTGACATTTTTCCGGGCGGACAGTGTGGACCACACCACTGTACCGGAACCCAAACTCGCCCTACGCATATCCAAATGAGGTAATTAGACTTGGGATAGAACTAGGACATAGAGGGTCGTCTCTAAACCAAATGTTGTGGAGTTTTGAAGTAATTAAGGTGGAAATTCAATGACATACCTTTGGAGGAACCTTCCTCGAAGCTTCGTCCAGAAACAGAATCCTTCAATGAAAAATTCATAACTCCTACATCCAAGGTCTAAATGTGCTGGAATTTGGAGGGTGAACGGCCAACAAATTTATGAAAAATATTTCTGAAAGGTTACACACATGAATCGGCCATTTCCGAGTCCAACAACGCACAATCTTAAGGGGGACAGAAATATACCTATAAAAGGAGGCCCTCTCCTCCTTCCAAATCCATCAGCTCGACACCCAAATCCAAGGAGGGATCCCACCAAGGAATGGGACGTTTTTTCTCTTCTATTTACCCCCTAATTTATTCTTTTTATTTCATTTTAATTTTAGTTTTATTTTAGTTTTATTTTCAATTGTTATTCAAATTCTAGTTTTATTAATCCATGCATTTGCCTCCATCCATTTTTCTTCATTTCTCTCTCTATATATATATATATTATTCCACCCACTCCACTAAGTAATATCATACTCTCTGAAATGAGAGACTAATCATGAGACTTGGCCTAGGGGGGAGGTGATTGTGGTCATGAATTTTCATTAATGTTTAATTTTATGTTTGTAGATAGAATTTAGTAGCATGCACGAGCAAGGTGAATATCCCCAATGTTGTGACTTCCTCTGATGTCATGAAACTCAACATATCTCTATTATTTTATTTAATCATTTTTTCCTCTCTCCATTGGTTAGTTCTTCACACGTTTGAGTTGATCTAATCAATGGTTGAAACGGCTTCGATTGAACCGAGTCCTTGAAGATGACACATCCTAGACAAAGGTGTGTCATCAACTTGGATTAATGGAGGAGGTGGAATTGAGAGTTCTCAAACATTCAATGATATTCCACAATTTATAAATAAATAATAGTAGTTCAAACATGAGATTTTATATTTGGAATATCAAACTGAAATAAAACATATAAAGGAGAATAATTATTGAACATTACACCAACCCCCAAAACCAAGTTCTTTCTTATTAACTCATTCTGTTTAGATTTGCATGATAGTTTAAATTATCTTTTTAAAAGTTTTAAATAATAAAAAACCCAAAAATATTTTCATCACTTTCATTTAATTAAAAAAACCACAAAAAGAGATAGTTTAGGTGATATAGAAGAAGTAAGTGAACTACTTTGAATGGCTCCTCAAGAGAGACGACCCTGGTCAGCCACTGTGCTGCACTAGGAAAAATATAATTGTTTTTGTCCACGCCCCGTGACAGGCGTGCGTCAAAACTGGAATCATTTTCGAGGATCCAATCATTAGTTAATTCATTTTTTCTATTTTCACATCTTAGATATATTTCATTTCTTTTTATAAAATTAAAAAAAAATCTTTCCATAATGAATTTGAAAGATTATTATTATGCATGCACTAAAAATTACTCACAGGTGAAGCAACAACAACAACAAGAAGAATATTTTAGAAGGGATCAGGTGAAAGAACTTAGAGAAAACATTGAACAATTGACAAGAAAAGCTGAAAGAGCATTTGACTATGTTCCTGCATTAATGGAGCAACCCAACCCTGAGCAGGATCAAGAACCTGAGGTGGAAAGGAACGAAGATGTACTTAATGAGCTACAAGTGGGAGATCAAGAAAGATAGGATGATTTTTTGATTAAATGTGAGTAACTTCCTGATCACCCATACAATACAGGAAAGAAGATCCAGCACCACTGAAGGAAAACACCACCCATGTGGTGGAATTTGATGTTAAGATGGAGGAGCCCGACTACCTGCCTCCATCCTCAAAGAGTCTACTCCAAGAGGCACTTACCACTGAGGCAGAGATTGAATCTGAACCGACTCAGGGAGTTAAACCATTCTTTGACTCTATATCTTCTAATTTTATTGAATATGAATTCTACATCACTCCTTGTAATTTTGATTATAAAAAATCAGACAAACTTTTCTATGACTTGGAGGAAGAAGATGAATCTATATGCGCACCTGCTGAGGAACATATGGATCCCCCTAGACAAGTTGAATATTTATTGAAGGAATCTCATGAAGATATGCTAGTGGATTTTCCTAATGAGGCCATGAAAAAATCCGCTTACTTTGATGGGGGATAATTTGTTCTTGAAACTTCATGTTTTAATTTTATTCAAATAGAATTACACTCTGACTTTATCATTGATTATTCTATTGATGCAATATACCTTGAGGAACCACTGGACAGAGAAAAAGAGGTTGCACAAGTAGCAACCAAGAAGAAGGATGATGGTCCATACTTCATCCCACCCCCACCATACAAGCTATACATCATTGTGAAGGGGGAGGATCTGGTGTACTCTACCCATGGATCATTCTTCACCCACAAGGATGAAGCACAATATGGGAAAAGCCACATGTGGTGGTTCAAATCAAAGAAGCTTCATCCTCAATCAGATTTTGGATAATAGTTGGCACTGCCCTCTAGAGGCAGTAAAAATTCAAGGCCCACATGGGGGATCGTACCAAGATTTATCTTTACTTGCTTTTTAGGAAATTAGATTTAAATTTCATTTCTTAGGAAGTAGTGCAGCATGCATCCCACTCCGTCTATCTTTTTGGGATTTAATGACCCGATCCTTGAGTTTAATTTAGTTGTTTTTTTGTAGGATCATGATAGTAGAAGGAAGCCCCAAACATCGAAGGATGAGGACTGAGTTTCATGAAAAAAGGGAGTTCAATTTTAGTGTTTTATCTTTTAAACTCTCTACATTTTTTTCCATAGCGTGTTTTGATCTTTAATGATAAAATTGCATGCCCACACTTGAATTCATGTTTTACTCAACTTATCAAGGAGACATGAGTTTATTAGGAACCCAGTGATGCATGTTTTAGATTTCAATGTTTATATGATTAAATGATTGAAATGCAGAAATGAATTTTTAAATATGAAGCATAGATATTGAAATGATGACTCAAGATTTGAAGGAATTAATTAATTTATGTAAATGAAATTTCTCAACCATCTTTCATGCTTTGAATTTCTAAAATTTATGTGAATTGATTTATTATTATTATTAATTCCATGAGTGATTGTTAAATGTTATATTTCTCATTCCCGAGAGGATTTCTAGACCAAGTACTTCCTATTTATTCTTGAGCATATTTCTTGAGTGATCTTGGGACATGTAACTAACCAGAACTTGTATTGAAACTTTTCAAAGCTATGACTGCACAAAAACACATTTAAAATGATTTATTCATCCTTTGAAAAGATAAATTACCTTAAAATACCATCTTTACATCAATCCTTTGTTTATCCCATAGATACCATGAATTACTTTTATAGGGATGAGCCATGTTTCAAGCCATTTTTAACCACTCCTACCAAACTCTTGGTATTTGTATGATATTTTAAAGTTTAAGTGTGGGGGTAAATGGAATCATGGTGGAAGGGATGATACACATTGTGAGGAAGAAGTGTGGGGGTGTTATTGTGGGACTTATAAAAGGTTGTGAAATCATTCATTATACTCTATTGTTTTCCCCTCTTGAATTAAAAAAATGACAAAAATGACAAAAAGAAAATAAATAGAAAAATGGGTTTTTATTTTGGAGAACCAAAAATCACCATTTTCTAGACCGACGATCTTGTGATCGTACGTGGTTAGGTGATGGATGTGATGTTTGATCTAATCATAACTTTCGAAAAATAAAAAAAATTACAAAATAAAAAATCAAGAGGGTGAACAAATCATCCATTATGCTTACTTGATCATAACCTTTTCTTTGAGTTTTGGGAAGTGGGTGTTGCTATTTTTAAGGGGAGAATTTCATTACAGTTTAACTTTTAATATCATGCATTATACTTCAGATATCAGCCTCCACCTTAAGCCTTAATTTTTAATGCATCAAATCCTACCAAACTTATGCCTCAGAGTAAATTGAACCTTTTTTGCAAGTCCTCATGATTGTGTGTGTCTTTTATCTTCACAAAGTGTAGAAAGTAGTTCATTTACAATCCTATAGATAAGAAACATGTTCTCATGATATGATCATAAATCTACTTGAATTGTATCATTAGTGATGAGAGGAAAAAAAATCAAAAGTGAGGTAAATCATGACATGGCATGTTTAATAATAATCAATCAAGGAGATTGAATGAATGAAAGGATAAGTTCCATCAATTTTGAAAGGGGAAAAGTAAAATATGTGAATTATTTGTTTCATTGAAAAATGGGAAATTAAATTGATATTTTATGCAGGTTTTTGAAATTTTGATTTTACATTGAAAATTATTTGATTTTATTGCATTGGAATTTGAATATTGGTAACATTGGTGTCCTCTGATTTCCATGTTGAGATTTTATGCTTGAGGAAAAGCATGGTTTAAGTGTGGGGGTGAACCTTGGGTTAGTGGTCTTAGGTGATAGTTGGAATCACTGAAAAAAAAACTTAAAAATTGAATGAGATATTAAATAATTTAATAAAATATTTAAAGTAGGAAATGGGCTTTCGAGATAGCCCAACACCTTAATAAAAAACCCAAATCCATCATTATTATGGATGCCTATGGGGTCAAATTTTATATGGTGGTTTTAATATACCAGGTTGTTCCAATTGGGAAGTGGAATGGGTGTAAAATGTTGAAAAATGAAGGAGTCACTACTGGGAATCCATGTTTTCCAAACGGTTTTAAATCATTGGGAAAGGCCCTCAAACTATTGGGAAATCTTATCCCAATAGTTTTAGAAACCGTTGGTGCGTGAGGCATCGGGAAAGCCTTATACCAATGGTTCACATTGAACCGTTGGGAAAAGGCTGTTTAGATTTCAACTGCCCATGGTTCATAATGAACCAGTGGAATAAAATTGGATCCTGTTATACCAACGGTTCAGCTGAACCGTTGGGAAAATCAGCGCATAGGGGTATGCCAACGGTTTTAAAACCATTTTCATAAATATATAGGGGGTATAACCCAATGGTGTTGAACCATTGGGAAATGCAGTAGCACGCACAGCAGCACACAGGGGTATAACCCAACGGTTTTGAAACCATTGGCTTAGAACCCCATTAATTTAAAATTAAATAGCTTGCAATCAACTATAGGCTGCAATGAAAACTCTGTGTGAAAAACGTGCCATCTCACAAAAAGACACTGCAATCACAAAAAACACTCATTTTGTGTGTTTAGGAACACTGCAACCTGAAAACACAGAAAACACACTGCACACATAGAAAAATCACAAAAACTCACTTCAATCACCTGCAATACACAAAAAACACACAAGAAACACATAGAAATAATCATCTCATTTTTTAAGGCTTACTCACATCCCTTCCCCTTTTATGGTTCACATATTTATGTGCTAGAGAGACCAAGAACCAACAAAATGTTGTCTTGTTGATCAAATATGGAGGGGGATATTGGAAAATCAAGTTTATAACTCATATATGAAGAATCCCCTACCTCAATCATGATCTATCAGATAAGGGTTATTGGTTTTGATTACTCCAGGATAAATTTGATATTTTTTCGATGAATTTAATCATTCAATATACTAACCTAGAAGGATATTTACACTATGACCATTATAACCCTTTTGTTCCTAGAGTATAATTATGGGGTAATAAAGTGGTACATGAGGGAAAATATTGATCCTTGACATTTTTTACTTAGCAGTAATGAGAGATGTGAAACTTTTTTAAGGAAATGAATTGATTAGTTGAATGAATGTATATATATGATTTCGTATTAAAAATGGTGTGAAAATTATTAAGGCATCTTCCATACATATCTTGACTTTACTTTCATGTTTAAAATTAATTCAATGGTGTTCATGGATCTCATGAATGAGATCTTCCATACATATCTCAACTCATTTATTGTGGTGCTTATTAATTATATCCTTATATACTCATCGACCATTGATATACACATTGGGCTCCTATAAAAAAATTATACACTTTGACCACATTATATGTTTTATAAGGTCTCAAAGGGTCACTTATGCTTCAATAAAGTATGTTCTCTTAGGAACATAATCTATAATGTGGGGATTTATGTGGACCCAAAGAATGTATAGGTTGTGGTGTCATGAGAAGGCATATGAAACATGTTTGAGATTGTGGGTTTCCTTTGTTTATTCAGGTTTTACATATGGTTCATTTAAATCTTTTCCCCTTTAGAAGTGCCTATGACTAGGATTACTAAGAATGTAGTTATGTTTGAGTGGTCAGAAAAGTTTAAAGAGGCCTTCCTAAAAAGTCAATGGAGTTTTCATCCTACTGAATTACTATAAATTATGATTCATAAATGAGGTCTCCAAATTGATCCCCGAGCATGAATTGGACTTATGGATATTTCTTGAATTGGACACAGAGCTGCAGTATCTATGTGGAAGGTTCTATATTGTCCTCATCATATCACATATGATAATGTGTCAACATTGGAATGATATTAAATCAAAAATCATAGTCAATGTAATATTTTAAAATATTGATAACATTTATCATTAAATACAAGTACAAGGGTCTGATGTTTCTCAACATAATGACATATTAATCTTGATCTATGATGGATATAACATTATTACATTCCATAGTAATTGTACCTGGTTGGATTATGCATGGGGATTTTCCTTCTCCTACTAGACTCACTAAATGGGTCTTCCACAGTTTCTACAACATTGATAGTCTAAGTAGGTACATGTCTAGAATTATATATTCTTCCATGAATGTGCCTTATCCGATATACTTGGGTCCTATGGAATCGTTCTGCAGTTCCCTAATTGGGTTCAAGGAACTCAAGTTCATCTCCATACTCATCCACATGCCCAACCCCCCCCCCCACTACCCCACCTGCACAGCCACCACCCCACCTGCACAGCCCCCCTGCCCAGCCCCCCTCCCCCCTGCCTAGCCTAACCCCCTGCACATCCCACCCCCTCCCCCACATCCCCAGCCCCCCTCCCCCACCTGCACAACCACCACCACCCACCTGCACAACCCCCATGTCCATCCCCCCTCCCCCATTTGCCCAGCCCCCCCACATACACAACCACCCCCACACCTGCACAACCCCCCCTCCCCCTTCCTAGCCTACGCCCCACCCCCACCCCATGCCCAGCCCACCCCCTCCCCACCAAACCCCCTACACATCCCCCATCCTCCCCACCTCACCCCCTCCAAGCACCCCCGCCTCCCCCACAAATTCCCATAGGGTAGTTTATTTTAAGTTTTAATTGTATTTTTTGGGTTTTTGGTGACCCATTTAGGATTCAATCTATGGATACTTTGGAGAAATTGGGTGTTTTGGGATATTTTTGGGGGGTTTAGTTTGGAAGAACTCATGTACATGATTTTTAGTTTTGAGAACACACAACATGTGTTCTTTGTACTTGGTAAAGATGGGTTTTGGGAACTAAAATATTTATACAAGGGGGTGGGTTTCATGCCATGTAGTGGTGACTCGGGGTGTGCTAGTGGTAGATGACCATGTAGGTATAAAGCTATATCTAGTGCGAGGTACATGGATAGGAATTGTGCATGGGTAGACCTTGTGTTGGGGGGATATATGGATAGGTACATACATGGGAACCATATGTTGGGTAAAGATTGTGTATGGGGTGATACATTTCATGTAGTAGGGAATTTTTCATGCTAAGTGGGGACTTGTATGTGAATATACCCAGGTGGGGGTAAACATCATATACTAGAACACATGATGTGTACTTTGGAAAAGTACACACTGAGCAGTCTATGTCACATGGAATGAGGGGACATTTTGGGTTACATATCATGTGCCTAATGCATAGGTTGGGTACTTTTTCTCCTTGTTGTGTTAACCCTATTTTAACCATAGAGCCAGAATTTGACTTATGAGTATTCAATTTTGATCAGTTTTTTATATAAATTTCCATGGTGGAATACATTCTGTGTTTGAATGTGGTCTTTATGGTTTTTTGGACTAAGAGATTTCTTTATCAGGATTTCTTCAAGGATTGGATTCAGAATCCTCTAGTAGGTTGGGTTGTGAGATGAGAATCATGTGTGAGGGTTATGAGATCATTAGTTGGAATGGATTGTGAAATCTAAGATAGTTTTGTTCAATGTTATTTCATATAGATCCTGCAAATTATAATCAAGTAGTATATATGAAGAGATCTTATTTTATCCTGACATGTTGGTACCTATTTCTCAAGGCTAGAACAGTTGATGATTACCTCTTTTTTAGGATTGGAACTATTGGAACCATTGGGATGGGATGATATTGTGGGGTAGAAGTTATGGTCGGATTTCCTTAAGATATTTATATGCGTCAAAGGGACTCTTAAGGATACCATAGTGGGCTTGTTACTGATTGAGTGACCAGTGTTTTCTATAGCTGTTAATTAATAATGACCATGTAGAGTGGTCAATCTTGTACTATAGATCCCTTGTAAGGTAAAACTTTTATTATTGTCATGAGGACCATTAATAATTCATTGGTTATTAATTTTTTTATATACCCCATTGGCTGCGTTGTTGATAGATGATCAGTTGGAGATGTTGTTGATCGATGATCAGTTAGAGGCCATTTAGGGGCATTTGGGATATTTTTGCACTGGTTGTGTCTTGTGCTTTGGATGTACTAGAGGTACCCCTCATAGGGTGTTTGTTCTTACTATGGAAATTTTCCCATTTGAGGTTTTTTTTTGAATGTCTTGGGCCAAGATTTTGGGTGCACTTGAGGACGCTATAGTTGGAAATCACTTCATATTGTCACATTGAGGACCATGGGAGCCCTGTGTTTTGGTTTGGCACTAAGGTGGGTCAAAGAGAGCCAATAGTGGTTGTTTTTAGAGGATAATATCCCAGGGACCATGGAGAGGGTATTTTATTTGTTTTATGTGAGTTGATCGACGCTTATAGATCAGTTATTTGGACAGTGGTTTGAAGGCTAGATCATCCCATATTTGGATGGAATTTGGTCGTGAGGTTTGAGGATGTTTCTGGTCAGGACTCTAGTCTAAGGAGGAGACACATATGATATCACAGATCAATCATTGGAACTATGTTTTGATCTAGTTATATCAATTTTTTGACTATATTTAGATGTGATTAGTGATCTAAGGGTAGATCTGGATGAGTGAAACACCCCTCTAGTTTAATGAGCACTTAGGATAGAGTGGCTTTAACATTGTAATGTGTTGAGGCACTCACATAGTAGGTTTTTCTAGTCGTTGATGTATTGGTGCTTCCACCAACATGGATGTTCTTTCACCCCTATATCTTATCTTTTCTCACCCCCAGCACATCCCCCCTCCCCCACCTGCACAGCCACCTCCAACCCCCTGTCTAGCCCCCCTCCTCCTCACCTCACCCCTTCCCATCTCCCCCCCTCTAGCACATCCCCCCTCCTCCCCACCTCATTTTGACCTCTTCAATATCAATCAAAATGATTCTATACAGGTAAATTACAACAAAACTACAACCTAAAATGATATATTGCTTGTTTTCATAAGGGGATCATAATAGACTGTACATTGCAGCGAAATGGAACCAAAAAATCGAAAATAAATGAAGGCATACATACTGATTTAAAGTGAATGAACAAAAATTACTTGAATCAAAGATAAGATGACCGGTTGGAAAGTAGAGTTATAACCCTCGAGAGTAGGTAGGGAAGTAGGGTTCCAAACACAACCTAAAATCGTAAGGGGATCATAACACGTACCCATTTCATATGGAAGAATAGAGCATTAGAAAACCAGACCTATCACGTTGGGAAGTAGGGTTCACGTCGAGAGTCGGTTGGGAAGTAGGATTCGTGTAGAGCTATTGGAAAAAATCTTCCATATGGGTGCGTCAAGCTATGGTTTAGGGTAAAACGATAAGGGTTATGGGTTTGCATCGAGATTTTGAAAAAAAAAGCGTTAGCGCTGATGAGCGGGGAGCGTGGAGCGGCGATCGACGAGCAGCGAGCGGCGAGTGGCGAGGGGTGGTCGGGATGGTAGTGGTGGCGAGGGGTGGTTGGTATGGGAGCAGCGGTGAGGATGGGAGGAGTATGGTATTGGCGTCGAGGGTTTGGAGAAGTGAGGCTTAGGGATATGAGAAGTATCCCGATGGCAGGGTGATTTTAGATAGATATATCCCAACAGTTCATTTGAACCGTTGGAGAAAACCGGCTATTATCACATATATGCCAACAGTTCATATGAACTATTGGCAATGAATGTAATAGGGTATTTTTTCCAACGATTTGTTCAAAATGTTGGGAAAAAAGCATTGGGAAAACTTTTATTTCTAGTAGTGAGTTATAAAAGAAACAAAATTTATTTTTAAATCAGGAGATGGGCTCACGGTTTGGCCTAAATTTTAAAAACCCACCATTTCCACCAAAATGCATGGAAAACCCCCATAACATATAAAGGATGGAAATTAAATGAAAAAAACCTTTAAAAGATGTCATTTATGTGACAATTATCTACACCATAAAACTTTTCACCCTCAGAAAGCCACAATAAGGCCAAAGGATAAAAACCAAACCCAACTGAAAGGAAAAAATGGACTCATTTTCCATGTTTCACTGCCACCGAAAAAGATAAGATATCTCCAGTTGATCAATGAAGGAAGGAATACTCTCACAATCCAAAACATACTCCACTTTCCTGTAACAATCAAGCACATTCTGAATTCATCCCAAACGAAACACCTCAAACACCATCTGAACAAGACTCAACCAGTTTACCCAATTGAACAACAAAATCGAACAAGGTTACACTGACCTTACTTTAACTAAACCATTGGGTGCCTTCCAATCTCAATATTTACCCAAGTAAGATTTTGGTAGTTAGATAGATCTGAACAAGAATAACTATCGCCAAGACAAGACCAAGGACAAAACCAAGTTACTGATACGGGAAGACACAAATGGGCTCCCCACCATAAGAGACAACTTAAAGTTTTCTGAGATGGAATCGAGACACTAACAGGGGGAAGCCCGAATGGACTCCTCAGCATAATGGGTATAATATCATTATCTTTTTTCAAAAAAAACTTACATGAGACCCATAGTGTGTCTCACCACCATAAGAACCGACCATATAAACTAACTAGCATGGTCCGACATGAAAATACCCCTAAATTTAAAGAGTTGGAATGCCCACATGGTTAGTTCACGCGGTTTGGGAAACCATGTGCTAACCATTCTGAGCATTCTATCAAAAAGGGAAACTTCTCATGGTTACATGGGCCAAGGCGCATGACCGTGTGGAGACCATGTGATAGCTACTGTATTTTATCGCATGATTCCCTAGGTTGGCGCACAGTTACTACTAAATGTGCACAAATAGTGCGCATTAATCTACCTCACCCAAATTTAAAATTTTTCTCCAGAAAATCAAAGGAATCCAAAGGGGGAAGTATGAACTCATTCTACAACATGGAAATGAGGTCCTACCACCTCTACCACCAAACGGGAACAACTAGAACAAGATGATGACACCAGAGGTTTAAACTCTTCCTATATTTCATACTGAGGATAGGACTTTGTACAAGGGTTTTAACGACCCTGGGATATCCCCTAACTACATGCCAGCTTTTCTCTGGGTCCTATGGCTAGAGCTTAAATTATTGAAGCATCTTCGGCCTCGTATTCAGGATTTGGAAACCCTCGGAACGGAACTTCTTCTTCCGGTGCTACAAAAAAACTACACTGAAACCCCTGATAGGTTTACCAAGACATAACATATTCCAAAACTCACTTTACCAAAACCCAACATTTCACTGAAGCAAGTGATTTGAAGACGCACACGCATCACCCCTTGTTTCCTCATATGAGAAACGGAAAGAGGAAAGGATATATAGAAACACCTTCCTCTAAACAAAGGATGTCGAGATCTCCCGAAAGGAGACACACAGATGGAAAAACAAAGACTCACAAAAGACTGTACAAATTCACCTTTATAATCAAATGAGCACGTGACATCCCAACACATCACTAAACATGACCAATGTGACTGATAGAAACATGGAGGGGGGCCTTATACAACGTCTCCAAACATCACAGAATTCCATAAAGTGTCCATAAAAGCCTCTCATGACCAGATTTCTCACACTGGTGGTTGAACATGAACTCCTACTTCAAAGAGACTATGAAGGACCCAGAGGCCCTCTTAGGCACCATCCAGGCACTCATCCACACTAACAACCCCAGACCACTTCCACCTTCGACGAATCAGGTTACTTAATATACTAAGGTTTATTTCAACCTTCCACGAGCACTCCCCTTCTACAAGAGGATCCGAAAAACCAAGAAAAGAAAAGGGTGTAGACTCAATCTACAAATCTCAAGAAAAATATTACTTATATTGATCAATTGGAGTATTTTACAACGGAAAAACAATCCGGGTTTCACTTCAATCGTGCACTAACCCTTAATGGGGGTGTACCTTATCCAACGAGAGAACCCAAGGACCAAACCAAGCTAGTCCATTGGTCATAATGTGCAACAAACTATATCCAAACACATGAAGGGAACTTCTATAAAGTAATCCTGAAAAATTTCTCAAAAGATACCTATAACCAGACCTTCAACCCATCTTACCGACCAAACACAAACCCAAAACACTGTTCAAAAAGGAGGGGTTCTTGGACTCAAAACATCCCACAACATCAACATTTAAAAAAAACACATAAAACACACCAACCCAAATCAGTCATCAAGACATCATGTTTTCCTTTAAAAATATTCCTTTGAAAACAAATGGTTCAATGGTTAGCATATCCACCAGTGGTACCCCATGGGCCTCACACTTGCATCTTTCCGTCCCATCGGGCACCCTCCTCATATCCATCCCATCACTCATCTAGTCGTTCCATTAGCCATCCATATTCCCATATAACCCCATGCATGTGATCGCTCATGGAAATACCAAAGGATAAAACAAAAATCCTTTCCACTTTTGAAAACCAAAATAGTTAACCAATACTTCCTTTTTCTAAAGACTGATAACCACGAGATCAAAATCCCAATTTACATCTTACAAAACTTTTCATAAAAACACAACTATTCAAATAAGAACTCAATTTCATGTTATTCACATCAATTTCAAAACATCTCATCCCATTAAAACAACTTTTAACAGTTTAGAAAACTCTGTTGGAAACACTTTTTCAAAACCAACTTTAACATAGTTCCTGCTTTCAAAAGAGGTGTAAACACACCATGTTCCCTTTCAAACAAAATCTAAGATTCTAGTTCCATAATTTCAAAAATAAAACCCTTACCTCTATATTAGAAAATAATTTCACGGAAACATTACTCTTATTAAAACCATGTCATTTTTTCTTTAAAACCAAACTTCCAAGATTTCCAAACTAAAGGGCACAGGACAATGTGAGAGGAAATTAGTTTCGGTGGGTGACATAGACATATAGTTGGCGACCATAATATAATCACTTAACTATCATAGAGAGTTTTCTAGGGAAATATCCCCAGCTCTACATGGCTTTCCAGGCCCTTCGATCTCACTGAGACCATTAACCGAACTCTCTATTCATTTCCCCAAATCATCATCAAACAAAAAAAACCAAAGGACTCAGATAAGTCCCAACTTCCCCTATTGACTTGAATCCTGTTATGAGGTGTGGTGATTAGGCACACTACCCATAACTGGAATACCAAGTCCCAACAATCCTAACTCCAGAATATCCCAAATACTCCCCAAATAACATGACCCAAAGAGTTAACCTGAACCTCCTTTGATACCATTTTGTCACGAACCAGATCTGGTCGCCATCAAAACCGGCACCCGACATGGTCCACGACAAGGGCCGAAGGGCCTTCCCAATCCCCATGGGCTGGAACAAGTTTCCGGGTATCATAAACTGAAAATTGGAAACGATTTATCCGAGTTTATAAACTTAAAACAACAAACAAACCCAATAAAACAAATCTGGATTTTTCAAATAAAACCATCCTTTAAAAAAATTTCATAACCGAATTACATGGTTTAAAACAACTATAAAAGAATATGAAAAATGATTAAAACCAAATATTACATCCCAATAACCATACTCACGGCAAGAGGCACCGCCCTCAATCCATCTTCACAAGACAGCACTATGAAGGACCTACTAGAAACCTGAACCGCTAGCACTAAAAACTTTACCCAAACCTACGATAAAAACAATAAAGTCTACTTAAAACTAATGGTGTAATTAGTTTGTGATAAAAATCCTATTAGGATACCACCACTAAGAGATTCCATGTGATAAACATTTAGAGATGAAAATCATGAATGTTTTCAAAACATGAAATGCTAGCTACAATTTCTAAGAGATGTAACATTAAATAAAAATAGTTTTTAAGTGGGCTAATTTAAATAGTCAAAACATTTAAAATAAATTCCAAATATACTAAAGTTTTCATCCAATAATACCATATTCCAACAATAAGCACAAATTAACTAATGATCACAAGCAATGGGAAATAACCCCTAGGCACTAGCTCACTGTGGGTCCTAGGTACCTCGTATCTCGGTGAAAGTAACCATCACAAATATCTATTCTCGTGCACGAGCCACTAGTAGGGAGTATACACATAACCTAGTGGTCCCCCATCTTCATCATCATAGTTTAGTTAGTGTTGTAAGTGTCAATATTGCTACGTGAAACTGAGGCCAAACCCCACGGGGTCACTAGAATACTAGTACGTGTCCACCCACCTAGATACCTGGGCTTCCCTCTTGTGATAAAACAAGTTCAAAAAGCCAAGAAATATAATCTAAACATGAAAATAACACTTTAAATTTATACTTCCACAAAAAATCCCACATGTACATCACACAATTCACATCATCCCCCTTTTTATTCAAATTGATTTTGAAATCAAACTCACACCAAAATAGCCCACAACACTTTTCACATTTCTTTAACACTTACACAAATCCTTTAAACAATTTTATAAAACCTTTACAATATAGTGAAAATAACATAACATCCCACACACATGTCACATAATACTCCTTTCACAACAAAATTTATTTTTCACATCACACCCTCACAAAACATCCCACACCACGTTCACATCTCTTTCACACTTTAGTAAATCCTTTAAACATTTTTATAAAACATTTCCAAGATGTCACACATCACAAAACATCCCATTTCACATTTAAAATGGACCATTTCAAAATATACACAAACCAAAATAGTTTTCCAATATGGTTTCACCTCTTACATGAATCATTAAACCATTAAAAACATTCATAGAACAATTATAAGGAGTACACCCAAGAATTGCACATGAAAACCATTTCAAAACCCTCTTTCCAAGCCAAAATCACACCAATACCAACCCAAAACAGAATTATAATCCCTATAAAAAAAATTTAAACCACTCACAAGTGTCATAAAATTACCTCTAATAACACTATAAAAGATACACATGAAGACACACATTTTCATAAAATACTCTCAAGAAGTATAACAAGGTTTTACACATCAAACCCATTCAAAAACTATCTTTAAAACCCAAAAGAACACCAATACCCTACCAAAGTAGAATTTTCATCCCAAAAAACATTTACTAAACCACTTTCATGTGTTAGGGAATAACCCAAATAATACCACAAGAGTTTCACATGGAAATACACCCAATTTAAATCAAAATGAAACTATATAATTAAATGCTTAACCAAATACATCAAAAACAGTTTTCTCAAAACACATAACATATTAGGAATATGAATAATCAGTAAAAAAGCAAACTAACTCATCAATAAATGGTTACACATGGAATCACCTACCTTTTGAGTTAAAACCCTTGAATCTTGGTGTGAAACCTCAACCACACCTCCACCACACCACAAGGAAGTGAAAATGAACCCTAAATCATAATATTTCACAAAAAAATACCCAAATCAAACCCTATTTATGAACCCTAACTTCTGGACACTCTATAAATTCATGAAAGAGGGAAGAAACCCTAAGGATAAGGAAGGAAATGAAGATAGAAACACTTACCCGAATAAATCTTAAAGAAAACGACCCAAATACATGAGTATCTGAATTTCAAAACAACCATAAATTAATGTGAGGTTAGAATAAGGCTGAGGAGTTCATCTAGGAACTATAATGGGTAAAAAATAGTAAAAATAGAAGGATTTATGAAAGAATCAATTTACCTCTTCAAATCTGGGAGATTTGTGGAATCTAGAGAAGTTTCTCCCAAATTACCAATGGAAATGAGCTCCAAATAGGAGGACGAGAGCATGGGGGTGCTCCTTGGGTATGTGGGCTCGGGTGAGAGTTTGAATCACCAAAAAAACTTAAAAATTAAATGAGATATTAAAGAATTAAAAAATATATATTAACAGAAGGAAAAGGGATTTCGGGTTGTCCCAACACCTTAATAAAAAAACTCAAATACATCATTATTATGGATGACTATGGGGTAAAAATTTATAGGGTGATTTTAATATACCATGTTGTTCCAATTGGGAAGTGGAATGGGTGTAAAATGTTGAAAAATAAAGGAGTTATAAAAGAAAAAAATATTTTAATTCTGGAAATGGGCTCACGGTTTGGCCCAAATTTTGAAAACCCACCATTTCCACAAAAATTCATAGAAAACCCCTATAACATAGAAAGGATGGAAATTAAATGAAAAATACCTTTAAAATAAGTCATGTATGTGACATTCCAAATTTTTTGGTCCAAAAATTTGGAGGATGAAGAAAGTTATTTCAGAAAAAGGAAGTTTCACGCAAGAATGATTTTGAATCTAAATGTTGTGTTCAAGTGAAGTTTTGAGATTATCATATCAAAATATGTCAAAAGAAAGAGTTTCATGAAAGATATGAAATTGTGAAAAAGTTAGAGTTGCACGACCTAGGAAGTTACACACACAATGGAAGGCGTGAAAGGAACTTACTTTTGGAGTTGGTGCCCTTAAACCAACTTATATGTACTTTATGATAAACATTTATTCATTTTTTTTAATATTAATTAACTACATATCACATCGTGACTATTATTATATGTTACATAGCATACGATAATATCCTAAGAGTAGTTGTCACACTAAAAGGTCATAGTAGTTCCCTACTATGATGAGAACCCAGAAGTGCTATGACACTATTCTTGAATATATGTTCTATGGATCGGTGATATAATTTGATGGGACACAAATGATATAAGCTATCAGGGGTAGAGACTCATAGGACTTTGAGTTACCTTCTCATGGTGTACACCCTTAGTAATATCTAGTAGGACATTATGAGGACAAGACCTGATAGTAAAAATTCCACATTAAAAGTGTCATTGGATGTTCTTATCTGTGAACATGTTTATTGGTCCATAGAATTTAAGATTATTATTAATGGATAATATGAGTCACGTAATTTTGTGTATTGATTAAAATTGTGATGACAGATGTTCACGATGAGGTAGGATATGTTGGGTGCATCATGAGTAATATTTAATTAATTAATAATGCGAGAAAGGATTTATCCCTTATGTTCATTAAGAGAAGTTAATATCTTAGTACCATTGATGGAAATGATATATCCTAAATAAATCCATGGCCATGGTGTTCTCTAGGAAAGTTCTATTTTCAGAAAGTGAAAGAAAGAGATATCAAGCACATAGGTTGATGGAACTAGCATGCAACCTACTCGATTGAAGATAATGTGATAAAGAGATTATATTACATGGTAAGAAGTATGAGTTGGAATATCATTGTAGCATTATCTTCTTTCTATATGGGTGACTTAACGTGTTTCTAGATGCTAACCTTAGACTTTTTGAAGGTTTTCCTAATGCCACTAAGAAATAGGCCTGAAGGGTCACACACTAAGTGTATCCAAAATCTCAGTTAAATAATTTATTATTTAACAAGTTGAATAAATATTATTCTCGGTTTTTGTTTAATAATTATTCATGTATGCTTGATCGCATTTATTCTCTCAATATTTATTCAAGATAATATATTATGGACGAAATATTTAATAAATATTTATTTTCTATTTTTGTGAATATAGTATTTATTTATTTATTAGTGAATAATGCAGTGATATTTATTTAATAAATAAATATTCAATACTCAAGGAGCGATAAATATTGAGGAGGATTAGCGGGCTGAGTTTAAGGTTCAAGTGAGAAAAAATATTATTAGATATTATTTCATTAAATAATATTTAATCATAATTTTCTAGCTAATCGCATGTCGAGAAATAATAATATTACCATTATTATTTGACATGGTGTTTCTCTAAGATTAATAATATAATTAAAGGCACTTGTGAAATTATTTTATTTTTACCCTAGCGATAAAAATACCCGATTATATTATTTTCTCACTAGCCTAGCCATGCCAATTAAATTTGGCACAACATTTGTAGAAAACCTCTAAATCCTAGAGAGTTTTTCCTTATCCAATAATTCTCTCAAGAACAATAACAATTATCCTCCACTGAATCAAGGAGAATACTTTGGAAGTGGTTCTCAAGGTGATCAAAGGTGGGCGATGCAAGCAAAAGGATTTTATGTGCTAGAACCCAGAGACTACATTGGCGATGTCCAGAGATTCATGGAACACGTATGGATCACCGTTAGAGGAAATCTACTCTCGATTTCTACAATGAAACAATGATACAACATAGATCTATGGCTATACACATCAATGAAGAAAGAATAACCTTGGAGGAAATTCTCATTTAATTAAATTAATTATAAACAAATGTGTTGATCTCCTCTCTTGGGTTCTGATGAAATTCTTATTTGTCTATTTTCTTTGACTCAATTCTGTAGATCACAGAGTTCATCGTCGTAGATCTCTAATTGATCATTGATTATGGAAAAAATTTAAAGTTCGTGACTGCCCATCTCTTGCTTCCACTGTGCCGAGAACCTACAAATGGTATCAAAGTAGACACATTATTGTTTATAATTATTTAAAAATCTTTGATGTTTTACACATTCATAATTTATATTCTCATATTTATTTCATCTATAAATAAAGAACCCCACCTCTTTTATGAGGTATGATATTTTACCTCAACACCTTCCTTTATGATTCTCATATACAAATTTACCTAATCATTGATCAAAGGAAGAGTAGAGAGGGTTCCTTCATACTTTCAACTTTAAGGAATCAACCACCTTTTTCACTTTTATAGGATGATGATTAATGGTGCATTTTTAATTCATAAACAGTTCCATCCATATCTCCCACTTAAAGTTTAATTCCCTTGTGAAAATATGTTTATAATTTTTTGGGTCCATATATATCACACGTTCTTGATAGATACAATTCTATATGTTTAGAACATATGTTATTTTTGAACATTACAAATAATGTGTAAGATAATTATACTTAAAAGTATTCAACTATCAAAAATAATATTCTATAACCTTCTTATTATTCTTCAAAACACAACCAAGATCCTTCTTCGAAGTATCACTCTAGATGATGTAATTTTGACCTTTAGAAGGAAAGTTTAGTATTGGTGCATTGACCTCCTCTTGAGCTCTTGGATGCTTTCTTCGCACTTTGAGATCTAAATAAACTTAACTCTCTTCCATGTTACCTTGTTTATTGAGTTAGAAAATTGTGAAAAAAAATTCACAAAGCACTGATAATACCCAGTTAGTCCAATAGAGCTATTAGTTTTTATCACAATTGAAAGTATGAATCATTATTTTATGATTTTATTCTTTCAAGTATCAACTGAAATCCCTTCATTGGTGAATACATAACAAAAAAATTCAACCTATTTCTTCTACAATTTTCACTTACTGAACTTGACATATGACCGCTTCCTCTTTAAGGTTTGTAAAAAAATATTTATATTATCTTTATGCTTCTTCTAGATTTTGGTATAAATAATAATATCACCAATAAAAGTCACCACAAAATTATCGAGGCAATTTTTAAAGACTCTTTATTCATTAAATTGATAAATATAACAGGTCCATTCGCTAAAACAAGGGGCATCACCATAAATTCATAGATCCCAAACCACCTCATTTGAAATGCAGTCTTTGCTATATCTTCATTTTTTTAAATGGTGATATCCAAATCATACGAAAATATTTGAAAGGTATGAAGCATCACGAAGTTAATCAAACATGTCACTAATTCTTAGCAAGATATATTTATTCTTGATCATGATATCATTGGGTTACTATTAGTTAATATATGATTTCATAGATCCATCCTTTTTCATATATAAAACTATATCACCTTAAGGTTGGTTTGGAATAGTGGTAGACAAGAGAAACAAGATTGAATAGACTATGGCTAAAGTGGTTTATGTAATAAGAAAACTAAATGATCAAGTAAAATTCTCCACTCCTGATTGAATTTTAGAAAACTAATGAAATTTGTAAGTGTATCTAATGGGAAATTAAAATAAAGGCTAAAGGATCCTCTAAGATGCTTGATGAATGACTTAGCAAGAAAAGGTCATATCTTGAAGGGAAGTCTAGTTTGGGTATGATGGAACCCAAAAGAATACCTAAACAAAGGTGTATCACAACCAATTTGAATTATGTAACCCTTATTTATGTATTTTTAAGAATATAAAGTGGTTTGGTGGAGTTTGGTAGAGTTTGAGAGAGTTTGTAAAGGTTTTGGAAAACATTTGAGGTATTTTTAAGGATGCACGGTTTGAGCACGGTTAAGGGAAACCATGTAGAATTCTCAGGTAACCATGAAAATTGAGGAAGTGGGGTCCCCCATGGTCTATCTAACCATGAAAAGAGGTCATGCAATATGCCCTTTGATGCAGTAGCATCTGCACAGCTAGCACATGGTTTTCCTAACTGTGCGAGCTTACCATGCGGCCCATTAAAGAGAGTTTTTTTAATATGGGGTTCGTTGGTATTTTCCCCAACTCACCCATTTCTTCTCCCATAATAACCCTACATGGTATTCCTTGATCTCAAGGGTTAGAGTAGATCTCCCACCCATTTTGTAAGAAAATTGAATGGGTTTCTTGGTGGTTTGAAGGTGGGTCTCCTCGGGTAAGTCTTCTCTCTTGGTTTCTCTTTGGTTTTATCTAGATCTACTCTTCCCTCTCTCTCGGTTTTCTAAATCTACATATGTGGTGTATAGATATTGGGTTTTTTTGCCTTAAATGATGATATTATGTATTTTTTATGTTAGTGAATGGAATCTATAGTGGTTATGGTGGAGTGTTTTCCGAATTTGTGGTGTCGTTGCTTGTGGGTTGATTTTGATAGAACCCTAAAGGTAGGTGGATTCTCTACGGACTCCACTTCGTTAGAACTAAAGGGCTGGTTGTAATTAATTTTTTTTTCTTGAAATTAATTGGGTATATGATTTGAAAATCTTGATGGAACCCCATTTTCTGATGATTTGGGGATTTTGGGTAAGATGGGATATTGTTCCAAAAAGGGGTTTTGTTGTGTGATTTTAAAATGTGGATTTTAAACTTGATAATGGTTTGAATTATGGAAAATATTTTATGAAAGCCGAATTTCAATAATGATGTTGTTTTATTGAAATATGGTTTGACATGAACAAAATGGTTTATGGTGTTTTCAATAAATGATGATTTATTGAAGCGATTATGGTTTGTGTTGGAATATGTTGTGTGTATAATGTGTGGACTTGGTATCCTTATGTTTGTTGGTTGTATAAGTATTATGGCTTGTGTTATTGTGTGGGAAGTGCAAGGTAAGTCTCGCAATAAAAGGTGATGGATAGTGGATAGAAGGTCCACCATTAAGGATAAGTGGTTGGGAAGTACCACATGGTTGAGAATATTGTAAATAGCTTGGATGGGAAGTTCCACCATGTTTGGTTGTTTTGTTGTGCGTTGATATTCAAGGTGATAATGGTTGTGCTAATGTTAATGGGTAAGCAGGTTATGTCTTGGTTGTTTGGATTTCCCTTGTAAGGTATGGTTAGGGTAAGGGTAATCTGATAAGGGTTTGTTTGGTTTGTTAATGATTGTTGAACTATATAATGTTTTATACAAACTAAATATATAAATGTGATATCAGAGTTATCCCAGTGGAGTGTGTAGGGAATTAATTTGGGGAAATCTTACTGAGTATTATTACTCAACCCTACTTTTCCACTTGGGTGCTTTTCCAGATGTTGTATTCTGAGACATAGGTAAGAGTAAAGAATCTCATTTTTCTAGTAGTTCTTCATGATGCTTTGGTAGTTTTGTGGTGCTTGTAATATGGAGTTTGGTGTGGAGCTGTAGATGGTGTCATGGTTCCTTGGGTTCTTATTGTTTAGTCTTCCGCTTGGTACTCTGATATTGGTTTGGTTGTATTTCTTGTTGGGAATTGTTATGGAATAGTTTTTTTTCTTTTTGGTAATGTATGGTTTGGGTTGTTATGTTAACATGCATCATGTAATTTTGTTGATAATGTCATGTTTGATTGGTTGGTTTATCTCAATGGAAAATTTTTCCCTAATGTATTCTTGAAGCCTTCGGCATTTATTACCAGCCTTCGGTGCCTTAGGAATGTCACTTAAGGCCATGTAACACCTCACCACCTTCTCAATCCAACGAGGAAGGGGAAGGATGTTACAAGTGGTATTATCTTGTTCGGTCCTTGACATAAAAGTAAGGTTTCTCTTGGTTGGTCTTGACATTATTTGTCAGTCTTGGTGTTGGCATTCATTCTTGGTCTATTCCTTGATTTGGGATGGTAGAAAGGTGTAGGATTTTAGGAACATGAAATGTATAGCATAAAAGGACATAGCTAACCCTTTTATGTTGAACATCAAGTTACCAGGGATTTGGGTACATAAGTGTTTTGTAGAAACTTATAGGCATTGGAAATATCATTATAGTGGGTGTATCCAATGAGATGAGCATGACATGCATGTTAGAAATGACTTCCCACTACGATGCATATTTCATTGGGCATAATGATTAATGTTGTGATGATAATGGGTTGATTTTTGAAAAATATGGATTGGTTTTCAAATGTTTAGATTTTGAAAAGAGAATGGTTGTTGCATTTTTAAAATGGGTATATTTTCAAAACACAGTGTATTTTTCAAAAGTATTGAACTTGAGAAGTGTGAAAATGTGAAAATAATGATTATTATAGTTGTAATGTAATTTAAATTGAAATTGTAATGCCCCAGTTACAAGGGTGTGAGACTTATAGTGATTCTTATGTTGATATAAACAGCATTGGGAAAGGGGTGTAGAGACTAACTATAGGAAGTTTCTAAAAATGTAGTTGCACCTGATCCATAGGTAAACCAATAGTTGGTTCAATGTATCATTCGGGATTTTCAAACCATTCAATCTAGAATACAACTAGATACTCCCATTATGATATCAGTCATGGTCATAAATCCAAGTGATGGAAGTAATGTTTTCTTCACAAGAGTTGGTGTGAGCTGTAACACTGAGAGAATGAGAAAGACAGACACCTTTTCTCAACGACACAGAGCACATAAAAATCATACCAATAATTTTTCAAAACTTCCTCCTTGACCAAAATGTATGTCGGGATGTTTTCAGTGTTGTTCTGTAGGCCACATGAAATGGGATTGTATGACACAATCTCGAGAATGTCATAACTGCAAGAAGATGGGGCATCTTCAGCGTATTGTTGCAATGCTCTAAGGTTGGGTGTTCATGAAACTCCTCAAGGTTTGCATGCATCCTATGTCTTGATGGGATGAGAGCAACAACATACTCCTTAATAGCAGATCTGAGTTATTCATGGTGATTCTAGGGATACAATGAATCCTCAGTATGAGTAATTTTGACAAGGAAATAAAGAGGAAAGTGTGGAAAGAAAGTAGTAGTTTGGAGCCAAGAAGGTTGTGGTGGATGATCAGTCTGGACCATCCATGGTGTTAGGTACAATTATTTTAAATTATACCTTGATAAAAGCATTGTTTGATATGGGTTCTTCATATTCTTTCATTTCTTCTCATATTTTTTATTTTATTGGGTTATGTGTGGAAATTATGCCTTTCATTTTAAAACTTCAAACTCCTCTGGGTGAAAAAGAGTGTTGAGCCTTCCTATGTAGAGAATGTTGTGTAATTGTGGAAGTGGTTGAGTTAAAGTGGGATTTCTCAGTGCTTGAGATGGATTTGTATGATATAATCTGAAGAATGGATTGGTTGATGATGTTTAAGACCCAAATTGACTATTATGCAAGAATGGTGAGTTTTACGATAGAGGATGGTGTCGTACATCTCTTTAGAGGAGACAAAGATGAAAATTTGGGTGCAATAGGTTTGTTGGAACTAACTATTGGCATGATCTAATTTCAGTTAGCAGTGTTTTCATTATCATCAATAGAAGGAGTTCAACTGAGCATTTTTCCGGTGGTTGTGGATTAGTTTCTAGATGTCTTTCCTAGAGAATTCTTAGGGTTACCACCCATGAGAGAAGTGGAGTTTATGAGTGAACTCCTTTTGGGGACCAGTCCTATCTCACTTCCATAATACCGAATGGCACCAATATAATTATGTGAATTGAAGGTTCAGTTGGAGGAATTAGAAAACAAATGGTTCATCTAGCCTAGTACATCTTTGTGGGAAGCGTCGGTTCTGTTTGTTAAAAAGGTGGATGGAACCTTGCGGTTGTGTGTTGATTACCATAGACTAAATCAAGTTACAATAAAGAATTGATATCTACTTACACGCATTGATGATTTGTTTTAACTATTGAAGGGAGCTAATTGGTTCTCCAAGATTGACTTGCGGTCGGGATATCATAAATTGCTGGTGAGGAAGGAGGATATTCCAAAAGTAGTGTTTAGAAGTATATATGGCCATTGCGGGTATTTGGTTATGCATGTTGGTCTAACGAATAAACCAGCGGTGTTCATGGAATTGATGAATCAGATATTTTAGAGATATCTGGATTCTTTTGTGATAGTATTTATATATGACATACTAGTATATTCAAGGACAAGGGTGGAGCATGAGAAGCACTTAGTGACAGTGTGGGAGATTTTGAGTGATCATCGGTTGTATGCCAATTTATCAAAGTATGACTTATGGATATAGGAAGTTCATTTCCTTGGTCATGTTATTTTTAAAAGGGGTGTTTTTATTGATCTGGAAAATATAGAGGCGGTTATCTCATGGCAACCGACAAAGAACTTCATTGAAATATGGAGTTTCTTGGCTCAAGCTGGCTATTATCGGCGTTTTGTTCATGATTTCTCATGATTTGCATCACCAATTACATCTTTGACAAGTAATAATGTTCCGTTTCAATGTAATGAGCAGTGTTAGAAATATTTTTTAGAGTTAAAGGGTCTCCTTTCATCATCACCGATCTTGGTTTTTCCAGAACCAGGGAAAGGGTACGCGGTGTATTGTGATGCATCAGGATTAGCGTTGGGGTGTGATCTCATGAAAGAGGATCACGTGGTTGCATATGGCTCATGGAAGTTGAGGTTGCATGAGAATAACTACCCAACACATGATTAGGAGTTGGCAGTAATGGTTCATGCCTTGAAAATGTGGCGTCATTATCTCTTTGGTGATAAATTCATGATGTTTACCGACCATATGAGTTTAAATAATATTTTCTCACAAAGATATTTGAACTTGCGGTATAGTAGGTGGATGGAATATCTCTAGATGTTTGACTTTAACTTAATTTACACACTGGGTAAGGGAAATTCGGTGGAAGATTCATTAATTAGGAAGTCTTATGATCAAGTGGTGAAATAGGAATTATATAAATGGTATTTAATGTTAATTATAGCCTACATATGGTTGGAATGTGAGGACCAGGGTGATAGAGCAGTTTTCCTTCTGTTCTTATTGGTTCCTAACTTTTTTGGACTGGTTAAAGTGGTGAAAATGTTTGATTTCAAGTGTATATTCATGAGGTTGAAACCCAATGGTGGGGAGACCATTAAGGACGGGGCACTGAATGGGCATTCAGTTTATTGTTTTCAGAATAGAATGGTCATACCAGTGGATTTTCAAGAGGAAATTATAAGATATTATCATAATTATAGGTGGGTTGTTAATCTTGGAATTCATAAAATGTACAATTCATTGAAAGTCCAATTTTGGTGGGCAGGTATGAAAAGGGAAGTGGTAGAGTTTGTTTTGATATGCTTGACTTGTCAGCAGGTCAAGGCAGAGCATCAGCGGCTGGTAGGTATGTTAAACTCTTTACCTATACCATTGTGGAAATGGGAGAATATATCAATGGATTTTGTGACGGGTCTCTCAAGAACGGTCACGAATCTTTATTCCATATGGGTGATAGTTGATCGGCTCACAAAGTCGGTCCATTTCATTCTGATTCGTGAATCTCATACAGTGGAGGATCTGTCCAAAATCTATATCCATGAGGTATAAAAGAAGCATGGTGTGCCAATTTAAATTGTATCAGATAGAGATTCGAGGTTCACATCTCATTTATTGAAATCCTTGTAGCAATCCCTTGGAACACAATTGGCGATGAGCACAGAATATCATCCTTAGATGGATGGGAAATCCAAGAGGACGATACAAACATTAAAATATATGACATGGTCCTGTGTGGTGGATTTTGGTGGTTCATGGGAGGATCACTTATTGTTGGTGTATTTGTCCTATAATAACAGTTATCAGGATTCAATACATATGGCTCTACTTGATACATTGTACGGGTGTTTGTGCCATTCTCCACTTTATTGGGTGGAAACAGGTGAGACTTCGATGGTTGGACTAAGCCTTATCTAGGAGACTATAGAGAATATCATGTTGATCAGGAAGAGGATGGATAGGGCTCAAATTCATCAAAATTCATATGTGGATCATCATCGAAGGTCGTTGTACTTCGATGTGGGAAATCATGTATTCTTTAGGATCTCCTTGAGGTTGGGACATTGCCGGTTTGGAAAGCAGGGAAAGTTATCTCCAAGGTATGTTGGGAATTTCGACATAATTAAGCAGATTGGAGAGGTGGATTATAGATTGGATTTTCCACCATGGTTTAGTGCATTGCAAAATGTGCTTCATGTGTTGCAATTGAATAAGTTCAGCTAGATCCTGACCATGTCATTCGATGGGATCATGTTGAGCTAGAGCCGGATGTCTCATTAATGCATGTGCTAGTGCATACTATGGATAGGAAATATAATGTCTTGTGTGGAAAGTACATTGCTATAGTTTAGTTTTTTTGGTAGTATGGTCAGATTCAAGAGGAGACTTGGAAGTGGGAGAAAGAGATGGTCGAGCAATGGCCCGAGCTCATTCAGCAAAGCAATGGTCCTCTAATTTTCAAGGATGGACAGTCCAATGCTGGGGAGAATATAGCACCACGTTTTGAGGTATGTAACCCTTTTTTATGTCTTTTTAAGTATATAAAGTGGTTAGGTGGAGTTTGTTAGAGTTTGAGAGAGTTCACAAAGGTTTTGGAAAACATTGGAGGCCTTTTTAATACTGCACGGCTTAGGCACGGTTAGGGGAAACCTGCAGAATTTCAAGGTAACCATGAAACTCGAGGTAGTGGGGTTTTGTATGGTTTTCACGTGGTTTTTATGACCATTCAAGGAGCATGTGTGATTTTCCGTTTGAGGTAGTAGCATATTCATAGTTAGTGCGCAGTTTTCCTAACCATGCGAGCTAACCGTGCGGCCCATTAAAGATAGTTTTTTAAATACAAGGTTAGTCGATGTTTTCCCTAACTCACCCATTTATTCTCCCATACAAACCCTACATGGTATTCCTTCATCTCAATAGATATAGGATCTCTCCCACCCATTTTGAAATCAAATCTAAGGGGTTTCTTGGTGGTTTAAAGGCAGCTCTCTTCAGGTAAGTCTTCTCTCTTGGATTCTCGTTGGTTTTCTCTAGACCTACTCTTCCCTCTCTCACAATTTTCTAGATATACATTTTTTCCTATAGATATAGGGTTTTTTTCCTTAAATGATTATATTAGGGCCTTTTGATGTTAGGGAAGATAATATAGAGTGGTTTTGGTTGAGCTTTTTCCAGATTTGTGGTGTGGTTGCTTATGGGTCGATTCACCGGAACCCTAAAGGTAGGTGGCTTCTCTCTCAACTCCAATTTGTTAGAACTAGAAGTCTTATTGAAATTAATTTTTCTTTCTTGAAATTATTTATGGATATGATGTGAAAATATTGACGGAATCCCATTTGGTGATGATTTGGGGATTTTGGGTAAGATGGGATATTGTTGCAAAAAGGGATTTTGTTGTGTGATTTTAAAATGTAGATTTTAAAATAGGTAATGGTTTGAATTATGGAAAATGTTTTATGAAAATTTGCTTTCAATAATGATGTTTTTTATTGAAATATGTTTTTTCATGGACAAAGGGTTTATGGTGTTTTCAATAAATGATGATTTATTGAAGTGGTTATGGTTTGCATTCGAATATGTTGTGTGCATAATGTGTGGACTTTGTGTGATTATTCTTGTTGGTTGGTTAAGTATTATAGATTGTGTTATTATATGTGAAGTGGGTGGGGGTCTTACTATAAATGGTGAATGATAGTGAATGAAAGGGTCCCCATTAAGGATAAGTGGTTGGGAAGTACCACTATGTTGAGAATGTAGTAAATGGCTTGGATGGGAAGTTCAATTGTGTATGGTTGTTTTTTTATGTATTGATATCCAAGGTGATAATAGTTGTGATAATGTTAATGGGTAAGCGGGTTATGGATTGGTTTTTTGGATTTTCCTTGTAAGGTATGGTTTGGGTAAGGGTGATATGATAAGGGTTATTTTGTCCTGTAAATGATTTTTGAACAATCTAATGTTTTATATAAACTGATTATATAAATGTGCTAATAGATATATCCTAGTGGAATGTGTAAGTAATTAATTTGTGGAAATCCTACTGAGTATTATTAATCACCCCTACTTTGTCACTTGTGTGATTTTGTAGATGTTGTATTCTGGGACATAGGTAAGAGTAAAGCATCCATTTTTCAAGTGTTTTGTCATGATGCGTTAGAGGTGTTGTGGTTCTTGGAGCATGGATTTATGTATAGAGTTGTGGATGGTGTCATAGTTCCTTGGGGTCTTATTTTTTAGTCTTCCTCTTGGTACTCTGATATTTTTTTAGTTGTATCAGCTGTTGGGAATTGTTATAGATTAGTTTGGTTGTCTTTTGGTAATGTATGGTTTGGGTTGCTATGTTAACATGCATCAAGTAGTTTTGTTGATAATGGATTGTTTGATTGGTTGGTTTATCTCAAGGTAAAATCATTCCCCAAAGTATTCTTGAATCCCTTGGAATTTATTTCCAGTCTTTGGCACCATGTGAATGTCGCTTAAGTTCAAGTAACACCTCACCGCCTTCTCAAGCCAATGAGGAAGGGGAGGGATGTTACAAAAGGTGAAAGTGAAAGTTGATACACCAAGGTAACAAATTGATTTGGTAAATTCCTAAAAGGTGGTATTATCTTTAGAGAATATATATTTCAACACATCACAAAACTAATGTTTTTTCATAAAAATCTTGTACATTGTATGCTCCATTGTAAATAGAAAAAAGTGCAGTTTAAGCTGAATGATCACAATAATGGAAGTTTAATTATTTTCCTTCACAAAATAAATTTCCTTTCCACGGTTATTTCTATTTCCTCATAGGGTATTCCTACATAGCCTTATAATGTTCATTATGGAGTCCAAAGAGTTTACATGTGAATAAGAGAGATCCCTCTCTTGGAAGAAATTGACAAGAAGATCTAAGATATGATTTGGAATTGAAGAGTCAATTTTCCTTTTTGGAGAATGATGATATCCTTTCTTATGATAGATAAGTTTATGTGAATACTACTTCAATCACCAACCAAAAGACCTAGGTGAAAAGGAATAATCTTGAGAAGGTGAATGTGGTGTAATTTGCTATCAAATAAAATGGTAGGGAAGGTACGTGGATCCTCGATAGTGGTTACTCTACCCATATGAAAAAAAATTTGATGAAATATATTGAGAAATAGGATAATTAAAATATAAATTTTTACAGTTATGGATCACTCTAAATCATTTAAAAATACTATTTTTTATTTATAAAATCTATTTTTATCACTTTGGGAACTTAAGTAATATTTTACTCTTAAAATTATTGTATTTTCTTATGTTAAAAATTAGTTTTCATCACATTTAGAAATTAAATCTAAAAAATGGATTTAATAATATATATCAGAATATTCATTTTATGTAATATTTTAATTTTCATTTTAGGCGTAAAAGTAGGATTACTAGGCTTAAATTTATTTACCGCAATAATGGCTGAGCTGTTAATTTTTTTAAAGATTTGTTTTATTAAAATTGTATAAATTTTATCTAATAAAATTAATTAATTTATTCTCAAAATGAATCTAATATACACCTATATATAAATATATTATAACTCATTAAATTGGTGTTAAATACTAAATAATATTTAGATCACTTAATGTTAAAAACAAAATTTTATAAAAAAAATTTCTCTATATTAAATTTTTTAATTTAAAAGTTAATTTTCTCTTATTTAAAAATTGAATTGGATTAAATTTAGGTTGAATTTAGGTTCATCACACCAAAATTTGGTATGAGGGGTTATTTTATATTTTTATTAAAACGTATATTATTTAGTTAATATCTTACTACCTTCGTAGAAAACGAAGATGATAAAATGTAAAAGCATAATGATAAATAACACAAAATATGTTTAAAACATTTGTGTAAATGAGTGGTAGAGGTTAAATTGACCTTATATCACTAAAAACATCATTATTGTCCACTTTTGTAGCCATTCCAAAACTTTAGCTCAACCAAAACACTATCCTAGTCTCTTTTAAACACTCTCCACATGTCAGAGAGGTCTTGGTCTTGCCAAAATACCATGCTATGGAGCCTTAAGGTGCTGTCTAAGGGAGAACATCTGAAGGGAGAAGGCAATGCTCTCAACTGATCTCTCTTAGTTTTATTTTACTTCCACCATGTCAAAACTTTTATATCCATGAAATTATGATAACATCAATATTATTAACATGTTGAAGGTTATTATACTAATGAGATATCACCTTCTTACCACCCTCCAAAACCATTCGAAAATTGAAAACATCATCATGTGTTTGTTTGAACTACCATTATTGCGGTAACTAAATTTACTATTAACACCAATTGAATTAGTTTTAATATATTTATATATAAGTTTATATTAGTCGTTTTTTTAGAATAAAATTATTTATTTTATTAGATAAAATTCACACAATTTTAATAAACAAATATTTAGAAAACTAATAGCTCAACAATTGTCGCGGTATCTAAATTTAATCCTAGTAATCATACTTTTATGCTTAAAAATACAAGTTAAAATATTACATAAAATGAAAATGCATATCTATATTATTAAACACGTTTTTTTAGATTTAATTTCCCCATATGATGGAAATTGATTTTGAAAATAGACAAATATGATATTTTTTAAGGTAAAATATTATTTATTTTTCTAAAATGAATAGCATGGATTTTATAAATACAACATATTATTTTTAAATTGATTATTTTACTTTACAAATGCATTATATTTTATGAATCCTTGATAGTGGTTTTGCTCCCTGTATGACATGAAACAAAAATTTGTAGAAAGACATCAAAAAAGATGATGAAACTATACATTTTGGTAGCGATAGAGCACTCTAAATCAAGGGAATTGGGAAATATAAAATTGATGTTAAGGGTGGAAGACCGACATTCTTTATATTGAAGTATTGAGTTTTGATCTCCTGAGTGCGAGTCAATTGTGTGACTTTAGGCTTTCGATTCACTTTAACCAAAATACATGCATGATTAAGGGAAGATATGGAGTCATTATGATGAAAAGAATAAGGACAAGAGGAATCATATGACAAATTAAGGACAATGAAGCCTCTAGTATCCTCTCAAAAGAAAATGAAAAAAAATTATGAAATCAATGAATTGTTTATTTTAATCAACATTCAATGGATGAATTTTCAAATCTTGATGTTTCCATGGGTATTCCCTTGATGAAAAGGGTTCAATAACAAGTTTTTGGAGCTTTCCAATAATGAAATATTATTCAAAAGACATTAAAGTCCAAGAATAAGATGCATAATGACTTGTTAGTGCTCATACATGTGAATTTTTGAGGTCAAATACACCCAAAAGATTTTGTAGGTCATAGATACTATGTCTTATTCATTGAGAACTATAGTCGAATGAAATCGGTTTCTTTGATAATACATAAAATAGAAGTGATGGATTGCATTAATGCGTATCAAAGAACAATCGAGAAGACACATGTAAATAAGATTCTCACATTGAGATCTGACAAAGGATCAGAATTCCCAAATCAAAAAGTGGAAGATTATATTAAGAATCATGCGATATTTCACCAATATTAGGATGTGAGGGAACCTTAACAATATGTGGTCATATAAATAAGAAACCAAGCTATCAAAAACATGGGAATAACAATGGTGATTGCAAGAGGCCTTTCACAAAAGTTTTGTAAAGAAGCTATTATGATTTCTGTATACACATCTAATCAAGTATTTCTAAGCCCCAATGAATAGAGGAATCCTTATTAGAAAGGTTTTAATAAAAAACCAAACTTGAAGTACTTTCTTAACTTTGGAAGTAAATGTTTCATTTTGAACAATGTAAGTGAGGAAAATTTTGAAGTGAAGGTGATTAAGGAACATTTCTCAGCTACTAATTCAAATAAAATACCCACATATTATTAAACAAAATGGTTGGAAAGATGATCAAAAGTGATTATATCACTGTTGTTGAAGATGAACTCCCCACATATTCAAATAGTGAAGGAACTCATGAAGATGATGATGAGGAAAGATGTTATCTAGAGATTCCAACAACCAAGTGTCATAACCTTCTAGAGGTAATGATTATGGAATTTATGATTTAGAGATGTATGTAGGCAGTGTATAGCATAACCAAGGTTTTTGGAACCATGGAGAGCATCGACAATAGATGAAAATTTCAGAAAGTGTGAAAGAAGTTGAGGGATTAGTTTTGCAGCATGGATTATTCACCGAAAGCTACAAGTTGAGGCAATGCAATCGAAGGGATATCAATGGTTATCTTGATCGAGTGGAAGTTTTCTACAAAGATCAGTTGGTAGTGGAACTAGCTATATCGGCTAGACTTGTCTATAAATAGATGAGCGGGGTCACTTGTTCATCACTTGAACTATTCACTTCGCATCTTTTGTTTTTTAGTAGAGCTCTAGTATTTAGAGCTCTTATAACTCATAGGTTTCTCTCTTTATCAAAAGGTTCAAATGTTCTTTTTATATAGTGTGACTAAGCTTTAATCATGTAAATTCCATGTGTTATTCTATTTCCTAATTTTTTTCTTTATATTCATTTTCTTTCAGAAGTTCTTGTCTGACTGTGGAGCGATTTTATACGGAGAATGTAGAGCATAGTTCAGGAGTTCGATTTCTAACATCAGGTGTCATCAGTTTTGAAAGTTATGTGGCGTTGTTCCATTATTGAAGGTTTCAGTGAATAAATTCTGAATCAGTGGTTTTGACACAACAAGTGATATCAGAGCTCAGTTATAGACTTTATGGTGGACAGACCCTAGTCAGGAGTTCAATGGTTGGTGTATAACAACATTCTGTGCATGGCCTCATAATAGAGTTATGGTAAGTAGTTCTTTATCCCTTTTTATTTTTATATTTAGTGGAAGTTTATTTATTTATAAGGGATGATGTTGGAAGAGAGTAAGGTCTAAATTGATAAATTTGACAGGTCATATTTTAGATTCAAAAGGATTCATATTGAAGACTATCTATTCTAGAGAGATTAGGAAATTCAGTTGAAGGGAGTCCAACTGGGAGCATTGTCAAATGAAAAATGGAAAAAACTTGACTGAAAATCAGTAGGAGTTATTCAGATGATGTTGGCCTAGAACGTGGTCTTCGACATTTGGGAATTGAATACCAGAGCTAAGCTGATGGATACACTTTCCATCATGTATGAGAGGCCAGCCACTATGAGCAATTTTTTTTTGATGCAATGACTTTTCGACATCAGGATGACCATAGGAAAGTCAGTGGTGGATCATATCATTGGCATCAATGTAATTCAAAGTCATTTGGAATCATTAAATGTAAAGTTTTCTAGGGCAGTGTGGGAACTGATCCTTCTCTCTTAATTTCCAAAATCATGAGATGTGATGATTACCAAGGTGAGTAATTCTAGTGGTAAGCCTGAATTAGAGATTAAGGATGTTTGAGATATGATTCTAAATGGGGAAATTTTTTGTAAGGAAACATAGACTTCTACCAAAAATTCATTTAATTCATAAGGTAGTGGAGTTATGTTTCATGTAAAAATCAAAATAAGGGGGAAATGAGATAGGAGTCAAGGTAATTCGAGAGGGGGGAGTGTGAGAAGCTATGTTTCTATAAGATTTGGCCCAGTTCATCTTACAGATGATTAAACTCTCATGATTGTGGGAAAGAGTGATGTTTCCATCCAAATATTGAATGAATTCTTACTGGAGTTGCAAGGTCTATGGAACATACCAAAGTTATGGTAGAACCTGGTCTTGGTAGGACAGTTGGATGACATGAGTCTTTGTACTAATTTTGTTGATGGTGTGTGGAAAGTCACATGGGGTTTCATAATGGTGGCCAAAGGTGTGAAGGATGATACATTGTATCTAACTGGGAATTCGGAAATAGAAATTCATGAAAAACAATCAACTTCTAAATCTATAAGGTTCTGAGAAGAACATCTCGGTCACACAGGTGAGAAAGGTATGGAAGTCCTATGTGCAAAGGGGGTAATGAAACTCAGAAGCATGGAGTATGGAACATGCAGAGAGTGTATCCTTGGAAAGTAGTGGATCACATCCTTCAATATGGAGGGAATGACTTTGAAGAATCTAAAGTTAGATTTGGTTCATATGGATATATGGGGATATCCCCAATTCGTTCTCATAGGGGCTCATTATAATATTGTACCTTCATCGATGATGTGACATGAAAAGTGAGGGTGTTTTTTCTTAAGCACAAGTCTGAGGATTTTAGAACCATTTTCAAATGAAGATCCATGGTGAAAAAGGAGACCAAAAATAATCTAAAATTATTGAGGTTTAATGATGGGGGAGAATATGGAAGTAGGGTGTTTTTGAGGTCCCACTAGCGGAAAAACATTTGGTTTGAGAAGAAAGTTATAGAAACACCAAAGTTGAATGTTGTTTGGGAGAGGATGAAACAGAATTTGAATGAGAGGGAAAAGAGCATGAGTTTTCATGTTGGTTTCTCCAAGTAATTTTGGATAGAGGTTGTAAACTATGTGGCCTATCTTGTGGATCAGAGTCCTACTTTGTTGGGATAGAAACTTCATGAAGAACTTTGATCTAAAAGGATGATGGATATCTCTCATCTGAATGTTTTTGTAAGTATTTCCTTTGTCCACATCGATACCAAGGGAGGGACAAGTTGGAGGAAATGTCACAGGATTGTTTCTTTGTTGAGTATGATGATGGAGACTTTGGTTTTTGAATTTGGGATAATGACTTACGGAAGGTCGTTAGAAGATGGAATTCCCTCTTCAATGAGGGGACCCAGTGGAAAGATATAAATTTGATGGATGATGCAGTTGAGAAAAAAGAATCAAGGCATTTCAAAGACAATCTGGATGGAATTATAGAAAATCTATTTATTTTAGGGAGTAAGTGAGTTTCTATGATACTTGACAGTGAAAAAGGTTAAGTTTTGGATGGAAATAAGATTTCATTGTTATTTATAAGGATAGATGTATATGAATGATCGAGGATTGCAAAAGCTCGGAGTATATATCCAGAAGGTGACATTCTAGAAGTAGTGGTTCAGGAAGGAGTAGATTCATAGGTTTAGTTGTGAAAACAAACGCCAAAGATTTAGAATTGGAATTCCAAATCCTTTATGGTTGAGAATGTGTTCATCTGAAGGAATGTGGATCCTTTTTGTTAATGGAATGTGTTTGGTGGTGGAAGTTTCATCATAATTTCTCCATGTGGGTGATATGCTTCTTGTAGGTCTAAGGAGTGATCATATTGAGGAGGTGAAAATCAAATTGTTGATAAGATTTGATATGAAAGATGTTAGTTCCACAAAGAGGATATTGGAGAAGCATATAAAAAGGGACTCAAAGTTTGGAACCATGTTTCCATCACATTTAGAGTATATCCAGAAAGTGATGGAAAGATACAAAATGATTGAATCTAAGCCTACAACCACTCCCTTGAATATAAATTTTAAGTTATCTAAATAGAAGACACTAAAAATTAATGATGAGGTGAGTACATGGTGTGAGTTCCATATTCATTCACAATAGGAAGATTGATGTATGTTATGGTTTTTATGAGGTCAGACATTGTGTATATAATGGATGTCACTACAAGGTTCATGGAGAATTTAGGAAAAGAATAATGAGAACTGGTGAAGTGGATATTCTGATATTTCAATGGTTCAACAAACATGTTACTCTATTCCGGAATGGGTAATCTGTTGAATGGGTTTGCAGATTCTGATTTTAAAGGAGATGAAATCACATAGAGAAATACCATTTTCTATGGGTTCAATTTTGGAGGAATGACTATGAGTTGGATGCCCATACTTCAACAAGTAGTTACACTGTCTACAATGAAAGTAGAGTAAATGAGAATCATGAAGGCTAAGGAGTTGATCTGGCTGAAGTGGGTGTTTTATGATCTTGAAAGATGAAAAATTAATGAAATGTTTTGTGCTAGTTAGAGCATGATTCATCTTGTAAAGAATCCAATGTTTCTCTCCAGGATGAATCATATTCAGATAAATATCACTTTATCTAGAGGATGTTAGAGGAATGAGTGTTGGATATATATATATATAGAAGTTTGATAGATATTGGAATCTGACGGACATGTTGTCAAAGGTCTTAGTTTGGGAAATTTTGGGGTGGCGTTGTGTCTCACTGGGACATAGATGACCAGAAGAATGTTGAAGGACCATAGTGTCACCATGGAAGAGATAGGACACGGTGAAGAACCTTTTTTTGTCCAAGTGTTTCAACCTTTCAGAGGGAGTGATTTTGGAAGTCACAATTCGAAATAGGGTGGAGGTAGGGTGCAGCGGAACTAGGTTACCCTGAACGAAGTAGTAACGATGACAACATACTTAAATTTATGTAATCACAGAAGAAGCTAAGGGATGAGTTTGATAGAATGCATTTTCCATCAGAAGCTTCAAATTGAGGTGGTGTGATTAGTGATCTACTAGAATTTGTCTTCATTGAGTGGTGGTTGTCAGCAAAATATCGGTTGGCGGTGGAACTAGTAGTACCAGTTGGACTCGTCTATTAATAGTGTTGGGTTTTGATGGAAAAATATCAATATCCAAATTAGTTGGTGGCTGCCCAAGAAGAATTGCAGCAGTTGGTGGCCAACTAGGAAGAAAATTGAAACATCAAATTCAGTTTTGTTCTCCTCCACTATTGTATGTATATGGTGGCTCTGTGAGATGTAAGATTAAGAGGGGAATTTTTAATACTTGTTCTTACCGTTTGAATAATAAGAAGTTGTTTCTTTCCCCATGGACATAGGTCATCTGACCAAACCATGTAAAATTGTGTGTCCCTATTTTCTTTGATTCTCTGTTTGTGTGTGATTCATGAGAGAGTGAGACTTCTGCCCCCAAAAAAGTGGTATCAGAGGTTTTGTTCGATTACTTGGGAATTGTACTCTCGGCAAACCCATTGTCTTGTTTGCACATATGTAACTATTGTTGTCCGCACTTCCTACTGGGAGATGGTGTCTAAATCCAGATCTACCCCAACAGTAACAATGATGTCCGCTTAATGCTTCTACGTTCGATCTACACCCCTTGTGCAAACTTGCACCCTCTGTTGTCTGTGTTTCATGCATGGAGTTGGAGTCTGGAAGTCTAGATCTGTCTCTGGGTACCGTTGTCCACTCGCAGCCACCTCTGGTTTGATCTCTATTTTTCTCCTCCCATCGGGTCAGTTGTTTTTCTTGCAAACCTGGTGCAGACAGTGGTGAAATAGGTGCAGGAAAGTCTAAAAGCTAAAGGGGGCTTTGTGTTTGGGCAGCGTTGAAGACAAAAGCAAGTGGATTTTGCGTTTTTTTATGCTACTTCATAGAAAACAAAAGGGGAGAGGCAAGTTTGATTAAATAAAAGGAAAAGTGTGTTCCGTTGGAAAAAAAGAGAGAAAGAAAAATTAAAATCCAAAGTGGGGGCATGTGGGGTGGCCTGGGTATGAGAGGGCTTGTGAAAAGTTTTGGTGTTTTTATTTCTTTATTATTTTTTGGATTTTTATGTATTTGAAAGTCAAAAGGTAAAATGGGATTGAAGAAAAAAATTGATAAGGGGTGGAATTTGGATAATTTGGGCCACGCTCCAACTAAACAAAGGGGGATGGTTTAAAATTGAGTTGAAATTCGGTATTTTTATTAAAAAAATATATGTGGGGAGAAAATTCCGTATTCTTTTGGGATCCGATTTGGAAAATTAAATAGTTTATTTCAACATTTTCGACTATTTTGGATTCATCGGTGGTGTCTGTTTTTGGAAATTCTGATCAGTTTTTGTGATGGAGGATCCTGAAACCGAAAGTATATCAATACCACCCTAGGAGCCCCAGAAGTGTGTTCTAGCTATGCATGTTGGTACAATAAATACTTATAGACATAGAAGTATGGTGTCTAGTTCCAAATTTGAGGTGGAGAAGTTCGACGTGACGAACAACTTCAACATGTGGAAATGTTATGTTTTGGATATTCTAACTCAACGGGAGTTAGATATCACCTTGAATGAAAATCCTGTCAACATCTATGATGGTGATTGGAAGAGACTCAACCATCATGCTTGAGATACAATCTGGCTTTGTTTGGCTAAAGATCAGAAATACAGTGTGATGGGGGAAACTTCAGCAAAAAGTTTGTTGAGTATTTTGGAGAATAAGTATATGCCCAAAGCATTGAAAATCAGTTGTACCTGAAAAAGAAATATTTTAGATTTCAGTACAAGTAAGGTGTGTCTGTGATTTAGCACCTAGATTCGTTTAATAAAATTCTGGCAGATTTTTAATATTTAGAGGTAACAATTGGAGATAAAGATAAGGATTTGTGGTTGTTGAACTCTCTACCTGAGAGTTATGATCACCTTACTACAACATTGTTGTATAGTAAGGATGAGTTAAAAAAATTTGATGTATCAAATGTCTTAGTTAACAATGATTATAGGTGGAAAGACAAGTATGGACATTGGGATTCCACATAGAGGCATTGCTGAAAATTAGAGGAAGGTCATCTGCCATGAAATCCGGAAGATTTAGAAGAGATGAATCATTATTGATGTCAAAAGGAGAGTCCATATTTAGACGTACAATGGAAGACAAGTGTGCCTACTATCATGAAAAAGGGCACTAGAAGAAGGATTTTCACAAAATTTGGAAATCGAACACAAATGTTGTACAGAGAACCGAGGATGTTGAAGATACTATCCTTGTTTACTCAACGGTAAACCATTAAGAAGGTCAGATTCTTGATTTAGGTTGTTCATTCCGTATGTATAGGAATCGAGATTGGTTCTCAAAGCTGCATGAGTCAGATGAAGGTGTGGTGTTTATGGGAAATAACCACCCTTTTCATACAAGAGGTATCAGAATAATACAGTTGAAGATGCATGATTGTACAACTTGACGCCTTACAGATGTGAGATATATACTGGAATTGGAGAATAACCTAATATCGCTTGAAGTTTTGGATAATCTTGGTCTTGGATAACTATTGAAGATGGATTCATGAAAATTATTTGTGGTGCACTCCTTGCAATGAAAGGTATTTGAAAAGTTAATTTATATTATTTGAATGCTAAGACTGTTAAAAGTGGAGCAGTGACATCAGATAAGAGTATCGCCATTAGTAGAACATGAAGTATTATACAAAGTCCTTTTGGGTATGGAAAATCGGATAGTTATGATCTTTTTGTGGTTAAAAATGGGGTTCCAAATTATTATCGAGATGTTTTGGATAACAAAGAAATGAACCAGTTGAAGTATGTTATGGAAGAAGATATGAATTCATTGCATCAGAATTTGACATGGGATCTTATTCCTCCTATAAAGGACAAGAAGGCTATTATAGGGATCAAGTTCCAACATTGTTTGGAATTGATCAATATGACTCAAACTTGAGACGCCTATGGGTATCGGGAAGGCAGTAGTAGGCAGAAAGATTTGTTTCAGCAGCAAACAGAAAGTTTTGTTTGAGCGGTAACATGGTGATATTTTTCATCAGGGTTCATATTTTAGAGTTTTGATAGAAAAATATCAATATCCAAATTAGTTGGTGGCCCCCAAAAAGAATTGGTGCATTTGGTGGCCGCCCAAGAAGAATTACAGTAGTTGGTGGTCGTCCAAGAAGAAAATTGAAGCATCAAATTCGGTTTTGTTCTCCTCCACTACTATATATATGTGGTTCCTCTATGATATGTAAGATTAATAGGGGAATTTGTAATACGTGTTCTTCCCATTTGAATAATAAGAAGTTGTTTCCTTCCCTATGGATGTAGGTCATCCAACCGAACCATGTAAATTTGTGTTCCCTTATTTTCTTTGATTATCTGTTTGTGTGTGATTCATGAGAGCGTGAGACGTATTCCCCAACAAATAGATGGGTGATGTCACTTGTTCATCACTTAAATTGTCCACTTTTCATATTTTTCCTTAAATTAGAGTTCTGATATTCAGGGCTCTTGTAACTCTTAGAGATTTTTATCTCTTAATCCAAAGATTGCATCGCTCCTCTCATGGGGTAGGAATAAGTATGAACCATGTAAATTCCACACATTGTTGTTCTGTTTCCTTCTTTGTTTCATTCTATTTGTTATAGAAAGTTCATGTCTGGTTGGGAGGTAATTTGGTATAGAGATTTCATAGCCTAATTCTAGAGTTCTGTTGTTGGCATTGTGTGTCATTTGTTTTAGAAGTTATGGACCTTTTCTCCGTAATTGAAGGTTCGGGTGAATAGATTCTGAATCAGTGGTTTCATCACAACATTTTTAGTACCTAAAGCTACTTAAAAATCAAGGAGAGAAAAATTTAATGAACATAACATTGTTGGAGACAAAACTCAAACAAGACTGATGGAGATTGTTCAAATAATGACATCAATATATCATGTTAAATAGTGAAACATTGAATATGAATCAAAGTATGATAGTTGGATCAATTTAATGATTGAAAAACTTGAAAAAATTAAGAAGAATTCAACATGGGAGCTAGTTCCTAGGCCAAATGCACAAAAATGTCATTATAACCAAATGGGTTTTTTGAAATAAATTAAATGAAAGATTGAAAGGTTATCTGGAACAAAGCAACTCTTATTGGTCGGGGTACTCTCAAATTAATTGTGTGGATGTTGATGAAGCATTTTCCGTAATAGAAATATTGGGAGTAATAAGGTTGTTTTAGCCATTCTTAATGGAATGTTAAAAGGTGAAGTTTCCATTGACAAATTGGATGGTTTCATACTCAATAGTGATGAAATAAAGGAGTGAAAACTGAAGAAAGAATTTGTAAGGATTGAAAGAAGCACCAAGAGTTTGGTATTCATGGCTTGATCTATTTTAAAGAAGCTAAAATTCACACATGGAGGAGTTGATCATGTGCTTTATGTGAAGAATATTTTTGAGGATAGACCTGTGGTTATAATATATGTTGATAAAAAAATATTCAGATGATCAAAAAAATAATGTTTCAAGGAGTTTGTGGATATGATGATGAACGTTTTTGTGATGTCTATAATTAGTAAAATTACATTTTTTTCTTTGCAAACTGGTTGATCAAAGGTCTGGTAAAACCTTTATTTTTCAATGTAAACATGCTAAAGTGTTTAAGTGGTTTTAAATACGGGATAATGATGCACATGGATTTTTCATGCATTTTAAGTAATTTTTTAATCTTGTTTTAATTATTTTTCTAACAGCTTTCAGTATTTTTACCTTTTCTATAGTTTTGTAATATTTTAGTTATTTTTATAGTTTTTAATTAATTATATATCAATTTTAGTAATTTAGTATTTTTATTAGTTTATATTAATTTTATATATTATATTTAACATTATATTTTTATTATTAGTTTCGCTAATTTTATTTTATTTTATTTTATTTATTAGTATATATATATATATATTAATTGTCTATATTAGTATTTTATTTTATTTTATTTTATTGTAGTATTAATAAAATAGTATCCTTTTTACTAGTTTTTTATTTTTTTAATCTTAATATTTAATAGTAATAATTTTATTATCATATTTTTATTTAATTACTTGTTCATAAATATGTGTGTGTGTGTGTATTTAAAATTATAACTTTATCTTTTAATTACTTTTATTTATATTTAATTAGTATAATATTTAAGTATTTAATTCTAATTATATTATTTTTATTATTGTTGTTGTTGTTAGTTTTGTCGTTATTATTATTTTTTGTCATTATTATTTTCAATTTTCAGATAATTTGATTTGATTTTTGTTTTTAATTTTGAAATTTGATTTTTTTTCTTTGAAATGCAGGTCACGTGCCTCCCTCCTTCATCTCCGGAAACACTAAGTAGCACCCACTATATCACCGGGAGGCCACGCCTCCCTTTCTCCTTCAGTACACCAGGAAGCCAACCCTTCTCCCTGTGTTGAAACCCTATGCGCGCAACACCTATATCATCCGCTCCAGTGCACCCCTCTTATATCAGGCGCCCCCCTCTTTCTCACTCACAATGCACATCACCCTCCTCATGCACATCACAAGGAAGGAACCTCTCTCCCAACACCCCTCAATCCCTCTCCCCCTCCTATGTAGCACACCTCCTCCTCCACGCAGTAAACCAAGCACCACCCTTCATCCAGGTGGCCTCCTCTCCAATGTAGACCACTTGAACCATGAAGCAATGTCGCACCTTCCACCTACAACCCTCCGACACATCACCCACAACTTGCAGTGCACCACAACAAGGTCGCCGCCTCTTATGAGCCACCTCTCTCCGAGAGACCACACCCACCTGGCTCCTTTCTCCCTACCTGTGCAGTGTGCTTTAATGTATACATCAGATGCTAGTCCCTCTTTCTATCCAGCTTGTACAGTGGTGGTTCAATCGTGATGACATCGACGTGCGTGTGCAGAGTTTTTCTTACATTCAGAGATCAATGAGCAAGTGTGCTATGCGGTGAGATATTAGACCGACACATCATTTTTTTAGATAACGTAGTTACAATTTTAATGATTTATAATTTTCTTACCCCACGTATTTTTTCGGTCGTGATGTCGGGGTAAATTTATGTATGTCGGGGTGTTGACTGAATAATATAAATTGATGTGCATGCCAGTTTATGTATTTATTTTGTGTTTAATTGTCAATTGAATTTATTTTTATTTGAATTTTTATCTTATTTAATTATATTTTCACTGGAATTAATTTATGAAATTAAAATTGGTCATTTTAATTATTAGTCGATTCAGTGATACTAAGAAAGTTAATTGTTTTGACTGACTGTAGTGCAAAAAGGTGGTGCAACTTTGTGGGAAACAAATTCTATCATTTCACTATTTGGTTCGGTACTTTAATATGCCTCCTGATTTATTTATAACACTAGAGAACAGGACCATAAATAAATTAGGAGATATAAAATGAGCATCTAAAACTGATTATATTTTTGTAATTGGTCATAATTTAGTAGAATAAATATTTAATTATAGAAAATAATTTTTTATTGTCTGTGTAGTAGTTTAATTATGACATCATCGTCCCAAGCACATTTTTCCGATTCAGAGTTCAACATCATTTTTTACTACATTTTGTTTTGTTTCGTTCGCTTTCTCAATTTTTTTGTTTTATTAAAATAATTAAAAAATAGAAATTAACTCAATTTTTGTTCGTTTGAACATTGTATAATGAGATAATTTTAGTGAACTATATTTCATGCTCTTTGTGGTTCGAACTTACTCACCACTTTTATAGTAGGTAGTTTGTTATAAAGTTTTTCAAATTTGATGTGTTGCGATCCACATACCAAATTTCTAGCATCGCTTCCAAGGAGCACGCACATGTCTAGAATTAAGAAAATCTCAAGTAAACCTTGTTTCCGACATCATTTTTAAAATTGGTGAACACTCATAATTCAGTTCCATTGAAAAACGACCCATATCTTGATCAAGAACAAGAACACCAAAGAAAAGGGAAAAATGCAATTGGAACCTCTATCGAAAATCAAATAAATCAATGAGAGGAAAGTGTTTAAAATCATATTCCAGACCTTCCCAGTGGACAAGTCCACCCTCTCTTCCAAAACCGTCTTGATAATCAAAGGTCTCAGACTACTATGAGACATGAATTGAGACTCAACACAGTCAAAGTCTTCACAGGCATAATAAGACCCAGATTCACTTTTAATTTAATCCTTCAACGATCAACCTACTCCAACAACATGCACAATTTCATGGCTTTCGCAGAGAATTCCCTTATATGTATGTGGACAAATTTATCAAAGTATGTGACACATTTGAATTTAATGGGATGACGGATGATGTTTTGATCATATGACTGTTTTTATTCTCATTGCAAGGTAATGCTAAGGCCTTGTTGGAAAGTCTAGACCCGGATACAGTCTTCACCTAGGAAATACTGAGAAGGAATTTTCTGGATTGATATTACACAACAGCATAATATTTGAAAAACAGGAGAGACTGTGTCTCTTCATTCTAAAATGATTACGAATCACTGGGAGAATCTTGAGAAATATTTAAGTCCATGTTAAGACATTTTTGTTGTGGGATGAAGCCAGTTATAATATTTCTACTATGGTCTTCAACCTGAGAGTAAGTCTGTAATCAATACAACTATTGGAAATTCATTCATGGAAATGGATATGAAAGATCTATACACATTAATTCAAAACATGGAAGAACACTGTTTCTAGTGGCCATAAGATCCTTCAAGATGTAAATATGGAGTGCATCAATTTGATTCAAACACATTTATGGTTGCACAATTTGATGCACTCATCAAGAGGATTTTCAACTAGTCATTGATTGCACCTAAGACAGTTCGAGTCCATGTAGTTCAAGATGAACACTGCCTATATTGTGGCGGTTCTCATGATTATCACATGTGCCCATATAACACATCTGAGAACAATATGTTTGAAGATAACCTTTTTATCTAGAACAGAGGAAATTATGGAAACAATTACAACACAAACTAGCAAAGAAATAACCAAAATCAAGCCTGGAAGGAACCAGTGGATACTCATCCAATAAATCAGAACATCAGTCCAACTAGGTTCCCTTCTCAATATTTCATTAGACCAACCATGAAATCGCAAGAGAAAGGATCACAATAAAAATACCGACCACCATTTCATCAACAACAACAGTACAAGGATCAAAATAAAACAACAGAAATTTTCCCACCAACAACACAAGGTCAACCAGATTCGATAGAAACTATCGTAAAATTAATGATGTCCAATCAATCAAGGTTTGAGTTACAAGAGATGAAAATCCAAAACATTAAGACAACAACCCAAAACTTGAATACAAACATCCAAAACTTAAAAGAATCCATGCACATCATTAAAAATCACGTTGGTTAGTTATATTCACAAATTCAAGACCGACAACAAGGAACTCTACTGGGTAACACAAGAGAAATCCCAAGTGGAGAGGAAAAATCTATCACATTACATAGTTTCACACAATTTCTAGAGTTCCACAATCATGATTATCTACCAATAGATGAGACAATTACACCTACCACTGAGAATGGTGACTCCATAAATAAAGAAATCCAACTTGAAGATAAAATAGAGGAAGATCAAAATGAACCTACAAAAAATGAAAAGGAAAGTTAATAAAAGGAAAATAAGGCACTCAATGAAAGGGTAAAAGCTCACACACCACCTCCACCATTTCCACAATGACTGAAGAAAAGTATGTTGGACAATCAGTTTTTTAAATTTATAGAGATGTTCAATAAGCTTCACATAAATATTCCTTTTTTGGAATCTCTCACAAAAATGCCCTATTATGCTAAATTTTTATGGAGATTCTGTCAAAAATAAGAAAACTAGATGATGTTGGAACAATTTTAATGCATTAGGAATGTTCATAAATCATACCAAGATCCATACCTCCTAAAATAATAGACCCAAGTAGTTTCACCATTCCTTGAAGTATTAGAGGATGTCAATTTGGAAAATCTTTGTGTGACCTTAGAGCTAGTGTAAACCTCATTCCATATGGAGTTCTTGAAGAACTAAGAATCACATAATTAAATCCAATGAGGGTTGCCTTGTAAATGGAGGACCAATCAGTAAAGAATACCCTTTTAATTCTAGAGGACGCACTCATCAAGTTTGATAAATATTAGTTCCCTACTGATTTCATAGTCCTTGATACGGAAGAAGATAAGGACATCCCACTAATTCTTGGGAAATATTTCTTAGAAAAATGTCGAGCATTGGTTGATGTGCAAGATTGAAAATTAATTTTTGGAGTTGGAGAATAAAACATAACATTTGATGTCTTGAAAGCTATGAAAACACCATATTCATCTTACTGTCATTTTATAGATATGATTGAAGAATGGGATAAATTATCAAAGGATGTGTTGAATCTCGAGGATATACACCAGTAAAAGGAGGAGTTAATTGAATCAAATGTTGAAGTATAATTCATTAGAAACATTTTCGATTCAATGGATAGAAAATAATTCACCTCACTAAATCCTTTACTTGAAAAACCTCCAACACTTAGGCTTAAACCTCTTCCACAAAAACTGATATCACTAGTACAATTATGACCATTAGAGGCCGCCAAAAGCCGTCGCTAAAGGTCTATAGCGGCCGCCTAGCGTCCGCCAATCGGCGGCCGCTTTTGGCCTGTCGCTGTTGCTATCAGCAACCTCCATTTGGCGGACACTGTAGGCAAGCCGGGATAGGCTTTAGTGGCCACCATTTGGCGGCCGCTGTAGCCCGGACCTGTAGCGGCCGCCAAATGGCGGCCGCTATAGGTTTTTATAATTTTTTTTAAAAAAATTCAATGACACGATAATATATACCCAAATAAATCACAACAGTCATCTTCCAAGCTCTACATCCATCATCACATATAACTGTATAACAAAATTTAATAACAAAATTAGTACCGAATAAAACCTAGAAAAAAAATTAACATATTTCAATTCAAACTTACTGTAACAGATCTAAAGTATTTGATTTTCAAAATATATTCATAATTTTGATTACCATTTTAAAAAGATAAAATCATTAATTATATGGTTCTAATTATATTGTTGCTCTGTGATTTCAAGTCAATCTGATGTCTTCTGCTATGAATTTGACCGTTAGACGCCCGTTTTGGCCATTTATGACACCAGAACGGCGTTCCCAGTCACTGCGGGCACACGGCAGGTCCGATTGACGTTCCGTCTGCTCGACCACATCACAATTCTCTCACCCTGTAATGTAGTATGATTTCAGGCCATTCAGACTTCATTCGGCCCGTTTAGACCCCCCCCCCCCCACGCGCGTTTATGAAGCTCGCACAACACTTAAAGAACGCATTCTGAGGCGTACCATGCAAACCGTATGTCCGATTGATGTGCCATCTATGCGCACACGTCACGAATAATAATTAGATTATTGACATGTGATTTAAAGTCAATATTATGTTGTCTGCTATGAATTTTACCATTGGACGCCTGTTTTGGCCGTTTGTGACACCAGAACGGCGTTCCCGGTCACCGCGGGCACACGGCATGTCTGATTGATGTTCCGTCTCCTCAAACACATCAAAATTCACTCACCATTTCATGTAGTCTGATTTCAAGCCATTCAGACTTCATTCGGCCCATTTGGACCCCCCCCCCCCACGCGTGTTTCTGAAGCACGCGCAACACTTAAAGAACGCATACTGAGCCGTACCGTGAAAACCACACGTCCGATTGACGTGCCATCTGTACGTACACATCAAGAATTATAATTATATTGTTTCCCTATGATTTTAGGTCAATACGATGTCATCCGCTATGAATTTGATCGTTAGACGCCTGTTTTGGCCGTTTATGACACCAGAACGGCGTTCCCAGTCACTGTGGGAACACGGCACGTCCGATTGACGTACCGTCTACTCGAACACATCACAATTAAATAACCCTTTGATGTCGTCTGATTTCAGGCCATTCGGTCTTCGTTCGGCCCATTTGGACCCCCCATGCGCGTTTATGAAGCGCACGCAACACTTAAAGAACGCATACTGAGCCGTACCGCACAAAACGAACGTACGATTGATTTTCTGTCTGCGTGTACATGTCACGAATAATAATTAGATTGTTGATGTGTGATTTTAGGTCAATACGATGTCGTCCAATATGAATTTGACCGTTAGACGCCCGTTTTGGCCGTTTATGACACCAGAACGGCGTTCCCGGTCACCACGGGCACACGACACATCCGATTGACATGATTTCTACTCTACCACATCACGATTCACTCACCCTTTGATTTAGTCTGATTTCAGGTCATTCGGACTTCGTTCGGCCCATTTGGACCCCCCCACGCGCGTTTGTGAATCACGCGCAACACTTAAAGAACGCATACTGAGTCGTACCGCGCAAACCGCACGTCCGATTGATGTTCTGTCTACGTGTACAGGTCATGAATTATAATTAGATAGTTTCTCTATGATTTCATGTCAATCCGATGTCGTTCACTATGAATTTGACCGTTAGACGCCCGTTTTGGCCGTTTATGACACCAGAACGGCGTTCCCAGTCACCGCGGGCACACGGCACGTCTGATTGACGTTCCGTCTGCTCGAAAACATCACAATTCACTCACCCTTTGATTTTGTCTGATTTCAGATCATTCATACTTCGTTCGGCCCGTTTGGACCCCACCCCCCCCCCCCACGCACGTTTATGAATCGCGCGCAACACTTAAAGAACGCATACTAAGCCGTACCGCACAAACCGCACGTCTGATTGACGTTCCGTCTTCTCATAAACGTCAAAAATAATAATTAGATTGTAGAAGTGTGAAATCAGGTCAATCCGATGTCGTCCGCTAGGAATTAGACTGTTAGACGCCCGTTTTGGCCGTTTATGACACCAGAACGGCGTTCCCGGTCACCGCGGGCACACGGCACGTCCGATTGACGTTTCGTCTGCTCGAACACATCAAAATTCACTCACCCTTTCATGTCGCCTGATTTCAGGCCATTCGGACTTCGTTCGGCCCGTTTGGACCCCCCCACCCCCCCCCCCCCCCACGCGTGTTTGTGAAGCACGTACAACACTTAAGGAACACATACTGAGCCGTACCGCGCAAACCGCACATCCGATTGACGTTCTGTCTATGTGTAAACATCACGAATTATAATTATATTTTTTCCCTGTGATTTCCGGTCAATCCGATGTCGTCCGCTATGAATTTGACCGTTAGACGCCCGTTTTGGCCGTTTATGACACCAGAACGGCGTTCCCGGTCACCGCGAGCACACGACACATCTGATTGATGTTTCGTCTTCTCGACCACATCATAATTCACTCACACTTTGATTTCATCTAATTTCAGGCTATTCGGACTTCGTTCGGCCCATTTGGACCCCCCACATGCGTTTATGAAGCGCACACAACACTTAAAGAACGCATACTGAGATGTACCGCGCAAACCGCACGTCCGATTGACGTTCTGTCTATGCGTACACGTCACGAATAATAATTATATTGTTGACATGTGAAATCAGGTCAATCCGATGTCATCCGCTATGAATTTGACCGTTAGATGCCAGTTTTGGCCGTTTATGACACCAGAACGGCGTTCCCAGTCACCGCGGGCACCCGGAACGTCCGATTGATGTGTCATCTTCTTGACCACATCGCAATTCACTCACCCTTTCATGTCGTCTGATTTCAAGCCATTCGGATTTCGTTCGGCCTGTTTGGACCCCCCCACGCGCGTTTATGAAGCGCGCACAGCAATTAAAGAACGCATACTGAGCCCTACCACGCACACATCACGTCCGATTGATGTTCCCTCTATGCATACATGTCACAAATAATAATTAGACTGTTGATATATGATTTCAGGTCAATCAGATGTCGTCCACTATGAATTTGACCGTTAGACGCCCGTTTTGGCCGTTTATGACACCAGAACGGCGTTCCCGGTCACCGCGGTCACACGGCACGTCCGATTGATGTGATGTCTACTAGACCACATCACAATTCACTCACCCTTTTATGTTTTCTGATTTCAGGCCATTCGGACTTCGTTCGGCCCATTTGGACCCCCCATGCGCGTTTATGAAGCGCGCACAACACTTAAAGAACGCATACTGAGCCGTACCGTGCAAACCGCACGTCCTATTGACGTTCCGTTTGTGGTTACACGTCAAGAATAATAATTATATTGTTGAAGTGTGATTTCAGGTCAATCTGATGTCATCCTCTATGAATTTGACCGTTAGACGTCCGTTTTGGCCGTTTATAACACCCGAACGGCATTCTCGGTCACCGCGGGCACACGGCATGTCCGATTGACGTGTCGTCTGCTTGACCAGATCACAATTCACTCACCCTTTCATTTCGTCTGATTTCAGGCCATTCGGATTTTGTTAGGCCCGTTTGGACCCCCCCCCCCCCCCCCCCCCCACGCGCGTTTATGAAGCGCACACAACAATTAAAGAACGCATACTGAGCCGTACCGCGCACACCGCACGTCTGATTGATGTTCTGTCTTCGCGTACACGTCACGAATAATAATTAGATTTTTGATGTGTGATTTCAGGTCAATCTGATATCGTACGCTATGAAATTGACCGTTAGACGCCCGTTTTGGCCGTTTATGACACCAGAACGGCGATCCCGGTCACCGCGGGCACACGACATGTCCGATTGACATGTCGTCTACTCGACCACATAACAATTCACTCACCCTTTTATTTAGTCTGATTTTAGGCCATCAGACTTCGTTCGGCCCGTTTTGACCCCCCCCCCCCCCCCCAGGCACATTTATGAAGCGTGCACAACACTTAAAGAACTCATATTGAGTCGTACCGCGCAAACCGCACGTCCAATTGATGTGTCGTCTACGCGTACACGTCAGGAATAATAATTAAATTGTTTAAGTGTGATTTTAGGTCAATCCGATGTCGTCCGCTATGAATTTGACCGTTAGACGCCCGTTTTGGCCATTTATGACACCAGAACGGCGTTCCCAGTCACTGCGGGCACACGGCAGGTCCGATTGACGTTTCGTCTACTCGAACACATCAAAATTCTCTCACCCTTTCATGTAGTTTGATTTCAGGCCATTTGGACTTTTTTCGGCCCATTTGGACCCCCCCCCACCCACGCGCGTTTATGAAGCGCGCACAACACTTAAAGAACGCATTCTGAGGCGTACCACGCAAACCGTATGTCCGATTGATGTGTCATCTATGCGTACACGTCATGAATAATAATTAGATTGTTGACGTGTGATTTAAAGTCAATATTATGTTGTCTACTATGAATTTTGCCATTGGACGCCCGTTTTGGCCGTTTGTGACACCAGAACGGCGTTCCCGGTCACCGCGGGCACACGACTCGTCCGATTGACGTTCCGTCTCCTCAAACACATCAAAATTCACTCACCCTTTCATGTATTCTCATTTCAGGCCATTCAGACTTCATTCAGCCCGTTTGGACCCCCCCACGCGCGTTTATGAAGCACGCGCAACACTTAAAGAACTCATACTGAGCCGTCCCGCGCAAACCGCATGTCCAATTGACGTTCCGTCTATGTGTACACATCAAGAATAAAAATTAGATTGTTTACGTGTGATTTCAGGTCAATAAGATGTCGTCCGCTATAAATTTGACTGTTAGACGCCCGTTTTGGCCGTTTTTGACACCAAAACGGCGTTCCCGGTCACCGTGGGCACACGGCACGTCCGATTGACGTTCTGTCTACTCGACCACATCACAATTCATTCACCCTTTCATGTCCTCTGATTTCAGGCCATTCAGACTTCTTTCGACCCGTTTGGACCCCCCCCCCCACGCGCGTTTATGAAGCGCGCGCAACACTTAAAGAACGCATATTGAGCCGTACCACGCAAACCGCACGTCCTATTGACGTTCTGTCTGCGCGTACATGTCATGAATTATAATTATATTGTTTTCCTGTGATTTCAGGTCAATCCAATGTCATCCGCTATGAATTTGACCGTTAGACGCCCGTTTTGGCCGTTTATGACACCAGAACGGCGTTCCCGGTCACCGCGGGCACACGACACGTCCGATTGACATGAAGTATGCTCTACCACATCACAATTCACTCACCCTTTGATGTCTTATCATTTCAGGCCTTTCGGACTTCGTTCGGCCTGTTTGGACCCACACACGTTTATGAAATGCGCACAACACTTAAAGAACGCATACTGAGCTGTAACGCGCAAACCGCACGTCTGATTGATGTTCCGTCTATGCGTACACATCAAGAATAATAATTATATTGTTGAAGTGTGATTTCAGGTCAATCCGATGTCGTCTACTATGAATTTCACCGTTAGACGCCCGTTTTGGCCGTTTATGACACCAGAATGGCGTTCCCAGTCACCGCGGGCACACGGAATGTCCGATTGACGTTTCGTCTTCTTGACCACATCACAATTCACTCACCCTTTCATGTAGTCTGATTTCAGGCCATTCAGATTTCGTTCGGCCCATTTGGACCCCCCCCCCCCCACGCGCATTTATGAAGCACGCACAACAGTTAAATAATGCATACTGAGCTGTACCACACTCACAACACGTCCTATTGATGTGAATTCTACGCGTACACGTCACAAATAATAATTATATTGTTGACGTGTGATTTCAGGTCAATCCGATGTTGCCCACTATGAATTTGATCGTTAGACGCCCGTTTTGGCCGTTTATGACACCAGAACGGCGTTCCCGGTCACCGCGGGCACACGGCACGTCCGATTGACGTTCTGTCTACTATACCACATCACAATTCACTCACCCTTTGTTTTTGTCTTATTTCAGGCCATTCGGACTTCGTTCGGCCCATTTGGACCCCCCACACGCGTTTATGAAGCGCGCGCAACACTTAAAGAACGCATACTGAGTCGTACCACGCAAACCGCACGTCTGATTACCGTGCCGTCTGTACGTACACGTCACGAATAATAATTATATTTTTGAAGTGTGATTTCTGGTCAATCTGATGTCATCCGCTATGAATTAGACCGTTAGACTCCCGTTTTGGCCGTTTATAAAACCAGAACGGCGTTCCCGGTCACCGCGGGCACACGGCACGTCCGATTGACATGACGTCTGCTTGAACACATCAAAATTCACTCACCCTTTCATGTCGTCTGATTTTAGGCCATTCAGATTTCGTTCGGCCCGTTTGGACCCCCCCACCCACGCGCGTTTATGAAGCGCGCACAACAATTAAAGAACGCATACTGAGCCGTACCGCGCACAATGCACGTCTGATTGACATGTCGTCTGTGCGTACACATCAAAAATAATAATTAGATTTTTGATGTGTGATTTCAGGTCAATATGATGTCGTCCGCTATGAATTTGACCATTAGACGCCCGTTTTGGCCGTTTATGACACCAGAACGGCGTTCCCGGTCACCACGGGCACACGGCACGTCCGATTGACGTGTCCTCTACTCGACCACATAAAAATTCACTCACCCTTTCATGTAATCTGATTTCAGGCCATCGGACTTCATTCGGCCCGTTTTGACCCCCCCAAGCGCGTTTATGAAGTGCACACAACACTTAAAGAACTCATATTGAGCCGTACCGCGCAAACAGCACGTCTGATTGACATGTCGTCTGTGCGTACGCGTCACAAATAATAATTAGATTGTTGAAGTGTGATTTCAGATCAATTTGATGTCATCTGCTATGAATTTGACCATTAGACGCCCGTTTTGGCCGTTTATGACACCAGAACGGCGTTCCCGGTCACCGCGGGCACACGGCAGGTCCGATTGACGTGTCGTCTGCTCGAACACATCACAATTCTCTCACCCTTTCATGTAGTCTGATTTCGGGCCATTCAGACTTCGTTCTGCCCGTTTGGACCCCCCCCCCCCCCACGCGTGTTTATGAAGCGCGCACAACACTTAAAGAACGCATTCTGAGGCGTACCGCGCAAACCGTATGTCCGATTGATGTTTTGTCTCCGCGTACACGTCACAAATAATAATTAGATTGTTGACGTGTGATTTCAAGTCAATCTGATGTCGTCCGCTATGATTTTTACCGTTGGATGCCCGTTTTGGCCGTTTATGACACCAGAACGGCGTTCCCGGTCACCGCGGGCACACGACACGTTCGATTGACATGTCGTCTCCTAGACCACATCAAAATTCACTCGCCCTTTCATGGAGTCTGAATTCAGGCCATTCAGACTTCGTTCGGCCCGTTTGGACCCACCCCCACGCGTGTTTATAAAGCGCGCGCAACACTTAAAGAACGCATACTGAGTCGTACCGCGCAAACCGCACGTCCTATTGACGTTCCTTCTGCGTGTACACATCATGAATAAAAATTAGATTGTTGAAGTGTGATTTCAGGTCAATCCGATGTCGTCCGCTATGAATTTGACCGTTAGACGCCCGTTTTGGCCAGTCACCGTGGGCACACGGCACGTACGATTGACGTGTCGTCTACTCGACCACATCAAAATGCATTCACCCTTTCATGTCGTCTGATTTCAGGCCATTCGGACTTCGTTTGGCCTGTTTGGACCCCCCCCCCCCCCACGCGCGTTTATGAAGCGCGCACAACACTTAAAGAACGCATACCGAGACTTACCGCACGTCTGATTGACGTTCCGTCTACGCGTACACATCACGAATTATAATTAGATTGTTTCCTTGTGATTTCAGGTCAATCAGATGTCGTCCGCTATGAATTTTACCGTTAGACGCCCGTTTTGGCCGTTTATGACACCAGAACAGCGTTCCCGGTCACCGCGGGCACACGGCACGTCCGATTGACCTGCCGTCTGCTCTAACACATCACAATTCACTCACCCTTTGATTTCTTCTAATTTCAGGCCATTCGGACTTCGTTCGGCCCGTTTAGACCCACGCGCGTTTATGAAGCGTGCACAACACTTAAAGAACGCATACTGAGCCGTAATGTGCAAACCACATGTCTGATTGACGTTCCGTCTATGTGTACACGTCACAAAGAATAATTATATTGTTGACATGTGATTTCAGGTCAATCCGATGTCGTTCGCTATGAATTTGACCGTTAGACGCCCATTTTGGCCGTTTATGACACAAGAACGGTGTTCTCGGTCACTGCGGGCACACGGAACGTCCGATTGACGTCCCATCTGCTCAACCACATCACAATTCACTCACCCTTTTAGGTCGTCTGATTTAAGGCCATTTGGACTTCGTTCGGACCGTTTTGACCTCCCCCCACGTGCATTTATGAAGCACGCACAACACTTAAAGAACGCATAATGAGCCGTACCGCGCAAACCACACGTCCGATTGATGTTCTGTCTACACGTACACGTCACGAATAATAATTATATTTTTGACGTGTGATTTCAGGTCAATCCGATGTTGTCCGCTATGAATTCGACCGTTAGACGCCCATTTTGGCCATTTATGACACCAGAACGGCGTTCCTGGTCACCACGGGCACACGACACGTCCGATTGACATTCCATCTTCTCGAACTCATCAAAATTTACTCACCCTTTCATTTCGTCTGATTTCAGGCCATTCGGACTTCGTTCGGCCTGTTTGGACCCCCCCCCCCACGCATGTTTATGAAGCGCGCGTAACACTTAAAGAACGCATTCTGAGTCATACCGTGAAAACCGCACATCCGATTGATGTGACATATGCGCGTACATGTCACGAATAATAATTATTTTTTTTAAGTGTGATTTCAGGTCAATCCAATTCCGTTTTCTATGAATTTGACCGTTAGACGCCCGTTTTGGCCGTTTGTGACACTAGAACGGCGTTCCTAGTCACCGTGGGCACACGGCACGTCCGATTGACGTGTTGTCTCCTCGACCACATCAAAATTCAGTCACCCTTTCATGCAGTCTGATTTCAGGCCATTCAGACTTCTTTCGGCCCGTTTGGACCCCCCCCCCCCCCTACGCGCGTTTATGAAGCACGCGCAACACTTAAAGAACGCATACTGAGCTGTACCGCGCAAACCGCACATCCGATTGACATACTGCCTGTTCATACACATCACGAATAATAATTATATTGTTGACATGTGATTTCAGGTCAATCCGATGTTGTCCGCTATGAATTGTACCATTAGACGCCCGTTTTGGCCGTTTATGACACCAGAACGGCGTTCCCGGTCACCGTGGGCACACGACACGTCTGATTGACGTGCCGTCTCCTCGACCACATCACAATTCACTCACCCTTTCATGTAGTCTGATTTCAGGCCATTCAGACTTCGTTCGGCCCGTTTTGACCCCCCCCCCCCCCCCCCACGTGCGTTTATGAAGCGCGTGCAATACTTAAAGAACGCATACTGAGCCGTACCGCGCAAACTGCACGTCCAATTGACGTGTCGTCTGCACGTACACGTCACAATTCACTCACCCTGGAATGAAACAAATATCGAAAGAGTTCTTGGGATTCTCCCAAGAAACAACTGCCTGAAGTTTCTCTCCATCCACTGACACACCTTCCTCTAAGATTATTTGACCCAATAATTATACCTATATAATCAATACAAAACTGACATATATATAGCTTGGCGTATATTCAATAAGTGTAATCTGTATGATGTCAAGATGTTGGGTATGATCATCATCAGTCTTGGAGTGCACGAAGATGTCATCCACAAATACTAAAACAAACTAATATAGGTAAAAAAGGAAAATTATATCCATCAAGGATATAAAAAATTCTAAAGAATTCATCAACAGAAATGAAATTACCTCTTGCATGGGGTTCATTCTCATCTAGATCACCAATATCACTGTTATTTCAACCAGATGTATTCAGAGCCTACAATATATATCAATATTATGTATCTTAAACATATCAATAAAAGTCAATTTGAGTATGGTTTGTTTTATTGTTTACCTGTGGTGCCACTTGTTGCGTCGTCATTTCATCGATACGTGATGACATCTGTGACGACCTCTCCTCATACTCTGCACGCAACTGCTGAAACTGTGAATCAAAATTGCACTGCATATCCTGCATGGAAGCATCTATCTCAGCCTGTGTGTGCATCCATGACTCTCTGCATGCACCCATCACATTTTCTCTAACAACTGCACGTCGTGGGACACCACCTCCATAAGTCAAAGAATAACCATGACTGTCACGCCCCACGACACGGTGGAATATTTCATCTCTACGCATAGTACTAAGACGTTGCTCCTCTGAAAACTCTTCTAACTGAGCGTTAAAATGAGCTTGTAGCATATAATTAATGAACAAATATGAATAATTTATATAAAATAAAAATGCATTTATTAGTAAATAATTTTCTTACTATAACACCGGCAACATCGGGATCACTCGCCCTACGAGTCCTCATCCATATGGACATCCGATCGATTGGATCACCATGTTGGTGTAACTATAATAAAGGGGTTCACCATGTTATACTATAATATTTTTAAAATATGAATGAAATAGTGAATTCTAAACTTACATCATGTCTGAGCTGTGACACATGTCGAGTGCCAAGTCTGGAAGGCGTGCCTTGAATCTCTCGATTCAGTGAATGATGACCAGACTCGGTCTAAATTCAACGTATTTACTTAATAGACATTTGAAAAATTAGTCATTTATAGATTAAAAGTAATAAATCTTACCATTGCTGCCTCAGTCGACCAAAATGCAAACAAATCCTGCCACTGCGCAGGAAGAATGCCCAGAGGGACTCGCTGTAGAATGTCGGGCACACCCGCAAATGGTGTCCAGTGATCTCTCTTCACCCTTGACTTGTAATCCTTCCATAATTTTCGGCATTTGGACATACATACAGCCCGAAACTCATCTGGACAGGATGTCAAATTATCCTGTTAAAAAAATTGTCAGTAGATGGGACAATAATAATAACAATATCATGAAAAATTAAACATTGAATTTACCTGAACCTCCCTCCATAATCTGTCCATCGTATCCTGGGGGAAATAACTTCATTCATGAGTCATCAGAGGGAATCTGTGTGAGTCTCGTATCATATGCCCAAACTAACGACTCAATGCAGTAGAACCATCTCCAACTGGATGAAATGTGTCGTCAAATAACACATCCAATTAGGTTCCAGAGTTCCAGGATCGAACCCCTCTACCAGGACCCCTGTGTCTGCTAGAAGAAGCAGTAGATCCTGATAAACATAAATTCATAATTCAATTACAATATAAATTAATGATTAGAAACAGTTAGGGAAATATAAACAGAAAATTACAATAAATTAATTTAGAAAAATGAAAACATACATACCAACAACATCAGGTGAACCACTGTGACCACCCTGTGACATACCTACATTAAAAGAAATTACAGTTAAATCAAGCAATTTTTATACATATATAACTCATAAATATTTTTACAAATAATAAATGGGGATATAATTACAATTTTCACTAATCATGCAAGTCTATCGTATCTCCTTCAACTATCTCTCTGGTCCATTGTATATCTTCATCTCATACAGCTACTGTTGTTTGGTCAAGTGTTTGATCAGGAAATGCGACAACTTCAGGTTCCTCTTGGTCAATCAGAAAAACCCCTCTTCTAGACATTTTCACCACAACTTTCCAATCAGAATCAATGCCGACAAAGTAAACTTGTTCTGCCTGCGATGTTAGTATCAAGGTCTCATTGCTAACTCGGTCATCTTTATATAGCATATTGTTAAAGTTTACTAATGTAAATTGGAAGTTATCAACTTTCGTTCCATGAACTGGATCAACCCAATCACACCTTAACAATATGTGTTTTAATCCATGATCATAAATAACCTCAATAATATCTCTCAACAATCCATAATAATAACCCACACCAATAAAAGAACAACAAACACCACTATTTTGTGTGGCTCGGTTCATGTCAACATTGCTAATACGAAATCGGAATCCATTAGCATCCAAAGACTTGTAGCAACGAGCTGTAATAAATGGACCATCAGCTAGTTGGTTGAGTTCTTTGCTCACATGCTGGGTTAAATCACGTAACTTTTGAATCTTCAAATTTCACATATATAGTTTAATGGATAAAGGATTATGAAAATACAACTAATTTGCACTATAAAAATATTAAATCAATTATACATACATGAGTATTGAACCACTCATGAAATGTGTTGAAATGATGTTTTTGGATTTGATAGTCAATTTCATGGGGCCTTTCACGTTTCAACTCAGCGATATGCATCCTAAATCACAACACAATATAAGGTAAGCAATAAAATAAATATATAAACAAAATACACATCAACTATGAAACTTACTGTATCAATGGAATAACTAATGGAGTGTTGAACAACACATATCGATGAGCTTGAACCCACTCGTCATTCCGCATATCAAATGTTATTCCTTATCCAATTGGACCCTCGTCAGTCTGGGATGGTTTATCTATCATTGTTTCAACCTCATTAATATATGAAGCACAGAAAATTAGTACACTCATCCATTAAATATCCCTTGGCAATTGAGGCTTCGGGATGAGCTTTGTTACGCACATACCGTTTCAATGTATTTAAGTATCACTCTATTGGACACATCCACCTGAATTGCACGGGACCGCTAGCAATGACTTCACCAGTTAAATGCACAGTCAAGTGAACCATGAAATCAAAAAAAGACGGCGGAAAGAGTTTTTCTAGGTGACATAGTGCATGTACAATCTTATCCTGTAGCTTTTTCAAATCACTCATGCGATGATTCCTAGAACAGAGCTGTCTGAAAAAAATTAGAAACTCCAATCAACAGCTCAACAACTTGGGAAGGTAAGCAATCACGAATTGCTATAGGAATTAACTGTTGAAGCAGAATATGATTATCGTGACTTTTCAAACCCTGTAATTCCATGCTCTTCATATTCACGCGCTTCGAAATATTGGAGCAATAACCATCTAGAATCTTAACAGTCTTCAAAATTGATAGAAATGTTTGTTTCTCTTTTTTACTCATTGTGTACTGTGCAGCAGGAATGTATGCCCGATTACCTTCACCCAGCTGTAAATGTAAAGGTTTTCTTAATCCCATTTCTTGCAAATCATGTCGAGCATTAGCACTGTCCTTTGATTTCCCCTTGACGCCTAAAATGGTGCACAGAATATTATCACATACATTTTTTTCAATGTGCATCACATCAAAATTATGACTTAAAATATTATATTTCCAATAAGGCAATTCAAAAAAAATACTTCGTTTCTTCCAATAATGACTTCGCTGTCTATTTGCAGCAGGAATAGAAGGCAATACAGGAACCAATAAATCTTGAAAATCATACATTGTACAGATGTTTTCTTGATCAAGTTGTGCACAAATTTCAACCCCAGACAATATTTGTGGTGATGGGTCATACTCTCTATTCCCATCAAACGATACACGGTCTTTTCTGAACCTGTGAAATAGAGGAAGAAAGCATCTGTGACCAAGATATGCCCACTTTCTATAGTACATAATCCATATAGATTTCTTACTCTTATTACAACAAGGGAAAGAGAATTCTCCTTTTGTACTCCAACCTGATAAGTTAGTATACGCTGGGAAATCATTAATTGCCCATAACAAAGCGGCCCAAATTCTAAAAATTTCATTTTATGCCGAGTCAAAAGCCATTACACCATCGGCCCAAAATTCTTGCAGCTCATCAATCAAAGGTTGCATATAAACATCAATTTTATCACCAGGTCCTCTCGGTCCATCAATTAGAATTAGCAGTAACAAAAAAGGTTGCTTCATACATACCCATGGGGGAATGTTGTATGGAACCAACACCACTGGACATGTACTATGTGTCACACCAACCATGGACCTAAATGGGTTAAAACCATCTGCTGCCAAACCTAGTAGAATATTACGATCATATCGGGAAAAGTCTGGGTGTCATTGAGCAAACTCTTTCCATGCCAAAGAATCTTCCGGGTGAGTAAATTTATCAACCTCTTTCCTTCTATCTGAATGAAAAGTCATCAATTTAGCAATTTTAGTGGACAGGAAGAATCTCTTCAGTCTCGGTTTCAGTGGGAAATAATGCATCTGTTTAGCGGCAACTTGTTTCCCTTGATTCAAGACTCTCCCAGGAAGAATCTGACTACCTTGATTAATCTCATTGGTCTTCCACCTGGATGTATAGAAAACAGTACAATTATTTAATTGCGGATTCTCTTTTCTGAACAACATACAATTATTGTGACACGCATCAATTGTATCATATGTAAAACCAAGACCATCGATTAACTTGCGAGCTTGATAGAATGACTCCGGAATCTTCACTCCAGAAGGGAGTACCTTCTTCAATAATACCAACAACATGTTGAATGAGGTGTCTGACCACTGGTTCAAGGCCTTCAGGTGTAAGAATTCAACGATGAACGGAAGTTTACTAAATTTAGTGCATCCGGGATATAATTCAGTATGCGCATCGTCAAGAATTTCAAAGAATTTCAATGCTTCTCCATCTGCATAAGAACAGGGATTACTCAATCCAACATCATCATTTACAACATTTCTGTCTTCATATTGAAACGGACGCATCATATCATTGAGAATTATGATCATCGGATCAACTGTTCTCGAATCAACATTCATATTAATACTTTCTGAGCGATGACATGAAATAGAATCTTCTCCATGATGTGTCCATGTCTTATAGTTTTTCAAAAACCCATTCAGAAAAAATGTTCTCTAACACTATCTCGTTTGAATAGATATCTATTTGCACATTTTCTGCATGGACAACTAATCATATCGCTTGGAAATTTGTTGGTGAAATCCATAAATCTCTTAATCCCCTCATAATATTCAGCTGAAAATCTATCTTGCATATCAATCCAACTATTATCCAAAAACTGTATTTAATAGAAATCAAAAGTGAAATATCTTATTTAAATTCTAAAAAAAACACATATCATTAAAATTTAAAAACCAAATTTTAAAAGGATAAAAAACATTACCTGTGGAGGAATCAACCGCAGGTAATGGGGTGTGACTCTATTGCGGATCCATGACGGTGCAGTGACTTGAAGACAGGGGTTCGAAGACCGGACTTGAAAGGAGCGGAACCGTTGGACGAAGCATGGAGGGTTCTACACGGTGGGGCACAATGGACCGGGAGGGTCCAACAGAGGAAGGAGGATTTGCCGGAGGGATGCAATGGGGCCGGGAGGGGACTACGGCAGCGGGACTATCCAAAGGTGCAGCGCGGGTAGGGGTGGGGGTTGCCAGGTCACGGGGGTGTCGGGGTCACGGGGGTGCAGCGTGGAGGCAAGGCGGTGGGGTCGCCGGGGTTGCGGGTGGTGAAGCACAGAGGCAAGGGGGTGGGGGTCACCGGGGGGTCGGGGTCACCAGGGGTTGCCGAGGTCGCCGGGAGGTCGGGGGTCAGGGTCCACGGGGGTCGGGGTCGCCAGGGTTGCCGGCGGTTAGGGGTCGGGGTCGCTGGGGGTCGGGGAGGGGTCACCGGGGGTCGGGGAGGGGTCGTCGGGGGTCGGGCTCACCGGGGGTCAGGGTCACCGGGTCGAGGGCTCGGGGTCGCGGGGGTCGGGGTCGCGGGGTCGGGGAAGGGTGGGTCACGGGGTCGGGGAGGGTATAATTGGGGGAGGGGGAAATGTAGGGTTTTTGCGGTATTAAAGTGCAGCGGCCGCCATTTGGCGGCCGCTGTTGATAGTATTAGCGACTGCTAAATGGTGGCCGCTATAAGTCCCCCACCTCCAAAGCCAGAAATTCTAGTAGTGTATATAGCTACATTGTAGATTTAAATACATTGATGGTCATCATAAATGCTAATATTTTAAGATAACAAGAAAACAAATTGCTCAATGTCCTATCGCAAATGAAGACAACAATAGGCTAGATAATTGCTAATTTTAAAGTAATAATTCCTTGCATCTTCAATCAAAAAATACATGTGGAAGAAAATTCAAAACTGTGTAGGAAACCACAATCATTTTTAACACCTCTAATAGAAGTAGTCAAGAAAGAAGTCATTAAACTTCTTGATGATGGTTTACATTTTCTTATATCTGATAGTCAGTGGGTTATTCCATTGCAAGTGGTACTTAAAAAGGGTGGGACCATAATGGTTGAGAATGATAAAGGAGAATTGATACCCACAAGAACAGTGACTGGATGGAAAGCTTGAGTCAATTATCGAAAATTGAATGATTCCATTAGAAATGATCACTTTCCACTACCCTTTGTTGATTAAATCCTTGAATGATTGGAAAGAAGAGATTACTATTGTTTTTTGGATAGATACTCAGGCTATAATAAAATTGTGGTGACACCAGAAGATCAAGATAAAAGCACATTCACTTTTCTATATGGTGCATTCACTTATCAGTGAATTCCTTTTGGGATGTGTAATGCACCAACAACATTTCAACGATGTATGATGGAAATATTCCATGACATGATTGAATTGTTTTTGGAAATATTCATGGATGACTTCTCTATTTATGGGAAATATTTTGATGAATGTTTAGAGAACTTGGATAAGGTTTTGGTGATATTTTAAGAATAGAATTTGGTGCTCAATTTGGAAAAATCACACTTCATGATACAAAGTAGGATAGTTTTATATCATAAAATTTCGAACAATGTAATTGAAATTGATGTTGCCAAGATCAGTACAGTCTATGAGCTACCCATGCCTACTTTGGTTCGTTCAATTTGAGGTTTTCATATGCATGTTGGATTCTATCGATGTTTCATTAAGGATTTATTTATTATTTCCCACCACATTACCACCTTGTTGGGAAAAGATGTCACATTCCACTTTGGTCTTGATTATCAAGAAGTATTTAAATTGTTAAGGTGACACTTGGTGGAGGCCCTAATAATGACTTCACCAGACTGGAAGCTTCCATTTGAGTTAATGTGGGATGCTAGTGATTGGGAATTTGGTGCTTCTTGGGTACAAAGGAAAGAAATGATATTTATACTAATCTATTATGCTATCCACACATTGAATTTGGATCATCATTATTACATAACAACTGAAAAAGAGCTACTGGAAGTTCTCTTCACTTTCGATAAATTGTGATCTCATCTGTTGTTATCCAAAGTCATTATATATACAGATCACTATGCCATGTGGTATCTAATGATCATGAAATATGTGAAGCCCATACTCATTCACTAGATATTGTTACTTCAAGAATTTTAAATTAAATTCAAGGACAATGAGTTCATTGAGAATGTCATTTCTGATCATTTATTATTCCTAGACCATGAAACAAGTGTAATCAATGTGAAATTAATCGATGAAACATTTCCTGATGAACAACTCTATGCCACTGAGACAATCGTAGCTTAGTATGCTGATTTAATGAATTAATTATCTTCAAGTTTGGTAAACCAAGATTTATCAAAGGAGCATCCATTAATATTGGGACGATCCATTACTTTTTAAGGTCTGTACAGACGGAATGACTAGAAGATGCATCCCAGATGAATAAGTTAATAGTGTTCTGAACTTGTGTCAGGATAGAGAAGTGAGAGGACCCCTTGGAATTCATCAAACAATTAGAAAAGTGTTACAATGTGGTTTTTACTAGCCTACCATGCATCATGATATTCATTAGTTCATCATGAATTATGATATGTTCTAAACTGGGGGTATAAGCTATAAACATGATATGCCAAACCATTCAATCATGGGTGTTTCAATATTTTAAACATATGAGGAATCAACTTCATGGGTCCTTTTCCTAAATCATTTGGAAAATCCTACATCCCTGTATATGTTGACTATGTATCAAAGTGGGTGAAATTCAAAGTGTTTACGGAAAATAATTCATGAGTTTTCATTAAAATTTTAAAGCGACACATTTTTACTCGGTTCGGAATTCCAAGGCTCATCATCAGTGAAAGTGGTACCCAATTCAATAATGCTCTGTTTTAGAATCCAATGACTCACCATGGATATCACTGCTACATGATCACCCCATACCATCCATATACCAATGTCCAAGTTGAGGTTTCAAACAGAGAGATTAAGGGCATTTTAGAGAAAACTTTGAGTATATCTTGGAAAGATTGTGCCACAAAACTTGACGATGCACTTAAGGCTTACATGACTACATAGACGACATCTATTGTAATGTCCCTGTATCACATGGCATTTGGAAAAACCTACCACCCTACCTATAGAACTGGAACACAAAGCTTATTGGGCTGTGAAGAAGCTGAAATTTGATTTTAAAACATCCCAAGAGAAGCATTTTTTGCAGATTAATTAATTAGACAATATGATGCGAGAAGAGTATGACAAGGCTTTGATATATAAAGAGAAAATTCAAGCCTGTAATGATAAACAGATCCAATAAATAAAATTTTCACTAGTTTACAAAGTTCTACTCTTCATCTCAAGACTTTGTATTATGGAAGGAAAGCTCAAGTCCAAGTGGTCGGGTCCTGACACTGTTGAAATTTTTTATCCCTATGGTATTGTTGAAATATCTGATGCGAAGATGCATCCATTTAAGGTTAATGGTCAATGCCTCAAAATTTATCAGACCTATGAAACAATAGGCATCATTGATGAAGTTTGCTTAAATTGAGAATGTTCTTGTCTAGCTGAAGACGTTAAACATAGCATTATTCAGGAGGCAGCCCAACTGCTTCAACTTTCCTTGGTCTCTATTTACTTACTTTCTATCTCACTAATGTATCATTGTACTAATTATATACATGGGATACTATCTTTTTTTTCACTCTTACTATGTTATATTAATCATGTCTAGCTCTTCTGTCTCTTCTATGGTCATCGATGTGCTTGTTGCATCACTATTTTCCCACATACTACGGGTGACTCTGCATCTGGAAGATGTCAAGAACCATCATGAGGATATTTCATTAGAGATATGTGCTCTGTAGCCATCACCACCATGACTAACACATATGTTATTCCTTCTGCACCAGATTCATGCTTAGTATGCTCTCTGAGGTGGTAAATCCTGCCAAACGTCCACGTGAGCTCGATGAAATAGCCACCAGTTCTTGTAGGCGACAGAGGAATTATGGGCGGATGAACCAAGTTGATTGGTCTTTGTCTATCCATCTAGTTGAAGATTTAAAACTCATCGATTCCTGGAAGGTAACCCATTTTTTTCTCTTTTCCTCCAATTTAACTTATTTGTTCTAGTTTATTTTTGGAAATAAACCTTGCATGTGTGGAAAATTTTCAATTATTCCCAAAAATTTTGTGTACTTGTTATCCTCCTACATATCTTCATTAATTTATATGATATTTGGTGTTATCTTTATGATATGATGTGTGTATGTTTTTTCCATGTGTAAATTTTCTAGGTACATAATTTCTAGCACTTCGTAAGATACATACAACCTTTCCATGTCTATCTACCCTTACTCAAATAACTATTTTATTTTTTATTATATTTCATGCTTCTAAAAACCCCATGTAAAACAACTAACAAAAAACTCATATTTTTTTCAAAAAAATGGAAAATGAAAAAAATAACATCCCTATAATTTATTGAACCCACGTGAAAGTTGTTGTATTTTTATCATAACATGGTCAGAGGCATACCACTTGTTTCCCTGGGGAGTTCGAGCACATGATTCCAGTTTGAAATGATTTGATTCTGGATACCCTTATTTAAATGATTGTTCATATCACTCTATGCTTTGAAAATGTTTTCTAGAAAGGCATTTATTTTTTAGACCCCTTTTTGAACTCATTCTCATTTTTATTGTCCAACATTATATTTCCATACCTATGAGGATTCTAATCCATTTTTTATCATCTCTTGTTTCTATTTTTCTTGAGGGAATCTTGACCATGTTATGTCTTCTAAAACTTGTCATGTTTATCTGTCAAAGCGGTCAAAATTTTGAAAGTTGCACTAAAATGATCGAGGAATTTGTTTGAGATTTTTACCCCCCTTGACCCATTGACCCATCCATACATTCTCTTCATCGTGCATCCCTTAGAAACCATGAAATGTCTTTTTTAACCACTAATACCCATCCCAACCCAATTTTTTAATTTTTTAATGATAATTTTCAACTATGCGTGGGAGAGAGATTTATTCACGGAAAGGGTTATTTGAGGGGGACAATGATTTATTTGAAGCACATGGATTGAAATTTTCCCATCATGATTATATGTGTTATATTTCAAAGTAGTCACATTCATTACATGTATTTTTCTATGGGGATATATAATCTTTTTTGTTCCAACAATGATTACATTTTTAGTCATTATGCGGTAACCCTCACCTTTAGGGATACCTATAAAAGCAATGACTCATTACTTTAAGAGTAAGAGAGTTTTCTATATGACCTGATTTCACTGAGATGCTACAGCGTATGTGCTACTTGTGTACCTTTCTTTTGGATTTTGTTTGACATTTATTTCATGGGGTTTTAGAATTGATAATCACTAGTTTTTCCTAACCATCTTATTTAAGTGAGTTGTGTCCTAAAAAGAAGAAGGAAAAAAAGAAACATTAGATTATCATATCCTTGGGGACATGCAACGTTTTAAGTGTGGGGGAGCGAGAGTTTGAGGGAGACATTTGGATCGATGTTTATTATGCATTTATTTCATGATTCAAGCCTCCTTTTTTCCAAAAACTATCACAATTTTTCTATAACACATCGTCCCATGACCCTATAGACATCTAAACCTCATGTAAAGTTCTTGAGATTAATTTATTCTTTTTATTTCCACCAGTGGATATGTGAAATTCATGGATAACCTATGGTAAACAAGGATGTGTTTGAGAATTGAGCAAATATTTGATCAAATTGTTTGATAGGTGAGAGTGATAGTAAGGTAGGCCACATGATGCATGAGTGTAGATTTTGTTTTGAAATGAATGTGAGTGGAAGTGTATTTTTTTTGAAAATTGGAATTTTAAATGAAGTATGATATTTTGTGGGTAAAAGGGATTGGAAATTTTTTGAACTTATAATTTTGATACTTTGATTTGTCTATAGGTCCAGTTGTGTTTTCTTTTTGAGTGTTTTTCATAGGAGTGAAAAAAATTTAGTGTGGAGCATTTGATGCACGTGTATTTTTCATGCATTTTTAATAAATTTTTAATTTCGTTTTAATTATTTTTCTAACTAATTTTAGTATTTTACCTTCTTTTTTGTAGTTTTGAAATATTTTAGTTATTTTTATAGTTTTTAGTTAATTATATATCAATTTTAGTAATTTAGTATTTTTATTAGTTTATATTAGTTTTTTATATTATATTTAACACTATATTTTTATTATTAGTTTCGCTAATTTTAGTTTTTTTTATTTTAGTTATCAGTATATATATATATATATATTAATTGTCTATATCAGTATTTTATTTATTATTATTATTTTTTTGTATTATTAACAAAAGATTATCTTTTTTATTAGTTATTTTTTTTAATATTAATATTTAATAGTGGTAATTTTATTATCATATTTTTATTTAATTAATTATGAATATATATATATATATATATACACACATATGTTTGTGTGTGTGTGTGTGTATTTACCTTCTACCTGTGTTGAAACCCTACACGTGCAGCACCTCCATCATCTGCTCCAACACACCACTCCTATACCAGGTCCCCCCCCCCCCGCTCTCTCACTCACCCTACACATTGCCCTCCCCTCCTACTGCACATCATAAGACAAACACATCTCTCCCAGCGCCCCTCCATCCCTCCCCACTCTTGTGAACCACGCCTCCTCCACACAGTAAACCAGGCACCACCCTTCCTCCTGGCAGCCTCCTCTCCGATGAAGACCAACTGAACCACGGAGCGGTGTCACACCTTTCACGTACAACCCTCTGATGTGCCACCCTCCACCTGCAGCGCACCACAACCAGGCCGCCACCTCATGCAAGCCACCTCCCATCTGGAGAGCACACCCACCTGGGTCCCTTCTCCCTACCTGCATAGTGCACCAGTAGTGCACACTTCACTGTACACAGTGGACACTGGTCCCTCTGTCAGTCTAGCATGCACAACTGTGGTTCGGGGGTGATGGCATCGACGTCCGTGTGCGGAGTTTTGCTTGTATTTTGAGATCGACTGGAGAGTGTGCTACGTGGTGAGATAGAAGAATGACATGATCATTTTTTTTTCAGATAATGCGGGTACAATTTTAGTGATTTATCATTTTATTAAAACGCGTATTTTTTTGGTCATGATGTTAGGGTAAATTTATGTGTTTTGAGATGCTGACTGAATAATTTAAATTGTTGTGTATGCTAGACTGACGTTTTTATTTTGTGGTTAATTTTCAATTGAATTTTTATTTGATTTAATTATATTTTCTTTGTAATTAATTTCTGAAATTGAAATTGACCATTTTAATTATTAGTCTATTCAGTGATATTGAGAAAGTTGATTTTTTTGACAAACTGTACTATAAATACGTGACACACAACTTTTTCAGAAACGAGTAGTGTCATTTTTCCATTTGGTTTGGTACTTGAATGCGTCTCATAATTTATTTACAACACAAGAGAACAAGACTTTAAATAAATTAGAATATATAAAATTAGCATCTAAAAAATTCTTATAATTTTGGAACCGATGCAAATTTAGCAGAATAAATAATTAATCACAGAAAAGATTTTTTTGCATTTCTGCATAGTAATTTAATTATAACATCCACATTTTTCTGATTCAGAGTTCATCATCATTTTTTTACGGTATTTTATTTTTTTTGTTCACTTTCTCATTTTTTTTGTTTTATTAAAAGAAAAAAAATTAAGAATTCTCTCAGATTTTTGTCCATTTGAACACTATCCAACGAGATAGTTTTAGTGAGCTAGATTTTGTGATTTCTATGGTTCGACTCTGCTCATCACTTTTTCAGTTGCCACCAATTGGTTATAAATTTTTTCAAATTGGACGCGCTACGTTGCACGTACCACACAACAATCCCTTTTCAACACCCATTGAAACAAGGATAATGTTATCAAATGATGAAGGTGGAAATTTGGTTAACATCAGAGAGTATCTAACAAATTGTTGGGATTGTACTCTATTTGTTGGAAAGAGTATAAGTTATAAACCAACTAATTGAGAGCACCATAATAATGCCTTCTTGGTAGGGATCCTTCCTTGATGGAATGGCTAGGAAATGTTTTTGAATAGAAACAAAAATCAATAGCGAGAAACATAAGTAACTTATACATTGATGTAGACTCGTTTATTTTAAAGTGCAATCTGTGGTGTGTGACAACAAAATCATCTGACCATTTCTTTGATGAACCCATGTTCTTCCTTAATCTCTAATCACCCTTTTGTTTATCATTTTTTTAGATTCCCTTCTATACAAGTCTTCTATTTAGTATTATTATTGTAGTGGATAGAAAAATGATGTTTTAAAATTTATGCTTATTATAATGTCACGATCCATTGAATTGCATGCTTTTTACTGTCCATATCTCAATGTAGAATTAGTGGCTTAGTTATCAAGTTTGTTTTTTCTATTTTGATCATATATTCTCATTTTATGATTTGATCCATGACGTCCTTTTGATAATATATCCGTTCTCTTAATACATACCTTGTTCCTTGATACCTATCCTATAATGTTCTGGCTTCCATGTCTGTTTGCTAAAAATTCTATAGATAAATCTTTTTTGTCATTATAAAACTTTGAGTTGTACTCATTCATTTTCAAAAATTCATGTATTATATATCTCTATTTCAGTCTGCTGAACTTGTTTTCTGGTTTCAGGGTTCAGGTATTAATTGTTTCAATATGGGTTGCCTCAATACCCAATTTAGAGTTCATGTGTTAGATGGGGGATCAATGGATTATACCAGCAAGCCTTCAAGAGGATCTATTGCATGCATGATCAATTCAAAAATCATTTCTGTTTTGGCTGTGATGAGGATAAATGTGCGTTCGGGTTCTATTATATGGAAGATGATGATCTTTTAGAGCACTCCCTCATTCAGTTATTAAAATAACTATGGAAACAAATATTTTGTGGGGAATACCATCAACCATATTATGTACTTGAAACCATTTTTGGATTTGATTCAGTTAGATGAAACTCATGTTGCTCTATGATCTGTCAACAAATTATTACCCCTTGGCTTTCTTGATTTGCAAATAGTTGGTGTGCAGGATGCTATGAATCTGGTTGTTAATGTCGTGACAAACTACTGTTTTGAGGTGATGGATCGTGGTTCTGAAGAAGCGTTGCTGATGATGATCCTTCAAGTTATTTTGGCTTGTATGAAATGCAGTACATCCATTAAATTAAGCAGTCATTATGTGTGCAACATAGTTTACACATGCTTCCAAATTGTGTATCGAGCAAGTAGTGAAGGTGAGTTGTTGCAGGAGATAGGGCGACACACAGTTCATGAACTCATACGGTGTATCTTTTTGCATCTACACGATATTGAGAACTCGGAAGATGCACATGATACTGGAGTCATTTCATTTATCTCCACAAAGGTAATTAAATCTGATTCATTGCTCACCCATCCAGGGCTTTTTTTGGAAATGTATTTCCGCAACCTTTATTTACAACTGTTGAGTGGAATCTTCCCTGGTTTCCTGAAAAACCATTTTCTCAGTGTCCTAAGATAATTGATAGTCATGATTGATGTATTTTAAGTGACTTGATTTTTATTTTGGGTCTGGAGTTAATTTCATAGGTTTGATGTTTATCCTTTGATATTGCAAGTCTTGGTCAGATCCCATGTAGCTTGGATTTCAATACCTGACACAGATACAATGTGAAAAAGACATGGGGGCAGGTCTGTGCTGGGGTTCTTTTGACCCGTGACTTTCTGGTGCAACGACATTTGGTGGAGGACGACACTTTTCCTTTGTGCCTCCATGAAGTGGAATCCCTTATTCATGCAATTCTTTCCTGTAAGGGTATTGAAAGGGGTGTGGAAGGTTTGAAGGCCGGATTTTGGTATTTTCTTTGATCTTTCAATTGGGTTGGTCCCAAACCTTACTAAATGAGTGTCTTCTTTGGAACCAAGAGTGGTATGGATGATATGCACAATTTATTGGTTGGTTTGGACTTGACGGAATGAATGCATTTTCTAGATTAAGGTGACCCCTGATCACCTATGGGTGGATAGATCTTTGGAGTGGATGAATGGTTGGAAGGAAAGTGATACGGGGCATCCATTGAGCCACACTCAATGAACGACTTCCTGTTTGGTCTCCCACCATGAGGGTTTCTTCAATATTAATACAGATGCTGCTGTCTCTGTTCATTCAAGGGTTGGTTTGGTCTCCCCCCCCCTGAGGGTTGTGCCTAACTCATGGAGCCCTATGGCGGTTGAGGCCTCGGCCATCCTCCAGGGGCTTCTTTTTTCCCATTTAAAATTTTGGCCCAATATTCTGGTGGAATCTGACTGCCTCGAAGTGGTGAACGTGCTCTCAACAAAAGATGAGGATTCCCAGCCTTATGGTCTCATACTGAGGAAGATCTGGTCCCTGACCGATGGATTCGATGCATGCAAATTTTCTTTTATCAAAAGAGATGGTAATTAGAAAGCCCATCGTTTAGATTGTTTTGGGAAATATTGGGGTGATCATTGTTGGGTGAACTTGTTCCCTGATTGGCTTTGTAATCTTGGTTTTCTTGATCAGTCATTAATCTTTTTCTTCAAAAAAAATGCAATTTTTTTAATTTTCCTTTTTGTGAGGTTTGTTACGCAGCTTGAAAAGGGGAACTACATGTCTCCTCTCCAACTAGGTGTCCCTTGATAGCTGCCTCCATCCTGGCTATTTGGGATTCGACTCAGCTATCCTTCATCCATGCAAAACAAGTGTAGCGGTTCGAGATTTTCTTTCTTGCATCGGCCAGTTTTTTGGGATCAGAGGAAGAACGGAGCAGCTCTGAAAGATCGCATCTTGGTTCTTCATGGAGAAGACGAATGAGGGTCTTTGATTTGGGGATTTCTTGGGATTCCGCTGAGAGAGAGGTGCACCCTTGGAGTTGGTGCTTCTATGACGAGGCTTCCCTAGTATGGCCCTTGATTGGTCGTGGGAGAGAGAGAAGCAGGAGACGTCGCCTAGTGTGGTGATTCTTGTTCACAGAGAAAGATCAAACATAGGCGCGACCTTATGATGTTTGGGGTTTCAGGTGAGAACTCCTTGCTTTGGCGATTCTGTTCAACCATGAGGTAGATCAGAGGAAGGAAGACCACAACGAGGGGTTTTATTGTTTCCCGGAGGAGCAATGGCAGTGGAGAGATCGTCTGTAGAGAGGTCATAGTGCTCGAACTTGGATTTACAGGATGATGAACCTCGTTGACAACACATTGGAAAGCAACAGTGTACTTGGACGAAGTCACAACACCTGGAGAATAGGGGTTCTTGATCCATGGTGCGGGGACAACAGACCTGGTCAACAATGATGAACCTAAAGATGAACCTGGAGCCATCGGATTATCTCAGCATGAGGCTTCTAATATGGTGAGGCCGAGCACCTGGTAATGGGGGTCTCGACTTAGTTTAAATGTTTCTTAGTGGTGTTTTATTTTTTGAATACTACTTGATGTTTTGTCTAGTTTATATATTCTTATATTCCACTGTATTCTTGCATAGTGAAACCCCTTGATGTTTATGCCCTGTGCAAGTAGGTCAATTGGCCGAATCATGTAAATATTTTTGTCCATTTTTACAGTTTTACTTCCTTTCACATTGACCTGGTTAATGTTGAACGCTTATTCTTAAATTATTTCAATTATGGTTTGAATTCATTGGCTAATAAAGAAGATATTGGAGCAATGTTTTTCTTACTGCAACCTAGTTATCCTTGCTTGCAACTTGAATTGTTGTATTTTCCATTGTCATGTGATGTTCACAACTATTAGTCATTTGGAATTCTTGGAATCTTGAAAATTTTTAAACGTATATATATATATATATATATATATATATATTTGGCCTTATGTTAATATGACCATAATAATAATCTTAGTTTTGTGAGTTCGTATTTTGAGTTATGAGAACCAATTTTATACCCAATGGATAGTGGCAATTCAAAAGGGGGACTGCCTTGCACAGCGCAGCCCCCCAAAAAGTGGTATCAGAGAGAAATAGGGCATAATTTTTGTGTCATCAAAATTCAGAATCGATTATTTGTTTCTTTAAATGATTTGTTCATGGCTTTTAGTTGCACAACATGCTTTGATGTTTTATTCAACATTGGTCGTTTACTTTTTTGGTTGTAATTTTGCAGTCTTTTGTTGATTGTTGTTTCCTTGCCTAGTATTCCCCTATCTATCTGCCTGTTTGAGCCTGTTGTGACCATAGGTTTTTTCTTGTTTGTCTCTGGTTCTTAGGTAGGAGGGTTTTGTGCAAGGTTATCCTGGGTGGGTGTGTATTGTTTAGTAATGAAGTGTGTGGCAGGGTCGTCCTATTTGTTTGGTCTCATAGTTCTACCTTTAGCCTTAGGAGAGTGAGCTAGTAATTAGCTCGGGTTTGTTCTTCAGGTTTGTGTACTAGTTTTGAGCCAGTGTGTCTAGGTGTTGACCTATTGCGAGTGGTGATTGATCCTGAGCAGTGGTTAGAGAAGCTGGTTTATGGGTAGATGTTTGGCTGATCCCCAGACTTCATGATGGTGCTGCTGGTATCTCTTTGACGACATTGGATGGGTACCTAACAATTGGGTGCTTGATGTCGTTGGTTAGCAAGACTAGGTTGAAATTTCTTAGGTCGGTAGTTGACTTCCCTTGGATCACCGGTGTTCTCGTGGGTGTTTAGAGATTGTCCTTAAGACTTTTGAGACTTTATGGGTTTTTTCAATGGTACCCAGTTGTTGAGAAACATATCCTATTGGTTTGGTTCTAGGAATTGTCTTCCCTTTAGATGAAGAGATTTTTTGGGTTTGATCGATTCAGGTGGAGACCAGTTTTTCTTTTTCTATGATTGTTTTCTCGGCGTTTATTTTATTGATTTTGTTTGCATTATTGCACTAGTTTTCTGAGTTATATTCTTTTTGAATTTTATGAGATGTTTGATTTGCCATGTTTTATTAGTGGATTGGTACTGCTGTGTTTCTGGCTTGTGTTTCAGGTACTGTGTAGCAGTGCGAGATACTGGTTAGCAGTCAAGGAATAACTCGTTGGAATTTTCTCAGAGGTCGGCTCAGGTAAGTGCCATTATGTTCTCTGTTTATGTTTGGAGTTGTTTAATTTTGAGCATGTTTAACAGTTTTAGATTGTTATTTAATTTTGGCGGCGTCTGTCACATTGATGCATGATAGGGGGACTGTTTGGGTCGTGCCCTGTAGGTGTTTCCTGTTTTGGATGTGATGCCAAAATTAATGATGATGGGTGGGGTAGAATCATTATGTGGTTAGGACTTTATTTGTAACGTGGAGTTTTTTATGTTGCATGTTAAATCTGTTTATGAATTTTAATTTCCAAGGTGGAGATTTTTGAATTTCTGTTTCACATTTTTTATTGTTAATTAAAATTCATTTTTTTAATATTCCTTTTGGTGAGGTTTGTTACGTAGATTGCAAAGGGGAACCGCTCTTCTCTTATCTACCAACCTGGTGTCACTTGATAGCTGCCTCCATCCTGGCTATTAAGGATTCGACTTAGCTACCCTTCATCTGCACAAAACAAGTGCAGCATCTCGGGATTTTCTTTCTTGCATCGCCCAGATTAGTGGGTTCAGAGGACGAATGGAACAGCTATGACAGATCTCTTCTTGGTTCACCACGAAGAAGACGAATGAGGTTCTCCAATTTAGTGATTTCCTGGGTTTCCACCAACATAGAGGTGCGCCCCTAAAGTACAACCCTTTCTTGGTCATGGGAGAGAGAGCACCAGGAGACATCACCCGGTGTGGAGATTATTGCTCATCGAGAAAGATCAAACAGAGGCACGACATTATGATGTTTGGGGTTTCGGGCGAGAGGTCCTTGCTTTGGAGATTCTGTTTGACCATGAGGGAGATCATAGGATGGAAGACCACAATGGGGGGTTTTCTTGTTTCCTAGAGGAGCAACGACTGTGGAGAGATTGTCTGCAGAGAGGCCGCAATGCTCAACCTTGGATCTACAGGATGATGAACCTCATTGAAGACACCTTGGACAACGACAGTGACCCCTGTTGTTTCTGCCCCGTGCACATAGGCCGATTGGCCGAAGCATGAAAATATCATTGTCCATTTTACTGCTTTCCGCATCAACTTGGTTAATGTTGAACTCTGCTTCTAAAATTAATTCAATTTTGGTTTGAATTCATTTGTTAATAAAGAACATGTTTGAGCAGTGTTTTTCTTGCTACTACCTAGTTATCCTTGCATATGATGTTGTGGAATTGTTGTATTTTCCATTTTCATGTGATGTTGTTCACTGTTGTTAGTCATTTGGAATTCTTGGAATCTTGGAATTTTTTAAACGAATATATTTTATTGTTTATTGGCCTTATGTTAATAAGATCAGAATAATAAACTTAGCTTTGTGATTTCATGTTTTGAGTTATGCGAACCGATTTTATAGGAAATGGATCGTGGCTATTCGAAAGGGGACTTCCTTCCAACATTTTGTAAATACATATATTTAATAATATAATGGTAATCATAAATAAAAATACCTCTGAAAGGTTTCCAACATTTGGGTTGGGGGTGGGGGGATCTTCCTTTTTTTTGCAAAAATGCCCTAAAACATTTACAAATTTTCAAAAATGTCCCTGAAATGACTTTTGTGACCGAAAGTGTGTGTAACATGTTGAAACACTCCGGAGTTATGGTGTACATGGATAATTGCGGTTAGATCAACTCTTGGATCACTTAGCTAAGTTGGTATTTCCCATGAAATGTAAACAAAAAGACTTTGGAAGGAAAAACCTCAAATTTTATTTCTCCAAAGGAATACTACAATATTGTTTGATGTTATTCTCTCCTATGCTCTCTCACTTGCTTCTTATAAAAATGAATCTATACCCCTATTTAGTCTCCAACATTCCAACAGACGGTGGAGATCCCTTTGATCTCATGGAAGTTTTTTAGAATCCTCTAAGATTTTCACGGGAGATATCTGCAATGGAACTCTCTAGAGCACTAATGAGACTCCTAGAGATTCCTCTATGACTAGAAGAATCCAGTCCACTTTGGATTCCTCCATGACCTGTTGGATTATTTCAGACCTCTCTAAAACCTTATAGATGCCTCCACAATACCCCAGACCTCTGTGAAACTTTCCATAAGCTGCCACCATATTCTAGGCCTTTCTAGAACCTTCTCAAATTTGTCCACATGAGTATACCATCATCTTCTTGATGCTTTCATGTCATCCATCAAATTTCTGCATGGAAAAGGATAACCTCTGACTATTGGGTCATGACATTATGCTATAAATTTGTAATGCTAATAGATTACTCAGGATTCGTATTCTCAGGTTTAAAAGTTTTTAATGAATGGTTATGTTGATGGATTTTGATGGGGGTCATGTTAATGGTAGGAAGCATCAAGAGAATGGTAATATGAGTTCTGAACATGCTGTCGGGCCATCTACCACTGTTTCACCAACTGATTCCATATCCATGCTAGTAGGAGAGGCTGGTGAAAACGTAGTCAGTGTAAATGAGGGAATGGATGTCATGATGCAACCTTATGGGATCCCATGCATGGTGGACATATTTCAATTTATGTGTTCCCTATTAAATACTATTAAGAGCATTTAAATTAACCATAGATCAAATACCAAGTCATATGATGAAGATGTTCCGCTGTTTTCATTGGACTTAATCAATTTAGTCATTGAATAGGGTGGCCATTCTATCAAACGACACCCAAAGTTACTGACTTTGATACCAAATGAACTGTTTCACAATCTGATGAAATTTGGATTGTCCTCGAACCCCTTAATCCTTTCAATGGTATGTAATGTTATCAATCTATACCATCATTTGCGTACTGAGCTAAAGCTGCAGCTTTAAGCTTTCCTTTCATGCGTGCTTCTAAGGGTTGCACAGAGCCAACAATGGTCTTCATACCTGCCGCAACAAGTTTCCATCGAGGCTCTTGTTGATTTGTGTAGGAAGCCAACTCTCACAGCCGAGATGTATGCCAAATATGAATGCAATGTGTCCTACAGTAATGTGTTTGAAGAGATTTATAGATTGTTGTCTAAAAGTGAATTTCCTGTGAACGTTTCGTTGTCTTTCATGCACATTCTGGCCATTAACATTCTGATTTCCATGGTTTAGGGGATAGTCAACAGAGCCGAGTGGGTCAACAATGAGCTTCCCACTGGCGAGGATGACATAATTCATTCTCAGGAATGGAAGGCTTTCTGGATAGAAAGATGTGACAACTATAGTTATCCCCACTGTTGGATTTTGTTTGTTCATAAGAATAAGTACATAAAGAGGAATCTTATTGATGAGAACCATGTCGAAGGCACCAAGTCGATTGCGCGGGATGAAGAGTTGGATTTGCAAGGCCCAATGACGCGAGGGAGATTAAAGAGGCTCAATGCTACAATGGGCGCATATATTGCTTCATTAAAGGCCCAATGGATCTTTCCTTGCATGGATGGAGAAAATGGGCCTATAATATCACTTATTAAAGCCCAAAATTGATGTTTAAATCTTGGCCCACATGGTGGCACGAATTTGGATGCCTTTCCCACATGGAGGATTCTAGAAATGGCATCTTTGGACACCAAAGTCAAATCCGGTGGGCTATGCCTCAAAGTCTAATCCGGTGGGCTATGTTGGAATGTTGTGTGCTACTTTTCCAAAAGTCTTTGTTGGATTTTATATTTTTGACTTTTAAGGGGACAAGGTAGGTTTAGACTTTATGACTTTAGGGTATTAGACCCTTGACTATTGCATCACCCCCTTGGCTATAAATAGCCACCCCATGGAATTGTATTTTCATCCAAGAATTAATTGAGAGCTTATGCTTGTGTCTCCCCGTTGTGTGAGAATTTTTCCAAATTTCCCCCTTTCTCTTGTGCATTCTTGCCTTGTCAATCTACAAGTTAGATTGGTGATCCAAGATCACAAAGCCCCCAATTCCGTGCCTCAACCCAAGTGCGTTGTTGTGTGGACTTGCTATCGCATCCCTCCCTTGAGTGTGTTGTCTAAGTAGTAGGTTTCACTCCTTATAGTGTTGATTGACTGCTTGCATCCGCTATCCATACCCATCATCCACCACTTAGCCCCGAACTGCACCCTTCATCCGCCAACCTACGCCGTGAATATTGGGCCACCCCGTGCATCTCACATCAGTTGGTATCAGAGCTCCGGTTGACACGGTAGGCATATATCCCTTCATTTATATTTATTTTACCCATTAACCTTCTTATCTTTCCTTATTATCCACCCATTCATAAAAAACCCTTTGCTTTGAAAACCTCCAGAATTAGCCTTTGTTGTGCCAGATTGAAATATTTTTCACATTGATTCAATTGTTTATCCATCTTATTTTCACTTTAAATTCGCTATATGTGATTTGTATTCAGAAAAAAAAACAAAAAAATAAAATTCTCTCAACTCATCATTTTGTGCTTCTCAAAATTAAGCACATCCTTTTCTTTGAGATATTTTTTAAAAAAATTGTCTTACTCTCCTTTCATCATCTTGTGCTTTAAAACTCCAAGCACAACACTTTTTGGGGAGATTTGATGAAAAAAAACAAAAAAAAATGGATACAATTACTTCATCAACGTGCTTTACATTATTCTCACTTTCCATATCCGTACATCACTTTCTCCATCATTTTTCTTCCTCCCCATTTTATATTTGGCTCATATTGTTATTAATTTTTCTTATCTTGCACAATCGGGCAAAACCCAAATACCACCTTTCTACCCCCTTTTCCACCCACCCTTATCCATTTTTCTACCCTCTTTTCACCCTTTAGCCATTACCACTCAAACGGGTTGTGATAAACCATCCTCCAACACAATCTTGGTTTGGGAAGGATTGGTGGCATGTGATTATCCCAAACAAGGTATTTCATAAGAGCTTGGAATTTGAATTGAGTGTTGAGAGTGGAGAGAAATAAGCCAAAAAAAAATCTTGTGTGTGTACATCTTGTGTGAGTAAGTGTGTGTGTGCTTGTGTGCGTGAGTGTGTATGTCTTGCGTGTGTGAGTGTGTATCCTTTTGTGCGTGAGTGTGTACATCTTGTGTGCGTGTGTGTGTACATCTTACGTGTGTGAGTGACTGTGTATCATTATGTGTGTGTTTCTCTCCGTGTGTGTTTGCGTTTGTGTAACATATCATGGCAGAAGATCGTGGGAAGAAAATTGCTCATGTTAACGATGAAGGAAGTCGAAGTAGATCTCCCACACCCAAAGCTACGCAATTCCAAATACAAGCTTTGGTGAGACACTTCGAAAAGTTTCTTGATTGGAAGTTGGAGGTGCTACATGAGAGGATTGATAACCTGGAGAATCAACCAAGCCCATGGATGGTCCATGATAACCCACGGAGAGCTCCGGCACCACGTCGCCCCCACATCATGGAAGAGATGGAAAACCTTGATGGTGATTTTGAGGATGTCCCGCAAAGGAGGAGGTTGTACCAACAACCTAGAGGAGGAAAAAGGAGACAACATGATGATGACCTACTTGGCAGGATCAAGGTGAAAGTCCCTTCATTTCAAGGGAAAAGCAATCCGGAAGAATACTTGGAGTGGGAGATGCGGATCGAGAAAGTCTTTTCTTGTCATACCTATTATGAGGATAAAAAGGTAAAAATTTCAGCCCTTGAATTCATTGATTATGCATTAATATGGTGGGATCAAGTTCAAAAGGAGAGAGCCCGATATGGAGGACGTCATATCCAAACTTGGTAAGACATGAAGTTTGCCATGAAGAAGCGCTTTGTTCCCTCACACTACCATAAAGATCTCCACAAAAAACTTCATAGGCTCACCCAAGGGAGTAATACCATAGAGGATTACTATAAGGAGATGAAAACTGCCATGATTCAGGAAAATATTGAGGAAGATCCGGAGGCAACCATGGCACGGTTTTTACATGGGCTCAATCGAGAGATTGCGGATCAAGTGGAGATATACCACCATGTAGAGATACAAGATATGATCCACCAAGCCACCAAGATTGAACAACAAATAAAAAGGAGGAGCAACATGATGAAACCCATTACCCCTTTCACACTGTGGAGAAATCTGAGGAAGGAGATTGGAGAACCATCAAAGGCAAAAGTGGTGGTTGATCGCAAAAGTGACAAGGTAATTCTTCCACCTAAAAAACCTACATTTGAGGCTAACCAAACTTGGAATCAGGATATTCGGTGTTTCAAATGTCAAGGAAGGGGTCACATTTCTAGTGAGTGCCCAAACTGGCATACCATGACTATCAACAGGTATGGAGAATGGGAGACCGATGGAGAGAGCTCAGAAGAGTAGGAGGAAGAATCTCCAGAAATTGATAGTGGAGAGTGTACAGAAGATGGTGAGATTCTTATCACTAGGAGAGTTCTAAGCGCACAAATGACTGTGGGAGAGAAGGAGTAGCATGAGAACCTTTTCCATACACGGTACAAGATCCATGGGAAGGTATGTAGTGTTATTATTGATGGAGGAAGCTGTAGTAATGTTGTGAGCACCGAGTTAGTAGAGAAGTTGGGACTTCCTACTTTGAAGCATCAACATCCATATCAGCTTCAGTGGTTGAATGATTGTGGGGAGCTAAAGGTCACCAAGCAAGTAAAGGTACTGTTCACCATTGGGAAGTAAAAATATGAGGTATTGTGCGATGTTGTTCCTATGAAGGCTTGCCATTTGTTTTTGGGATGACAGTGGCAGTATGATCGACGTGTTACCCATGATGGTTTCTTGAATCGTCACTCTTTTGTACTCCGAGGGGAACAAATAACCCTCAACCCCATGTCCCCCAAACAAATTCTGGAAGATAACATTTTTAGAGAGAAGAAAAAAAATGATTGATGAGGAAAAAAAGAGTGAAAATGAAAAAGGAGAGAATGAGGGAAACAGAGAAAATGAAAGAAGAAAATAAATGGAGAGCAAAGAAAAATCAAGTGGGAATTTTTTTTGATAGAATAGAAAAGCGCGATGTTGGAAAAAAAGAGTGAGGTTAAGGAAGATTGTTTTTCACAGCAAACCCTCCTAGTACTCAGGTACAAAGAGGTGTTGCTAAATACTAAAGACTTGCCCTGTTTGCCAAATGTTTTTGAGTCCTTGTTGCAGGAGTATAATGATGTCTTTCCGGAAGAGGTGCCACCAAGTTTGCCACCCATTAGAGGTATTGAGCATCAAATTGACCTCATACCTAGAGCATCACTACCAAACCGCCCTGCATATCGCACCAACCTGGAAGAGACAAAAGAAATTCAAAGGCAAGTTCCAGAGTTGTTGGATGTGGGATATGTGAGAGAGAGCCTTAGTCCTTGTGCGGTACCAGTGCTTCTAGTACCAAAGGAGGATGGAACATGGAGAATGTGCATTGACATTAGAGCCATCAATAACATCACAATCAGGTATCGTTATCCTATCCCTAGGTTAGATGATATGCTAGATTAATTAAATGGTTCAACTATTTTCTCAAAAATTGATTTAAGAAGTGGCTACCATTAAATTAGGATGAAAGAAGGAGATGAGTGGAAAACAACATTTAAGACAAAACATGGACTTTATGAATGGTTATTCATGCCCTTTGGTCTCACCAATTCACCTAGCACATTTATGAGGTTAATGAATCATGTCTTACGTGCATATATTGGAAAATTTGTGGTAGTTTACTTTAATGATATTCTTGTGTATAGTAGGACTTTTCATGAACATGTAGATCACTTAAGAAAAGTCCTAGAGGTGTTAAGGAAAGAAAACTAGTTTGGAAACATAAATAAGTGTGAATTTTTTCTCGATAAGATTGTTTTCCTTGGATTTGTTGTGAGCGACAATGGAGTTGAAGTGGATACCGAGAAGATCAAAGCAATACAAGAATGGCCAACTCAAACCTCTGTTGGACATGTAAGAAGTTTTCATGGGATTTCTAGTTTTTACAGGATATTTGTGAAGGAGTTCAGCACACTAGAAGTACCGTTGAATGAGTTGAAAAAGAAGAATGTTCCTTTCAAATGGGGGACAACTCAAGAGAAGGCCTTCCATGCTCTTAAGAAGAGACTCACCCACGCCCCTCTACTTGCAATTCTGGACTTTGGTAAGACCTTTGAAATTGAATGTGATGCAAGCGGAATTGGAATAGGTGGAGTACTCATGAAAGAAGGTAAGCCTATTGCTTTCTTTAGTGAGAAGTTAAATGGCCCAACTCTAAACTATGCTACATATGATAAAGAGTTGTATGCATTGTTTAAAGTACTAGAGACATGGCAACACTATCTTTGGCCTAAAGAATTTGTGATCCATTCTGATCACGAGGCTCTTAAATACCTTAGAATCCAACATAAACTAAATAGTAGACATGCTAGATGGCTGGAATTCATTGAATCATTTACATATGTCATCAAGCATAAAAAGGGTAAAGAAAATACTGTGGCGAATGCACTTTGACGTAGATATTATCTTATATCCTTGTTGGATTCAAAACTCATTGGTTTTGAATGCATTAAGGAATTATATGCTACAGATAGTGATTTTAGTGAACCATATGGACACTGTAAACCTGGAGTTAGTTGGGAAAAGTTTTATTTACAAGATGGATTCTTATTCCGGATTGATAAGCTTTGTATTCCCAATTGCTCTATCCGTTTAATTTTACTAAAGGAGTCACATTCTGGTGGGTTAATGGGACATTTTGGTGTTGCAAAAACAGTAAGTGTTCTGAGTGAGCATTTTTATTGGCCTAGAATATCTAAAGATGTTGAAAAATTTGTGGGAAAGTGCATTATTTTCCATAAAGCCAAATCGAAACTGAACCCACATGGATTATATCTTCCACTCCCAATCCCCAAAAACCCTTAGGAGGACATATCAATGGACTTTATTGTGGGGTTACCAAGGACCAAGAGGTGGAGAGAATCCATTTTTGTTGTGGTGGATCAGTTTTCTAAAATGGCACATTTTATTCCTTGTCACAAAACAGATGATGCCACTAACATTGAAACACTCTTCTTTCAGGAAGTAGTCAAACTCCATGGGATTCCAAGTACGATTGTGTTGGATCGAGACACAAAATTTCTTAGTTACTTTTGGAATACCTTGAGGAGAAAACTGGGTACAAAGTTACTCTTTTCCACTACTTGTCATCCACAAATCGATGGGAAAACAGAGGTGGTAAATCAGACATTATCATCCCTTCTACGAACAATTGTCAAGAAGAATATCAAGAATTGGGAGGAGTGTCTGCCACATGTGAAATTTTCATATAACAGGGCCAAGCACTCCACTACTCAATATTCTCCATTTGAAATTGTTTATTGTTTTAAACCTCTTTCCCCTATTGATCTAGTTCCTTTGCCTTTGCAGGAACCAACTAATATGGATGTGAAAGGACGCGCAGAATTCATTAAACAACTCCATGAAAAGGCAAGGAAAAATATCGAGCAGATGACTCAAAAATATGTTGATCGTGCAAACAAGGGTCGCAAACAAGTGTTGTTCGAGCCCGGGGACTTGGTCTGGATTCATATGCGAAAGGAGATATTTCCTGACAAGCGGAAATCAAAAATCATGCCACGAGGAGATGGACCTTTCTGAGTGCTTGAGAATATTCACAACAATGCTTACAAGATAGATTTTCCAGGTGAGTATGGTGTAAGTTCCACCTTCAATGTTTCTGATCTTTCTCCTTTTTTGGGTGCAGAGGATGAAGAGTCGAGGACGACTCCTTTCCAAGAGGGGGAGGATGATGAGAACAATGTCGAAGGCACCAAGTCGATTTCGTGGGAGGAAGATTTGGATTTGCAAGGCCCAATGACGTGAGGGAGATTAAAGAGGCTAAATGCTACAATGGGCGCACATATTGCTTCATTAAAGGCCCAATGGATATTGCCTTGCATGGATAGAGAAAATGGGCCTATAATATCACTTATTCAAGCCCAAAATTGATGTTTAAAGCTTTCCCCACATGGTTGCACGAATTTGGATGCCTTTCCCACATGGAGGATTCTAGAAATGGCATCTTTGGATACCAAAGTCAAATCTGGTGGGCTGTGCACTCAAAGTAAAATCCGGTGGGCTACGTTGGAAAGTTGTGTGCTACTTTTCCAAAATTCTTTATTGGCTTTTATCTTTTTGACTTTTAAGGGTACAAGGTAGGTTTAGACTTTATGAATTTAGGGTATTAGACCCTTGACCATTGTATCACCCCCTTGGCTATAAATAGCCACCCATGACATTGTATTTTCATCCAAGAATTAATTGAGAGCTTATGCTTGTTTCTCCCCATTGTGTGATAATTGTTCCGAATTTCCCCCTTGCTCTTGTGCATTCTTGCCTTGTCAATATACAAGTTAGATTGGTGATCCAAGATCACAAAGCCCCCAATTACGTGCATCAACCCAAGTACGTTGTTGTGTGGATTAGCTATCGCATCCCTCCCTTGAGTGTGTTGTCTAAGTAGTAGGTCGCACTCCTTATAGTGATGATTGACTGCTTGAATCCTCTATCCATACCCATCATCCACCACTTAGCCCCGAACCACACCCTTCATCCGCCGACCTACGCCGTGAAGATCGGGCCACCCCGTGTGTCTCACATCACTTATGATTTGTGCCGACCATTTTAACCGAGACACTAAAAACAGTCTGGAATATCTTCAATGAATGAATCTGTCACTAGATAAACTTGACCCTATTAGTGTAGAAAAATTTTTATGGTATACAATAGGACTGAATAAGACCTTTTTTGGTGATTTCATTGGCAATCATGAAGATTTTTTCTTTTGGGTGCTTCATGAATTTTCTAAAACATTCGATTTCTAAGATATGAATCTTGAAACTGCTTTATGTATATTCCTGGAGACCATCCGCCTGCCTGGAAAATTCCAAAAAATAGAGAGCATTGGAGGGATTCGCTAAGAGGTGCTATGAGAAATCTCCCTAGATTCCTATCAATCAGGATGCTTATTTCATGTTATCGTACTCTATCATCATGCTCAACACGAATCAACACAATGTGCATGTCAATAAGAAGACGAGTTAAGATGAATTCGTTCGTAACAAACAAAGCATCAATAGTGACAATGATCTTCCTCGTGAACTTTTGTCTAAGATTTACCGCACAATTTGTGAGAATGAGATCCGTTTGTGTGGGGGACACTCCCAATTAGGGAGTGATTTGTGCGATTCTTATATCTGCAGAAGTCTCCTCTGGCTTGGAAACAAACCCATGGACACTTGAAGTAGCCAACGATGGGAGATTTTTTAAGGGTTGGTGAAACAACAAAAACCAACCCTTTAAGCATTGAATTTTTAATCTATAAAACGAGATTGAATCCCATGAATTTTCACAAGAGAAAAAACCCCCCGTTGTAATCCTATTGTGATCCTCCGAAGTATTATCTACAGAGAAATAATAGAAAGTCCTCCCTTCCCCAGAGGATGTAGGCACACTACCGAACCACATAAATTTTGTGTGTTATTTGTTTTTCTTCTTCTTTGTGTTCTTTTTTCATCGCCACGAACCTCCACTACCCCAACAAAGTGTTATCAGAGCCATCGGGGTTCAAACAATGACGGTGAAAAATGGTTTTCCAGTGATCAGAAAATTGAAGGTTTTCAAAAAAAAAAATTTGAGGCCAGATCTATGAACAGCTTGATGAGATGATCCGAATAGTGCAAGCGGCGTATAAAATGGAGCTGAAACAAACCTAATAGAGGCGGTCAAAGTTCTGGTCAAACTGTGAGTGCTACAGTACCTCCTTGTCAGAGATGAAAATACTGTTCACAGTGGAGGCAAAATTCCTTTAGGTTTTCCGGCCACTGTTCCGAAAATCCACATCATCAGTCGAATTAGACCGTTGAAATTATTTTGACTATATCTTGGCCAATCAGAGTCAGTTTTCAGCGATCCAATAGTCGATTCCAGGTATTTCGATCATTCCGAACACATACATACTATTAGATTTTCGACATTCTGATTGCATCAATGGATGATAATACCAGTAATATGATTAATCTCACTGCTTTTAATTATGCCACATGGAAACTCAAAATAAAGGATCTTTTATATATTAATGATTTGTGGAAACCAATAGTAGAGATCGCTAAACCAATTGCAGTGAAAGTGGTTGAATCTTCAACAAGCGGTCAATTCGGTAAGAAGACGTCATCCAGTACCCTGCCAGTTGATGCAGAGTGGGTCGTGCTCAACAGAAAGTGCACTAAGAATTTTTCCAACGAACACGATACTTTCATTCTATGGAAAAATTGGAAAATATGTTTGTGAGGACAACCATACCGAACAAAGAAAACCTAATATGCCAAGTTTTCAACTTGAAGTAAAAAAAGACGGGACCAAATTATCAGAGCACTTGAGCGAGTTCCATGGTACTGTTGGTCAGTTTAATTTCATGAAAATCATGATTGATGATGAGTTGTAGGCACTATTGATGTTGAGTTCTTTACCAAAGACATAGGACACAACACACCAGTTGTGTCGGTCAACAATTCAACTCGAGATGGAGCTCTCACCGTGGAGATGATGAAAGAGATAATGCTGAATGAAGAGTCCTGAAGGAAAGAATATAGATATGCACCTGAATTAGAGACTTATCACTATAATACAAGGGAAAAAGAAATGACAGGGAAGAAGCAGAGGAAGAGAACTCTGTGACCAAAGTCTACAAAGGAGGAAGCGATTGAAATCTTAATCGAGATATGAAATGAAGTTCCACCTCTGTGAAAAGCCAAGAAACTTCATCCAGGAGTGTAGATGGTTGAATGAAGAGCAAAGGAATCAGGGAGGTATGACCCCGAATAATGATGTTGTAGTTGTCAATGAAAAGATCGTTATTATTTAAGAAGATAATTAGGTCATTCTTGCAAGCTAAGACTCGACATGAGGGATTGATTCCGGCACCCCTTACCATGTCGCTACTTGAATAAATTTCTTTACATCTTACACTTTAGGGAATTTTGGTCATGTGAATATGAGAAATGATTGTGCATAAAAAATTACTGGTATTGGTGATGTTTTTCTGGAAACTAATATTGGATGCAGGTAACTGTTGAATGATGTGAGGCATGTTCTTGATATTTTCCTCAATCTAATATCCACTGGAATGCTTGGCGATGATGGATATGACTGTTCCTTTAGTGATGGGAAATTAAAGCCTACCAATGATAACTTGGTAATTTCAAACATAAAGAAAGATACTTTTATTTATCTCACAGATTCCAGACCATGTGGAGGAGAAGTCAATGCAGTCTAAAAAGATGTTCCTACAAAAGTTTTTCACAGGGGCCTTGGTCAAATTAGCGAGAGAGGAATCTGATTTCCCTCCAGGAAGGATCTCTTACCAGGACTAAAAGGTAAACATTTGGATACCTGTGTTGATTGTATCATTGGAAAACAATACAAAGTATTATTTTGTGGTTATATACCGTCTACAAAAGAAAATGTTTCAGATTTGATTCACACTGCTGTCTTCATGATGAGCATTAATTCAATGGGAGGTGTTATTTACTTTGTTACCTTCATAGATGATCATTATAGAAAAGTCTAGGCCTTCTCTTTGAAAACTAAAGACTAAATGCTGTATTTTTCAAGCAGTTTCATGTGAAAGTGGAAAGAGAAACAAACATACGATTAAAGTGTGTGCGGGTAGACAATGAGAGAGAGTACCGTGGTCTATTTGAGGAGCACTATAGGAGTTTCATCATCAGGCTAGAGAAATCAGTATCGAAGACAACTCAGTATAACGGTTCTGCTGAGAGGATGAATAAGACAATTTGGGAGAGAGTGAAATGTATGATCTTAAATGCAAAGCTGCCAAACACCTTTTGGAGGGAGGAAATGAGGACCACAATTGATCTTATTAAAATTTCTGCATCATTTCCACTGAATTCTAATGTTCCAGAAAGTTTCTGGACAGGTAAAGATGTCTCATATAAACATTTGAGAGTATTTGGTTGCAAAGAATTTGTTGGCATACTGAAAGATGAGCGGATAAATCTGGATGGAAAAGGAAAGCTATGTATATTTTTGGTATATGCTCATGAGGAGTTTGAATACCAACTCTAGGATCCTATTAGTAGGAGGATCGTCAGATGTAGAGATGTGGTGCTTCTTGAAGATTAGACAATTGAAGATTTTGAGAAGCCATAAAATTCATAGAAGATGCAGTCTGAGGAAATTCCAGTGAATCTAGAGTCAGTTTCACCATCATCAGTTCCAACTAGTGTGAGAGAGATATGTGACACTTATGATACATCACTAACAGGTAATATGTCTCCATCTACTGATATGATTCTATCATATGATATTCCAAAACATATTCCCCCAAAGCACAGTTGAGGAGATCCACAAGAGAATGACAACTGAGTGGTAGATACTCACCACATGAGTATGTGATGATCAATGATGGGGGAGAGGCACATAGTTATGATGATGCAACTAGGAGTCAGGAGAAGATGGAATGGAAGAAGACCATTCAAGAGGATATTTGATCCTTGCACAAGAACCACACATTTGATTTGGTAGAGTTATCACATATAAAGAAGACACTCGAAAACAAGATGGTGTATAGAATCAAAGGAGAAGATAACAGCTCAAAACTGTGTTACAAAGCCAGAATGGTTGTGGAGGGATTCAGTCAGAAGAATGGTATTGAATTAGATGAAATTTTTTCTCCTGTGGTTAAAATGTCTTCTATCAGAGTTCATGGATTAGAGGCTAGACTGAATTTAGAAGTTCAACAACTGGATGTAAAGACAGTTTTCATACATGGTGATCTTGATAAGGAGATATATACATGGAGTAGCCAGAGGGATTTTAGGTGAAAGGTAAAGAGAAACTGGTATGAAAACTCAAGAAGATTTTATATGTTTTGAAACAGGCACTGAGACAATGATACATAAAATTTGACTCATTCATGGAGAAAAACGAGTACAGGAGGACGACTGTTGATCATTGTGTTTTCATTAAATAGTTTTCTAATAGTGATTTCATTATCTTGTTGCTTTATGTTGATGATATGATGATTATTGATAGAGATATCACCATGATTGATAGGTTGAAGGAGTTGAAAGAGTCTTTTGAAATGGAGAACTTGGGAGACGTTACTCAGATTCTTGGTATGATGATTACTCATGACAGGAGGAATCAAAAGATTTGGCTATCTCAGGAGCGGTACATTGAGAAAGTTCTTGAAAGATTCAACACGAGCAATACGAAACCAGTTAGTACCCCACTTGTGACTCATTTCAGGTTCACGACAAGTCAGAGTCCATCAACTGAGAAAAAGCAGAGATGAAGAAAATTCGTTATTAGTCTTATGTTGGTAGTCTTATGTATGCTATGGTGTGCACTAGACCAGACATTGTTCACGTTGTTGGCATTGTGAGCATATTCTTATCGAATCCAGGAAAAGAGCATTGGTAACATTCAAATGGATATTGAGGTATATGCGAGGTACATCTTGTCATTTTTTATGTTATGGAAATGGTAAACCTGTTTTAGAAGGCTACACAAATGTAGATATGGATGGAGATGTAGACATGAGGAAATCCATATCCAGCTACCTGATATCATTTGCAGGGGGAGTAGTCTCAACGAAATCATGACTTCAGAAGTGTGTTGCCTTGTCTACCATAGAAGCAGAGTACATCGCGGTCACAAAAGGCTGCAAGGCTGTGGATAAAGAAGTTTTTACTGGAGGTGAGACTGATTTAGGAGAATTATATTCTCTATTGCGATAGTCAGAGTGTTATTCATGTCAACAAGAACCCAAAATTTTATTTTAAGTCCAAAAACATCGACGTCTGATATCACTGAATCCGAAATGCGCTGAAATATATATTTTTGAAAGTTGGGAAAATCCACACCAAGGATAATGAGGAAGACATGAGGACCAAAGTTCTATCGAAAAAGAAGCTAGATTCTCGTAAGGAAGTTGCAGTTCTAGCTTCTATCTCAAATTGGTTGTGAGGGGGAGATTTGTGGGGTTCATTCCCAATTAGGGAGTGATTTGTAGGAATCTTCTGTTGGTAGTAATCTCCTCTGGTTTGGCAGCCAACCCATGGACTGTTGAAGCAGCCATTGTTGAACCAACCCAAAACAACCCTTGACAACAATGAATTTTTTCATCTATAAAATGGGATTGAATCCCATGAATTATATCAAGAGAAAAAAAAACCCTATTGTAATCCTGCTGTGATCCTGTGACGTATTATTCCGAGAGAAATAATAGAAAGACCCTATTCTCTCATGGACGTAGGCACACTGCTGAAACACGTAAATTTTGCATGTTCTCTGTTTTTCTTCTTTGTGTTCGTTTTTCTCCACTTCCCAACAGTTTGTCTCCAGATCAAGGCTTTGGTTTTTTTGAAGGGATGACAACAGCAAGCTGCTGGGTTGGTCTACTTCACTGTGCTAGAAAAAACAGCAGTTTGTACATTGTCTGTAATGATGTCGTAGGGCATGTTGACTGCAATATGTTTTCGATTCTGTTGGGCCCGACAATTGCTTCCATATGCGTGATTTTTTACAATGCAGAGCACAAAAACGTCCCACAAACTTGCACTGAGGGCTTCATGGCTATCGCTAAGATCTCATCGTGCTATCATCTTCATGAAATTTTGGATTCTTTGGTTATTTCTCTTTGAAAATTCACAACCCTTTTGAGCCCATCATTGAATGAAGATACTTTTCTTTCCATCGGGGATGATCTTAAGGCTAGGATGGGCACCATGACAAAATTCTCCATAGAAAGTAAACATGGTGACTACATATGGTATGGATGGAAGAATATTTTGGGATGATTTTTAACCTTACAGAAGCTCAGGCTTCTTCATGATCATCTGACGAGTGAAGCAATTAATGATTCAGATTCCTCTTCTGAGTTGGATTGTATCAGGCCTGCCATGAATTCCCGGTCAGCTTCCAACTTTTCATCCATGACCACCCCTCAAAGATCATCGAGCTTAATGGGCCACTTCAGCCAGCTCCTGTCATTTGATACGGAGGATATGAGATTACAAACAACTAAAGATGAACTCGTAGCCCATCAACATGTTCTTCAAACGATCCAGAATTGCAGTATTGATGGCATATTTACTGAAAGAAAGTTCTTGCAAGCAGATTCGCTGTTGCATCTTTTTCATGCCCTCATTGTGGCTGGTGGACGACCCAGAAAAGGGAATTACAGTGACTCTGACTCTGAGGAAGACACATCGGCTTTTCGCATGGAACTGCTGATCGTGATCATGTTAAACAATGGGGATAGGATTGTGATATTTTGAAAGGATTTCTTTGAGCACATCTCCAGTATTGTTCATTCGATCATGATACCTTGCGCTCTGGTGGTGAAAGCCGTGTTTGGATTGCTGCGGATTTTCCAGCGGCAGCTTCCCTACAAAGAAAATCTTTCTGATGAGTTGCTCAGGTCTCTGCAGTTGATACAGAAACTCGATGCTCATGTTGCTGATGAATATTGTGAGCATATCACCCAGGAGGTTGTCTACCTGGTAAAAGCGAATGTGAAGCAGAGATCGATTATGGGGTGGCGAGGGATAATTTATCTGCTCTCCGACATGGCTCGACGCCCCGAAGCATCAGAGCCAGAATTCGAGGCATTGGCTTTTATCATGTCTGATGGGCCCCACCTCTTTCCGGCTAATTATGTTTTGTGCATCGATGCTGCAACCCACTTCACCGAATCATGGGTCACTTCTGTTGATCGATTCGTCTGTGCCTTCGATCTGATGGATGAGTCGATTACTTCGTGAGATGGTCTTAAGAGACGAGGGAATGCATGGAAAAAGAAAATACAGTGCACTTGCATGAGGGCGTTGGGGAGATGTTGTTGAGGCTGGTACAGGGGCTGAAGAAAATATGTTTGGACCAGAGAATCGAGGTGAGAAACCATGCTCTCTTGATGCTCCAAAGATGTTTTCTTGTCGCCAATGAGATCTTCTTCCCACATTCTCTGTTGGATCAGTGTTTTTATTTGGTGGTCTTTAAGTTGCTTTATGATATGTTGGAAGAGCAGACACTGTTGGGGAGAATCCCGAATCCGGGCCGAAAATTGCTTGCCAAAAAATTCGTGAGAAACTCGTCGAAATATGGAAGCGATATAAGCAGAATAAATAAATCAACACGCAGGTTTTTTTAACGTGGAAAAACCCTCCCATGCGGAGGATTAAAAACCACGAGGCAATTCCCAAAATATCTACTATGAATCAGAGAGTACAAAGAATCCAAGTAATGCCCAAACTTGAATTACAAATAAGAGAGCGTAGAAAACCTGTGTGAAAATCACACCCCGATACGCCTCTGCCTTCTCTCTGATAAACGTCCCGCTGACGCCATGTATCGGAAGATCAATCTGTGACAAAATGTCACCCTTCTGTCGACGAAACATCACTACCTCAGAGATCTTCACCCGAACACGCGTCAACCTCGCACCAGCTTGCGACCCCCGAATGATCTCGCCATCATAATGTACCGCCGATCTCCAATCGGGACACGCCACCTGATCACCGCTATCAGGCAGACTTTCGATACGCGGCCCCGATCATCAATTTCGTAGCCGCTGCTCTGCACCTGTCAAACGCCGACGCGTCATCGTCGTCGTGCCACACAGGCCACCGCAAACGCGGCGACCCCTTCCCGGGTCTCCCTTGCCGACTACATCTTGCTGGCACACCCTTTCTCTGAAATATGTTTCTGCATCTTCCTTATATAGACACCAAGTCCATAAAAATCAATTAATGCAGTCAACATCCATTATTCCATCCATTAATATTGAGAATTAAATATCCATTAATGTTGGGAGAAAATCTTCAATTAATGGTGATATAAATCTCCCCATTAATAATTTTCATCTCTCATCAATAAATGTGATGAATCCCTCCATTAATAATTTTCTTCTCTCATTAATAAATGTGATGAATCACAACAGACACCTCCAAGCATTACTGGAACATGGAAGGAATGATTGTCCTGACCATGAAACTCATGAAGAAGGTGTTCCTCTAGTTCCTTGTTAATATCTCTTGGCTATCATAGTTTAGTAACCTGTGGACGGGGGTTCTCGGGAGAATCGTGGAATGCCTGAAGGTAAAGTTCAGGGAGTGGCAGAGGGAGAAGATACACGAATCGGTCCCCGAGCTGTTGAATAACACGCTGCATGTAATGAAATCAAATGTGGTTCTTGCGTCCATGTACGGGACTGGCATGGGAAGCTTATGGGAATTGACATGGCTACTGGTGAAGAACATTGATCCATCATTGCATTCTGCGGTGTTCCCAGATCATGAATTGGGGGCGATGAATGAGACGTCACCGGCCCATTTAAGCAAGTTGGCTGCCATAAAGAGGGTTTTGTAGAGTGGTCATATTGTGATGTTGCTGCAGCTGCTATATTATTTTGGGGTGAAGAATGACGCAGACTCTCCACATTGGGCCACCATTGCAGTCTATGCAAGCAAGGCTTTGATCGAGGCAAGACTGGGGCACAGGGAGGGATTTGCATGGGTTCAGCTCTCATCTTCATCTGCTGTTGTACCTTGAACACTGGCTGGTAAATATTTTCACCCCCACCCTCCTTTTTAATTTTATTTTTACTATTGATGTGTTTGGAAAATTAGAAGGCTATGAAAGATAAGTAAATAAATTAATTTTGACTGTTTGGATTGGTTTGGCTCATGTAAATATGCTGCATGGAAACTTCTCATTTTTTGTGCTTATTAAAAATTGTTAAAAAAGTGTTTTTTCCCTGGTAATTTTGCCTCTTATTGAGCGTGTTCTCTCCCATATAGTCATTCTCGATGAGAAAAATGTTTTTTTAAGATGCTGACCCTTATATTTTTCAGCATTCGTTCTCCCTCACAAATCTAATGTTTGGTACTAGAGCACGTTTCAATCACTATGGTGCTTATCTACTCCACTGCATCCTTCCATGTTATAGAAATTCCCCAGAAACTCAAATAAAATTCTCCAATGTATTTGAAAGGAGATTATTTTGGATTAATAATGAACATTTCTCTAGGAAGGAATTATCCAAGGTATTGTAGGAAAACTAAAATCCAATTGAATTTCATAATCCACTTGAACATCTTTTCATAGTTGAACAAACATGTAATGTCCAAGAGACATTTAGGACTGTAAAGAGGGTAGCATGAGTAAAGAATTGTCAAGAAAATTTCTTGCTGAGTGTTTTTATTAGCAGAACGAGTAAAGAATGCTAGAATCCACAAGCTTAGATGTGTGTGTAAAGGTATTAACATGACATTAGAATATGTAAAATCCAATGTCCGGATGGGCGTTCCGAATTCATTGGAAATTTGAATTTTCAAATTAGTGATTGGGCCAAATTGAGAATTGGGATTTAAAATAAGGTTTTGAGGCTTGTGACACCTTAAAGGAGGTGTTTTAGACATGGTTGGTGGTTCGAGGGACATCCTCGGGGCTTTGAGGAGCCCTGGGAGAGGCTGGGTGGCTGTTGAAACAATGCCACCGGCTAGCCGGTAGACATTTTAGAAGGGGCAATTACTCTTTTTCCCCTAGGTAATTTATAGGGGGTTGCTTCTCTAGCTCGGATTAGGGGGCGAGCCCCTCCCGTCCCCTCTTCAAGCCTCATCAAGGGGGTGTTTTTCTTGGACATTTTTTTGCGTTGATGCTAGGTACGAATCCCTCTCCCTCCCCCCGTCTGTTCTCTTTCTATTCCCCGTTGATTTGACATCGTTTCATTTTAGGTTGGAATTGGAGATTTCATCAGAAAATGGTGAAATTACTCAGATTTCACAGGAGCTTTCATGCATCCTAGGTTGAGGACGTCTCAAGACGATGTCTGGGTATGACCGTCGAATCGCCAAAGGTACGCAGCACCATGGATTTTCCATGGGTTTTCTTTAAATTAAATTTGTTTAATTATGGAAATGGTTTCAGTGTTTAGGGCTTTGCTCGGAAGTGGTGTCGGCAATCCGCTGTGGACCTCCCGCAAACAATCGGCCTCGGTTTTGATGCGATGTGAAGACCCGGTGAGTTATCCTGCATTATGTTGAGTTGGAATTGAATTAATTAATTAATAATAAATGTTATAATTAATTAATTGCCGATGTTTGGGTTGATTTAGGAGTTTGGGTCACTAAGACGATATCAGTTGATATGGACGAGGTTGGACATGCTTAGACGAGCCTTGGTAGCGGCTGCAGACCCTTGGAGATAAAAGTGGAAAGCTTCTTGAATGTAGGTGGTCTCGCATACTAGCTCAATGACTTGTGTTTTGTTTATGTTGCATGTGGATGCTCGGTCACACCATTGTGGGTGATGCCCCTAGTTAATTTAATTAAGTTCAGTGTCTAATTAAATTAAAATCATATAATTATAATGAACAAGCATAAGGGGTCACGAACAACCCTTGTACGATAGATTGACACCTCAGGTGTCGATGGTCGGGCCCAAGACTTTTGAGATCTGGGTGGCCTCCAGACCACTTGAGAGGTGAGGCCAGACAAACTAGACTCGTTAGCCCCTAATTGGGGCTTGAGATGCCTCTAACTTAGAGTCGAGAGTGGATTAGATCCTAGGTTGTGTAGGTTTTAGAGGACCCCTTATTTGTGCTTTCGAGCTGTTCGAGCTCATTGAGACGAGCAATCCTCTCATGTTAGATGTGACCAGGCCTTAGTTAGTTCAAGATTGGGTCGAGTGAGTGGACTGACCCAGAGTGACTTTGAGGACGAAGATAGGTTGTGGGCCATATCTTGATTGCTGTGTATGTGGTTAGACCTCGTGTAGTCGGCATGGTCATGCTTCCTCGATGATAGTATTGAGGGATGTGGTATTCCACGAGACAGGGGTCCTGACCCGAGACCATGTTGAGACTGATGACTCGAAGCAGAGTTCCTCCATTTGATGAGAAATAAGGGACCCTGTGGGTACCTGTTGACAGACCAATCTTGAGCGGGTATATGTGAGATGGTAGCGGGTGTCACCTTGGAACTGGTACCGCATTGGTGAGCCCATGGGGCTGTGGACAATGATGTTGAGCGTGAGTGTTTGGCCAGCTCCGTTTCCTTTTATTTACGGCGAGTTATGGATTGCGCCCATAAGGTATATGTGAAAAGGTTGGGTTGCTGGGATATAGAGTCGAGTATATGGTTGGGCGATCATTAGTTGGACCCAGATACAATTGGAGTTGCTACAGAGTTGAAACACATATATGTTTGGGATACCATGGATTTGGATCTGCGACGTTCAGAGTGGGCCGTCATGTGCTATCCCGACGAGGCTCTTTCGGTGGGGTCTCGTTGCCTATGATCTGACGAGGACCTGCTATATGCTGTGCTGTAGATGGTCTGGTATATCCGGGTGATCTTGGATCCGAGTTTGTGATTCTTATTGGGCTTATGTGCGATTGAGAAAACTCCCTTATGGTATGTCTATAATAACTTTCCCAAAGAGGAAGTTCATGATGACTTATAGAGAAATAACCCGAATGGGTGGTTCAGATGTTATGGTTGGCATGATCACTCAACGTGCTCATAAACATTCAAACATTTAGCCTTAACATATATGGTCGATCGAGGTCACAAATTTAAGGACCGATGATGTTTATTTTATTTATTTACTTATTTTTAGCAGTTATTTATTTCAGTTGAGCAAGTTACATGCACATATCACTACATTGATGGTTGGTATGATATTGGGTTGGTGGTGCCCTACATTGTTTTGTACTCACACCATGATTGGGCCGCCACTGCACTTGGTTACCCGAGCAAAAGTTCATTTGGTTGTAGGTATAGGTTGGGCTGAGGCCTGAGATCGTTCTTTCATGATTGGGCATGATAGCTCAAATGACATCAAGTGACTATATGAGTTATTTTCTCGGGGATGTCATGGAACCCGCATTTTCAATTTTCTTTATTTTCATTCTATATATGTAACCGACCCAAGGAGAGATCAGTTTTATGTATGGCATGATTGTTCAGGCTTTTGCTGCATTTCATGTATTAATGTTGAATGTTTTATGTACCTTGTGTACTCTGATGTTTATTGATTATGTAAGATGTTCGGTTATCTTCATTTGTTACCGTGCACTATGATATAGCGACTGTTGGTCCGATCACCGGTCAGTGGTTCGGGATGACGAGATTTTACAAAGTGGTATCAAAGTGATTTTTTCTCTTGTCTTACTATTTTGGATTTGATAAACTGGAGATATAGGAATGTGCTTGAGCCTGTGATGAAATCGTGCTAGTTCATTAAAAACACCTGTTTTGGTAGGAAGTCCTTGGTATTGGGGGGGGGGGTGAGATGGCTGTTTTGGTTTTCAATGTTATGGTTTGATAGGATTTTTGATTTGCACGACACACATGGATGTATGAGGTTATTGATTGTTATGAATTTATGTCTCTTTGACTTATGGAAAAAGGTCATTGATTGAATTTGACGCATGGTCGGTATAGGCAAAAAGCGTCTGATGCATCATACTAGGCACTTGAGAGTTATGTGACATTAGGCTTGCTAGTGTATGATTTTACTGAATAAGACTCAGTTGTTTGAAGTGTCAACAACTACTCATACCATGTTTTTCCATGTAAGTACTTGGTGGCATTCTACTTAACTGGGTCAACCCGTTTATGTATTTTCTTCTGATAGCTGGTCAGGTGGATCTACGACGAGATGCTCGTTGACGATGAGGATGCTACAGACTCGTGTGCACAAGAGCTACAGTGACCCTAAAGGGTCAGCAAGGCACATGGTGCCTCATGAACCCCTTTTGGGTTGCTGTTTTTGTTTAGGTTTGATTCTTTAAAATGTCAGTAACAACCAACACAATGTTTCTCTGTATAGATTGGGATGAAATTCTACATAACTGAATTGTGTGGTGCATCTTCGTAGGTACAGATCATCTAGGATGATGTCGTTGTGCGTGTACCTATCAAATGATGAGACATGATCTTCCAGAGGAGTATGATGTGCAGGTGCTCGGAGATGACATGTTCCCTAGTAGTGTGTGGATGCATGGTATGTGATTCCTGACATTTTTCGATGTGTGAGACCCATGAGTGGATGTTTGGGACATGTTTCCGTGAGTCTTTTGAGATGGGAGCATGTACGACGTCTTATGAGATGTGACCTTAGTGAGAGGCTTGACCTTTGTGCTAGGTGGTCGGGCCTATTGACCCTGATGTGAGACCTGAATGGTAGGGCTAGGCGGGAGACCTAGAGACCCTTAGTTTTGACTTAGATTTAGTGTGTCAGCGTCTAGTTTGATCGAGGGTGACTCACGAGAGGGGTTAACCCAGGTTAGTAGTTCCTTAGAGACAAAAGTACAAATTGGTGCTTTTGGGGTGAGACTGATGCTCAAGAGGCACTCGGGGTTTTGAGGGAAGGACCAGGGTGATGTTTGGTCTGGTGTGTTTTGGACCTGTTTTAGCAACATAGTCAGAGCACATGTGGACACTCATGACTCGAACGACAATGGGTGGAAACTAAATGTGTGGATGAGGTTGACACACTTTGGACTGAGGATAGACACTTGCAGTGTGAGAACGACGCTATGAGGGAGATCGTGTAATGAAACATGTCACATGTAAGGTGATTAATTTTGGAGAGGAGTTCCAAGGGAGATCCTGGCGTGTCAAGACTAACGTGCTGTAAAGCATGGTCAGCTGATGGTTTAGGAAGGTGGGTCTAGTATTGATGATGTGTGACTCACAGGTCGAGGGATAGATGAAGTGGTATGGTATAATACCCCTTCTATGTGGAAGGAAAAATAAGTGGTACGTGTTGGATGCATGTGATACCATTAAAATTGTAAATCAGTGAGTTGTCGGGTGTGGGTTGAGGTTGTATGGTAATTAATGTGATTTTTGCGGGCATGGCGGTCCGAGGTTTTGAGTGACTAATCGAGATGTCCCTCCATTGGAGAGGGGACGTGGGTATAGATCTAGTGCCATGGAATGGTTGAATCGAGGGTGGACCTTGACACGCATTATCAGTGGGACATGGAGCGTGGCTCGGGATGAGTGACACACATGTGTTAGGCCTGTCATGTTTTGTTCGAGGAGCAGTTTGAGAATGGGAACCCTCAGTGGAGAGACATCTTAACGACCACCATGGATGGCATTCCCTTGGGCTGGGAACAAGCGATGAGCTACTATTCACGTTAGCGCATGGGTATTAGCAGGATCAACCATTCCAATCGTTATGTCTATTGAGGTACATGGCGTAGGCCATGGTGATCGGGAGCCTCTTTCGGTAGTAGGAGGACAAGGATGCTCCTAAGAGGGAGAGTGATATTTGAAAGTGTGACCCTTGTGTGATAAGGGCCATGAGAGTATGAGATCGATCATTGGACAATCGTTTTGACATTTTGATGATGGCGAATAAATGGATCAGAGTACTATTGGATTTCTCAGTGAGTTCCAGGTACAATTTAGGAATGGGGATGGTAGATTTTGAGTGTGGGTGTTGAGCTTGGGATCACTTATGACAATTTGAATGTGATGGATCAGTGGGGGGGTTGGTTGTAAAACCCCATGTCCATACATGCGTTTAGAATTCATTGGAAATTTAAATTCTCAAATTAGTCTCTTGTTCAAATTGATAATTGGGATATATAATTGGGTTCTAAGGCTTCGAAACCTCAATGGAGGTGTTTTACACATGGTTGGTGGTTTGAGGGTTTCACAGGGGCTCAGAGGAGCCTTGGGAGAGGCCGGGTGGCTGCTGTAACCAATGTTGCAGTAGTGCCACTAGTTAGTCGGTGGTTTCTAACAGTGGAAGCAGCCACCGACTAGCCGATGGAAATTTTAGAGGGGGAAAGTACTCTTTTACCCCCTCAGGTTTTAAGAGGGGACAACCCCCTCTTCCCTCATTTTCTCTCTCTCACAGACAAGTAGGTCGACCCTTTCCCTTTCCCTCTTCAAGCCCTGTTAAGGGGTTTTTTTCTTCAACATTTTTGACGACGATGCTAGGTACCAACCCCTCTCCCTCCTCCTGTCTCTTCTCTTCATTTTCCTCGCTGATTCATCATCGTTTCATTTTAAGATGGAATTAGTGATTTCATCAGAAAATGGTGAAATCACCCTATTTTGAATGGTAATTTCATACAACCTAGGTTGAGGACATCCCAAGACGATGTTTGGGTTTGGCCATTCGTCGAATCGTCAAAGGTACATTACACCGTGAATTATTCATGGTTTTTCTTTAAATTTATTTTTTTAAATTATGGAAATGGTTCCAAAGTTTAGCGCTTTGCCCAAAAATGGCATTGGGGGTCCACTGCGGACCTCCCACAAACAGTTTGTTTAGGTTCTAATGTGGTGAGATGACCTGATGAGTTATCTGGCTTTATGCTGAGTTCGAATTGAATTATCTATATATATACTAAAGCAAGCATTTTTCCAACACGTGTCCCCTTCATATGCATCCATGTCATCCCAAAATCTTTATCCATCCCTACAAACCCGAAAATAACTCCAGCGATCCCACCCCGATCGGGATTTACCGCGACCACTCCTTCCCATCACCAATTCTCCCTTTCCCCGCTCTAGGGTTCCCGCACCCCTCCCGGAATCCGCTCTCCCGCTCCCCTACCCAAATCCCCTCTATCTCTGCCCTCCCTAAACGCCTTCTCCAGCTGCCACTCCACCTGCGTGTGATCCGCCTTCGGCTCGTCCAGCTTCGGCTCCTCCTCCTATGTATCCTCCGCCATCATCTCCTCCGACTTTGGATCCTCAGCATACGCCTTCTCCGCAACTGACGACTCCGCCTTCGGCTCTTCCATGTCCGGATCCTCCGATCCACCTATGGTTCCCGTGCCCTCGAGTACGCTGTGAATAAGATTAGGTATATTCATCTATCATCCTCGCAGTCGTGGTTTACCGGCTGTCTATCTCCGACCACCTCCTCCCGATTTAGACTGCAATTTCCACGCATTTCACCTCCGACCACCTCCTCCTGATTTCAACTACAGTGTCGACGTTTTCTTTCTTTTGATGTCGCGGTCGTCGAAAAAATATTCGCGACCTACAGTTCCCACAGACTCTCAAAGAGGTCGTCATCTACCTCCAGGATTTCTTAAAGTCTGACTTCCTCACACTTCGTCTTCTTCCCTCCACCGCTTGCAATATCAAATTGGTTTCCCTCACTCCAAAATCGCGATTGTATCCCTCAACTGCTTGCATATTCCCTCTGCACCATCTAGGGTTTCCACTACTTGTGTTCTCCCTTCGCCGCTCGTGTTTTCCCTCCGCACCAACTGCTTGTAATCTTGCCTGCTAAGTTGTAGTAGCCAGGCTGTTGCTGACTGTATAACATCTGATGAGGTATTTAGCGTTGGTCAAGAGGAATTTGATCTTTCTGACGACATGATTCCTGCTACACAGATTTAAGATGACGATGGGGCCTCAAGGTTCTCCAACGCTTTGGATCAGTCTTGGAGTTGATTGCACTGGACATGCATTATAAAATGCCTCAGGGAACTCAAGTTGGGATCCCGATTTTTGTTGTTGTATATATGTTTCCATTCACTATTGTCATGTTGTGCACTTTCAATATACCCAATACACTATATATGTGAACTCGGGTTGGGAACCCAATTTTGGTCATTGTATATATGTTTCCAGTCACTATTGTCATGTTGTGCACTTTCAATATTTCCAATACACTATATAACTATTTCCAGTTAGTATGTTATGTTCACTATTTGATCATAGTTGGAATGTTGTGTCCATTATTAGTATGTTGCGTTCACTATTAATATGTTACATTCACTGAAAATTGATTCCATTATATATGTGTTTTTATATCCTGTCATAATATTGTATTCATTGTTAGGTTGTTCAATGTTAATATATTTTATTCACTGTTAGTTTGTTCAGCGTTGATATGTTGTATTCAGTGTTATTTTTTATTCACTATTAGTTTTTTCACTGTATTCACACTACGTTTGTTCGTGGTTTGGTCTTTTTTGTGGAATAATGAGTCTTTAAGGTTTGATTCAAAAACTATAATTCTATATGGCTGTTTAGATTCACTGTTATCGATCTCAAATAATTTGTGCGGTTAACGGATAATGATGGAAGTACTGAATTATTTCCATCAAACTGCACTGATAAGAGCTGTGATTGAGTTAAATCCTACACCAATCAGAGCCCCAAATGATGAGGTAAACCCTACACTGGTCAAAGCCCTTAATATTTATCCATACAATTATTATTTAGTTCTAGATGCCACTGCTGGTCGTAGGTGTCTCCATTATTAGGGAGGACACAATACGCTTTCCTGCTAAGTTGCAGTAACCAGACTCTTGCTGACTATAGAACATATGTCGAGGTATGTAATGTTTTCAAGATGAATTTGTTATTTCTGACTACATGGTGTGTTCTATACAAATTTAAGATGATGGTGAGGCCTCACGGTTCTCCAATGCTTTTGATTAGGCTTGTAGTAGATTTCATTGGACATGTTTTATAAAATGACTCAGTGAATTCAGGTTGTGAACCCAGTTTTTTTCATTGTATATATGTTTCCATTCACTATTGTCATGTTGTGCACTTTTAATACTTCCAATACACTATATATGTGTTTCTAGTTAGTATGTTATGTTCACTATTTGTTCATGGTTGGAATGTTGTGTTCACTGTTTGTATGCAGTGCACATTTTCATGTATTTTTTTCCAGCTCTAGAATGGTATTATTTACTATAAATTAATGTACAAATTTAAATGTCCTATATATTATTATGTTGTGCTTCCATAAGTTTAATATTTGGTTTCAATATGTATCCTTTTTTAGGTAACATTTCATTATATGTACATATACCTAGAATTCCAAACCATGCAATATCATGTGGTTGCCAATTTGACTCTAGGAGGTGATACCAGTTTGATTGATCCATGCAGAGTTCATTTGATGGATGAAAACTAAAGATTCAGAAAAATATACCAAGAAAGATTCCATGTCCCGACTTGCAAATTGAAGAATTCACCTTTGTTGATAAAGGCCCTTCAATTTCATCATTCTCTATTATTTTTCTGGGTTGTTTTTATAGTGCTTCCATCATTGATCTAAAGTTGAAAACTGGAATATACACATGAAATTCTGTTTCATCTAGAGGTAAGACTTTCATTATTTACCTTAATTCATGCACGAAAATTGCAAGATTCTCAATTTCTGTTGTAATTGCTAAGATTCTATGCTCATTCATCTTCAAATATTATCTAAGCAGACAACTGGAGGTCAACAGAGCTGGTTGCATCCTACCATCTGGTATGCCAATGCCAATTTTTTAAGCATTGAAGACACCTTTATTCTATATTTATGCTTAATTTGACAGTACAGACCGTAAAAAAGTGGTAGACAAACACATTTTTCTGTTATCACAGTGATCATGCCAATGATGGCTATTCCAGTTTGGTGACCATAAAATGGTCCTTTTGTGTGTACAAGGCTCCTCTGTGATGGGTCGTTTAGTTCAGGTATGTTAAATTTTAGGAATGTTTTCACTCTGGTATTCAGATAATTATTAATTTCTTTTTTGGGTTCAGTTTGGAATTGTTGAAATAAAGTTAAATAAAACTGATTAATTATCCTTATCATGGAACATTATTTGAAATTGATATCATTCAACCTCACCAATGATTGCAAGAACACAATCTGATTGTCTGTAACTACATGTTCAATTTTTTGATTGATATCATTACTATATATTCATCTTTTGAAATTGATATCATTCAACTTTTTTATTGATATCATTATTATATATTCCATATGGGGTAATCCTTTTCTGAATTTTTAAGTTAACTTTATACTACTACAGATCATTGTATTCTCAAATTTTCAGTAATGGTTCAAGAGATCCTACTTTAATGTCACAAAGACATGTAGAGCATTATGTTTTTTACGGTAATATCACTAAATTTTTAATACTAACAGTTAATTTTTTTATTCCTACCATTAATTTACCATTTTCATTTTATAACATATAGTTTACTTTATTTTAAGGCATTAACTGTATACTAATATAGTGACTGAATCATTGTATTCTCAATTTTTCATTAATGGTTCAGGAGATCGTACTTTGATGTCACAAAGACATGTAAAGAATTAAGTTTTTGTAGTTAATATCATTAAAATTTTAATACTTACAATAAATTTCTTTATTCTTGCCATTATTTTAACATTTTCATTTTATAATATATAGTTTACTGTATTTTCAGGTATTTTTGGGCCATTGGTGCATGCCGCAATAATTGGAATGTTTGATATTTTCTTCTATAGTCATCATGAATTGAATGAATCTTTTTTTAGAGGGGATTCAAGTTAACAAAATAAGTTATTGTGTCCCATGAAAAAGTTAAACTATTTATTGCTGGCTATGAGTTTTATACATCTAATTATCAATAATTCCTCAGGATGAGTTCCTTGTAGGTTAATTTTCTCTATGTATTCATATAGTCATATTTTACTCTACTGTTTATATTTGTATTTCATTTAGTATACCTAATTCCCAATTACTAAAATCCATGAAACTATAATTTGATGACTTTTTCTTCTCTTCAACTTTCATCAAGAATTAAGTAAGGGATCAAATAGTTTTTGATGAATGGTTTCGATAACAGGTTTTGATTGAATGAATTGTTTTTAATTGACTTTCCTTGGGAGTAATATCATGGGATTGATTTTTTCACCCACAACTAATTTCTTCATTTCATTAATGTTTGGACATCATTGGAGTTATCTTCGGGAGGGCACTCATAATTCTTGATCGAGAGTAGGTTATCATTTGGTTGTCAAAAACTAAAATCATTTTTCCATTCTGCTCTATTTTTTCATGTTTTGTTTACGCTGTTTCTATCAGTTCCTTTATTGGTTGTTGTGTGTCAAGAATAAAATATATGCAACTTAATTTGGATTTTTTCTAGCTGTTTGGACAGGTGAAGTTGTTCGTGAGCAAATACATTTTTAAGGAGTGAAGCCAAGGGCAAAATCCTGTAGATGAAAGGCTGAGTCCTGTAGACAGAAATCTCGAGAAGAAAAAAATTGGGGATAATCAACCTTGAAATATTATTCATAGATTTCACCAGGAAGATGCTATTTTTCCCCTTACAGTGTTTCTGTTATTATGATCATTTTCTCATTGTCTTTGTGAAATATCTGAACGCATTAGATTGAATAAATAATGCTTCAATTTCTTCTATCTTGCACAGATTTCTTCATTATGGACTTTAATACTTCCTAAAACATGTATTCGTTTCTCTCATCGCTGTATTTGTGTATTTTGAATTAATGATCACAATAACTATTTTCACCATTGTGTTAGGATGGACATGATATTAATCCAATTTCTAAGGAGTATCTCTCTAGGAGTAATGTTGATCATCGTGAAGTCTGTTACTTCATATATAATATATCTCAATGGTACAAATAAATTTGTATTCCTTTTTATATAAAATATCTCTTTATTACTATTGTGATGATGTCTTAAGAAACATCTACATCTATTCCAATATTCCTTCTTGGGTTCATGCTCGTGATACCCTTCATCTCCTCCAATGCTTCCCGTGCCTCCAATTTTAACTTCATCGTTGACCTGATACTCCTCTTTCTACCACCACTCTCTCTATATACTAGGTTTCCACTTCTTAGGTTGTGGGGTAAAACACATGTCTGATCAATTTTATCATAGACCATTCCATCATGGATATATGTGGAAAAAATCACATCTTCTATTTTTAATGATTAAAAGATAAAATTTCCATGATTATCATGGTGTATATACTGTTGAAATTATCTTCTTATTTTTTGGTTTTTAATTATTTATTTTATGTTAACATTAATTTTTTTGATTATGCAAATTCAGGTATTCTTATGTAAAACATTATTGTCTATACAGAATAGTCTATTCTAAGCTTTTGTAGATGGATATTTGTGTAGTGTGATAGAATTTCTGGGTGACATCTTATAAAATCAACTTACTTTCAACAATTGATACAGTTCTACAAATACAAACATTAATACTTTTGCTATATATTTCGAATTTCAATTGTCCATTTGAATGTTCTTTTCATTCATGTATTTCAATTCTCTATGCTGAAAATAATTCTTTATTTATTATATATTCTCCTAGATGTTTTCAAATGTATTTATCCAAATTGTTATCAACTATCATAATGATGTCTCTATATTTTGTAAAATTGTATTCCAATATTAAGTATAACTATATTTTGATTTCAATATATTCAATTTTCATGTTCTTTATAAACTTTTAAATATATTTTTGTCCTCCTTAAAATAAGCATTGAACCGTATTTCCATGCGAATGCACGGGTGAGTACTAGTTGAATTAATTATAAATGTTATAAATATTTAATTATTGATGTTTGAGTTGATTTAGGAGCTCGGGTCACTGAGATAATCTCATTTGGTCATGGACAAGGTTGGATAAGCATGGGCCTTGTTAGCGACTACCGAACCTTGGAGATAAAAGTGGAAAGCTCCCTGAAGGTAAGTGGTCTCATGTACTATCCCTATGACTTGTGTTTTATTTATGTTGCATGTGAGTGCCAGGGCATGCCACAGAGGACGATGCCCCCAGTTAAGTTAATTAACTTGTTTGTTTTGTTAAATTAAAATGTCTAATTAAAATGAACAAGTGCTAGGTGTCACAAACAACCCTTGTCCATTGGCTTGACACCTTGATCTATGATGTTCGGGGTTTGGTATTTTGAAATACCGAGTGACCTCTAGACCTCTTGAGATGTGAGGGAAACCAATGAGACTCTTAAGCCCATGCATAGGGGATTGAGATGTCTCCACGTCGGAGGCATGGGTGGACTAGATATCCTAGTTCATGTGAGCCTTCGAGGACCGCTTTTTGTGCTTTTGAGTTGTTTGGGTTCGTCGAGATGTGTGTGAGACGAGCGACCCTCTCCTATCAGATGTGACTAGGGCTAGGTTGATAGACCCTAGGCAGTCTGAGATTGGGTTGACAGACCTTAGGTAGACCCTATGGGTGCTCATTGATAGACCAAACCTAATTGAGTTTACATGAGATGGTAGCAAGCATCACATTGGAATTTGTACCGAACTGGTTAGCCTGAGGGGCAGTGGACAGTGGTGTTGGGCATGGAATTTGGCCAGCCTCCCCGTGTTTCCTTTTGTTTTGGTGGGATATGGATTTTGCCTTTGGGGATGATGTGACAAGGTTGGGGTGCCATGGATATGGAGCTAGGTATATGGTTAGACTACCATGAGTTGGAGCGAGATATGGTTGGAGTTTCCACGAAGTTGAAGCTTGGATATGTTTGGGTTGCCATGGATTTAGAGCCGAGATGTTTAGAGCGGGCTATCATGTGCTATCCTGATGGGGCTCTTTCCTTGGGGGCTCATTTCCTGTGATCTATTGAGGACCTTCTATCTACCAATGCGTGGCTGGTTTCGTATAACAAGGTGGTATTAGGTTTGGGTTAGTGATACATATTGATGTTGGAAGTTTTTTGTTTTTTTTATGTTTGAATATTTGAAACTCTCAAAATATATTTTTTATGTTAATCCTAATTTCTTGAAATCTATTTTACTAGATCAGTTTTTATTTTATAGTTTTCTTCCATTATTAAATTATAACAAGTTACATTGCTTGATTTTTCACGTAACATATTGTAATGGAAAGATAATACATTTATCTATATTTCATTCAACTAAATGAAAGGCTGAAATTTCCATTTAGATTATAAAATAATGACCGAAGATGTACAATATTTCAGTGATTTATTTCATATTTCAGTTTATATGTCACTCTTTTTTTTCAATATCTCTTCATATTGTAGTTGGAATGAGGGGTTCTTTGATATGTTAGAAATCTTATTGATTTATCTACATTTAAGTTAACATGACCCATTTCTAAATTGAATGTTTATAAGGTATAACAAATTGTAGAACCTTATGATGTATTTTATGAAGTTACCGCATGATGTATTTTATGAAGTTACCACATGACCTAATATCCAACCTACCGCATGATGTAATCTCAAGTAACCATATGAGTTATGTTTGAACCTACCACAAGTGTTTTTCTATGTTACCTCAAGAGGCCGGAAGTGACCTTGTGAACCCTTGACTCTCCACATCCAACCTACCACAAGTGTTTTCTTCAAACTAACATATGAAATATTTAGGTTTTTGAAAATGAGGACCTGGTATGAATCCTAGAACCCAAAAAATCATTTAATCCACCACATGGATGCCAACATACATTACACTAACAAACAACAAGACTTCAGATCGTGGCTTCTTCATTGCGATAGGAGTGGTTCCTTCTCCTTGGTCATTGCTACCTGATGACGCATGAAATTTAACTTTTCATACAACATATGTGGAATCAGAAACCAAACACCCTTTCATTGGATAAAGGTGACATGGTAAATAGAGCTAGCAGAAAAAAGTGACTGTGACTGCTTGATATGCCTAGTTACCACATTCATAGCCTTAGAATAAGTAAATCGATCACACATTATTTCAACTGACTACAAAGCTACTTGAACTAAACACACGTTATATATACATGGTATGTTAACCGATCACAAGACATATACCTCACAGTCACTGGACACTCAAGGTCAGTTTTTTACTTTATTTATTTTGATAAAATATAATTTTTTAGCATGTTCTCCCTTTCGTTATTTTTGAATATTTATTTTACTAGATGATTATATTAAGTGGTTTAATTGTTTGACTTATTTTATTAATTCATTTTAATGAGATAGTAACTTCATGAAATATTTTTAAAATATTTTAATCAGTTTTAAAATATGATTTAATTTATTCTTTATTCGAGCATATACATACAATATATATTTTGAATATATATTTTTTTATATTTGGAGATGGTTTCTTGGTCTTATTATTTTCTAAATTAATATTTAGTGAAGTAAAAATTATTGAATTTTTTATGGTATTTAATGGAGTATAATTAAATTTTGAATAATTGAGCACTGCATGGAATTATTAAGTATTTTGATATTTAAATTTTAATGGTCAAATTTTGTTACAATATTTAGGGAATTTCACTAACCTATTATTATAGAGATTTGTTGGGCTGTTTAATGAGTAATTAAAATTATTTTGAATTAGTATTTATGTTTTGAATTCAATCGATTTTTGTTACGATAATTTTGAAACACTGTTTTTTTTTCTCTGGAATAATTATGAAGTTTGAATTGTAATTACATTACCCAACTGAAGATTGACATGTTAGTTTTTATAGATCTTACTTAAAGGCTTCGAGGCACGTTTGAAGGATACCAGTTACAAGAACATGTACTTTTGAGAATCAAATGAAATTTACTTTGACTTTTGAAGTGCTGTGCAAACCAAGTTATGTGCAAACTAGTTTTCATATATTGGACAGTCTTTCAAGTGTTGAAAAAAACATCCATGACTTCTAATACTACCCTAAAGACATGTCCTCATAAATTACTCAAGAACTAGTACCTATGATTCTTTCATTTACCTTATACTTTGTTTTGGTTTCTTATTCCTATAACACTACTTCCCATCTCTCACACATGGTCTCACTTTCTGTTTTTGCTTTAGTATTCAAAATAATTCATTCATAATCTATTTATTTCTTCAGGTTGTGACTTCTGGATTTTAATTTTAGGAGCGTTCGGGTTGTGACTCCCATTCTCTAAAGTTAGTGTTGTAATTAGGTTGTGAATCCACATTCAAAAGTTATGTGTTATCTTTATACTTCTACTAGAAAGAGTAGGTTGTAATCGGGTTATGATTCCCCTTAAATAACCAATTTAGTGCACAATGTATCTCTTAAAGAGTAGAGATGTATAAGAGTGGAATAAGTCCAATTTAGATTGCACAACTATAAAAATTCTCCGTGTATTTTCTTTGATTTTCTCTTCTACAAATTAACTCTGTTAATTAACTTTGACATTTATTTTATATGGTTATTTTTTAATCTGATCTATTCAATCTCCCCTAGACCATCTATCATCACCCTTTTCGACCTAGAAATTTGTATTAGAGGGTGGACCTTATTTAATGATAGTTTAGCTTTGTAATTGTTTTTCCTAACATCGAACAATGGGTATCAGAGGCTGAACCTATTAGGATTTATTGGTTTAGTTCTATTGTCATTTTACTGATACCAACATTTTGCATCAAAGGTTAAACCTTATTAATGATAGTGGTGAAATTTATTGTTTCATATTTTATTGTGCTAACCTATTCCTAAACATCATAGTCTATAGACAAGATCTTTAAGATGGAAGGAATAAACATAAATGATGCATAGATTTCTTAGAAGACATCTCACTTTGATGACAATGATTATGGTTACTGACAATCTAGATTGGAGACACACCTCAAGAACTTGAGCATAAAACACTGGTCGATTATTACAATACCCTAAAAAATACCAGAAGATGACCCGAATACTCATAGAGGAAATGATGTTGCTCAATATGTTTTGAATTACAACTTAGTAAATATTTTATATTTTGGTATTAACAGAAGTGTCTTTAGTCAGGTTTCTGTGAGTAAGATAACTCATGATATTTGGAAGATTTTATAAGTTACTCACATTTTCTTAGCAAAATTGATTCGAACTAAACATGGAATGCTTCTAGATGAGTACCAAGACTTCAAGATGGGTAAAAGTGAAGTTGTGAACCAAATATTCCACAGATTCACAAGCATTGTGAAAAGAATGACTTCTCTTGTAGAAACATGGAAAATCCAATACTTTTTGAATGATTCATAAGAGTGATACCAATGAAATAACACATAAATAAAGTTTCCATCAATGAAATCACGAACATCAAATAATACACTTTTGATGAATTGGTTGGATGACTACTTCAGTACGAATTAGAATCGAAGAATATAGCCAAAGAGGAAACTTTGAAGAGAAAAAGTGTAACTTTTGAATATGTAAATGTTGTTTCTATCGACTTTTTTGATTCTGAACTACAAGATAGTGTAAAAGAAGATGTGGACCAGATTGTGACTGAAGTATAAAGAAGAATGAAAGAGAAAGGATTCAAGAATCGCTCTAGAAGAAAATCTCAAAAGGAAAAATTCAAGGGAGACAAGAAAGATAATAATAATTATAACGCTTCATATGTTACTTGTTTTGAGTTAAGAATGAAAGATCATATCAAACCAACTTCCCAATACATAAGAATAAAGACAAATATAAAATGGAGAACAAGGATTTGAAAACTAGTTGGAGTTTTACTGAAGAATCCGATTATAATAAAGAATATAAAAATGAGAAATAATAAGTTAACTTGTGCTTCATGGATTCTTTGAATGTGGTTAGTCATTTTGGGCTTTATCCTGGATTTTCTGATTCTGACTGATTTTGAAAATCCATATGTTTCTGATTTAAATGAAGAAATTGAATGGTTGAGAAATGGTTTTTTTGAAGCTGCTGATTTATATAATAAACTTAATGAAAATAATGATAAACTTGTTTATAAAAATAATGTTCTTTTACAAGAGAATGAAAACGAAGGAATACTACTTCTGCTTCTCATATTAAGGTTTATAATGATTTGAAATCTTCTTAGGACAAGAATGAAAAATTGAAAATAAAGTTAAATGTCTTAAGAAAATTTTGTTTTCTTTTATTCAATGTTTTGGAAAGCATAATAAGAGGATGTATTTAAATGAAATAAGTAAAAATAAAGATGGTATTGACTATGATAAGAGATTACCTAAAATGTATCGAAACCATTTTGTGAAAAGTAAAAAACATTGCAATTATACTGTTACATGTTTTCAAAGTCACATGAAAGGACACTATGAAAATGATTGTTCTCTTAGATTTAAATAGTCTTTGAGAATTATAAACAATAATATTTAAAAATATTTGTTATATAGAGCACCATATAATATTGTTTAAATTTTGATTGGGTACCTAAAAATTGTTTTACTAATCTGATTGGACCAAAAGTATATTGGGTACCAAAATTTTCAAGTAATTGATTTTGGTAGAAAAAATGTATTGGAAGTCTCAAGAACGACATATGGTACATGAAAAGTGGATTCTCTAGGAAAATTAATCGAGTCCTATCAAATTTTATCACTTAATACAATTTTTATGGAGACACTATTAAATTTGGAGACAATATCAAAGGTAAAGTAAAAGGTTTTTGTAAAGTTGTTATTTCAAATGCTACTTTTATTTCTAAAGTTTTACATATTGAGGGTTTAAAACATAACGTAGTTAATACATCTCAATTATGTGATGATGAAATTGAAGTCAAATTTCAAAATGATATGTGTTTAGTATTTAGTGATTATTCTTTATTATTTTATGCCTATCAAAAGGAAAATATTTATACTATTGATTTTACTAAACTAATTATTCAACATGTTAATTTTCTGAATGTTATGAAAAGTGATAGCATCCTTTGGCATTGATGATTAGGTAATGTTAGTTTCAAAATGTTAATATGATCTCTAAAAATTAGAATTTTCAACAACTACCTTCTATTAAGAAAGAAAAACTTCATGTTTATGATGCTTGCATGAAAGGGAAAGAATGTAAACTTTGATATAGACCCATCAACCATATAAGTACTAGTAGACCTTTATAATTATTTCATCTTGATCTATTTGGGCATACTCACTTTTTTAGCATTTAATTAAACAAATATACTTTAGTTATTATTGATGACTATAATAGATTTACATGAGTTTATTTTCATGTACATAAGAATGATACTTTATCTAGATTTACTTGGTTTTGTAATTTAGTTCAAAATGGAAATGGTTGTATGATTGTTTATATTTGTTGTGATAAAAGAGGTGAATTTCATAATTCATAATTTTATTTTTTTTGTGAAAAATGGTCATTTTTATAAATGTTATGCTCTTAGAACACCACAAAAAATGGTGTTGTAGAACAAAAAAATAGAACTCCTATAGAAATTGTCAGAACTATGTTAAGTGAATATAATTTGACTAGATATTTTTGGTTAATGCCGTTTTTATTGATTATTATATATCAAGTAGAATTCTTGTTAGAACTCTATTGAAGAAAACGTCTTATGAATTGTTTGAAGCTAAAAATCACAAAGTTGGTTATTTTAAGGGTTTTGATTGTAAATTTTTTATTTGAATTTGAAGGGTAATTTAGATAAATTTGATGCTATAGGGGATGAAAGTATTTTTCTTGGTTATTCTAATAATAATAAGTCTTATACAGTTTATAATAACCAAAAATCTCTTTTTTTTGAATTTTTTGAAAGCCACTTTATGGTAGTGGTAAACCGTACATTAGGATTACAAAATTCAAATTTTTGGATTCAAAATTCAAAATTTATACCAAACAAGATCTAGGAATTCAAAATAAAGTGATCCTCAATTCCAACCAAATCGTCACCTCAAAGGCCGCGAGATCCACTGCGTGGGATGAGGACATGCCTGTCAAGTTGCATCCAAATAGTCACCACCATCATCACATCACCTAAGGCATCGTCCCTTCACCATCATCCCCTCTCCAAGTTCTGTCGTCATGAACTCCACTGGTCGTCGGCCAGAGGAGCCGCCGACCTGTATCAGTACCATGAGAACATAAACACCAAAAAATCGATGAAGGAAGAAATCCCATATGCCTCCACCCCACCGTTCTCATCACCAAATGAACTCGACAACATTATGTCACTGACTTTACAACATCACAATCAACACTAAAATTTTTACCTCAAAACATCACCACATACCACCGTCGAACGGAGAAAACTATTGAGGGACACCAACCAATGTTGCCACCGTCGCCACTGTCTCATATTCAAGCCACCAACAATCAACACTAAATAATGAAACCATAACCGTAAATCATGAACCACCATCGAGGAAGAACAAAAAAGATAAATGAAACTGGGGTAGTAGCCCTAAACGAAACTGAATCAAGAGGAAACTGGGAATAAAACCCGAACAAGGGAAAAAAAGAAGGCCGACCTGGGGGACTCCGCGACCGCCGAACCGCAAGTCCCAAAACCCCTGTGTATCTATCACTCTAAATCTGACCTAGAGAGGAGCGGTGGAATGCTAGGTCAGATCAAGGTGAGATGGCCGAGTAAGAATCCCTGAGAAGAAACCCTATGAAGAAATCCCAACAACAAAAGGATGAAACTGGAAGATTCTTAGATATCATCATGTTGACATTGTTATTTGAAATATTTATTATTGAATTAAAACTAGAAATTTTGTTTTGAAATTTTGTGCTAATTCTCCTTTTATTTCTGATTTTGTTCCTAATAATGTTGATGATGCTTTGAATGAATCTAATTGTATTGTTTCTATGCATGATGAACTCAGTCAATTTTCTCATAATAATTTTGGTCCTTTTTTGAACCCTCATTAGATAAGAATGTTATTAGAACTAAATGTATATTTAGAAATAGGATGGATGAATATTAACACGTTGTTATGAATAATGCATGACTTGTTGCTCAAGGTTATTTTCAAGAATAAGATTCCAACCAGATCCTAAAGATATCACTTGAAGGCTGTCAAATGTATTATTAGATATGTTTAAGGAACATTTAATTTTGGATTATTTTATTCTAGACAAAATTGTTTTGATTTGATTAGTTACTTGGAATCTAATTTTTGAGTATGTAGACTTGATAGAAAAAGTACCCCAGGTATGTTTCATTTTCTCAGTACGAATTTAGTTTCTTGGAGTTAAAAAAAATAAAACTTTGTTGATTTATTAACTGCTAAAATTGAGTATATATCTGTTCCATCTTGTTTCTATCAATCTTTATGGATTAAACATTGTTTGACTATGATATTAATTTTTAAAAGATACCCATTTATTAAGATAATTCTTAGACCATTTCTATTTTAAAGAACCGTTTAATGGATTCTAGAACTAAACATATAGACAAGAACCTTCATTTTCTTCACGATTATGTTAATAAATGTGATATTATTCTTGAATATATTCCAAATGGTGGATATTTTTACCAAATCATTGGATTTTGAAAAATTTTAGAAAATTAAATTTGAGCTTCAGATGCAAGAAATTTAGTCTGGAAATATTATTTTAGATTGTTATTTTCTTCACTTAACATGAATTTATTAAGGGGGAGCATTTTGATTTGAAAATGAAGTTTTTTTTGCTTTTATTTTTAAATCTTATTTTTTTTTATTTCTTAAAATTATTTTTTTTGGAAAATTTCAAAAAGGGGGAGAACTTTATAAAATATTGTTTCTATTTTATAATTATAAAAATGGAGGAGCTTTTCATTCTTTCTTTATTTTATGTTTTGAATATTAAAATTCCTCATAATATTTTTTATGTTAATCATAATTTCCGAAAATCTATTTTACTAGCTCAGTTTTCAGTTTATAGTTTGCTTATGTCATTAAATTATAACATGAGTTTCTTAGCTCATTTTTCAAGTAACTTGTTGCTTTGGAAAGCTAAGATATTTATCTATATTTCATTCAACTGAATGAAAGGATGAAATTTCCATTAAATTATCCAACATCGACTGAGGTTCTCAAATATTTCAGTGATTTTTTTTCAAAACATTTCAGTGTTTTTTTCTATATATTTCCAATTATATATGTTATTATTTTTTGTGGATATCACTTGATATAGTATTCAGAATGAGGGGTTATTTGATCCATTAGTTATATTTTTGATTTAAATATATTTAAGTTAACTAAACCCATTTCTGAATCGAATGTTTAGAATGTCTAAAAAACCTCCGAACCTTATGATGTACTTTATGAAGTTTCTGTATGATGTATTTTATAAAGATACCACATGATGTATTTTATAAAGTTATCATATGATGTATTTTGTGATGTTACTGCATGGATTAATATCAAACCTACCACATGATGGGATCTAAAGTAACCACACGAGTTAAGTTTTAACATACCATAAGTGTTTTTTCAAGTTACCACATGAGGCTTGAAGTGATTGTGTGAACCCTCTACTCTCATCCAACCCACCAGAAGTGTTTTCTTCAACCTATCACATGAAGTATTTAACTTTATGTAAATTAAGACCTGGTGTGAGGCCTTGCACCCACCATGTACCACCTCCGATTTCAGGTGCATGGCCCTTTATTCATGTATTCCGAGTCTATATAATGTTCGGGTTATTTTTTTGGATATTTTGATGTGTTTTTGTCATGTTTTTAAGGATTTTGAGGAGGTTCATGGTTAGTAGAAACCATACAACATCTTCTAGAAACCTTGTAAAGGAAGATAGTTGAAAATAGGTAGGTGGATGGTTGGTGCACAGTTTGGCCAGACCCTGTGAGTGCCTAGGAGAAGCCGTGCTACTTAAAACAGAGGGAAAATCATGGCTAGTGCATGGTTTGTGTAACAGTGTGATCCAACCGTGCAAGGGTCTAGCTTGAGAAAATAACACCACATGGTTGGTGCATGAATTTCCAATCCGTGTGTCCTAACTATGTGGCGTATAGTTGGGACCACATAAAATGTGGGTCTAATCCGAATTAATCCCCCAAAGACTCATTAATCCCCTATCCTCTTAATAACATGAATTACTTTTACTCCCAAGGCTTGAGATACATTTCAGATTGATATGAAAGAGATTCCTAGGCAAATCAATCTTTGTTGGCTGCCGAAATTCATCGATAAGTCATAGTTCTTCATAGTTATTCTTAGATCTATCCTTCTTCTCTCTCCTACAATCATAGATCAAATCAATGGTGGATATATTCATGTTCCTTGATAGGAATATTGATTTTTTATCATTGAATTGATTGAAGTAATGGAGATCCATGTCTAGATCTAAATAATCATTTTTCCATTCTTCATTTTCTCCAACCATTATGAGGTAGGTGGCTTCTCTCTTATCTCCACTTGACTTAAAACTTGAAGTCTTAGTTCTAATTAAATGATTTTCTTGAAATTCTTGTGAAATACTTGTGTGATTATTTATGGAAATCTTGTTTTGGTAATTGGTTGGAATTTATGGAAAGTTGATTGGTTTTTGGAAAAACCCCTTTGTTTATAATTTTAAAATGATGATTTTAAAATTATGGTTTGGTTTTGATGCATGTAAAGTATTTTTTGAAATTATTTAAAGAAATAAATGTTTGTTTGGAATGTATTGACATGATTTTGGTATAACTACCTAGGTGTGTGTTGAGTGGGATGGATAATGGTCATGAAATACCACCATTAAAGTGGGACAGAGTATGGATGTAAAGTTCTACCATCAATGATAACACTAAGATCGAGTGTGTGTGGATGGTCATCTGTATGTACATGGAACGAGTATGAAAAATAAATTGAGGAATGGTTTAAAGGAATTGTTTTATCTCTTTCCATGAAAAAAATGTTTACAAATTTGATGTAAACTGTTTTTACCTCTTAAAACTGTTTTATATAAATTGTGCTAACAAGTTTTTTCCTAGTGATGTGAGTTGGAAATTCATTGGTGCAATCCTATAGAGTTTAGATTCACACCCTGATTGGGCACTATTTTTCATTTACAGATGTCATCTATTGAGGCATAAGTAAATGCAATTTATCATAGTTCTTTAGTGACACTTATTTATAACTTGGGTATGATATGTGGAGTTAGAGATTAGAGCGGGTTGGGTGTTGCTGGTTGACATCACTTGGGAGTTTTGAGTTTTGTATCCTTTTAGTTCTCTTTATGTATGACTTTTGGTTTCCGATTGTACTCTAATATGGTTTATTATTTTGGATATGTTTTGTGTTTCATTTTGTACTCATGCATCATATAGAGGTTTGGTTGGTTATTGTTTATATAGTTTGAATGTTTTATATTTCAAGAGAAAATCACCCCTCAGATCTTTTGGAGGCCCTTTGCATTTATTTCTAGCCTTTGGTGTATTAGGGATGTCATGTAAGGCCTAATAGCATACCCATCACTTCTCATGCCAATGAGGAGGGGTGTGATGTTACAAATGATATCATCTTTGTTCGGTTCTTGAGTTGGAAATGGTATTAGCCTTGCTCAATCTGTCTTTATTTTTAGGAAAAATGATATCATTATTTTTTAGTACTTGTGTTAGGTTAATAGGCTGGAGATAGGACCGTTGAAACTTGGAACAAATTGCATAAAAATACATAGATAAACTTTTTATGTTGAACTTAAAGTTACCAGCGTGTTTGGGTACATATGTGTTTGGAGACACTTCTAGGAGTATAGTTAAGTCATCATCATGGGTTTAGCTGATGAGAGTTTCATGACATGCATTGATAGTAAAACTTCCCAATAGGACCACATTTTTTATTCTAATATTAATGGTCTATAAAATCGAAAAAATGTTGATTTTTTAAAATAGTGATAATGACTGATTTTGAAAAGAATGGTTTTAGTATTTTCAAAAATGGTTGAAATGTTGATGATGGTTGAATTGTGGAAATCTATTTTGTTCTATGTGTTAATTTGATAAATTGAAATTTATAAGCCTTCAGTATCTATTGAGTAAGACTAAACATAGTTTTATTTTGGTTAAAGTGAATGACACTGGGTAGGCATTGCAGAAATCAACAGGAAGAGGTTGCTGAAATTGTGGTTTCACCTGAGCCACACGTGAACCAACAGCTGGTCCAAATCATTTTTTAATATTTTCAAGATATGGGTATGGGTGATAAGAATGATGGAACTCAGAATGTGTACCATTCAATTTAGTTCCAAATGTAGAATCCACCCATCTTTTCGGGGGATTCCGAACCATAAAAAGCAGAAGTCTGGAAGAATCAGAGAAATTGAGTTTTCAATTTCATCAGGACCCTGATAGAGCTAAAAGTAATGTTAGCAATGTATATACTGGAGGATTTGGATTTCTAGTTGTAGAAATTAGTAGTTCTGGATAAATTGGAATAGGGTATAACATGGGATAATTTTGAAGAATTGTTTAACAAGAAATCCTATCTTCACACCTTTCATATTTCTAGAACAATAGACTTCTTCAGTTTGAAGAAATAGAACCTCACAGTGATAGATTACATGACTAAATTTATAAATTTAGACTGTTTTTCCTTTGAAGTTTCTATAAGTGAATTATTGAAGGAATTTTTTTTGAGTCCGGGTTGATTCTAGATATTCACTCAAAGATTTATATTTTTTTTATAACGGATTATACATAAATGGTCAATAGAGTGTTTGTATCATAAAAGTATATATCAGAAAATATGGTTGTGGGGAGCATGTTTATTCCTAGGGGAACATGTAAGAACTCTATTGTTGGGAACAAGTAAAATAGGGACACCTACTTTCAGAGTGGTGGGACACCTTATAATCATACCATGTGATTGGTAAAAATTCCTGTTCAACCCAAAAGTATGCTGGGCTGTTCTCAATGTGCTTCACTTGATCAGATCAAATAATAATGTACGACACCATCCAATTACAACCTGATGGGACATCATCAGTGATATTATCGTAGTGCTCCAAGGATGGGTGGTAGAGACACATCTCATGTTTCATAGGCATCTTACACTTCGACGATATGAGTGCAGTAGAATAACTCCTGTAATCAGAATAGAGTAATCCAAAGTGATTGCAGGAACACTATGAATCCTTGACCAGTGAAATCTAATCATGGTAACAAAGAGAAAAATACAGCGAGTAAGTAATTTTATGGAGCTGAGCAAGTGAATTTAGATGATTAATCGAGTCCTTCAATTGCGAGAGGAATTATTCTTTTGAATTCTACCGTTATGAAATCATTGTTTGATACAAGAATATACCACCCATTTATTACTTTTCTTTTTTTGATCATATAGATTTTCATGTTGAGATGATACCTTATGTTTTGAAACATCAAACTCCTCTTGGAAAAATAATGTATCGAGCCTCTATGTGAAAATCATGTTCTATAACAATCAATAGGGAGTAATTGGTTTGGGATTTATCTATTTTATAGAGAGATGTTTATGACTTGATTATGGGTATGGAATGGTTGAAATCGTTCAAATCTCACATCAACTATTTTTTCCAAAAGTTTAGTTTCACATCCCTGGATAGTATTGATCATATCTTTATAGGTTATTGGGATGTAATGGAAAGTAGAGAAGGAATTTTGGCACTGGGGGTCAAAACCATTTCTTATCATTTTAAGTGCTTACCTTGGAATCTATGGATGAAATTGGGAAGATAGATTTTTCAACTATTGTTGACCATTTTACTGACTTTCCCCCCAACAATATCTTAGGGTTTTCACCCAAAAGAGAAGTGATTTTTATAGCTGGCCTTCTATATGGGACTAATTCTATATCAATTTCATCTTATCAGATGGAACCAACATAATTGAAGGAATTGAAAGTTTAGTTGGAAGGGTTGGAATTAAAAGGTTTCATTTGAACAAGCACGTCACCATCTGTAGCATCAATTATTTTTGTACAAAATGCAGGTGGAACTCTTATAATTAACATGGATTATCATAAGATTAAACAAGTTATAATAAATAATCAATACATTCTTCGATGCATTGATGATATGTTTGATCAATTGAGGGGAGCCCAGTGGTTCTCTAAAATTGAATTACATTTGGGATATCACTAACTGTGAGTTTGGAAGGAGAATATTCCAAATATAACTTTTATAAGAAGATATTACCATTATTATATGTGGTTATACCTTTTGTATTACAAATACACTAGCCATATTTATGGCATTGATGAATCAACTCTTTTAGAGGTATCCGTATTCCTTTGTAGTAGTGTTTGTTGATGATATACTGATGCATTCTAGGACCAAAGCAGATCATGAACAATACTTGGATATATTTTTGGGTATATTGAAGGAACATCGTTTGTATGATAAGTTATCAAAGTGTTATTTATAGATAGAAGAGGCGTGTTTCCTCGGCCATGCCATTTATGAATAAAGAGTTTCAGTGATTTTTAAATGATAGAAGCATTTATCTCTTGGAAACTTCCAAATAATTTCTTTGAGATACATAGTTTCCTTGGATTACTAGGATAATACAAATGTTTTGTACACATTTTTTCACATTTGGCATCACCAATGATAGCTTTTATGATTAAAGGCATTCCTTTCCAATGGAATGAGGAATTATAGAAATCATTTCAAGAACCTAAGGTTGTACTTACATCAACTCCTATCCTCATGTTTCCAAATTCTGGATAGGGATATGTATTCTATTATGATGCATCAGGATCTAGGTTGGGTTCTGTTCTCATGCATGGGGATCATGTTGTTGCTTGTGGTTCATGACCATTATGGTTGCATGAGATGAACTACCCAACACATGATTTGGAATTGGCTACGGTGGTCAATGCTTCAATGACATAGCATCATTATCTATTTGGTGATAAATTCATAGTGTTTATGGATCATAATAATTTGAAACACATTTTCTCATATAGATACTTAAATTTCACGCATCATAGATGGATGAAGTATGTGTAGATGCTTGACTTTGACTTGATGTATACACCGGGAAAACGGAACTCTGTGGTAGATGCATTGAGAAAGAATTCAAATTCTTAGTTGGCTAAAGATACTTCAGACCAGTTGCAACATCCCAAGATTTTATTGTATTTATATTTTAAATAAATTTAATCTCTTTGATTGCTTATATTGCATGAAACACCTAACATAAATGAACAATAAAATATTATTAAGTGATCATTTTAAACTAGCCAATAAATTTGAGGGAATGAATAGTATTAACCATATTACGAAACTTATAATTTTTATATTCATTTTTAATGTATTAATAAATTATTTTTGAATAATAACTTTATTTTTAGTAAAGTGATTTTATTCTTCGAAAATATGTTTTCTTCAAATATGGTTTTCTTGAATTTTATGAGTGAATATTTTAATCAATTTATGGAACTTCTATAAATTTTATTTTATAAATATAATATCATTTTTTAAAATCATAAAATTAAAATTATCTTAGTATTAATTTTTGGTATTTTTCTCAAAAGATTGATTTTTTAGTGAATAGTGAAAATACAGACTTTTATAGAACAATTAATTAATTTATATTTAAAAGTAAATTTATGATTTGAATTTGATCTCAATTTAAATTAGGTATTATTTAGTTATATATAATATAATTAGTCACATTTTAATCATCTTTATAACTATTTTTTGATACAAGTACATTTTTGGGCTTAAAAATGCATTTTTATAAGAAAACTGTTTTATGTTGCATTTTGAGGGATTAATTTTAAAATAAATTCTTCAAGTTATGTGTTTTGAATTTTAAAAAATTGATTCCATATTTTTATTTTGTAGGTCAAATTTAGTAAGAATTCCCATTTTAATTTTGGCCAATATGAATATTAACCATGGTAATTTTTGTTACCACAGTAAATGATAAATTGCGTAATTTAGGTTAAAAATAAAATGATAAGAATCATAAATGACCCAAAAACTTGAATAAATATTATTGGATGAGTAAAATTCGTCCATAATAATTTATGTTTCTAGGTATATAACCATTTTTTTTCCATTTTAATGAGATTATGATGTTTATGTAGGTTCCGGGCGCAGCGGAAGCGCGTTGGTGGGTTTGACCAACTTTAATTTTAACGTTAAGCAACGTTCAATCCGAGATCCGTCACGATTTGAAACACCGAATCTTTGGAATAGAATGAAGAATGAAAAAAATTAAGAGGGAATCCCAGAACCATAGAGATAGGATCATCATATGTTGGTTATAATTAATTTAATTAATTCACAAGAATTACCTTGGTGGAATTCTTTCTTCGTCGATGTCTCTGGTCACGATCCTGTGATCCGTCGTTGCGTCGTAGAATCCAAGTGTAGGATTCCACTAGCAGTGATCCAAACATGTGCCACGTATCTCTGGATGTCGCTGAAGGGATCTTCGGGTTCTAGTACGGAAGAACCTTCGCTTGCGATGTCCGCCTTCTATCGCCTTGGTCTCTTGGTCTTGAGAGCATTCTTGGAGGAAGGAGTTCTTTTGGCCGTGAAAAAATTCTCCAGAATTGTTGTGCACAACGATTGATTGGAAAATTGTTGGGGTTGTGAGGATATTTATAATCAGGTTTGAGGTTATAGAGGTATGACAATAAATAAATGCGTTACACATTTTATTTATTTCATTAACTCTTATTTAAAACCCCCATGTCGAATTATTAATTCCTTGACATGCGCCCACACTGATTATAATTAATATCACAATAATGATATTATTTCCTCAAAATCATGACTAGAAAAACCACACACCGTGTAATAATTAATATACAGTGTGTACTTGTTTTTCCTTAAAACTACACGGCGTGTATATTTAATATAAACGACGTGTACTTTTATTTTCCACTTTCCTTTATTTCCTCCACCATATTTATTAGTCCTTGAGTAATGGCTATTTATTTCTTAAATAAATGTACCTTTATTACTCGCTAATAAATGTATTATTTCACCCACAATATATTCTCTCGAATAACTAGTGTTGAAATAAATGCGATCAAGCATCCTTAATTAATTATTAAACCACAGTCGGGAATAATCGTTATTTAACTTGTTAAATTAATATTTAACTGAGAAACATGGACACACTTACTGTGTGACCCTTTATGCATCTTTCTAAGTGGAATTAGGCAGAGCCTACCTAAAGTCCAAGGTTAGCGTCTAGCAACACGCCAAGGCACCCATAGATAAAGAAGTTAATGCCACAATGACGTGTCACCTCCTATGAACGTTTACTGTGTAATATAATCCCTTTGCCTCGATATCTCGAATCAAGCGGGTTGCATTCTAGTGCCATCAACCCATGTGCTCGATTATTATTTCTTTGAATTTCTGGAATTGAACTCGCACATACTTTACCATGGCCATGGATTTATTTAGGCTATATCAATTCCATTAAAGGGCCTGAGATATCTACTTCCGTTATGGAATAGAAGGGACAAATCCTTTCTCACATTATCTATTAATGCGGTATTACTCGTGACACACCCAACGTATCCTACCTCACTGTGAACAGTGTGTCGTCACAGTTTTTGTCAATACATCTAAGTGCGCAAGTTGTAATACCCATTAATATTAATCTTAAAGTCTAAGGACCAATACACACGTCTGTAGATAGGAACATCCAATGACACTATGAAATGTGGATTTCCTACTATTGGGTCTCGTTCTCATAATATCCTCCTAGATATTACCAAGGGCGCACACCATGATAAGGTGCCTCAAAGTTTTATGAGTCCTCACCCCTAATGGCCTGTATTATTTGTGTCCCTCAAATAACATCATCCTTCCATAGAACATATATTCAAGAACAGTGTTATGGAACTTCCAGGTTCTCATCATGGTAGGGATCCGCTATGACCCATTAATGAAATAGTTGTCCTTAGGACATTATCACATGCATTGTCACGCAGAAGAACAATCAAGATGTGATAAGGAATTTATTAATGAATAGAGTACAAAGTAGTTGGTTCTAGGCCACCAAATCCAACAGTTTATAATATTTTATTTAATGAAAAGTAGAAGATGTGATAATCATGTTTTTAATAAGTATGAAAATTTTAATATGGTGTTATCTAGAATATATGTTCGATTATAAATATTATTTTGGAATCTAAAATATTTTAATACATCACTGTAACTTATTTTTAAATTTTAGTGAATAAATAGTTATCTTAAATGATTACACAATGATGATGTAAAAATTATTCAATTAATGGAAAAATCAAATAAATGATATTAAAAATATTAAAATTAATATAATTTGAATTAATTAAGGTTATACACGAATTTTATTGATGAATATGACATATTAGTGATATATTAAAACATTTGGTTCAAAGATATCTTATTTTATTGATATTATTAAATTCAAAGCAATGAATAGTATTAAAATTGAAAATAATGATATTTCATGAATATAATATTTTATTTAATTATTTTAAAATAATAAAAATATTAAATAATAAAAAAGGGGATAATAGTGTTAAATGTTTTACCCTATTCATTTATAGTCCATTTTGAAGCATTTGGATCTAAAATAGTCTTATTATATTTTAATATTTTGAGAAAATACAAAAGTACCCCCACCCCAATTATAAAAGGGAACCTTCTATTTCACTTATTTTCACCATGTTGAGAAATAATTCTCCATAAAACCCTACTCATTTGTTTTACCAACTTTCTTATACATGTTATGGAGGCTCTGGTCTCCTCAAGAGACCAACCTTAAGTCCCTTAAGAAAGGATATAAAAGAAGTTTTCTAATGAAGTGGTAATCATCTTTACCAACTCTTTAAAGTTTATTTATATTTCTACTTCCTCTTCATGTGTTATTTCCATACTAAATTAATAACTTCAATATCATCTATATACTGAGATGTTATTATGATTATTAGACAATCATAGTCCACCTTTTATCCATCCTATGAAAAATGAAATCAATGCACGTGCATACGTATGCCTTAATGTCTCCATACAATTGTGTATTTTGTTTTCAACGCCAATTTACTCGGATGATTATAAATACGGAAGTAATGAATTTATATTATATATATAAAATAATATTTATTTTTAAAGGTTAATTATTCTTTACCATTCTTTTTTTCCATCCATCGAGAAATTAAAATAGCGTTCATGCGTACATACGACCTACCATCTCAATAAACAATGTAACTCATTTTTATATCTCTATATTTATGGATTAATATATATATATATATATATATATATATTTAATATAAAAGAGATTTAAACCATAAATAATATTCTTTATATTATGGAACATTGAAAAAGTATAAGGGTTGGAACTACCGAATCAAAACATCCATGAAAAAAATTACGAGTTACCACATGAAACAGTGATTTTAACAATGAATTAATAATAAATTGGTGATAACATATTATAAAAAAATAATATTTTTTATGATATATATGAATATGTTTTTTGAATATATGTATATTAAATCTATATTTATTATCCAGGAGATACAAACACATAAAATGGATGTCCAACCTCATGTATGATATTTTCATCCCACTTTTAATTCTGTGGGACACATGGCTTATTCACCACTTATTTATTTTGTGTGTTGTATATAATGAAACTTTTATATATTATATTATGAATCTATTTTTCTTCATGGTATTCAAAGTTTACATTTGATGTTATTTCTTTCATTAGGAATATAATTCAAAAGACACCCAAGTGGTAAGGGTTTATTTCCCAATCTTATCATTCAATATTATTTAGTTTCAAGACCCCACTAGGAAATATTTATCTTCCATGTCCATGTTTTCTAAAAATATACTAAAAATTGTTTTTAATATTTTACAATGACTATTTAAAGTCAGTTTTACCCTTTTTTTACTTTTTACAAAATGTTTTAAAATAAATATTCCCGTCCTTTTTCAAACAACGCACTTTATGTATTTTCTTAAAAAAGCATGAAAAAAATGTTTTTTGAACTTATAAAGAATTAAAATTCCCATCCTTCATGAAACTTTAATGATTTGATGCTTCCATTACATGTTTACAAGTTTATTTTCAAAGAAAATAGTTTACTTCTTATTTGCACTGTCTCTTTTTAAAAGTGAATTTCACAGTGAAAAAGACAATTTCCACAAAAATGATTTTAATTATATTTTTTATGGTAGTTTTATTCATTAATGAAAACAACCATTTTATTTGACTTATTCTACACTAGGTATATGTTTGAATGATACCATTTTTTGAAACATTCACTTACTTGTGATCATTGGATAGTTCATTTCTCTTAAATATCCATATTCTTGTATCATGTATATGATTATATCCTAAACTGTACACAATTTTTGCATAAAGTGATTACTTTGAAAGTGTTTTGATTAACTGGGAATATTGATAAATCCATATTCATTACTCAATACACATATTTGTTTGATAAGTCGCGATGTTTATGAATTAAATCAATTATTCAATATATGAGGTATGATTTGGACATGAAATACATGAGTGGGGCCTGGTTATAGATATCCACTTGATGCATCAATAGGCCTCATGAGACAAATCAGTTGGTCAGGCCTGATGGGTTTGTACCTAGTAGTTTTAAACTATCTTGTGAAAATTTTTAAATGTAGAGGTAATTTTTTCCAAACTAGATCGGTTTGTATCCAATAGTTTTAAACCATCCTGTGAAAGGTTTTAATGGTAAAGGTACCATGATGCCTGAGATCATGGAATACAATAATTAAGAATTTCCTTCATTAAGATTTTAGTTGTTATTATCCATGATATTTTCACTATGATATTATCTCTTGATGTATTTTATTCTCAGTTATTGATTAAATGGCATGTGTGTTTAGTAATTTACCTTGAAATATTGATTATTCCATACCCTATAAATATAGTTAAGTTGTTTATATTTAATGTGTTCTTAGTTATTTACCTTTCCATATTGATTATGTCCTATCTTATCAAGATTGTAATTTTTTTAAATGGCATGTGTGTTCAGTTTTTTACCTTACCATGTTGAATATTCTTATTGATTTATGATAGATTCTGTTGTACATCACCATTAATAAGAATTTTATCCCACCCTTATTTTGTTTACTTTACCTAGGAATCCGTGAATATTTTTATTATTATTATGTAAGGATATGTTAGTGGGAATAATGTTATTATCAAAAAAAATTATGTTGTAATTTGTGATTTCAAATGTAATATAGGAATCAAGTATGTATCTAGTTTAACATGACTAATAAACTATTCATTCCTTCAGGATAAAATTCCTTGTATCTTATAACAATGTAATTAATTAAACACCAACTCTAGGCTACTGTGGTCAGGGTATTTATAGTTTATATCAGAGAAATTTTAGTACAAACCTTTGGAACTAGATTTAGGAACTCATAGATTAGGGAATATAACCCTATGACTGGCTTTGAGGGTAAGTCTAAGTATAGGATAACATCATATAGATATGGTTGTGACCATGGATAACCTAGTATAAACATAAGGACTCATAGTATAAGAAGAAGGTGTCATGATTTAGATATCATATGAAGAAAATTTCATGATTATTTGATAAATCATTCTGATCATTGTAGTTTTATGTTTACACTTTTCATTTTGGTTTTAGAAAATGGTAAGAACCAAAAGAAACTTGTTTAAAATTTAATGTGATAGATAATGTGAAGAATAAGTATTTCACCAATGGTATTATGGTTAGAAGAATCATGAAACGTCTAAGGAATTGTGTTAATTTTGGAAGCATATATGTTTTCATTAACTTAAGAGTTATAGACACCATCAAGGGTTTATGAGTTTAATGCTGGTCATAAGTTAAAATTCATAAATATACTTTTTGAGGTTTTATGTAATGGGATTTAATCAAGATTAAGGATATATTGGGAGACATTTTACGAAATAAAACCCATTAGTTTAGTATTAGTGATAAAGTTATTTAAGGAATAATTTATTTACATTTTGTGGACATAAGTTTAAAGGTAAGTATAGCCTTTAGGGTTTTTATGATCTTAGATTTTATAGTAATTATGGGTTATTATATTTTTGGGAATGCAAAATGAAATGTATGAGATAACATTTGAGGTTAAAACATTACATTAATTTTGAATATATTAATGTTATTAATCAATTTATTTGTAAATTTTATAAGGATTATATTAATATAGTTTTAGAAAAAGGACAACCCCTAGGTCAAGTGATAACCCAATGGATTCGGTAAGGCCACAAGGTTTGATCCCACAACCAAAGGGAGACAAAGGTGCAATTCCTACCACTGACCTAAGTGATGTCCCGATGAGCATGATATTTTCTTTTTAGTTAAATGATTTGATTGATAAAGGATAAGTTCATTTTGGGAACCCTATATGATTAAGGTAAATAGAATATTCTGAAATTTTATTTGATGAATAAAGGTGTAATTTTCTTTAACAAGAATATATGATTTTAATTCGGATTTATGGAGATTTTTGTTATTTATGGAAATGGTTAATGTATCTTGGAGATTACATGCTTAAGATGTGCACATTTTTGGAGATAATTATTAAATTTATCTTAAAAGACTATGTGATCAAATATTTTTTATTTTTGGGTTTCAATATTAGGATGAAATATTTTTTGATGAATTTAAAGGATACTTATTTATTGAATGATCTAAGTTAAATTTTTGGTATTATTATTGAATTTTGGGAGATTAATGTAGTTTTCCTCACACGATGGTTTAATAATTTTGGGAATTATCTAACCATATTTGTTTTTGTCCATGTCTAAATAATTGAGGAATATATTGTTTTTATTTTGTGGAATTTTTGATCTGTAGAAGTTGATTCTAGTTATTCAAGAATAAAAAGAATCATACACATTATTTGGTGAAAAGACGAGTTTGTGATGGAAATTGATTAATGGATGAAAGTCTACTTTCTGAGTAAGTATATTTCCATATGATCTTAATCTAGATAGTAAAATAATTCCTCAATTATAGGAAAAATATTTTGGAACAAAAATGTTATCCGTTTAATTTTTTTACTGAGAAATCAATGGCCTTTTAACCCATCATAGATTTACAGTTTTGTGATGGTTAAATTTCTCAAGGCCATGTACTCTATTACTCTACATCAGCCCTTTGGAGTTTGTTTTATCTTCCATATCAATGTTTTAACTTCCCAATTATGTCCCCCTATATGGAATCCAATTATGTGATGACCTTCATACTTCCCTTTTTCTCTTTTTAAGAGAATGTTTTATTAACCCTATTTATGATGTGAGATTTCCAAAAAGGTATTTTCAAATGTCAAACCCTTGAATACCAATCCCAAGTTAAAATTGTGAGTATGAAATTTATTTAAGGAGGATAGAATGTAACACCTAAAATTTTTACAATATGTATCTTTTTAAATAATTTTAATCTCTTCGATAACTTACGTTGTACGCAACACTCTACTTAAATGAACAATAGATATTATTATGTGATCGTTATAACCCAAAAATTAAATTAGAGGGAATGAACAGTATTAACCACAATAAAAATTATATTATTATACTATTTATTTTTAATTTATTTATAAATTATTTGTTAATAAGAACTTTATTTTTAGTAAAGTCATTTAATTCTTAAAATATACATTTTCTTCAAAAATGGATTTCTTTCTTTTTATGAGTGACTATTATAATCAATTTTTGGAACTTCTACGAATTTTATTTTATAAATATAATATATTTTTTTGAAATAATATCATTAAAATTATCTTAGTATGAATTTTTGAGATTTTTCTAAAAAGATTGATTTTCTAGTGAATTGTGAAAATACATACTTTTAAAAAACGGTCTATTTCATTATATTAAAAATTAACTTTATGATTTTAATTTTATATCAAATTAAATTAGGTACTATTTACTTATATATAATATAATTAATGAAATTTTAGTCATCCTTATAACTAATTCTTGGTATAAGTACATTTTTGGCTTAAAAATGCATTTTCTAAGAAAACTATTTTTCATTGCGTTTTGTGGGATTAATTTTAAAATAAATTCTAAAACATTTATGTTTTGAATTTTGAAAAATTGATGCAATATTTTTTAATTCAGTAGATACTAATTTATCAAATATTACTCTTTTATTTTTGGCTAATATGAATAGTATCCTTGGTAATTATTGTTACCACAATAAATGGTAAATTGGTTAATTTAGGTTAAAAATAAAATGATATAAACCATAAAATGACCCAAAAATATAAATAAATCTTATTGTATGAGTAAAATTAAATAATATTCATTTATGGTTTGGTTATTGGGCCATTTATGGCCATTTTAATGAGATTATGATGTTTATAATATTTTATTTAATGGAAAGTCAAAGATTTCATATTCATGTTTTTAATAACCATAACATTTTTAATATGGTGTTATCCTAAAGGTATGTTCTAATATAAATATTATTTTTAAATATAAAATATTTATCTACATCATGGTAATTTATTCTTAGTTTTTAGTGAATAAATAATTACTTTAAATGATTATACACGATGTTGGAGTAATTATTCAATTATATGAAAAATCAAATAAATAATATTACAAATATTAAAATTAATATAATTTGAATTCATTAAGGTTATACATGAATTTTATAGATTCATATATTATATTAGGGATGTATTAAATTTTTTTTGAAGTTATCTTGTTTTATTTGTATTCTTATCGTCAAAGTAATGAATAGTATCAAAATTGACAATAATGAAACTTCATGAATATAATATTTTATTAAAATATTTAAAAATCATAAAAATATGAAATAATAATAAGTGGGATATCATATTGTCTAAATTTTAATTAAAAAATTATTTATAGTCTATTTTCAATCATTTAGATCAATAACATTCTTATTATATTTTAATATTTTGAGAAATTAAAAAAAGTGCCCCTACTTCAATTATAATAGGGAACCTTCACTTTCATTTATTTTCAAAACTTTGAGCCATATAGATCCACCAAACCCTGACTATTTATCTTTAAAACTTTCTTATACATGTTATTTATGTGATGGTTTCCTCAAAAGAGAATCATTAAGCCCCTTATGAGCGGATCTAAAGGAAGTCCGCCGAAGAAGAGGTAATTGTCTTTAAAAAATCATTCAAGTTTATTTCTTCTTCTACTTCCTATTCGTGTTCTGTTTCCATAATAAATTAATAACATCAGTATTATATATATAATTATATGTTATTATTTTTATTGGATAACCATATTATACCTTTTATCCGTCCAATGAAAATGAAAGCTCCACACGTGCATAAGTACAACTTATTGTCTCCATATAGTGGTGTAATTTGTTTTTCATCACCACTTTACTTGGATGGTTATAAATATAGAATTAATGAATTTATAATATATGTATATAACATAATAATTATTGTGTAAATTTTATTTATTATTTACCATTATTTCGTTCCATCTATCAAAAAAATGAAAACAACTTTCATGTGTACGTATGGCCTACCGTCTCTATGAATAGTGTAATTCATTTTTATTTCTATATCCTTATGGATTAATATAAATAACCATATATTTAATATATATGATATTTAATCCATAAATATTACTCTGGAGATGATGTAACTATGCAAAAATTATAATGTGTTGAACCACTGAATCAAAACATACATGAAAAACGTAGCAGTTACCACCCGAAATAATGATTTTAACAATGAATTAATAAAAAGTGGTGATACAATATTATAAGTAAATATTTTAGGGAATGATATATATGAGTATGTTTTTCTAATATATTTATATTATATTTATATTTATTATCCATGATATTCAAACACGTACAAAGTAATTCAAACCTAAGGTAATATATTTTCGTCTAAATTTTAATTCTATGGGACATATGACTTATTCAACACTTGTTTCTTTTGTATAGTGTATATACCACTACTTTGATATATTATATCATGAATATATTTTTATTAATGGTATGTAAAGTTTTCATTTGAAGTTATTTCTTTCATGGGGATTATGATTCAAAAGATACCAATGTGGTAAGAGTTTATTTAACAATCCCATCATTCGGGATTGTTTAGTTTTATGTCTATTATGGGGAATATTTATCTTCCATGTCCATGTTTTCCAAAAAAATTTTCAATTTTTTTTAATATTTTTTCAATTAATTTTTAATGTCATTTTTATCCCTTTTTGAATTTTTACAAAATGTTTTAAAAGAAATATTCCTGTTATTTTCCAAACTAGGTACTTTATGAATTTTCATACAAAATTGTGAAAAATGTGGTTTTTACCTTATATAACGTGAAAAGAATTTCCCACCATCTTCAATCCTTAATGATTTGAATATTCCTTTACATTTTTATAAGGTTATTTTCAAAGAATTTTTTTCCTTCATATTTTTTCAATTTCTTTTTAAAAGTAAATTTCAAAGTGAAAAATATATTTTCTTCAATTTTTTTAATGATCTTTTTATTTTAATTTTATTAATAAATGACAACAAAACTTTTATTTTACTTATTCTCCAATGGTTATATGTTGTAATTATACCATCCTTTGAAACAGTCACTTACTTGTGTTCATTGGATGACGAATTTCACTTAATTATGTATCACAAATATGATTATTTTCTAAACTATATTCCATTTTTTCATATGATGTTTACCTTGAAAGTTATTTATTTAACTGGGGAATATTTATAAATATGTATTCTTTACTCAATATAGATATTTTTTTGATAAGGTACATGTTTTATGAATTAAATCAATTATTCGATATATGAAGAACACTTTGGACATGAAAGACACAGATGGGGATCAATTATAGTTCACCCCTTGATGCATTGGTAGGTCTAATGAGACAAATTAGTTATCCAAACATGACAGCTTTGTACCTAGTAGTTTTAAACTGTCATATGTAAGTTTTGAATGTATATATAATGTTTTCCAAACTGGATCAGTTTGGACCTAGTATTTTTAAAATTTCTTGTGAAATGACATGATGGTAGAGGTACTGTGATTCCTGAGATCATGGAATCTAATAATTAAGAAATTCCTTCATTAAGATTCCAGTTATTATTATCCATGATATTTTCACTATGATATTATCTCTGGATGCATTTCATTCTTAGTTATTGATTAAATGGAATGTATTTTTAGTTATTTACCTTTCCATATTGATCATGCCTTATCTTATCATGATAGAAAAGTTGTTTAAATGGAATGTATATTCAGTTATTTACGTTGACATATTGATTATTCCTTATCTTATCATGATAGTCAAGTTGTTTAAATGGATTGTGTGTTAAGTTATTTTCCTTTCCATGTCAATTCTACACATTGATTTATGATAGATTCCTAAGTACTTAATCCTTACTAATTATTTTTTCTCACCCTTATTTGTTTCCTTTTCCCAAGAATTCATGAAGTGTACTATGATTTTTGTGTAAGTATATGATATAGGTAATAATGTTTTTCTCAAAAAAAATTATGTTGTAATATGTGTTTTCAAATTTAATATGATAATAATGTTTTTATCTATTCTACCATGACTACTAAACTATTAAATCCTTTGGGATGCAATTATTTTTATCTTATACTAATATAATAAAGTAACCAATGACTATGGGCTACTAGGGTTAGCATCATTACACCAGTGGAAACTCATTCCATTTATAGAGGATATGCATCTAGAATTATTAGAACAAGGTTGTGTTGTAGTTTTATTTTGTTCATGATTTGGTGGATCATGTTACCGTTTGTCAGACATTTGATTCTAAATGTGTTATGATGAGGTCAAAACTAAATGGCAAGGAGACCATTGAGCGATGGAAGATGGATTATAATTCAATGTTGTGGGTTAGGGATCAAATATTCATACCTTTAACTTATAAAGAAAAACTTCTTAGAGCCTACAACCATTCATGATGGGTTACACACCATATGATATAGAATATGTAAGAAGCATTGAAATAACATTTTTGGTGGGTTAGCATGAAAAGATCTATAACAGAGTATGTCTTGAGATGCCTCACCTATCAGTAGGTCAAGGAAGAGCATCAAGGGGCAACTGATATGTTGCAGTCTTTACCAATTTTCTTGTGGAAATAGGAACAAATATACATATATTTTTTAATAGGTCTACTAAGGGAAGTTAAGAAATAGGATTCCATATGGGTGATTATGGATTGACTCATAAAGTCGGATCACTTCACCCCTATTCGTGAAATTAATTCAGTGTAATACATATCCAAAATCTATATTCGGTAAATTTTAAAGATTCATGGAATTCCTGTCTCGATTGTATCTAACTAAGGCCCCTAGTTTATGTCTCATTTTTGGAAATCCTTACAGTAATCCCTTGGAACCCAGTTGACCATGAGTACGACTTATCATCCCCAAACAGATATACAGTCTGAAGAGAAAACCGAAACATTGGAGGGAATGCTTAGGGATTGTGTGATGGATTTTTGTGGATCTTAGGTGGATCATATACCTTTATTGGAGTTCTAATATAATAATAGTTATCAGGATTTGATACATATGGATCCTTTTGAATCATTGTATGGTCATATTTATCATCCTCCACTTTGTTGGATGGAAATAGCTGTGTCCTTACTAATTGTACCAATCCATGTATAAGAGATAACATAGAATATTTAGTTGATTAGAAAGAGGATGGAGATGGATCACAGTCATCCAAAATCATATGATGAACATTTTTAGTGACTGTTTTCATTTGAGGTTAGTGACCACGTGTTTTTAAGAATCTCTCCAAGGATTGGGAATAATTTTTTTGTAATCAGGGTAAGCTATATCCTTAATACATAAACCCTTTTGATATACATAAACGAGTTTGTGAGGTTGAATATCAATTGGATTTTACAACAAGATTCATTTCAACAAGAAATGTGTTTCATCTATCTCAGTTAAAGAAGTATTAACCTGATACTGACCATGTGATTCGATGGGATCATGTTAACCTAGAGCAAGATGCTATGTTGATTCATGTGCGGATATAGATTGTGGATAGGAAAGAGATGATCTTTCATTGAAAAATCCCCAGTCTAGTACCTGTTTTATGAAAACATGATTGGATTCAGGAATAAATGTGGGAGTGTGAAAAGAAAATGACAGAGAAATGTCCCAAACTCTTCCAAGACAATTCTAGTTTTCTAGTTTCTAGTGAAGGAAATGCCAATGGAGTAGAGAATGTAACAACCCTGTTTTTAGGTAAATGGACCTTTATTCATGTATTTTGAGTCTATATATTGTCCAGGTTAAGATTAGGGAGGTTCTAAGGGGTTTTGGTATGTTCTGAAGGCTTTACAGAATGTGAATAGTTAGTAGAAACCGTGCACCATCTCTAGGAAAACATTCAAGGGAAGAAAACATGTACTGGGTAGACACATAATTGATGCATGGTTTGGACAAACTATGTGAGTGACCAAGAGAATCCATGCAACTTGAATCATAGGGAAAATTATGATTGGAAAATGGTTTTCCAACTGTGCGAGCAAACTGTGTGTGGGGTTGGATTAATATAACAACACATCATAGTTGGCACATGATTTTATGAACCATGCAGCGTATAGTTTGTAACCCTTAAAAATTTGGATCTAATATAAACTAAGTCATCAAAGCATTTTTTTCACCTATTATCTCAATAAACTTAATTCCTTTTTCTCTCAAGGCTTGAGAGATTTTTACCTTTGACCCGGAAGTGATTCTTAGGAGAATCAAAGTGCATTGGAGGCCCGAATTCATTGGTAAATCATCATTGTTCACAATTATTCTTTGATCTATCTGTATTCTCTCTCTTAGAATCTTAGATATAATTTATGGCAGATAGATTCATGTTACTTGATGGGAATATTTTTGTTTTATCATTATATTTATTGATGGAGAGTAGATCCAAGGTTGAATGTAGAGAATCATTATTCCATTCATCATTTTCATCAACCGTTGTGATGTAGGTGGATTCTCTATTATCTGAAATTGAATTATAAATTGAAGGCTTAGTTTTAATTAAATTATTTTCTTAAAATGATTGTTAAATAATTTTGTTATTATTGATGGAAATATCATTTTTTTATTATATTGGAATTTTGGAAAGATGATTGGTTTTCTGAAAAACACATTTATTTACAATTTTAAAATGATGATTTTAAAATTATGGTTTGGTTTTGATGCATGTAAAGTTTTTTATGAAATTATTTGAAGAAATATTTTTTTTGGAATGGATTGACAAGATTTTTTCATAACCGGTTAGGTGTGTGTTGATTGGGATTGATAATGGTCATAATGTATGACCATCAAAGTGGGACAGAGTATGGATGTGACGTTCCACTATCAATGGTAAAAAATGATTGTGTGTGTGTGGATGGTTGTGTCTGTGGAAATGGAATGGGTATGACAAATAAATTGATGAATGGTTTGAAGGCTTCATTTAACGATTTTGGTGGAAAAATTGTTTATAGATTTGATGTAAACTGTTTTTACAGCTTAAGACCATTTTATATAAATTGTTCTAATAGGTTTTGTCCTAGTGGCATGAGTTGGGAAGTCATTGGGGAAATCATACTGAGTTTAGAGTCACCACATGCTTGGAAACTATTGTTAATTTGTAGATTTAATCTATCAATACATGGTTAAAGAAAAGTTATCTCAGATCTTTAGTGATGCTTCTTGATATCGAGTGAATGGTATGTAGAGTTAGAGCATAGAGAAGGTTGGGTATTGATGGTTGATGTAACTTGGGAGTTTTGAGTTTTTTGGTCTTTTGGTTCTCTTTGAGTATGAATTTTGGTTTTCACTTGTAATATGATATGGTTTATTGGTTTTTTTTCATGTTTTGAGTTTCATTTTATACTCATGCATCATATAGAGGTTTGTTTGGTTATTGTTTATGTAGTTTGGATGTTTTAACTTTTAAAAGGAAAATCATCCCCTAAATTATCTTGAACCCCATAGAATTCATTACTATCCATTAGTGTTTTGGGGATGTCACCTAAGGCCTAATATCTCACTATACACTTCTCAATCTAATGAGGAGGGGTGGGATATTACACACCATGTCATTGAATCCACCGTATGGATGTCTGCATATAATACACTAACCAACTACATGAATTCAGATCATGGATTCTTTATCACGATATGAGTTGTTCTTTTACCTTTCTCACTACTACATGATGATGAATTAAGTTTATCTCATCCTAAAACATATGTGTCATTGAAACAAAATACCCTTTCATTGGTTAAAGGTGACATATTCACTAAATCTACCACAAGCATGTGACCATGACCATATGATATGTCAAGGTACTGCATTCATAGCCTCATGATAAGTAAAATGAACACACATTATTTCAACTGACCACAAGGGTAATTGAACTGACCACATGTTATGATGACATGGTAAGTTGATCAACTACAAGTCATATACCTCATGTTCACTTGAAACTCATGGTTAGCTTATTACATTATTTATTTTTCTAAAATCTATTTTTTAGCATGCTCTCTTTTTCGTTACTTTTGAATATTTTTTTACTAAAAGTGTTTTAATTGTATTATTTATTTTATTAATTCATTTTAATGATATAGTAACCATGGGAAGTATTTTTTAAAACATTTTAATCAGTTTTTAAATATGATTTAATTTATTTTTTTTCACATGTATACATACAATATATAGTTTGAATATTTCAATTTTTATATTTTGAGTTTATTTCTTGGTCTTATTCTTTTAAAAAATAATATTTTCTGACGCTGAACTTATTAAAATTTATTTTATGGTATTTGATCGAGTATAGTTAAATTTTGAATAACTACACACTATATGAAATTAGTAATTATTTTTAAATTTAAATTTTAACAGTCAAATTGTATTATTTGATTTATGTAATCTCATTGACTTATTATTATGGAGATTTTTTTTGCCTATTTAATGGGAAATTAAAATTATTTTGAATTAGTATTTAAGTTTTTAATTTGAATGATTTTGTTATGATATTTTTGGAATGATAATTTTCTCTCTCTTGAATAATTATGAAGTTTGGATTTTAATTACTTCACCTAAGAGATTGAAATGTTAGTTTTTTTATAGATCCTATTTAATAGTTTCGAGACACATTCAAAAGAAACAAGTTATAATAGAATGAACATTTGATAATGAAAATATCTTTACTATAAACCTTTTAGTGCTGTACAAACCAAGCCTTATGCCAAGAAGATTTCATCAACTAGACAATCATTCAAGAACTGAACAAAAACTTATATGACTTATACTACTTCCTTGAATAAATGAACAAATACATTACTGAAGAACCATCACCTATTATTATCTCATTTATCTTCTACTTTTTCCTGGTTTCTTGTGTCTATAAAAATAATTCCCATTTATCACTTGTTCTTTCAATTTATATTTTTTATTCTATATTATAAATCATTCATTCATTCATTAATTTATTATTTCTCCAGGTTGTGACTCCCAGATTATAAAATTCGGACTGTTTGGGTTGTGACTCTTAGATTCTAAAGTGAGGACCATTCGGGTTGTGACTCTTATTGCCTAAAATTAGTGTGGTAATTAGGTTGTGGCTCCCCATAAAAATTTAGGTTTCTTGGTTATAATTCTACTAGAAAAATCAAGTTGTAATTGAGTTATGATTTCCCATAAAAAAATTAGTTTAGTGCATAATGTATCCCTCATAGAGTAAGGAGGTATAAGAGTAGACTAGATCCAATTTGGATCAAACCATTATAAAAATTCACTATTTTCTTTATTTTATTTTATCCACTATAAATTAAATCTATTAGTTAACTTTAATATTTATTTTATCTGGTTAATTTTTTTAATAAGGGTTATTATCCCTCCTATAGACCATATTCAATCACCCTTTCCAACCTAACAATTGGTTTTATACACAGATGAGAAAACTCCTATATGGGATGTCTGTGATGAATTATAAACAAAACTCCCATTAGGGTGTTTTGTGATGAATTATAGAGAATAAAACCAAATATGTGGTTCAATTTTTATGGTTGAAACAGTCAAATGATATCAATAGATAAATTATGAAATTTGGATGAAGTAGGTATGGTTGATCAGGGTCAGAGACCTTGGATCGATGAGGTTTATTTTATTTATTTATTTATGGTAGTTTTTTATTTCAACTGAGGATGTCACATTCACATATCACTGCATTTATAGTTGGTATGAGACTACATTGGTGGTGACCTATAGAGTTTTGTACTCACAAACTACTCGAGGCTACAATGCACTTGGGTACCTGAGCAGAATTTCACTTGGTTTCAAGCACAGGTTGAGCTAAGGCCCGAGATCGGTCATGCATGTTCAGGTAGGATAGCCCAGATGGAATCAGAAGACTGGATGAGTTATGTCTTAGGGATTTCATGGAACAACATTTTAATTTTTCTTTTTTTGTTCTCTATATGTAATTGGTTCAGTGAACGATTAGTTTTATGTATGTAATGGCTATTCGGGCCTTACTGTATTTCATTTATTAATGTTGGATGTTTTATTTACCCTATGTACTTTGATGTTTATTGATGATGTATTATGTTTGGTTATTTTCAACAAGTATAATACACTCTGATATAGGGGGTGTAGTATCCTCTTAGTACCACCTTATACCCCGGGTGCTAGTCGGTAGCCTTTGGCGTATGGGGATGCATGCCGAGGTACAATGGCGACCATTGCTCTGAGCACCGATTAGTGGTCCAGGGCACTGGGACATTGAAAAATACATGAAATTGACTTAAACTATTCATGGGACCTATAAATCAATATGGGTCCTAGTAGGATGAGATAATATCATAGATCGATATTGTTTTACCTTAGTTTCATAGAAAAAAAATGTTGATTCTACTTTCAAAAAGAACAATCAATTCAAATTTACATGATAATGGAAAATCATGGGACACCAAAAGATAGGATTGAAGGGACACTGATATTTTCCTTTGACGAAATTAGTAAATAATCCATGGTTATCAATTAAAACATTTAGGACTTGTAATTAGATTGTATTTAGAAAATAGGAACCTTCACCTGAAGCACACATGGAAAATGATATGGTTCCACACAGACAATCAAATGGTAACAAATAACATTGTATTAGAGAATAGAAAACTGAGAGTATGAATGAGAATAATAAGACTATATAATAAAATGAAATCAAGAGGCTCCTTGAACTCTTACCCTATCCTCGACTGAATCTGACATATTTATCCTCCCTCTCAATCTTACACCTGCGACTACTTATAACGAAGTCCCTACCTTCTCGACATGGTTACAAAATATTCCCTCTAACAGACTAAAAATTCCCCCAATAGACTTTACCTATTCTAAGAAACTTTTAACCATTACTGTAGTATACTTTCCCTACAATATTTATTGACTCAAACTCTATCACTCATCACCCCTTAAAAAATAGTATTGTCCCCAAGACTCAAAAATGGTATTAGTTCTAAATTTTCTTGGTATGGTTCCATACCCATTGTAGGGCCCTTACTAGGAGCATCATTATCACCCAATCCCAACAGAAACACAATTAGGTTAGTATTAACACACTAATTCATGTGACTATAGGGATTACCACACCAGAAACACAAGAACTTGGGCCATTTGTCCTCCCACTATTGGGTTGTCAGGTGTTGAATACCATTCCCACCAAAGGTTACTAGACTTGGAGTCTCCCATCACAGTCCATTTATAGAAGCTTCCCTATATATCACTATATTTATAGAATTCCAATTCTACAGGTGATTATACATTCTATCTAGAAGATTATATGGTTTAGCTTCACATTCCTTACTAAAATTTCATGGACTATTGTCATGAAACAGAGTTCCAACACCTCATGTGGTAGTATGGTCCACATGCTGAGCTAACCACATCACTTGCAGCCAAGTCTCTGAGTATGGATGAAAACCCAACTGTGAATATCCTATTGGAGGCCATGTAATAAATAGTTTACATATTATGGATTAGGTTTTTATGATAGTATCAATGCTAGGTATTTGAAGTGTTCTATATATTTCTGAATCAATCAACGCTATTAATGGGCAGTAAAGTCTTCGTATGTATTTTAAATTTTAAGACCACTAAAATGGTCCATTAACTCTGATTTCAATAGTTTCTAAGTGATATGTGGATTAACTTAATGTATTATCATAATTTAATTAATGGTAGTTCTATCCATTCTTATGTGGGCTAGAGAAAACTTCTCATTCTCATATGTCTGGGGAACCTAGAAATAAATTTATATGCAAGTGATCCATCTTCTTAGATCAATCTAGTAAAAAATGGGTCGATCAAATTATTGGGAGACTACAAATATGTTACCTATAGGTGGTGGGGAGATCAATTCCTCAGGAACTCCTCTACTTAGTCTCATGACGTCATTAGCGGTACACTAGTGTGTTACAGACCCTTCTCTCATCATTGGAAGTGACATTTTTTTTGAAAAGGGTGTCTTCTCCAGCCCCTACACTAGGTAGGTGACATGTTTTTTTAATTCTATTTGTTTATACAGCTTGATCTCCTTGTGATATGAGACGTGTTTGAGTGTGTTGACCATTGATACCAAATCTGATAGAGTTGTCTCAAGGTGTTGTTCCGTGCCTTCATGTCACATTTGATTCTTCATATCCATCATCAATGTCGTACTTCACACATTATTGAAATGAGAGAAAATATAAGAAAAGAGTGTTTCAATAGAGTACATGGTGGTGGAAGGTAGTGGCAGGGAGCTCCTTCTCAGTATGAAATTCAGAAGGGTATGAATCCTTCGAGTGATGAGTCGTTCATGCACGTTTTCACTTATTGAAATGATTTGAAAGTGTGCAGATCTTATGGATGAGATTTCAAAAAGGTAGAATATGATAATGGATGAATTCCTCAAAAGGATGGAAGATGAATAATAATGATTCACCGAGTCATGAACACATCCTCTGAACAAATCAGGTAGAAAACTACAATGACAGGCCATACCAAATGATAAGGTTCCACCTAGGCTATCAACAAGTAATAAACAAATTTGTGTTCGAGAATGGAAATATGAGAGTATGAATGGTTAGAAGAAGACTGTAGAAGAAAAGTAAATCAAGAGGCTCCTTTAAATTTCACCCACTCCTTAAACAACTCAAAATATTTTATCCTCCCCTAAATTTTTAAACACACTACTACTTATAACGAAGCTCCCCCACTCCACGTGGATCCATAATCTTCCCTTTAACTGAATAAACTTTTTCCCCCAACAGAATTTCCCTATGCTAAGACACTTTTACCCCTTACTATTATATACCACCCCTCCTATATTTCATGACTCATTCTCTATCAGAAAACCATAGTGAAATATCATTTCATTCAATTTTTGGTAAGACATCTAACACTTCAACATTTCATGGGAAAACACTACTAATTTTAATTCATAGTGATTCTAACCAAAATTTTGTATTAAATAAAGTTTTTGACACAACCTTGGGTTTTAAGGTGTGTTTTATGTCTTAATGATTAAAATAACCTAAGATTTTATTTTATATTTTATTTTTGAAAGAAAAAAATGTTTGATTTTATACACTACATGCAACCCTAAACTTAAACAAACTGCGAAATAATATTAATTAGATATAATTGTTATAACCTAATAGTTGGGTTGGAGGGTATGAATAAGAATCACTATATTATAAAATATATGTAGAAATGATTTCATTAATACAAATAATGAATTAAATCAAGAAATTTAACTTTCATTTAATTTTTGTTACTAGGAAAATAATAATAATAAATTCATTTTTATGCGTCAAAGTTACTTTTCATCAAAAATGTTTTTATTACATTTTATGTTCAGATATAATAATTAATTTCTTAAAATTTTATAAATCACATTGTAGGAAATAAATATAATTTCTGAAATTAGTATGTAAATATTATATCGGGGTGAATTTTCTAAAATATTTATTTTTCAATGAATAGTAAAAAATAATGATTTTTATAAAACATTCATTCATTTTCTGAAAATCAAGTAATTGAAAAGTACCACTATAATTTGGATTTTATTTAAAAGTATCATAAGATCCATTTTACTAAATATAATCTAAATAATACCTCATGAATCAATATTATATTTGATCTTGGTATAATATTATTTTTTAGCTTAAAAACACATATTTTTTGAAAATTATTTTTAAGTGCATAATTTTTTACCATTTTAATTAATTAAAATAATACCCAATGAGAAATAATTAAAATAAAATTTATAGATTATATATCTATCTATATGAATTAAAATTCATATAATGATGATCACTAGTTATATGGTTAATTTAATATCAACTTTTTCTTGAAAAATGCATTTTCTTAAAAAGCCGTTTTACATCACATTCTATGGTTTTATTTTTAAATTAATTTATTATAATTATATAAATTGAATTTTATAAAATATATTCAATATTTTAATCAGTATATTCCAAATTTTAAAATACCACCCTTTTATTTTAAGTCATTATGAATAGAAATGTGGTAAAAATTATCACCACAATTAGGGTAAATATAGCAGTCAAGGTTTAAAATACTGTGATAAGGCTTTAAAAATTGATTTTAATCCTAAATTATTCCTATTGTATGAGATATATTTGACCATAATCATCCAATATTTTTATATACGACAATTTTGGTACCATTTTTCTTTGATAATAACATTTATATTATTTTCAGAAAAAGATAAATACAAAATGTCACTTTATTGACTTTAATTTCACTTATATGTTCACATATGGATAAGAAGATATTATGAAGGAATATAAAATATTATTTTTAATGTAGTTAATTTATTTTTTTATAGTATTTTTTTAAATTTTTAGTGATGGTATAATTACCTTAAATGCTTACACAATGCTGACACAATGCATGTGAATGTAGTAGAAGAATTAATGTAAATAATTTTAAAAACATCAAAAGTAATATTTTTTTTGATAAATTATAGTTTCAAATAAATTTTATGTTCAATAATAATATATAATTTATTTTTAAAGAGTTTATATTAAAATTCCATTCCTACCATGATGTCTTTAAAATCAAAATATGTGAATAGTTCTTAAAATGGATTTAATGGTATTTTATGTTAATAATATAATATTAAATGTTTTACAAATAATAATAAAATTTTAAAATAAAAATGGGGATGTGATACGGTATAGAATTTAATCCCTTGACCATTTTTGTTCCAATTCTTACCTTATAAGTAAATTTATAACACTTAATAATTGAAAAATGTATTGCCATAGTTGAGGATAAAACTAATTAACACGATGTTAAACTAAAGAGAAAAGAGTTTAAATTATCTAAAATTTGTATAAATACTAATGTATGAGTTTATTTATATAATATATAATATATAATTTTAATTAATATAATTTGGATCTAATTTTCCATGAATGTGACTTTATAATATTTTAAAGTTTTTATAAATTACAAGAGTGTCGCTTCCCTCCCTTATAAAAGGATACCGCACCTCCTCTCTTATCCACAACTAATGAGACCTCTAAATCAAACAATAAATGAAATAATACCTTCCTATATTCCTTAACCACTTCCTATATATTTTTTTATTTCCAAAATACCTTCCTTTCAAGGATTAAGGTTTAATCCAAAAGAGATCTCACAAAGAAGAGGTAATCATATTTACAGACTCCTTCAAGTTTATTTATTATTATACTCCATATAAATCTATTATAACCATTATAAAATATTTTATTAAATATATTTAATAAAATTATTTTTTATTATGATTATGGTAAAACCATTTTCACCTCTTTTTCATCCCATAGAAAGTGAAATCATATCTTGTGGGTACACATGGCTTACCGTCTCCACGTAGCGATGTAATTTGTTTTTCAGGGATATTTTAATTACATGGTTATGAATATAGAAAAAACTAATATATATGATATTTGTTAAATAATTATGGTTATGATAATATAATATATCATTTACCTCTTACCCTTCCACCTATTAAAAATAATAATATCGCTCGTGCGTATGTGTGGACTACCACCTCCACGAAGCAATAAGATTCATTTTTCATGTAAACCTTTCATGTATGATTATAATTATGTATATAATTAATATATATTATATTTGTGTCATGATTAATATTTTGGAGATTATGAAACCATGAACAATTTGAATTTACTGGAAACATTGAACCAATACATGCATGAAAATGGATAATTTTTAACTTGAGTATCCATTTTAAAGAAGAATTATTAACAAAATGATAATTGGAAATTATAAAGGAATTGTACAAGGATATTTATTTATGAATATTATTATAAAATATATTTATAATTATTCTATATTTTTTACAGGAGTTTTTAATGTATACGAAGCAAGAAAAGACTTGAGGTAGGGGTTCTTCGTCTTAACATTATTTCATGGAGACTTGTTTGATGCTAAGCTCATATTTATTTTTATGAGATTTATATACTACCCATTTGAAATAATATATCATGTATCATTATTAATTAATATCATTTAAAGTTACAATTCAAATTATTTCATCCAATAGGTTTTTATTCAAAAATTACCAAAGTGGTTTATTTCACTATCTCATCTTTATTTAGGATTATTTATGTTTATATTTCCATTGAGAAAATTATATAAAATTTCCATCTTAAAACCCTTAAATTTTATTATCCTATGTTTATTTCTTGTGTTTTAAAGTATAAGTTCTATTTTCCCCTTTTTTGGCACTCAAAATACCAAAATAATGTTTTAAAGGAAAACGGACCTTGTTTTTCAATTCAGTTAGGAATATTTTTCTTCCATTTCAATATTTTATTTAAAATATTTTCCAAAATGTTTTAAATATTAAAAAATGATTTATGAAATATATTTTTACCAATTTTTTACTTTCTATAAAAAGGTTTAAAAGGAATCTTATTGTCTTTTTTTAAATTAGGCACTTTTTACGAATGGTGTGAATGAAATATTTTTTTAATGTACATCACATGAACACATATTCCCACCATCTTAACTACTATTTTATTTGATGATTCCTTGAAAAGTTTTCATCATTAATTTAAAAGAAAATTTTTCCTAATATTTTAGAAAATTTCTATATTTTAAATTATTTATTTTAACATGAAAAGGGTATTTTCTTCAAGAAAAGTTCTAGTAATATTTTTAAAGAATTTAGATCTATATCTATATCCTTTGATGAAACTTATGATTTACTGGGGATATAATATAATGCAACCACACACCTTATTTATTTGGATAAATTATGATCATGTTGTTATATTTATTTATTAGGGAAAATAAGAACATTTTATGCTAATTTTTCAATATGATTGATTATGTCAATGATGTATTGAATTCTTATTCACCCACTTCATATATGAATGAATTAGACTTAATAAGTGAAAAATGGGACTCGTTATTTCCCGTTGATGAATTGTTAGGTCTCATGACACAAACTAGTTTGGGTATTTGGCGTACACCTACCAATTTATTTATGATTTCATGGAATGAGACCATGATTTTATGTTTATGATGTCTCGGTAGAAATCCTTGATGGTAAGTATAATATGTTTGAAATTATGAATTCTATCATTATAAAATTAGTTATTTATTTCCATGTAACTATTCAAATATTTATGATATTCATGGATAAGTTTCAAGTTCATGTGATTATTTATAGGGAATTATTTTATCATTATTTATTACTTCTATATTATTCATGCATTATTTATTTTATGATAGCTACCATTGTATGTATTACCTTACTGAGCATCTAAGCTCAAAATTTATTTGTTTTCCTTCCCAAATATGCTAGGAAGTGTACTATGAAAAAATTCATAGACATTCTAGAGATAAAAATGATACTATCAAATAAAATAATATGTTGTTATTTATGGTTTCAAATATAATTTGGGATTCAAGTATGTATCTAGTTTTTCAAGACTGCTAAAATGATTGATCCTTGGTGATATAATACATTTCATTTTATGCTAATGTAATAAATTAAACATCATACACGTTCTACTGGATTTAGGGTCTTTATATTTGGTATCTAAGCAATTTTAGTATAAATCATTGGAAATATATTTAGGAAAACAAAGAATAGGGAACATAACCCTATGAAATACATTGAGTATATGCCTAATTTTAGGATAATATCGTAAATTTTTTGGAAAGGTAGATATTATGTGGTTTTCCTAGAAATAAATATCTGTCTCGATACTATAAGTGGATGTGGTTTTGGAACATATGCATATAGGGGAAATAACCCCCAAAAGAGTTGGTTGAGTATACCTCAACCATCATTTTGGTGTACGGTGAATGACCCCTTACTATGCACCTAGTTTGACAATCCCGAGAGATATTCTTGGGTAAATTGCCATTTTATTTATGAACTGTTATGATGAATGAAAAGATATAACTTATGGAAACCTGTTATTTTATATATTGATATGAGATAAACATAAAGTTTAATGGGTTCATAAATATAATGTTGATCATAAGTTGTAAGGCATAAATACCATTTTTCGGGTTTATGTGATGGAAGCTGAAGATTATTAAGGATATTTTTAGAGATGTTTATAGGAATAAAACCCTTTGGTTTAGTACGTGTTTTAGTAAAAATTTTATTTGAGGAAGAATGATTTTAAATTTTGTGGAAAAAAGTTAAAAGGTATTGATAACCTTTATGTTTAACATGATAATTGATGTTAATTTATTTAATAAGGATTTTATTTAAAGAATAATGGATGAGTTATCTTTTAGGAGACTATATGATTTCATTGTAACTTTATCGTAATTTAGGGAATTATCATCATATTTTGGAGATTATATGATAGGGAATATACGTTTTTGGTATATGAATTTATGAGTAATTAATTTTTTTTGGATATAAATGTTAAATTGATCTAGTAAGAATATATGATCAAATATTTCTCCCTTTTGGGTTTTCTACTTTGTTTGGAATATTTTTGAATAGTTATAAGGTTAGTTATTTATGGAATGATTTAAGTTTAACTTTAGGTGTTATTGTTTAGGATTTGGATTTTAATGTATATACCGTGGTATAATTTTAGAAACAAATTTTAATGTATGAAACTTATAGAGGTACATTCATAATAGTATTCCAGGTTATAACATAAAAATTAAAGTTCATGATAAAATATATATCCAATTTTATTAATATTATATGATATATTCAGTTTAGAAAAGTAGAATTAAAATTGTGAGGATACAATTTATGTAAGGAGGGGGGAATTTAAAACCCTAATATTTTATTTTATAAAGAACACTATTTTCGACTATATACACCATACACAACCCCAAGCTTAAATAAACTATAGAATAATATTAATTAAATATACCATTTTTAACCAAGCTATTGGGATGACATGTATGAAAAGGAATAACCGAATTTTTAAATACATGTAGAAAATATTTCCTTATTAAAAATAATGAATTAAATCAATTAATTTAAAAATTATATATTTTTTTACTAGGAAAATAATATCGATAGATTCATTTTTATGCTTTAATGATAATTTTCTTCAAAAATGATTTTTATTTCATTTTTGTGCACAAATATTATAATTAATTTATTCCAATTTTATAAATATTATTTTGTAAAATAAATATATTTTTTGAAATAATTATTTTGATATTATCTTAGTCTGATTTTTTGGTATTTTTCTAATTTTTTTTTCTATGAATAGAAAAAAATACCAATTTTTGTAAAAAAATCATTTCTTTTCTTTAAAATAAGAAATTTAAAATTACCATTCAATTTTGGATTTAGTTTTAAAGTAAAAATGATATATTTTACTAAAAATAATATGAATAATACAATATGAATTAATTTTATATTTTATTTTGGCATAAGTTTATTTTTAATCTTAAAAATGCATTTTTTCTGAAAACAGTTTTTAAGTGCATAATGTTTTTCCATTTTAATTAATTAAAATAACACATTATGAGTAATTTTTTAAATTAAATTTACTGATTATATATATATATATTAATTTAAATTCATAAAATGATGATTACTATTCATAGAGATAATGTAAGATTATATTTTTCTTGAAAAATGCATTTTCCTGAAAAACTGTTCTTCATCATATTTTATGGGTTTATTTTTAAATTAAATTATACCACTTATATAAATTTGATTCGATAAAATTTATTCCATATTTTGAATCAGGAGGTTCAAATTTGGTAAATAGGTCTCATATTTTTAGGCATTATGAAGAATAACTGTGGTAAAATTTAACACCTCAGTAATATTAAATCAGGTAGTTAAGGTTTAAAATAACATGATAAGGTTTTAAAATTTATCTAACACCTGTATTATTCCTATTTTATGAGTTATGTTCTATTATTCTCATAAAATATTTAAATATATGACAATTTGGTTCCATTTTTCTTTGATAATGACATCTATCTTATTTTAAGAAAAGGAAAAATACAAATTTTCATGTTTTTCACATAGGGAGAAGAATATATTATGAATGAGCATAAAATTTTAATTTTAATATAATTAATTTATTTCAATGATGGTCATTTATTTTTAATTTTTAGTGATTATATAATTACCTTAAATTCTTACACAACATTGACACAGAGCCTGTGCAAGCAGTAGAAAAATCAAAGTAAATGAATTTAAAAACATAAAAAGTAATATTTTTTGGATGAATTATAGATTCAAATGAATTTTATAGTTACTAATAAATCAATTTTTTTAAAAGAGGTTATATTATAATTTAATTCCAAAATTGATGTATTTAAAGTCAAAATTTATAAATATTTCTTAAAAATAATTTAATGGTATTGTATGTTAATTATATAATATTAAATGATTTAAAAATCATAAAATATTGAAATAGGACAAGGTATATCATATATGGTAAAAATGTCATCCCTTGATCATTTTTTCTTCCAATATTTATCTTACAAGTAAATTTATAACCCTTAATTATTGAAAAATGTGTTACTATGGGTAAGGATAAAAATGGTTAATGGGGTATTAAACTAAAGAGATAAGAGTTTAAATTGCCTAATTTTTTTTCTAAATCCTATTTTTTGGGGTTTTTTTCGATCTCATATAATCTTGAATTTTAAATTAATAAAATTTTGATCCACTTGTCCATGAAATGTGACTTTATAATATCTTGAAGTTTTGAAAAATTACAAGAGTGCCCCTTCCCTCCCTTAAAAATGCATACCACCTATCCTATCTTATCTACACTTCATGAGACTTATATATTGGCCAATAACTACCATAACACCTTCTTAGGTTCCTTCCCCAGGTAACAAAACTGACTTCAGTAAACCAAAGACGGTGTCTACTTCATTACATTGTCACTAGATACAAGAGATAACATCCAAAAGGACATAATAGTTTAGTAGTCTTGAAGAATCATATGCATACATGATAACCATTTTAAAATGGGAATAAAACACAAAAAATAAAAAAATAAAATGTTTGGTATCCTTGAAACCCATTCAACGAAATCCTCTTTATATCCTCAGGAAAGGAAACAAAATAAGGGTGAAATCAAATGCTCAGTAGGGCTGCATACAATTGAAGTTATCAAGAGTAAATAAAGAATAATCAACATTTAAATGTAAATAACTAAAAACAAATTCCATTTAATAAATAACTTGATCATGAAATAAGGCATAATCAATATGGAAGGGTAAATAATTGAAAACACGTTTAATTTAATCAATAAAAAAATAAATGAATCTAGAGATAATATCAATGTGAAAATATCATGGATAATAATAATAAATAAATTCTCAATGAAATAAATGCTTAATTATTAGACTTCCTGATTTTAGGAATCATGATACCCCTACTTTCAAGACCTTTCAAAAGATAGTTTAAAACTATAGGTAAAAACCCATTTATTTTGGAAAACTAATTTGTCTCATGAGACCTATCGATGAATTGAGGGGATATATAATTCCAATCCCCACCCATCACTTCATTTCCAATGAATTCCACATATATTTAATGTTATATTTAAGTCACGAACAATAAGCCTAATCAATAAACGTCTATATTAAATAACAAATATGGAATATCAATATTTCTCTATCCAATCATATAGAATTCACAGTAAAAATTAGTATATAGAAATTATGTATTGTTTAAGTAATAAAAATATACATAATAAATAATATGGATATTTGGGGGAAATATAATTTCCAATGATCACAAGAAAGTGAACATTTCAAGGGAATGTTAATGATTACAAAAATTAATCAAGAAAGAGAATGTTAATACCTTTTTGGTAAAATTGGTTGTAAACCATACAAATAAAGGATAAAAATGGTATCATTATAACGTATATCTAGTGTATTATATGTATAATAAAGGGTTTTGTCACTAATTAATAGAAACCCCATAAAAATATATTTAAAATAATTTTTGAAGAAAATACCATTTTCAATTTGAAAATCACTTTAAAAAAACTAGAAATTTCTAAAATATTAGGGAAAAAATTTATTTTAAAAGAACCACGTAAACTCGTAAAGTAAGATTTAAATAAATAAGTGGTCATGAAAGAAGGAAATATTGTTCATGTAATACATGTCAAAATAAATATTCCTTTAACAATTTTGTAGGAAAATTAAAATATATATTATATAAAAAATGATTGGAAGATTCATTTTAATTTTTTTAAATATAATCATGGGTAAAAATTTATTTAAACTATAATAGGAAAATATTAAAATTTGTCTTAATTTTTTTTAGAAAACATGGATTTAGAAGAAAAAGGATTTTCGACCAAAGAGAGGGGTAAATTAGAGTTTTCTTGAAAACATTTTCTCAATGATTTTAAGTACCAAAGAAACAAAATTTTTATTATTAATTAAAAACTTCATGAATAAATGGAGGAGAAAAAAATTAAAAGGATTTATTAGACAATGATTAAATAATTTCCTTCAATGGAAATTCAAGTATAAAAAAACCCAACTAAATTTTGATTAAATCATAAATCTATTACCACTTTTGTAACTTTTGAATCATAAGTCCCACAAAAGGAATAAAATCAAATGAAAAATTAAATAACATTCATATAAATAGATTCATTATATAACATATCAAATGGGTATTAGATACACCTCATAAAATAACAGAGTTGTATAACATTACATATATCCCAAAGACGAAAATTTAAGATGAGAAAACCTTAAAATGATCTTAAAGTTGAAGTGAAAATTAATCATTGAAAATATTATGTGTATAAAATGTAAATTTTCATAATAAAAGTTAAAATAAAACATAATTTGATCAAAATTAATGACACACATAATCATAGAATATCAAAGACAATGAATAAGTAATATAACCCTATGAAAATAAATTGAGTTATGAAATTATTTACCACTTGGTAATTTTCAAGTCAATTACCCCTAGATAAAATAATTAAAATTAAAACTTTAAATACCATGAAATATAAAAGATTCATTATATTACATGTAAAATGGGTAGTATATACACTGTATAAATAAATTAGGTGCATAACATTACAATATGGCTCAATAAAATGAAATTGAGACAAATTCCCTTACCACTTGCTAACTTTCAAATCAAATACATATGGATGAAATAATTAAAATTGAAACTTAAAATACCATTAAGTATAAAGGATCCCTGATATAATATGTAAATATGGAATTATGTACACAATATAAAATAAATTAGGAGCAAAACAATAAAATATGCCTCAATGAAGGGAAAATGAGATCAAGTCCCTTCCCTCACACTTCCCTTTAGGAGATAACTCATTAAAATACTATATTGTGATCTAAAAAATGTCAATAAATTAAAATATAACCATATTAATATTTATACTATCATATATTATCCTTTTATAACATCTTAAGACCCAATCGCTAACAGTATTTCATTATCATTATTGTTTTGGGTGTCAATCGCCTTATTTGCTCATGCATGTTTTATCATGAAAGTTCACATATTGAACATAGGATATAGCTATATTATTTAAAAAATTATATTAATTTTGTAATTTTTTTCATTATATACTTCTTTATAACCATTCTTGAAAATTGGATATAGAAAATGAATCGCATCACTTCGTGGAGATGGTAACCCGTATGTATGCATGAGCCACTATATCATTTATTAATGGGTGGAAGGTTAAGGAAGTGAGTGACATATTTATATTAAAAAATTAATATAATGTCATATATATCACATATATTAATTAAATTTATCATTATTACCTTACATGTAAAGCATATGTGAAAAGCGAGTCACATCGCTTCTTGAGGCGGTAGTCTGTCGTACACACAAACAACATTATCGTATTTTAACTAGAATAGAAAGTATAAAGGTATATGTGATATTATAATTTAATAATTATAAATATATCATAAATATTATATATATATACACTCACATTAAATTAATCATTATATCCAACCATGAGAGGTGTTGATGGAAAATGAGTTACATCAGTTCGTGAGGTAGTAGTCTGTCGTACACACGATTGATAATTTTGTTTCACATTCGATGGAAGAGGAGATGGATATAGGTTATTAAATTAAAATAATAAAATATCATTATATTGGAGATACTTATGTTATTATATATTAATTTATAATACATAATTGAAAGTTATAAAAGAATAAAGAAAAATAATGAGCTTCGTTAAGATGATTACCTTCTCATAGAAAAATCTCATTTGGATATCCCCTTAAAGATTATAGACTTGGTATTTTTGGAAGAACATAACCTCTATTATAGGACTAAGGATGTTGGGGATATTTTTTTAGGTTTTTCTGATAAAAATGGATTGATAGGTGTGAATAAGTTATGGAAGGGAGTACCCTTTTATAATTGAGGAGTAGTGTAATTTTTGTAAAAAACCAAAACTATTCGATAATGGGAAGTAAATCTCACCCCAAGTGACTCCAAAATTGATAAATAATACATTTTAGGGAAAGAAATGTTTATTAAATTCTCAAAAACATAAAAATAAACATGTTTTAAACATGTTATTCCCTTATCCTCTAAGTTCACTTTCTTTTACCATTTTAGTTTTCACCAAGGTAACTAGTTTTTTTAACCTACGTAATTTATCCATTACTCATAAAATAAAATGATAATTATTAGATAATTTGGAACCAAATATTTTAAAAATTAAATTCAATTTATCATATAAAAATTATATGTTTCTGGTAAATTTATTTTAACACAAGCGAATGTAACATGAAAAACCTCGTTTTAACACAAACAATAATAATTAATTTTTTAATATTTATAATAATTATTATGAAAAAAATTAAGTTGAAATTATTAACTAATATTAATTATTATTATTAAAAATATGGACCCTATTTTATCAAATTCAACTCATAGAATTGGAAAATTTTAATTTTAAATAAACCTGCAAAACATGTTAAAAAACAGTTTTTCAAGAAATGCATTTTCAAGCATAAGATGATATTATATTAACTATATGAATAGTAATAATAATTATATGGATTTAAATTAATATATTTACATATATAATATATTAATTTAATTTATATAATTTAACATTAAATATCATTTTAATTAATTAAATTAGATAGACATTATGCCTTTTTAAATAAAAACAATATTATGAAAAATATCCCTTTTACCTACAAAAGTTATTATCTTTATTTATATAAAATTTAGAGTTAATAAATTTTTAATTAAAGATATCATAATACAATATTATAAATAAAAGGTTTAATTTTTATATACTACATTTCTAATTATTCATAAAAGCTTATTTCTAAGGGAAAATTTCAAATATTTAGTTTAGGATTATTATGACCAAGTAAGTTCAAAATTGATATTCATCATATCAAATTAAATTTTCTTACATTAAAAATTAAATTGTTCATTTTATTATATTTTTATTTAAATTTAATGTCCACTTACCATAATAGAGGCTCTAGGTTACGTGTATCCTAAGATATCAAAGAGATTGAATTTATTTAAATGGAAATATATCATAAATTATTGGGGTGTTAAATTATTACCTCTTACAAAAATTTAGTTCTAGATTTTTTTTGGATATTAACTTCTAAAAAAATGGGTGTATTTCTTATTCATAACATCATATTATTCCCACATTTCTTCCTCTATTTTATTATTTCTTCAAAGTACCTCTACCAGTCGATTTTCCTAATTCCTCAATACTTACATTCTAGTATAAAGAATTAGGAAAGGATCTTTAAAATAATATAGAACTGTTTATAATAATATTTAAATAGAGGTGAGCACATGTGTTGGGTTTGGCATGAACTTCCCTAATAATGATATATGGAACACATCTTCTACTTTAGAGAGGCTTGGAGGCATTGCAAATTAGTAAGCTACCGCTCCAATCCTTTCTAAAAGTTCGAAGGGTCTGATGTACTTGAGGATCCATTTTCCATTCTTACTGAACCTTATAACACACTTACATGGAGATTATTTTAATAAAATATGATCACCCACTTTAAATTCTAAATTTTTCCTCTGATTTTTTTCCATGTCTCATTTTCCTTCTTTGAGATGCTTTAATATGACCCTGAATAGTATTTATATTTTTTGTTGTGTATTCAACAAGTTTTGAGACTACAAGTTTCCTTTCACCAGCATCATCCCAACATGTTGAAGTATGACATATCTTTCCATATAATGCTTCATAATTTTCTATTTGAATACTTTAACAGAAACTATTGTTATAGGAATAATCTACTAAAGGTAAATAATGATCCTACATACCTTGAAAGTCAAGTGACCATGACCTTAACATGTATTCCAATGTTTGAATAGTCCCTTTTAAATCTCCATCAATTTTTGGATGGTAAGTGGTGCTAAAATGATGTACAATATCAAGAGACTTATGAATAATTTTTCAAAAGTGTGACGTAAATTGAGGATCATGGTTAGACACAATTGAAAGTGGTGCACCATTAAGTCTTAAAAATTCATTAATATAGAGCCTTTTAAGGATATTAAGAGGTAAATCTTCTATTATTGCTAGGAAATGTGTATATTTGGTACGGTAGTCAATAATAACCCATATTTCATCATTCCTTCTCAGTGCCTTTGGTAATCCAGTGAAAAATTCCATAGTAATGTCATCCCATATCTATATTTGAATAGGAAGAGGTTTCATGAATCCTCTAGGGTATTGTATCTCAGCCTTGGCCTATTGAAAAACCAAGTATCTTAATACATAATCAGCAATTTACAGCTTCATGTTATCCCACTAAAAAAGGTCTATGAAATACCTATACATATTTGTGCTACCAAGGTGTATATATAAATTCAAACTATGAGGTACAATAACCTATTCAACTCTGATATATAAGAAACACATAGTTTCTTTCCAAATTTTAGAATTAAATCTTTATAAAAGAAATCTTCCAATTTTCCATCATTCACAGCTTTAATTTTATTATGAATGTTCTTATAATCAGATTGAGAACATTTTATTTTTTATAGTAAATATGGTTTCTTAATAATTAGAAAAATGATTTATGTCTTCCCTTCCTTAATAATATTCATATACATATTTACTAGATACATGAACATAATATCCCTCTTAATTCTCATTTTGTTTAGGACTCCATGATCATTCCTACTCAACGCATCCACTACCTTAATTTTCTTCCCTAGGTGGTAGTGTATTAAACAATTATAATATTTGAGTATCTTGATCCATTGACATTGTGTTATATCAATATATTATATGAAAAGATGTATTTTAGTCTCTTATGATCTATGTATATCACATATCTTTCACCATAGAGGCAATGTATCTTTATTTTCAATGAAAATATTATAGCTTCCATATTAAGATCATGGGTTAGATAGGGCTCATGAGTCTTCATATACCTTGATTCCTATGCAATAACTTTATTAGTTTTCATAAGTACACAACCAAGTCTCCACTTCGATACATCACTATATATCACAAATTGATTACTTCTTAATGGAATAGTCAAAATTGGAGAATTGACTAATCTACTCATAAATTCTTCAAAACATTCTTCATATTCCATTTTCCATATTAACTTATCTCCATTACATGTAAGATTGGTTAATGGGTAATACAATTGATCAAAATTTTGAATAAATCGATTATATTAACCCATCAAAGCAATAAAACTATGTACCTTAGTTATGTTCATTGCTGTAGGCCATTCATGGAACTCCATTTTCTTCATAGGATCAACTGATATCCCATCCTTGGAGACAATATAGAAAAGAAAAGAAACTTCTTGAATATAGAAATCACACTCACTAAATTTCCCATATAACTATTTCCTTCTAAGAGTCTCAAGAATGATCTAAAAGTGACTCTCATGGTTCTTATAACATTTAGAATAAACCAAGATATCATCAATTAATACCACAAAAAAATCATCAAGATATTCCTTGAATACTCTATTCATTAGGTCCATAAAAATACAGGGTTCATTATTCAATCCAAAGGGTATTATTATAAACTCATAATTTTTAAACCATATTTCTAATACTGTATTTGGAATGTCTTTATTCTTTACTATTTATTTATTACACCCATAATAAAGGTCGATGTTTGAAAAAAATTAAGCTCCATGAATTTGATCAAATAATTCATCAATGAGAGACATATGATACTTATTATTTATCATAATATTATTGATTTCACTATAATCAATGAAAAGGCTCTTGGATCCATATTTTTTCCTAATGAAGAGAACACAGGATCCCCATTGTGAAACACTAGGGATAATAAAACACTTTTCATACAACCCCTCTAGTTTTTTCTTCAACTCAACTAATTCCAAATTTTCCAATATATAGGGATTCTTTGATATAAGTATTTACTTTGGGATTAAATAAATGAAAATCTCAACTTAACTCTTTGTTGGATGTCCATGTAATTTCTTATAAAATACATCAATGTATTCCTTTACAATAGGTACATCCTCAATTTGAATATTAAATTTTCCATCTATAGATTGTGTATACTCTTCATCCCCATGAATCCATTTTAGTATAAGTACTAGGGGTGGATATATACATGATAATGCCTTTGATATAAAGATAGAGAATTCTACATCTTTACCATGAATTGTAATTTCCTTCTTCTTGAAATAAATTTTTTCATCATATTTTGAAAGCCAGTCCATACCAAGTATTATATCGAATTCAACCATTTGTATGATAATAAATTATATAAATGAAGCACATTTATGTTTCATAATGGGGACTTCATAACAAATCATTTTTTTAGTGAGACTTCCACTAGGAGTTTTGACTGACAACTCCATTATTAAGGTGTTATGGAAATATATAATTTTCTTGGAAAACATGGAAGATATAAAGGAGTACAAGGATATGGAATTGAATAAATCATTAGCTAAATTTAAAGATAATATTAATTTACCTTCCACTATATCATTGGTTACTACCAACTTTGTTGTAGTGATCTCATAAGATTATTCTTTTTCCCTTATCCTCTTATATGGTAATTTTCATTGACACATGGTACATTGGTTTGAATACCACCCCATTTCTTTATAGTTGAAGCATTGGATTTTTTTTTTTCATTTTTAACATTTCATTATTTAGACCAATAACCCAAATCTCCTCAATTATAATAAAAACACATTACCTTTAAACATTTCCCAGGATGATTCTTTCTACAATTTTCACAAGATGGAAATTGCTTCATTTTCTTATTGTTATTTGACACATTCCATTTTTCTTGGTGCTTAGTCAAAATCTTATTTTTTTTATTTCCCTTGAAAAAATAGGATATTGAAAATAACTTACCCATTTTTATGGCACATTAAACTATTTACTCATATGATGAAAATGTTTGAGAGACTAGATCATTGAGGAGAATTGTATTAATTCCTTCAAATAAATGATCAATTTTTCATTCCATATTTCACATGTAATCCATTACATAGCTGGATAGTCTTGTAAAGGTAGAATCATACTATGAAACACTTTATTCTTCATTTTTCATTAAGATAAGGAACATTATATTCATTTCAGTTTTTTTCTCATGAGGGAAATATTTATTGAATAATGAATCCTTAAAATCTCTTCATTTCATCTGTTCTATTTCTTCTTCCTCAGTATTCTAGATCAATGACCACTAATGATCATCATATCAATTGAGAAATTTAATTATAGTATAAAATATCTTTTAATCGCACCCCAAGTCTAGAAATATATTATCAAGGGACTTAATCTATTACTCAACTACCACAATATTGATAGTCCCACTAAATGATAGGAGATTATGTTGCATGAAGCTATCCAAAATAGGATAATAATGCTATGGAAAAACATGTTTCTCCATTTGGGAAAGATTATTTTTCTTAAGCTAACTAATATTATCTAATATATCCATGATATGCTAAGTTATAATACTAGCTATATTGGAATGGTCAGTAGGGTAGTATCTACATCGGTTGTGAGTATTGATACCCTTATTTCTTCTAGGTTCCATTTATAAATAATTAAATATACTAGATTATTTTATAAAATTATGAATTTTAAATCATAATGAATAATTATAAATCTAGTGTATCACTTAACCTAAATTGAATATTTATGTATTATTAATCTTGGAATTATGAACATGATTTCTTTGGGAATAATATCATATTTTAATAATGGTTCATAAAGAAAATGTGAATTAACCAAATCATATACCCTAGGAGTGTAAAACTAGGTGTCCAGTAAGGCCCATTTTCAAATACCATGTATTTCTTGAGATAAGCTAGATGAGGTTTTTTTAGAGCTACTACCCCTAGGTACATCTATGCCAAAACCACGCCCACTTATAGTATCCAAATATGGATGTATTTATAGTTAAGCCATATAATTCTTCCTTAACAAAACTTTCATGATATTTTCCTATAATTAAACATATTCTCAAAGTCTGTCATAGGGTAATATTCTATCATCTATGTTTTACTAAATCTATTTCCTTGGGTTTTTATTAAACTCATTCAGATACTAACTATAACGACCCTAGATCTAGTAACCCAGATCCAGTGTTTACTTTATTACGTTGAAAATAAATAAAAATGATCACATCCTAAAGGACCAAATACTTTAGTAGTCTTGAAGAACCAGGTACATAAATTATACCTATTTTACATTTGAAATAAAACATAGAACATAAGAAAATAAAATGTTTGGCATCCATGAAACTCATTTAAATAAAAATTCTTCATATATTAGGGAAAGGAAACAAAATAAGGGTAATATTAAATGCTCAATAAGGGTAACATTTAGTGAAATATATCATGAGTAAATAAGTAATAATCAATATAAAAAGTAAAATAACTGAAAATACAGTACATTTTATCAATAACTTGAGCATGAAAAAAGGAATAATCAATATGGAAAGGTAAATAACTGAATACACATGACATTTAATCAATAAAATGACAATGAAATGATTCCAGAGATAATAAAAATGAAAAAATATCATAGAAAATAATAATAACTGAATTCTAAATGTTGAAATTTTTTAATTATAGGATGTTATTATCTCAAGCATTATGATACCTCTACCATCAAGACCTTTCACAAGATAGTTTTAAACTATGGTTAAAAACCAATTTAATTCGGAAAACTGATTTATCTCATGAGTCACATCGATTCATCAAGGGGATATATAATTCCATGATGCACCCATAAATTCATTCTAATACATTCCTTATATATCAAATTATCGATTCAATTCATGAATAATATTCCTTATTAATAAATGTCTGTAATGAATAAAGAATACCAAATATAAAATTTCCCCATTCAATCTCATATCTTTCAAAGTAAAACAACATATGTATAAATGAAATATGGTTTAAGTAATAAGAGTATCCATGAGAAATAATATGGATATTTAGGGTAAATTTAATGTCCAATGATCACAAGAAAGTGAATATTTCAAGGGGAAGTTAATGATTACAAAAATTAATCAAGAAAGAGAATGTTAATAATTTCCCTGGTCAAAAAGATTATAAAAAATAAATATAAAGAGTAAGGATGGTATCTTTAGAACATATCTCCAGTGGACTATATTTAAAATAAAGAGTTTTTGTTAATGAATATAAATACCACAACAAGATCATTAAAAATATTTTTGAGGAAAATACACCTTTCACTTTGAAAATCACTTAAAAAAATGAAATTACAAAAATATTAGGGAAACTAGTATCATTGAAAATTAACTTTTAAAAATTTAAATGAATCATAAAATCAATGAGTGTTCATGATTACAAGACATACTGTTCATGTCATACATGTTAAAACAGTGATTCCTTTCATATTTTTGTAGGAAAAGTTAAAATCACCTTATTTGGAAAAAGATAAGAAGATTACTTTTTTTTAAATATAGTAACGGGTAAAAAATTATTTAAAATATAATAGGATAATATTAAAAACATTTTTAGAAAACATGTATTTGGAATAAAATGTATTTTTTTACGAAAGATCGAAATTATGTAAAATTTTCTTAGAAACATTTTCTCAATAATTTTAAGTACCAAAGAGAGGAAAATGGTACTATTTCTAGAAAAATTCATGAATAACCAAAGTAGAATAAAATTAAATGGATTTATTATACAATGATCATATAATTTTCTTCAATGGTTTTTCAAGTATAAAAAATCCAGATTAAAATGAGATTGAAACATAAATCTCTTACCACTTTAGTAGCTTTTGAATTATAAGACACAAGAAAGGAATAAAATCAAATGTAAAACGAAATATCATAAATATAATTAGATTAATTATATAACATATCAATGGGGTAGTAGATACACCTCATAAAATAATATATGTGTATAACATGGCATATGTCCGAAAGAAGACAATTTGAGACGAGAAGCCCTTACAATGATCATAACGTTGAAGTGAGAATTAATAAATGAATTTATTATGCGTATCAAATGTAAATACACATATTTTTTTAAATAAAAAATAATATAATAAAAATTCATTACACACATAATATTATAATATCAAAGACAATGAAGAAGTAATACAACCCAATGAAATGAAATTGAGTTACAAAATTCTTTACCACTTGGTAATTTCATGTCCAATACCCTTGGATTAAATAATTTAAATTAAAACTTAAAATAACATTAAATATTAAGGATTAATTATATTACATGTAGAATTGGATTTATATACACCATATAAAAATATTAGGTGCATAAAATTACAATATACCTCAATTAAAGTAAATTGAGACAAAATCCCTTTCCACTTGGTAACTTTCAAGTCAAATCGAATTGGATGAAATGATTAAAATTAAAAACTAAAATACCATTATGTATAAGGAATTCATGATATAATATATATAAGGTGATGTGTGTACACCATATAAAATAAATTAGGTTCATAATAATAAAATATGACTCAATGAAGGGAAGTTGAGAGGATTTCCCTTACCTAGCACTTCTCTTAAGTTGAGCACCTATTAAACTCATATATAATGGTTTAAAACATGTTAATAACTTATAATATAACCATATTAATATTTATAATATCATATATGATCCTATTATACCATCTTATAACCTGTTCGTTAACAATATTTCATTATCACTATTGTTTCGGGTGTTAATTGGCTTGTTTTCTCATGCATGTTTTGTCATGAAAGCTACAGATCATGAATATAGGATATAGTTCCATAATATCCATAAATATATTATTTTTATAAATATTGTTTTCATTATATAAAACTTTATAATCATTCTAGAAAATTATATATAGAAAATGAATCACATCACTTCGTGGAGACGGTAAGCCGTACGTACGTACGCGTGAGGATATCATTTCTTAATGGATGGAAGGGTAAGTAATTGGGTGATATATTAACTTTATATAATTAATTTAATTTCATATATATCACATATATTCATTAAATTTATTCTTATTAACTTCCATGTAATGTGTAAGTGAAAAAACAAGTCACATCGCTTTAGGAGTCGGTAGTCCACCATACACAGAAGCAACATTATCATATTTTAAATGAAAATGAATGTAAGAAGGTATATGAGATATTATGATTATAGAAGTATAATTATATCATAAATATAATACATATAAATTTAATCCATCATTATATCCAACCATGTGAAGTTTTTATGGGAAACAAGTTACATTGTCTCGCAAGCCAGTAGTCTGCCATACACACGATCGACAATTTCATTTCCCATTTGATGGAAGAGGAGATGGATATAGTTTATTACATTAAAATAATAACATATAATTATATTTTATATATTGGTGTTATTATATTGTATGTTTTAATACATAAATGAAGGTTTTAAAAGAATAAATAAAAATAAATAGCTTTGTTAAGACAATTACCTTCTCTTAGAGAAACCTCATTTGAATCTACACTTAAGGACCATAGGGTCAGTATTTTGAAAAAAACCCCCTATATAATGTGTATAAGGATTTTTAGGAGATATTTTTTTAGGTTTTGGTTGAGAAAAATGGATTTATAGGTGTGAAGAAGTGTGGGGAGGGAGTTCCCTTTTATAATCGTGGAGAAGTGGTATTTCTGTAAATACCCAAAACTATTCAATAATGGAAAGTCACTCTCATCCCAAGTGCCTACAGAATTGATAAATAATGGATTAGTGGGATTTTAAGGATGATAAAAACTTCCAAAAAATAAAAATATACATGTTTTAAATATTTTATTTCCTTACCCTCTATGTTTACTTACTTTTACCAATTTAGTTTTCACCGCGGCAACCTAGGTAATTTATCCATTAATCATAAAATAAAAATAAAATTAATATATAATTTTAAAAAATTAATATAAATATTAATTACAATTTATAAAATAAAAATTCTACGTGTGTGGAAAATTAATTTTAACATAAGTACATGTAGCGCGTAAAACCTCATTTTAACATTAATCTTGTTAATTAATTTATTATTTTTTTACTAATTATTATGAAAGAAATTAATTTGATTTTAGTAAATAATATTAGTTATTATGAATCAAAATATGGAATCCATTTTATCAAATTAAACTCACATAATTGGAAAATTTTATTTTAAAATTAACCCACAAAAAGTATTGAAAAATGGTTTTTCATGAAATGCATTTTTCAAGCATAATATGATATTATATTAACTATATAAATAGTAATAATAATTTTATGAATTTAAATTCATATATTTAGGTATATAATATATTAATTTAATTTATATCATTCATCATTAAAAATTATTTTAATTAATTAAAATGGACAAACATTATCCCTTTAAAAAATAGTTTTTTGAAAAATAAGCAGTTTTCTAAAAAATATCCCTTTTACCTCCAAATGTTATTATATGTATTTCTATAAAATTGGTTGTTAATAAATTTTTAATTAAACATATTATAATAAAAAAATATAAATAAAAAGAGGAATTATTAAATACTACATTTTCTAATATTCATAAAAGTTTATTTCTAAGGGAAAATTTAATAAATTAATTCTAGGCTTATTTTAAAAAAGTAGTTAAAAATTTATAGTTATACTACCATATTATAATTTTTATACCATTAAATATTAAAATTCAAATTTTTTTATAGTTTTATTAAAATATAATAGTAAATTACCATAACTAAGGCTTGGGGTTCCATATATCACAAGATATCAAAGAGATTAAATTTATTTAAAAAAAAATATATCATAATATATCAACGTGTGAAACCCAATATTCTAGAGATTATATAATTTAAAAAATGCATAAATATCAAGGCTTAAGGTGTAATACAATAGAGTTCTCTCAAAGAATAGGTAATTGTCTTTACCAAAACTTTCAAGTTTTTTTCTACTTATACTTCCTCTAAGTCTCTTTTAACCATTATAAAATAATTAACTTAGTGTGAGGAACCAAGACTAAACATTATATAATATTATGATTAATTTCAAGAATTCATTATCTGTATTTTAGGATCTTTTTGGATTTAGAGTTTTATATAATTAGACCATAACTCAAACACAACCAAACTATATTAAAAAAACTGGACACTTTTATTCAGTGTCAATTTTTTTCATTATATAAAACTTAAAATAAAACATGATTTCATTTCATAAAACAATATTAAAAAATTTATACTTGAAATTTTCCTTTCCCTTACCTGTCCTTAAATCTTGTGAGAAACATTTTAATAACATGGTATTGATACAAAAATCCTAGTATGGGATAGAAAAAGGAAAGAAAAATCTTAGTCTAGTGAAAACATGAAAACTCATGTAAAATTTAACTTTATCATCAAATTTCATTGATTATTTTAAATAAAAAAATTTTAAATGAAAAACACACACAATGTTTTCTCAAAGAAATCAATTAAAAATAATTTTTATTAACTTAGAGAATCACATTCATAACCCCTTTTAAACCCATATCAGAAGAAACTAAAGACCAGTTAAATCCATAGGAGAAACCCTTTGGTAAATTTATCCTTTTTTTATATTAATACATGTAACATTACCCAGTGTATTAGAGTGCTATCAGGGTACACACATCATTTAAGCTATAACGGGCTCACTAGGTGCTATCTGGGTGCACCCATCATATAAGATGCAATGAGATCACCCAACACTATCTATGTGCACCTGTTTCTATTATATAATTCTCATGTACTGTATCATGAATAATTTTTCTATTCTTTCACTTTTCCATAACAAAATATTTGAAAAAATCTTTTAAACTCATAAGAAAGTCTCTTTTGGTTATAAAAATTCCCTTTTATTTCAAAACCCCATTATTCAATATAAAAATACCCAAAAAAGGGGAAAGGGTTTTTCTTTTAAGAATAAATGAAATATTTCAAAGGAATATACAAATCAAATTATGGTCACAATAGTGGAAAAAAGCGTTTTCACCATAAACGCTAAAATAAAACTTTTTTTATCGTTTGTCAAAACATTCCATATAAATAACATAAAACGATTCTTTCTGAAAACATTTTAAATAAAGTAAAAGTGAAATAAAATGTCCTTTATTAATATTTTATGTCCATATAAAACCTTTTATAATATAATTTAAAAAAACTCAGACATGGAAGAGAAATATTTGGAAGGAAAAACTTTAAAAGATGAACTTTTTAAAAGAAAAGTCCCTTATCACTTGGGAAACACTTGAATCATATGCCCCATAAAAGAATAACATTAAAAAAAATTAAATATCACGATAATATAAAATTATTTATATAACATTTCAAATTGTCTATATATACACATTATAAAATAATAAATGTGAATAATATCAAAATATTCCTCAACAAAAGGAAATTAAGACGAAGTCCCATATCATGAGTCCGAATCGTAACATGTATCTTTATCTTCCAGAATAATAAACATATGTTACTTATTTAATTTATTTATAAAATTTTTTATGTTTATTATTAATTTTATTTACATTATTACAATTTTATATACAATTACATAATAAATTATGTTTATGTCAGGTGTTTTGACCATATTCAGCTTATGAGTCAAAGATAACTTTGGTATGTTAACTATGGTCCAAGAGGTAATTATTTAAACAAATCAAAAATAATAATCATGAAATATTTATTATATTTATACATAAATTATAAATTTAAGACCTATCATAAAATATGGTTTTTATAAATGAAGTACATTACAATCATGGAGACGGTAGGCCGTACGACGCATGAGGAATGCTTCCATTTTTCAATGATCATTAAAAAAAGCGGAAAGTAGTATTTTATATTTATATAAAGATAATAATATCATATATACAATATTATTTATTTAAATAAACTTATATATATCATCCATGTGGTTTTGTGATGAAAAGAGAGTCATATCACTTCATAAAGGCGACCGTCCACAAGTTCATGAATGATGTTATCATTTTTCAGTGAGTAAAAAGGTAAGAATGAAAATGATATATTATATTTTAAGGATGATAAATATTTCATGAATATAATAATTACACCATGTATGTCACATATATTCATTATACTTACCCTTATCACATTCAATGTAAAATGTTAGTGAAAAACGAATCACATCGCTTCGTGAGGCGGTAGTACGCTGTACACACTAGTGATGTTATCGTTTCCCCTACAGAATGGAATGTAAGAAAGGTATTCATGATATAATTACTCCAGAAGTATAATTATTTTATAAATATAATATATATAATTTATATCCATCATCATACCCAGATATGAGAGATGGCAATGGAAAAAACGATTGGCATCAGTTTACGAGGCGGTAGTCCTCCGTACACATGAATGATGATTTTGTAATCCATTTAATGGAATAGGAGAAGGTTTTTGGTTATTATATTAAAATAATAACATATATGTATATTTAATATATTTATGTAATTATATAATCATGTTTTAATACTAATTTATGGAGTTGGATGAATAAATAAAATAAAAACACTCGTTGAAGAACGTTACCCCTTCTTGGGCAACATCTTTTGGATTGAACCAATGGCCTTGATTGGTTGGATTTATATAAAAAATATGGATTATATGATTATTTGAGGGAATTAGAGAATTTATTTTTTCAGTTGTTTCCAAACCAATGGGTTTTGAAGGTGTGAAGAGAGGAGGACATGGGGTGGCCTTTTATAAGTGAGGTGACTGGCACAATTATAATTTTTGAAAAGAATTAATTCAAGACACATTTTGTTTCATGGAATAAAGTTAAAATAATGTACCATTATAGATAATAAAAGGTATAATATCTTAATAAGTCTATAAAATATTTTTTAGATATGTTTTTAGGTCATTTTAAACCTTATCTTTTTTAGTTTAACCCACAATGAATCCATTTTTACCATAATTATGGTAATTAATTTTTACTGTTTTTACTATTTATTTTGGTCAAAAATTAATTTTAACATATTAGAAAATATAATTTATTATTATTAAAAATTTGGAATCCATTTTATCAAATTCAATTCACAGAATTGGAAAAATTCAATTTATAACAAAACCAGCAGATGCGATGAAAAAGTGGATTTTCAAGTAGAGTATTTTTTGAGAAAAAGATGATTCTATATTAACTCTCTGAATAATTATAATAATTATATGAAACTAAATTATAATTTAATTATATATATTATATACATTTCATTTAAAAAATTCCCCATTAGGGATTATTTTAATTAATTAAAATGGAGAACCATTATGCATTTTAAAATAGTTTTTAGAAAAACCCATTTTTAAACCTAAAATCAAAATTATACTAAAAACCAATATAATTTTGATTAAAAAGTAATTAATTGGGTTAAATATAAATAAATAATACATATATTACATTAAATAACATTAAAAACATAATTTATCTTTTAAATTACATAATTTATTGAAAAGAAAAGTCTTTTTACAAAAATCAGTATTTTCACTATTCCCTAAAAAATCAATTTTTTTTGAAAAATACCAAAATTTCATCATAGGTAAAATTTTAAATTATGATTTAAAATATTATATCCATATTTTAAAATTAAAATTCTAAAATTTAGTAATTTTACTTTTAAATAAATCCCATATAAAAAAATATTTTAGATAAAACTATTTCGTTTTTGATCTAAAAATAAATTAATATTGTTATAATGAAAATAACTATCTAATTCATACTAATAAATATGAAAATAATTTATTCTAAAATTAACCAGGTTTTTACACTCTCCACTTTTTTATAATATGTGTCCTCATAATTTTATTCACTTATTAAACAAGTGTGGATGTCTTTCCCTCATAGCATTTTCAGATTCCATGTTGCCTCTTAAACCATAAATCTTTTTCCATAAAACCGTAAACAAATGAATCACCATATAAATAAACACTTGTTTTATATGGTAATTAATTTGAATAGGAGATTCCTCATAAGAAATTTTATCTTCCAACTAAACTTATTCCAGACTCAAAACATGAGATGAATCTGGAAAATATTGCCTTAACATTGAAACATGAAATACATTGTGTACCTAAGATAAACTCGGAGGTAAGACCACTTGATAGGAGAATGATAAAAATTTATCTAGGATTACATATAGTCCAATGAAACATGTTCTTAACATACCCTTCTTAACAAAACACATAACACTTTTCCATAGAGAAATGTTGAGAAAGACATGATCTCCTACCATGAAAGAATAATCTTTCCTCCAATTGTCCGTATAACTTATTTGACTGATCTGAGCTATCTTCATATGTTTCTGAATTAATCGAACCTTCTCTTCCATTTCCACTATCATCTATGGTCCCATAAACTTCTTTTATCCTATATAATCTCAAACAGTTTGTCCTCTACACCGCTTTCCATATAATGTCTCAAATCGTACAATCTGTATAATGTAATGAAAAAATTATTATAAGAAAACTCAAAAAAATAAATATATTGATCCCAAATTACCTGGTAATCCATTGATCATGAATTAAGCATATATTCCATGGCCTAAATCATCCTCTCAAACTATTAATCTGATTGAGGATGAAAATATATACTGAAATTTAATTATGTACCCAATGATTTGTGAAATCCTTTCCAAAAATTATATTTAAACCTAGGATCACAGTGTCACTCCATATAACCTTACTATATCCTTTATATAAAATTGATAAATCTAATCTAATTATATTTTATCTCGAATGGGATGGAAATTTTCATATTTATTTAATCGATCAACAATAAACCAAATCACATTATTAACTTGGGATGTTTTTGTAAATCCTATAATGAAACCAATTGATATATTTTACCATTTCCACTCTAGCACTGGAAAAGGTTGAAGCATTCCCTTTGGTTACTAAAATCCTACTTTAACCTGCTAACAAGCAAAAAACATCAAAGTGAAGTCATCAATATCTCTTTTCATTCCATCCCACTAGTAAGACCCTCAAAGGTATCTATACATATTAGTGCTACCTGGATGAATAGAAAATAGAGAGATACGAGATTCAATAAAAAAATATTTCCTCAAATGAGAATCAAAAGTCATGCATAATATTTTTCCAAATCATAAAACACCATCATTATCAATATTAAAATCAAGAAACTCACCCTTCTTAATGGATTCTACCTTTTCCTGCAAAGATAGATCCTTCTTTTCATCTCCATTAATTATTTTTGACAAAAAGGACTATATTGAAACCTTAAAAAAATAGTGGATGTCCCTTAATCCAAAAATTATATGCCAAAATTTATCAATTTATTAACTAAAGGGTCACACTCCAAACATAACATGGTTAATTTAGCATTATTTTTTTTGATTCGAAGCATTAACCACATTGTTTTATTTCTCAATAATGTAATGAATCCTGCAATCATAATTCTCGATTAGTTATAGCCATCTTATCTATCTCATTTTCAATTATTTATAAGTGAATATATACTTCCATATTTTTTGATCAGTATATATTTCATACAATACTCCATACAAATGGTGCCTCCAAATTTTTAATGAAAAAAACAAAATACCTAATTCCAAGTCATGTGTAGGGTAATTTAACTAATGATGTTTTAGCTAACGTGTAGCGTATAAAATTACCTGACTATTATAAATTAGGACACAACCAAGACCTTTTAATGAATAATCACTATAGATGAAAAATTCACCATTTTGGGAAGTCATGGAAAAAACAAGGGCATTCCTAAATCTTTTTTTTAGTTTCTAAAAACAATCATCACATTATTTTTTCCATATGAATTTAAATACTTTTCAAGTTATCTTAGTCAGTGGGCTAGATAAAAAAGTAAATATTTCCACAAACTGCTGGTAGTAACCTTTTTTTTGAGTAGCACCAATCTTGGAGATATTTCCATTGGATGAGGGTTGCCTGAGAAGGTTATGCAACCTCTTTCAAGGATTTCGCAATGCCTATCAGGTTGGTGGAATTTCTTCTAACTCCAAGTTCTCAGATCGGATGCAACCTGTTGGAGATTGAGGCCAACATCTTCGTGAGAACTCTCCCATCATGATCAGATCACCTCTTCACATTCCTAGTATTTTGACCAGAAGCTCTCAAATCTGAAGGGTCTGCTGAGTTTTCGCTGTCGTTCGCCTTGCAAATAGTCAATTAGAATAGGGAAATGATCCGAACAGTTAAGGGCCAAGTGGCCCACATCAAACACGTTGAACAAATTAATCCAATCAGCAGAACCCAGAAATCTATCAAGCCGCTCAGCGATGCGAGTGCCTTCAGTGCTGGTAGTAACCCATTAATCCAAGAAAAATATGAATCTTTGTGATATTTTTGGGTATTTTTCATTCTTCAACAACTTTTTTTTGCAAGGAAAATAAAACATTTTCAGCCAAAATTGACACTTACTAAATTGACCATATAGTTTATTTTTTATTAATGTTTTCAAAATGATCATTCTGCGTCTTTTATTTTCCTATTTAATTTTAGAATATACAATAATGTCATCAATAAACACAACCACAAACTTGTACAAGAACTCATGAAAAAAATCTATTCATAAGGTCCACAAATACCACAAGTACATTAGGAAAACCAAATGACATAACTACAAACATGTAGTGCGCATATATAGTCTAAAAAATAGTCTTTATAATGTTAACTTCCTTTACCTTCAAGTGATGGTACCCCAACCTCAGTTCAGCCTTCGAAAAAAAATGAACTCCCTGGAGTTGATCAAAAAAATCATTTATATGAGGAAAATGATACTTGTTATTAATAGTGATGTTATTAAAGTCTTTATAATCAATTTAAAGTATCATTTAACCATATTTATTTTTAATAAAAAAATATGAGAACCCCATGGTGATGTGCTAGGTGGATGAAACATTTATCTAATAATTCCTTTAATTGATTTTTCAATTCCAAAATTTCCACTTGATCTATTTGATAAGGGGGTTTATAAATAGTATTATCATTAGGTATTAAGTCAATGTAAACTCAACCTCCCGATTAGAAATGACACCAATAAAATAAATAGTAAATACATCCATGTATTCATTTACTACCAGCACATCACTAATTTAAACAGTTTCATTATTTTCAATAATACAATCTAGGTATCTTTCACCACCACCTCTAATAAATTTCTCAGCTTCTTGGTAATTTATCAAAGGAATGAAATCATTAAACACAACTTTAATAGCTCTATAATCTATCTTATCATCATATAACAAAATCCAGTCCATACTAAGAATGATACAAAAATCTACTACGTCCAGTTTAATAATATTTGCAGGAAATACAATCCCACTGATAATAATAAAAATATCCCTATAAATCTTTGTTTCTTTAATTTGTCCACCTAGAGGTTTTGAAAAAAGTTCTATATTCTTTTAATGAGGTGATATTCCAATTTTACTTGAAATTTTAAAAAAACGAATGAATGTGAAGATCCGGAGTCAAATATTGTATTGGCATAATTCGAATGCACAAGTGACATACCTGTCACCACTTCATTTGAAATCCAAACATAAAGTTTAATAGTAGAAAATGGCTTTACTACACCTTTATATTTTTGATTTTAGTGATTTAAATTCTATGAAACTAACTTTAGAAACATTCTTGCATAATGACCCAACTCATTACAACTAAAATGCCTTACCACTAAATGGATATTGGTTACCCCATTATTTGGTTGTTCATAACTCTTTTCTTTATATCCACAAGCCTTATGACCAAACTACCATGATGAAAACAGTTTCCATATCTTGTAAAAAATTCCTTGAAATATTGTTTTCCACATTTACAATATTTTGGGGGATTACATAAAGACTTATTAGCTAGTTTCTTCTATATTTATTTCCACCTCAAAATTTTCTTACTGTTATTATCTCTAGGAACATATGTGTCAACAGACATTATCTCAACTTTCTTAGCATAATGAACCACTTTCTCATAAATTATAAATTCTCATGCAACCAATTCTCTTCGTAAAATTGGTTTCAACCTCAGTTAAAATCTATTAATTTTTGTATTAGTGTTCCAAATAAAATCTGACACATACCTTGAAAATCTTATGATGTTTTATTTATATGTAGCTACAAATATTTATCTTTTTTTCATTATTTCTAGGAATTTTTTTCCATCCAGTGTCAAAAAATACTTAGGGAAATATGTCTCAAGGAAAATATCTTTAAAATTTTCCCATTCCACAATATCAAGATCATATTTATCTATGGTATTATTAAAATAATACCACAATTGATCAGATTCTCCTTCCAAATGATAAATTAAATGAGTTACCTTTTGATGTTTTGAAGATCCACTGGAATCAAATATCTTCTCCAAGGATCTAATCCATCCTTCATCTATCATGGGGTTAGATGATCCACTAAAAAATGGGGGTTGTTTTCTCATAAAATAATCCACTATTGAGATGTTCCTTCCTCATAGAATGAGTTTCTCTCTAGTATGGATTCCATAATCAGTAAAAACCTGTGTCAACTAAGCCATCACTATGAGAAATGGTTATATCCCAATTCTAGCCATCTCATGATACTGATTTGGAAGAATATTTTCCAATTAGTTCCTTCCCACTACATCTTCCCTACATACTCTATAGAAAACCATTATGAGAAGAAATATTTTATATGAAGAAACATGATAATATTTAAATGATATATCATTTTAACTTAACCATAAAGTAAAATCTTTCAAGGGTATGCTATTACCATTATCCTAAAATCTAAATTTATCTAAAATGACCTTGATAACAACTATAAGGACTCAATTGTAAACATTACATTATCTTGAGATTTAATTCAATAATTAATTCTATACATTTTATTATATTTTTTTTGGTTTATAGTTTTAGATAAATAGGCCATAACTTATAAATAAAAAAACCATATAATATAATGTGGAAACTTCCGGTCAGTATCCATTTTTCCCACCATATAAATTTTTTAAAATAAAAAATGATATCATTTCATAAAAAAATAATTATGAATTTCATCATTAACTATTTCTTTCCCTTACCCATCTATAAATCCTGTGATTTTTAAAAAAAACATAGGATGAGCACAAAAATCTTATTAAGGGAAAAGAAGGTATAAAAACTGTTAGTCTTGAGAAAACATGAAAACTCATGTAACGTTTACCATTATTTTCAATGTTCTTTGAGAATATGAAAAAAAACACATTTTACATGAAAAAATACAAACTTATTGCTCAATGTAATCCGTGAAAACCCCATATAAATAATTTTAAAAGGCCTTTTGGCAACATCGAGCATCAAATTCATATCCCATTTTAAACCCATGTTAGAAGTAACTAGATCCTAGTTAAATCCATAAATGAGAATATTTGATAACACCCTCCATTCTTATTAATAAAAGGAACATTACCTAATGCATTAGATCAATCTCTGGGCACACCTATTGTTTATTTTATAATAGGATGAACTGATGCTATCTGGGCATACCCATCATATAAGTTATAGTGAGCTCACCCACTTCTATATGGGTGCACCTGATTCTCTTGTATAATTCTAAAGTACCATATCATTAATAATTTTTTTATTCTTTCACATTTCACTCGTAAAACATTTCAAAAACTCTATTAAAATCATAATAAAATCACTTTTGGATATTAAGATACTCTTTTCTTTTAAAAACCCATTTTCAATATAAAAATACGCAAAAAAAGGGAAAATGGTTTTAATTTTAAGAATTCATGAAATATTTTGAAGGAATCTAGAAATAAAATAACATCTATGGTGGTGTAAAATATCATTGTCACTGTAAACATTTAAATAGAATATTCCTTTTGTCGTTTCTCAAAACATTCCATATAAATCACATAAAAAGATTCATTTTGAAATCCTTTAAAATAAATTAAAAGTGACATAAAATATATTTTGTAAATATTTTATATCCATATAAAAGTATTCATAAAATCATTTAAAAAGACATATAAATGGAAGAGAAATTGTTGTAAGGGAAAACATTAACAGATTATTTTTTAAATGAAAAATCCCTTATCACTTGGAAAAAAATGGAATCATAATTTCCATGAAGGAATAACATTTACCAAAGCATTAAATATCATGAGAATAGATAAATTAATGATATAACATGTAAAAGGGTATATATATACACCTTATTGAATAATAAAGGTACATAACATCAAAATATGCCTCAATGAAAGGAAATATATATTACATCACTTACCTTGAGTTCAAATTGTTATGTGTGTCTTTATATTCTAGAATAATAAAATTTTGTTAATTATTTACTTACTTGAGAAATGTTTTGAAGTTTATTATTACTTTTATTTTAATCATTACCATGTTATATACAATTACTTAATCAATTAAGTTTACATCGAATGTTTTGACCGTACTCAACTTATGAGTAAAAAATGAATTTGGTTTGTTGACTATGGTAAAAGAGGTCATTATTTAAAAATATAAAAAATAATAATCATGAAATATTTATCATATTTATAAATAAATTATAATTTTAATACTGATAATGAAATATTTTTTTGAGAAATGAATTATGTTACAATCATGTAGATCGTAGGCCATACATATGCATGAATACTGTTTCCATTTTTCAATGATCATTATGGAAAAGTGGTAAATAGTATTTTAAATTTATAGAATGATAATAATATCATATATAATATATTATTTCATTAAATATACATATATATATATGTCATCATCAATTTGGGGTGGTGATTAAAAGAGAGTCACATTGCTTTGTGAAGGCGGTAGTCTACATGTTCATGAACGATGTTATCATTTATCAGTGAGTAAAATGGAAAAGAAAATGTTATATTATATTTAAAAATGATAAACATGTCATTATTACCATAATTATTCCATTTAAATAACATATATTCATTATATTTACCCTTATTACCTTTCATGTAAAACTTTAGTGAAAAAAGAATCACATCTCTTTGGGAGGCGATAGTCCGCTGTAGACACGAGCGACATTATCATATACCATATAGAATGGAAAGTAAAATATTTATACATGAAATAATGAATCCATAGGTATAATTATGTTATATATATATAATATATATATACTTTATATTCATCATTATACCCAATCACGAGATGTGGTAATGAAAAAATGAATGACATTGGTTCACGAGGTGGTAGTCTGCCGTACACAGGAATGATGATTTAGTAACCCATTTGATATAATAGGAGAAGGGTTTGGGTTTTTTACATTACCACAATAACATATAAACATATTTATATACAGATGTTATTATATAATCATGGCTTAATAATAATTTAAAGAGGTGGAGGAAGAAATAAAATAAAAATGCTCGTTGAAGAATGTTACCTATTCTTTGGGTAACTTATTTTGAATTGCACCAAATGCCTTGATTGGTAAGATTTATACAAAATATAAGGCTTATATGATTATAGGAGGGAAGTAAAGAAGTTATTTGGGTAATTATTGGTAGAACTAATGCATTTTTAAGGTGTGTAGAGAGAAGGATAGGCGGTGGCCTTTTATAAGTGAGGTGAGTGGTACACTTGCAATTTTTGAAAATAATGATTTATAGCCACATTTTTCCATGTCACAAGGATCAAATATAGACCATTCTCAGCATTATAAGGGATAAGTTCAAAATATATCCAGATAATATATTTTATACAAGTTTTTATGTCATTTAACCCTTATATTTTTAATTTAACCCTCGGTAAATCCATTTTACATTAACCAAAATAATTAATTTTTACTATTTTTAATACTGATTTAGGTCAAAAATTAAGTTGACCTTATTATATAATATAAATTATGCTAATTAAAAATATGTAGTAAACTCCAAAAATGATAACATAAACTATCAAATCACTAAAAAATTTTATGGTCACCAATACTATCCTATAAACAAGTGTATCATTATTATCTCAACATAGAGCACATTTAAGGGTTATCATCCCTCAATAATGTGTTTTCTAAAAAGTTCAACTTATCACTGAATCACTTTTCTTGGTCATTAGTACCATTCAACATATGCACTCAAATCATAAAATAAAGATTACTGCAATATAATCCTTATACATTTCATAATTCTTATAACCAAAATTCCATTGATAAAATTCTCCTATAACATAATTATTGAATCCAAACACAAGAACATTAATCATTAAAATTCATTTATAGTAATATCATAAGATTTAACTTTATCCATTATCTTACTTTCAGGTATATTCCCTTGATTCTTGTGGCATTCATTTTTATAGTTCCCTATATCCTTATAGTTGAAGCACTAAAAATAAAAAGTTTCTTTATTTTCCTTTAAATCTTGAGCATGGTGGATTTTCTCTCCACACTTTTAGCAAGTTCCAATTCCCTTCAAGAAATTACCCGAGTGTTTATTTCCACAATTATCACATTGGGAAAAAACCCTTCATTCCATTTTTCTCTTAATAAGTATTTTTCTCTACTTTCCTCTTCTTCTCTTGTCTCCCTTTGAAGCCATAGGATATGAATAATTCCTTATCGATCATGATACTACATGATACTATATCCTTGTATGATGAGAAAGTTTAGAAGACTAGTTCCATTAAATGAATTGGTTTAATACCATAAAATAAACAATGAATATTGCTATTTGGATTATATACATAGTCCGTAGCATGCCTTGATAAACTTGTAAAGTTGGATTCATAATTAGCTACATTTTCATCTTCCTTTTGTCTTAGACTTTAGAATTGTCTCTTTATGTTTTCTTGTTGATCGTGAGGAAAATAATTTTACAAGAAGTGTATCTTACAACCCTTCCATTCCTTGATTTCCATTTATTCTTTATCCTTAGTATTTTAAATCAATGACCACCATTGATACGAATCTCCTCAGAGATAATAAGATTCCATGAAAACTTTCTATCTTTCATTACTTCCCAAAGTGAGAAATGTCATTTCTAAGGAACTTACCCATTTCTTAGTTACAAATGGATTTGTGGTCCCATTAAATGATGAAGGTTTATAATGAAAAAAGCAATCTAACATTGTTACACTATGTTGAGGATCAGTAGGATAATCCATATGGGAAGGGTTATTAACCATAACCTGAGTCAATTTCCCCAATATGGTTATAATTTGATTAGTTATACATATATCTCTAGCTACAACTTCATTAACTTTCCTTTGAGAGAAATCCCTACATGGGGTATATGAATTGATATGGTTTCCATTACTTATAGTAGGTGTTATTTCTAAACTATGGCATATAATAGATTAGATTATAACATTATAAACATAATGTATAATCCCACAACTAGTGGAATACTTAAAATAAATTAAAAAATTTATGCATGTATAATCTCTTAGTCATAAACATGGTTTATTTGGGAATTTTTTTAAAATCATATAAATTTTTTTAAACCCTTCATAATGGTTTGTAAATAAAATGTGATTTAACTAAAGAATATATCCTAGGAGTTTCAAACCATTTTCTCAGTAAGGCCCATTGTTGTGTACCGGTTAACACTCGATTCAATACCAAAATGATTTTTTCAATGTTATTACCCCTAGGTACATTTGTTCCGGAAACAATCCCACTTTTAGTATCCAAAAAGGGATGTATTTCTAGTAAAACCACATAATCTCTACCATACCAAAACTATAGGATGTTATATTATACTAAGTCTTATCCTTAATATAAGTCATAGGCTTATATTCCCTAATTTATGTTATCTTAGATCTAGTTCCCAAGGTTTCTAATAAACTTCTTCTGATACCATCTCTAAAAACCCCAACCCTAGTATCCTAGAGTCTGTGGTTACTTAATTAAATTTTCATAATATATGAGGAATCATATCCTAAAGTACTGAATAGTTTTTTAGTCTTGGTAAACTAGATACATACTTGAAATTAAAATTAAAATTTAAAACATAAAATACACAATATATTTTCTTTAAGAACACCATATTTAACCTTAGAACATACCTAAATATCAATCACAAAACACTTCATGGTATCCTAGGGAAATAAAACATAAGAAATGGGTGAGCTTAGATACTTAGTAAGGGTAAACATAAAATGGAAGCTATCATGAATAAATAATAATAATAAGTATGGAAAGGTAAATAAATGAAACACATGCTATTTAAATAATAACATGAGAATAATATTGAATGAACAAGTATTGATCAAATAAATCCATATATATAATCATATAATCTTGAAAATTATACATGGATATTATAAATAATAGAATAATCACATGGAAATCAATAAATGATATCATAATAAGGGAATGAATAATGTTGAATATCTAAAACAAACTGTCAATACCTTTTACATGATAGTTTAAATTTTTGGGAAAAATCCCATTAAATTTGGCCAACCGAATTGTATCATGAGACCTACCGATGAATCAAGGGGCTATATAATTCGAGGATCCACCCACCACTTAATATGTCTAATGTATTCCTCATATTAAATACTTGAAACATAATCAACATAAACATTCATATTGAAAAAATAACATACAAAATTCAAATACTTTCCCCAATCAATAAACATAATCATAAACCATTCAGAGTAATATGGTGAATGGTAAGAAAATGGTACATCCCTAGTCAAACTAATTACAAACCATATGGATAGATAATAAGGATAGTATCAATAAAACATATCCTTAATGGATCATAAGTATAATAAAGTGTTTATGTCATTTATGAATAGAAATACCATAAAAAGATCCTTTAAAACATTATTGAAGAGAATAACATTTGCACTTTTAAAATTACCTTTTAAAACTAAATGTTCACAAAATTTTTTTAAAATAATTTTCTTAGAAGATGAAATTTGGAGCTTATAAAAAAATCTATAAAATATTTCATGGTCATGATAGCGGGAAATTCCGTACATTTCATATATGTTAAAATAAAGATTCCTTTCACATTTTTGATAAAATCCGAATGAGCATTGTTTGGAAAATGACATGAATATTACATTAAATTTTTTTGGTAAAAATTAACTCATGGGTAAAAATGTCTTTAATAAACCATTTGGAGAATGTTAAAAACTTTTTTGAAACATTTTTAAGGAATATGGTTTTGGAAGGAAAATGATTTTCGATTGAAGAGAAATGAAGTCAGAATTTATTAAAAACTCTTTGTCAATAATTTTATATTCCAAAGAGAGGAATATGGTACTATTAATTGAAATGATAATTAATACCAAGAGGGTAATAAAATTAAATGGGTTTATTATAAAATTATTTAATAATATCCTTTAATGGAAATTCAAGTATAAATAATCCCGATTAAAATGAGATTGAAACATAAATCTCTTACTACTTTGGTAACTTTTGAATCATAATACCCAGGAAAGGAGTAACCATAAATTAAAAATTAAATACAATTAATAGAAATATATTCACGATATAACATATAAAAATGGTTAGTATATACACCAAACAAATTAATACATAGTGAATACGATATATGTCTCATGGAAGTAAAAGTGAGCATGAAACCCTTAAGTTCGACTTTCATTGTATGGTTTTGAACCTCATTTACTATAATAATGGTTTATTAAAAATATATTATCGAACAATAATCTTATATATCCTACCATATATTATTTACTTATTGTCTATTATGACCCATTTATTAACAATTCTTTGTTAAAATCACTATTTCAGCTGATAAGCTTTGTTTTTCATGTATGTTTTGGTCTGGTAATTTGATTCATTTTATATTGATCATGGTTAAATAATATAATTTTTTTAAAGATTATATAAATATCATATATATTCATTATATATTTTTTTAGAGGAATCTATAAAATTTAGAGAAAAAATGGATTGCACCATCCATGGAGGCGGTAGGTCTTACAGATACATTAATGCTATTTCCATTTTTCTTGATGGATGAAATAAAAATAAAATTAATATTAATTCATTATTAAAAAATAATTATTTCATAATATATATAATTTATATCAATCAAAAACATCCTTATTACCATCCATGTTAAAATAAAATGAAAAACATTTCACATCACTACGTGCAGGCGGTACTCCACATGTATGCACAAGAAACGTTATTATTTTCCAATAGATGGGAAGGCAAGAAGTTAGATGTGATATTATATTTACATAATACCTTCAATATAAAGTGTAAGATAAAAATTAATGGCATTTTTTTGTTTAGTGGTAGTCCACCATACACATGAGCGATGTTATTATAGCCCACTATATAATGGAATATAAGAAGGTAAATGTGATAAAATAATTTTAGAAGTATAATAATGAAATAAGTATAATATATTTAATTAAAAAACATGGGTCTACCTAACCCATCACCCATTTCATCACACCACATGGGCCAAAGTGTGTTCTCGATCAATACAAGAGGGGGACAAGAACCAGACATAACCAATTATAATTTGGGATTGATTTTTTCATAGGTAAACCAGGAAAACACATCCATAAAATGTAACAGGAACACACAAATCACAAGATTCAATATAATAGGACAAACATATACTATAATAAATGACATACACTAATATAAAACATGCCATAATAATACATATACATGGTATCTCAAAATAAACAACCCAAACTCAAAAGAAAAGGGTACAATTACAAACAAGGCCCAAGTATAACCCATTGGGTATGAAATACCAAAATTGAATACACATGAGTATGTCCCTATGAGGACATGTCTCCTCCATAAAACACTAGATGATGGTAATAAATAAGAGAAACCCTGGAACACAGTGCCCTTTCCTTTACTTATGTCCTGAAAAATGAAATTTTCAAATGCTCAAAAAAGGTACCAAGAAGGGTGTGAGGCATGTAGACTAGTAGGATTACAGCATGAATATATTTAAGGTTTTTACCCATGAAACCATAAAACTAGTTTGATAAAATTTTAAAAACTAATAACCACTTTGAAAATACATAACTTCCATGTAAACATTTAAAACCCTTTTAGATTTTTTCCTTCAAACAAATCATGGTTTTACAAATAAATTCCAAACATTGATCAGATAAATAAGTAAATAAAAAATACACAACATGCTCAAACATAACCAAAATTTCATAAATAATGTGAGAATAGTATCAAAATCATATATACATATTAATGGAAGATGAAAAAATGGGCATAAAACATACCATCACATCAAAATAACACTAATCAAATGGATAAAGCATAATAACCAATCTAGAACGAGTAATGTTCACCTAAGGGATCTAACCATCAGGTATAAAATTAGTGTGTAAAAAATTATTCTAGATAAATAATTTAATATCTCACAGTCTTCCTCGGGCCCAACCCCAAGAGCTTGCATGGTGTCCCAACAACCAGTGAAGCTCACATGGTATTCCAACAAAAATCCTCACTTGGTTCCTTGGAAAAAAATGGATGCATGCATGGTCCTCCATCCAAAGGCTCACATGGTCCCTTGAACAAAACTCTCACTCAAAACCCATTTAACCCATGTGATACTCCATGCCAACATAACACAAGTGATCACCCATATCATTCAAGCAATAACACACGCCATTTAAAAAAAACAATCCCAATTTTACCAAAACACATTTTCCATGGTAAAAACCATTTATAAACCACTTTATAAATCCATTTAAAATCAAAAAACCCATTTGATATATTTTATCAAACACTCAGTGTACATTGAAGCCACACCCATTTAGAAAACACCACTTGAAAGACCAAATGTAAAAACCAACCCATGAATACATCAAAAATGTAATACGCACCAAGCCTAAATAATTTTAATGAAAATTTAAACAACACAACCAAAGGAAAATTGAAATTAAATGGTATTCTATAGAAAAAACCTTAAATAGATACAACTACCTCATATTTGGTCCAAATCTCATCGCATTTGATGAAGACCACCTGGAAGAGGTAAAATAAAGACTCACATAGCTAAGGCACAAGAAATATAACAAAAAACCCCAATTACAAACCCTAAATTTGAAAAAAACCACACATATGGTTCTATAAATCTATAAAAAATGGAAGAAAACGGTTCAAGGAGGGGAAATAAGGAAGAAATGATTAATAAATCAACTTACCTTAATCCAAACCACTAGGAGACCAAGAGGAAAACAAACAAGAAAGAAGGGGGAGAGATCCATGACCAAGGGAGGAGGGATGAACATGATAGAGGAGGAAAAATAAACCCAAACCATATGAAATATATAGGGGAGAAAGAATAATTTTCCAAATATTAATGAGATGGACAGGGTCGCACAGTTTGGCCACATGGTTAGGCAAACCATGCATCAACCATGTAGGTGCCACTATCCAACCAAAATAAGCCACATAGTTTACTCTGGGGCATCATATGGTCTGAAAAACCATGATAAAACCATGAAAAATCACACTGCCAATATTTTAGCACCACTCGCATGATTACTACATGGTTTAGACAAACTATATGGTAACTGTGCACCATAGTCTATCTTCCCCAAAACTCCTGGTTTTGACCCCCGTCACCTGGGAACTGCACGAACACACTCAAGGATAAGTAAAAATAAAAATAATATGTATTTGTGACCTAGTGGGTGTCACAAAATACCCACCATAACAATTTATATCCCCTAAAATTCCAAAATATTCTCTTGTATAAAACAGGTGGGGCCACTGCTCCATCACCCAACATTCCCGCTCACATGTCTCATGAATATCATCACCACACTTCCATATCACACAAACAAACAATATCACCTTCCCATGGAACACATTGTTATAAACATCCATGAAAAAAACAGACTACTACACCATGGTGTCATTAGGATTTAACTCCAAATATTCCCACTATTGCACATGAGATGGGTCATAATGGAATCTCTTTGGTTGAGAGACATGGAAGACATCTTGAATCGAGGTCAACCATGGTGGAAGCTCTAAATTGTAGGATAAATTTCTAATAATATCTACAATATGAAATGGATCGACATAACATGGTTTCAACTTCAACTGTTTTACCAATTGATGGCATCCCATCTGAACTAATACCTGAAGGAACACCTAACCACCAACCCAAAACTCCAACGGATGACAATGACAGTTAGAATACAATTTCTCGAAACGCTGAGCTATTTCTAATCATTTATAAACCAGCAACACTATCTCAGTCATATCTTGGATGAGGATTTATCTAACCAATGAATGCTCACCCACCTCATACCATCACAACTGGTATTGGAATGGCTACTCATAAAATTATTCAAATGGGGCCATCCTAATCAAGGATTTATAGCCATTATCATTGAAAAATCAGCCAAAGGCAGATGCCTTTCTCACGAAGTATTGAAATAAAGAACACACACCCACAACATATCCTCTAGAGTCTAGATGGTCCACTCAAACTGGCCAACCATCTACGGGTGATATGTGGTGCTAAAACTCAACTAGGTTCCCAAATCCTCCTAGAGTCCCTTTCGAAGTGAGATGTAAAATTAGAATACTGGTCTGAAACTATTGCTGAAGGATGTCTATGAAGTTGAAAAACTGCTCAAGAATATAGGAATCCAAGATCCTTAACCTTCTTCGACTCAATGATGGGTAGAAAATGGGAGGATTTTGTCAAATGGTATAAAATAAACCATATTAAATATTTATCACTCAGAGTATGAGTTAGTCCAATCATAAAATACATAGAGATCTCATCTCACTTCCACACTAGCATAGGAAGTGACAAAAATAAACCGAATAGTATCTGATGCTCAACTTTGATCCTCTGGTAGGTTAAGAATCTAGAAAGAAATTATTCCATGACATGTCTCATCTTGGGCCCCCATTACTAGACTCTCAATGTATAAAAAAATTGGTCTCCCTGGGGTGAACGAACTAACTAGAATGATGCACCTCAGGAATCGCCTCCTACTGCAAACTAAATGAAAAAACCAACTCGTTTCAGTAGATAAGAGAACCATTACGAGACCCAGACCAATCACTCAAGGTCTACCCACCAATTAAGGAACAAATAATCTACTAACACTTTGGGTTGGAAACCATCTCAAACCTATCTTGATCAAAGAGTTTGGGTGTAATATTTATAGTGGACAATAATTTATTCACTCCATCCTCCTAAGCCTCCAATATTAGATAAAAAACATGCTCATCAGACCCCAATCATCCACCAAATCCTGAACTTCCTACAATGGAAGCTTCTTTCTCAAGTCATTGGTTTCCACATTTCTCTTCCTAGGTATATACACAATATCAAAATCAAAATTATAAAGGTAATCTATCTAGAGTCTCTATTTGAGGACCAGGTCCCTTTGGGTGAAAATTAATGATAGGATATTATGACCCAAATACACTATGAAATGCTCCTTGAAGAGGTAATGTCACCACATCTTTATCACATGATTAACATCTTCCACCTCCATGTTGTGGGTGGGATAATTATACTCACAAGGGTGTATCTTCCGCGAGCCATTGGACACCTCATGGTTTCCCTATATTAGCACACACCTGAAACACACACCATAAGAATAAAAAAACAATACATAAGTGTAAGAGTTGGTGTTCTAGAACCAACTGTTTGTACTTTGATTACATGAATATTTAATATTTTTAAATATTAAACATCTTATTACATATTGTTCATTTTTCTCCCTGACTATTGTGTAATAATTTCCTAGAGTATTTATCGCATTGGCAAGGTCATATAAATTCTTTGCTATGATGAGAACCTGAAGTGCTATGAAAATATTATTAAATACAGTTCTGCGGTAGGATGACATACTATGATGAGAAACATAGTATACAGACCGTCTGGTGTGTGTAATCATAAGTACATGAGACTTCTTCTCATAAAGTTCGCACTTGGTAATCTCCAAGACACGGGATTATGAGAGCATACCCACCAGTAGGAATTCCGCACGTTTTGGTGTCACCAGATATTCCTATCTACAAGTGGTATTAGAGAGAGGTAATCATAGTTTATAATTATTAAAATAATTCATTGATTATTTATAGTATAATAATTTAGTTTTTCAATTCAAGGTTAATTATTCTTGTAAACTGGATTTTGAGAACTATTCTCCCTCTTTTCGTTTCTCATAGATTTCGTAGAAAAGAATGATTTTTTGATTAAAATTTAAACTGAGAAATCATCAGGAGGCACCAACGATTATTCCTAGGTGACATGAAATACAATTTATGTGTTCGGACTTACATGCTTTGTTCTATGCCACACACACCGTGTAATCTGGACTACATGCCGTATAGTCATGTTCAACACATTGGGAGTAATTTGGTAATTACTCTAGACGTGTGCATTTATTACACGTAGTGTAGTTAATTATACAACAAATATTGACTAGGTCAGATAGGAACACACTTACCAGATTACAAATCGTGTGGCCCACTGCACACAGCGTGTAGTCCCTTTAGTTTAGGGGCCAAACCGTGTATTCCATACATGGCTAATCTGACTGGTAACTATGTAATACAGAGACAACATGGCATGTATCCCACTGTACATGCTATGTACTCCGAAATTTCTAAAGTACACTTCACACATCGAGTATCTAGGCATGTACTTCAGGACAAATGGTGAAGGTAGTACACGCCTTGTAGTTGGAACTACATGTTGTTTACTTTACCAAATTACAGAAAGATAAAACATTGATGTCTGTGTAATGTTCAAAACTGCATATCATGTATAAATTGTACTACAGGTTGTTAATCTATGCATTGAAACATTTTATATTCCATACTTAATAAGAGTAAAACAATATACGAATATAATACATGTTGGGTAGATTCAAACGAGTATTCACCAGGATACCTCTAAGATGAATTTATGTACTAGGATGAGAATCACAAGGAAATTAAAGAAAAGGATTAAGATAAAAGGATTGATTAATTAAAGATAATAATTAATTTATTCAAAGTGTAATTTATCTTAATAAGAATGAATAAAGAATTGAATGCTAGTTTTATTAAATTCATAACTCGTTGCATGTATATGGGTGATAATGAGCTAGACCAAAACCTTTGTATGAGATTCGTTTCCTTTTAATTTATTTATTAATTGTTGGCCTATGATCCATCTCTCCTCATTAATATGTAGGGCCTACATGCATGTGGTTTCTTTTATGTAAAACCTGTTTTTACCCCTCATCTGTGTGTGAGTTATAAAGAATATGTAATGGATGGATCTCCTAAGCTTATGAAGGTGGTTCAAATCAGGAACCGAGGTGAAACCAATCCAAGGATATACAAAGGTGGACAGGTGGAAGTATGTAAACACAAAGGTTTTTCTCCCCCAGGTCAGTGTTAGTTTATCAACCGCTATATAAACTAACCATTAGAAAAAAATCTCATGATCATGCCCTTTACTTTATTTTATTTCTATCAGTTGCATGGTTTTTCATTATTGATGTGTTTCCACGATCACATAATTAATGAACTAACAAGCATGGAAGATGGAACTAAAATAAACTAGTCTTGTGCGTAAATATTATCAAGACATGGTTAATCACTTAAGTAAGTTCCACTTAATATTAATAAGCATTTGATAAACATAATGATGAAATTTATGCATAAGAGATAAAAATCCCTCAATAAAATATTCAGTCAGAATAAGCCTTCAGTTACTATATTAAGGGAAATATATAATAAAACTATGTGTTTGAACAACCCTTTTTGGGACACTTACTTTTATATAGGAAGCCCTTATGAATGGTTTAGGGTTGACTTAACCGTATTACATCTAGAGGAGTAGGCCTTGCTAGACTTTGTGTAATATTAGAGGCAAGTGTTGAGGAAATCCAATTCAGGATTTCAGGATTGGGGAGTCCACTCAATGCATCAATGAGCTACAAGACCGAAGTTGGAAAAGACACGCCTACCTAAATACCTTTAAATAGATTGAACACCCCTAGTTGGGGTTATGCGAAGAATAATATAGATCCTTTCCACTATAATATCATGAAAACATGACATTCTGAGTTAAATGGTGAAGTCCATTGGGACTTGATAAAATAGTGGGAGTCCTAATAAAATAAATTTATTATTTCTCATAAAATGTAATCAATAAAGTTCTAATCATCTACGCATTTAATTTTAGAATAAAATGACAAGATCATAAACCACACTATCCCTACGATCAATTATAGATAAATATAACATCCCCACTGGCAGTAACTTCTAGGAATAGTTTAGACGACTTCGGGTTATTCTATGCCATGATCAAAAGTCTTACCTGCTAGAGTCAGCATTACCTGATTCGCCTACTCAAGAGGTGAGTGATGAATAGTTCTTGGTCTTCAATAAATATATGAACGATGCGATCGATGTTCAATGTTTGATTCTATCATCAATTTCTAGTGATCTCATGAAGTCTCAAAAAACATGGATGACTATTTCATGCTCGATCACCTCTATGGTCTTTACTAGGAGAGAGAAAGACAAGAATAGTTTGAGATCTCCAAGGCACTCTTTCAGAGTAAGGTTGAAGAGGGTTCCCCAGCTGGGCCTCACATAGTCAAGATCATTGGATACATTGAGAACCTGGAGGTTCCAGGGTTTAAAAGATTTGAAGAACTGGGTACTAATCTCATTCTTTCATCACTCCCTCATAGATTCTCCAGCTTTGTTATTAATTTCAATATAAACAACATTGAGAAGTCTCTATCTGATCTTATTATCCTCACTCACCAAGTGGAAAAAGATATGAAGCATGAAAAGCCTTATGTTCTTACGATGAATAAGTGGAAAGGGAAGGAGAATAGATTTAATCCAAAATTTCCTTTATGCCCTTCCAAGAAAAGGAAGATCAAAGGGGAGGAAAGGGAACATGAAGCTATTTATTTTGCATGTGGCAAGATGGGCCACTGGAAGAAGAACTCCACCTAGCCTAAGAAGAAAGGGGAATATTTAGGTGTGTTTATTATGGAATGTAATATATATATTTCTACAAATTGGGTTTTAGATATAGCTTGTGGTTCTCACATAAGTATCCAAATATAAGAACCAAGTAGATTCAGGAAGATTGACTGAGGGGAGATAGATCTACGAGCAGCCAAAAGATCCAGATTTACTACTGTAGCTATCAGGGACCACTACCTCACATTTTCAACTGAGATGGTTTTGGTGTTAAAGTTTTGTTATTATGTGCCGTCTATTACAAAAAAACATTATTTTTGTATCCATATTAGATACAGATGGATTTTTTTTTTCAATTTAGGAATTAAATGTTTCTTCTTTTATAAAGACATAATTTTTTTGGAAGGGCACATTTATAAAATGGTCTTTACATGTTGTATTACACAAACCATGTAATGACAATGAATAAAAAATATACTTCACATAACTCATACCACACCCAACATTGGAATCACTAGTTTAGTCATGTAAATGATTAATTCTTGACAAAGTTACATCAAGATGGATATTTATATTCTTTAAAACTAAAACCCCTTGGATTATGTCATGCATGTTAACAAGACAAAATGACCAAATCCCCATTTAGTAGGGAAAGGTGAAAGGGCTAATGATCTTCTATAATTGGTTCATACTGATGTGTGTGGACCATTTCCAGTTGAATGAAGGGGAGGATACTCATACTTCATAACTTTTACTGATGATTTTAGTGGATATGGATATATCTACTTAATGAGGTATAAGTCAGATTCTTGTTGTCACATAAATAACCTATTTTAAGGTTATTTTTAATTAAATTTCAATTATTTGTTTGTTTTGGGGGGTTTCCCATGCATTTTTGGAGGAATGAGTGAGTTTTCATGATTTGGGACAAACCATGAGCCCAATTCCTGATTTAAAAATAAATTTTGCTTCCTTTATAAATCATTCATTTTTCAACATTTTTTATCCATTCCAATTCCTACTTGGACTATCCTAATCTATTAACACCTCCATATTAATTTGGGCTATTTTTAAATCCATAATCATAGTGGATTTAGGTTTTTATTTAAGGGATTGATCCTGCCCTAAATCCCATTTCCTACATTAAAAATATTTTGAAATTATTTAATAACTTATTCAATTTTATCTATTTTTTGGTGATTCCACCTCTAACCTGAGAACAATGAAACTATACGCCACACAAATCTCTTCTCCCCATATTTGGATCTCGTTTTCTTCACAGAAAATGTAGAAACTTCTTAATCTTCCCCAATTCAAGCATATTTATAAAGGTAATTTGTTTCCTTCATAACTCCTTCATTTATCATTATATTTCCCCATTAAAATCCCTACATGATATACTTATCCTTGTTCAAATCTAACTATAATTTTTGTATGTTTTAAAATTCTTCTACTGGTGTAATTGGGGATATTTCTACAAGATCCACCAAATAAGTTGGTCTCCTTCATTCTTCTTTGAATTTGCTTAGGGTAACATTCAATGTGATTTGGGTTTATTTCCTTATCCTTGAGGTTCCTAATGTCTAGAAGTTAGGATTCTAACTTAGGGTTTGATTTCTTGTCTTTTGGGTGAAATATTGTGGTTTTAGGTTGGATTTCACTTCCTTGAGGTGGGGCGGTGGTGCAATTAATGTTTTGCACCATGTTTTGAGGGTTTCGACATAAAAGGTAGGTGGTTCTATGTGTAAAATATTATTGAAGATTTATATTGATGTATTTACTCATTTTTCATATTCCTCATATGTTGGGTGTGGTGTGAAAACTATTTATTATTGATTTGGTTAAGTGTTAAATTTTATAGTGGCATTTTAACTTCAAATTGGGTGTTTTCGTGTGTAACTCATGAGGTATTATTTGGGTGTATTTTATAAATTATGGAATTGGTTTAATAAATCTTTTTTGGCCTGAAAATTATAGTTTGTTAATTTATTAGTGTAATGTGTTCCTAAAAATAGGGGTTTTGAATAGGTTTGATGTGTAAAAAATTGTTATACTTCTTGAGAGCATTTTATGAAAATGTGAATTTTCATTTGTATCTTTTGTGGTATTATTCAAGGTGATTTTATAACACTTTAAAGTGGTTTTATAAATGTATCTAGGACTTCAAATTCTGTTTTTATAGGAATTGGTATGGTTTTGGTCTTAAATGACGGTTTTGAAATGGGTTTTGCGTTCAAGACATATTTACACCACTTGGATTCTTTTTATGAAAATTGAAAATGTTTTAGTTGGTTAAACAAAGTGGGAAAAGGGTGAATTTGTAATGTTTGGTGTGTGTATTAACCTATTATGGGGTTTTTAAAGGTGAATCGATGTTTTAATATATAAAACATTTTTAGAATGTTTTGTAAATTTCTGAACTGTTTTATTAAATTGTGATGTTGGAGAGAAACTTGTTTGTGACCTATTTCGTGTACGTTTGATGATAAAATGACTTCGAAGGTAAAAAGGGTATTATGTGGCATGTGTGTGTGGGATGTTATGTGATGTGTATTACCTTTTAAATGTTTTATAAAAAAATTTGAAGGATGTGTTGAAGTGTTGAATTGATGTGAAAAGTGTTGTGGGCTATTTTGGTGTGTGTATGATTTTAAAATGCACTTGAATGAAAAAGTGGATTTTGTGACTTGTGTGATGTACATGTGGTCTGTTTGGTGAATATGTGATGTTTAAATGATATTTTCATGTGCAAAATATACTTCTTGTATTGTTTAACTTGTTTGAGAACAAGAGGGAAACCCGAGTATCTAGGTGGGTGGATGTGTACTAGTATGCTAGTGAATCAGTGGGGTTTGGATTCAATTTCACGTAGCATGATTGATGATTAAAACACTAAATAAACTATAATGATGATTATTTGGGACCACTAGGTTATGGATATGTTCCCTACTAGTGGCTCGTGTATAAGAACAGATATTTTGATGGTTACTCACACCAAGATATGAGGTACCTGGGACCCACAACGAGCTAGTGCCTAGGGGTTATTTCCTATTTCTTGTGCTCATGAGTTACTTTGTTCTTACCATCAGCATATGGTATAGTTGGATGAAAAATTTAGTAGTGTTGACATTATTTTTAAAAGTGTTTATTCTTAATGATATCCCACTTAAAAACTGTTTTAATTTTTAAGTTGCATCTTTTAGAAATTGTAAATAGCATTTTCTATTTATGAAAACTTGAAAGATTTTCATCTTTGAAAGTTTATCACATGGAATATCTTAGTCGTGGTATCCTACTGAGAATTTTATCACACCATAATTATTCCTTGGGTGTAAGTAGACTTGGTTATTTTTTTGACGCAGGTTGGGTACAGTTTTTAGGGCCCGTGGTTCGGGTTTCTAGCAGGTCCTTGGTGGTGAAGTCTTATGGAGATGACTTGAGGGCAGTTCCCCTTTCCATGAAGGTTCTTGGGATGTTTCCTTTTGATTTTGTACATTTTTTATAGTCTTGGTGAGTTGTTTTAATCTATGTAATTTAGTTCTGATTTTTTGTAAAATATTGTTTGGTTTGAAAAATTCAGATTCGTTTTATTGGATTAATTTGTTGTTTTAAGTTTATAAACTCGGGTAAATCGTTCCCAATTCTCATTTTATTATACCCGGTCACTTGTTCCAGCCCGTGGGGATTAGGGACGCCCTTAGGGCCTTTTCACGGGCCAGGTCGGGTGCCGGTTTTGATGGAGACCAGATTCGGTTTGTGACAAAATGGTATCAGAGGAGGTTCAGGTTAACTCTTTGGGTCATGTTATTTGGGGAAGAGTCGGGATAGTCTAGAGTTAGGATTATTGGGACTTGGTATTGCAGTTATGGGTAGTGTTACTGATCACCACACCTCATGATAGGATTCATGTTTCTAGGGGATGTTTGGATTTATCTAAGTCCTTTGGTTTTATTAGTTTGATGATGATTAGGCAAAATGAAAAGAGTGTTGGGTTAATGGTATCATTGAGCTCGCAGGGCCTAGAAATCCATGTAGAGCTGGATATATTCCCTAGAACACTCTCTGTGATGGTGAAGTGATTGGAATATGGCCACTTATCATATTTCTAATTTACCCACTGAAACTAGTTTCCTCTTGCATTGTTTTGTGCTTTAGTTTTGAAATCCTGGAACTTTGGTTTTAAAGTGACTTGGTTTTATGAAGCATAAAGTTTTTGTGAAATTATTTACAAATAAGAGGGAATGGTTTGATTTATGAAATGGTGGAACTAAAATTTCAAAATTATTTTGAAATGGTAAATGGTATGCTTACACCTCTTGTGAAAGCATGAACTATATTGAAGTTGGTTTTGAAAGTGTTTCCAACAGAATTTTCTAAACAATCAAAAGGGTGTTTTAATGGGATGATATGTTTTGAAATTTATGTGAATAAATTGAAAGTGAGTTCTTTTTGAAATGGCTGTGTCTTTCTGAAATGTTTTGTAAGATGTGAATTTTGATTTCGATCTCGTGGTTAGCAGTTTTGAGAAAAAGGATGTGCTAGTTGACCGTTTTGGTTTTGAAAAGTGGAAGGAATTTTTGTTTTAACTTTTGGTATTTCCATGAGTGACCACATGCATGGGGTTATATGGGATGATGGATGGTTGATGGCATTCCAGGATGATTTACAGGACGGATATGAGTACGGTGCCCAGTGTTCCACAAAACCATGCATGTGTGAGGCCCACGAGGTACCATTCATGGATACGGTAACTGCTGAACCGTTTGTTTTCAAAGAAATGTTTTTAAAGAAAAACATGATATTTTGATGAATTTTTTGGGGTGGTTTATATTATCTTTTTTTGGAAAATATTGATGTTGTGGGATGTTTGGAGTCCAAGAACCCCTTCTGTTCGAATCGTGTTTCGGGTCTGTGTTTGGTCGATAAGCTGGGTAGAAGGACCGGTTAGTAGTCTCCTTTGAGATATGTTTCGGAACACCTTTACAGTGGTTACCTTCTTGTGTTTGGATCTGTGTTGTGGAATGATTTTACCAATGGACCAGCTTGGTTGGGTCCTTGAGTTCTCTCATTGGATAAGGTGCACCCCAATTAGGGTTAATACACAACTGAAGTGAAACCCGGATTGTTTCGCCATTGGAAAATCCTCCAGTTGATCAATATAAGGAATATTTTATCGATATTTTTTGATTGAGTCTACACCCATTAATTTCTTTGATTTGTGGATCCTCTTGTAGCGGGAGAGTTCCCGTGGAAGGTTGAAAGATACCTTAGTTTATTAAGTTTCCTTATTCTTTGAAGGTGGAAGTGGTCTGGGGTTGTTAGTGTGGATGAGTGTCTAGATGGTGTCTAAGAGGGCCTCTGGGTTATTCATAGTTTCTTTGAAGCAAGAGTTCATGTTAAACCACCATTTTTGGGATTCTGGTCATGAGAGGCTATTGTGGCCACTTTCTAGACTTGTGTGTTGTTTAGGGACTTGGTATAAGGTCTCATTACATGTATTGTTTCTATTAGTCGCAATGGTCATGTTCAGTGATGCCTTATGATGTCATGTGATTACTTAACTATAAAGGTGAAGGTTCTGAAATCCTCTGGGTGTCTTTGTTATGTTGGGAGTATGTCTCCCTGGAAAAATGCCAAAATCCTATGTTTCAGAGGAAGGTGTTTATAGGCGTCCTTTCCTTCTATTGTTTCTCACCCGAAGAAACAAGGTGTGATGTGTGTGAATCTTCTAAGACCTTGTTTCAATGAAATGTTGGGTTAGCGTAAAGTGAGTTTTTAATGTGTTATTTCTTGTTAATCTTATCATGGATTGTGTTGTAGTTTTTTGTAACACTCGAAGAATAAGTTCTATTCAGGTGGTTTCCAAATCCTACCTACGAGGCCGAAGATGCTTCAATCATTTGAGCTCCATCCATAGGTCCCGGAGAGAAGCTGACACGTAGTTAGGGGAAATCCCAGGGTCCTTCAAACCCTTGTACAAAGTCCTATCCTCAGTATGAATGATAGGATGAGTTTAAAACTATGGTGTCATCATCTTGTTCCAGTTGTTCCCATTTGGTGGTGGAGGTGGAAGGACCTCATTTCCATGTGTAGCATGAGTTCATACTTTCCTCCTTTGGTTTTGACTGGGTATTTAGAGAAAGGTTTGAAGTTTGGATAGACAAGTTGAGCACACGATTTGTGCTTGGTTAGTAGTGACCATGCCCTAGAAAACCATGTAGATAGAAGGATCCCCATGGTTAGCGCATATTTTCCCAAACCGTGTGGACTAACCATGTGGTCATCCCAACTCTTTAAATTTTGGGGACTTTCTGTACCGGCCCATGATGGTCAGTTAAGATGGTTGGTTTTTATGGTGGGGAGACGCACTATGAATATTATATAAGTTTTTTTGTAAAGGTCCGATGAAAGTCTACCCCTTTAAATGAGGAGTTCGTTCAGGCCTCCCCTTGTTAATGTCCCGATTCTGTCTCAGAAAAAATTTAAGTTGTCTCTTATGCTGGGGAGCCCATTTGTGTCTCCTCATACCAATAACTCAGTTTTGTACTTATTCTTGGATTGGAAGAGGGTAGTCTCCTTTGGATATATCTAACTACATACATATTCCTTGGGTAAACATTAGGATTGTAGAGTGCCCAACGATTTAGTTATGTCAAGGTAAGTGTAACCTTGTTTGATGTTGTTGTTTGTTTGGGTAATTTTCTTGAGCCTTCTTCGGATTTCATTTGAGGAGTTTCCCTTTTGGATAACTCCTAAATGTCCTTAATTGTTTCAGGAAAGTGGTGTATGATTGGTTTTTGAGATTATTCATTCCTTAATTGATCACTGGAGGTGTTTTGGCCTTTGGGGGTGAAACCTGGCATGAGAGTACCTCTGGTTTCTTAGTTGGGTTTGGTTGTTGCTTTGTCCTTGCTGTGAATTTCCGGGGCGAAATGTCTTCATGGTGGGGAGAATTTTTACATAAATAACTTATTTTAAAGGTATTTTTAATTAAATTTAAACTATTTCTTTGTTTTGGGGGTTTCCCATGCATTTTTGGAGGAATGTGTGAGTTTTCATGATTTGGGCCAAACCATGAGCCCAATTCCATAGTTAAAAATAATTTTTTTTTCTTTATAAATCATTCATTTTTCAACATTTTTTTATCCATTATAATTTCAACTAGGTCTATATGGACCTATTAACACCTCCATATTAATTTAGAACATTTAGAAATCCCTAATCATGGTGGATTTGGGTTTTTATTTAAGGGATTGGGCCTGCCCGAAAGCCCATTTCCTGCATTAAATATATTTTATAATTCTTTAATAATTTATGCAATTTTTACTAATTTTATGTGATTCTACATCTAACCCGAGACCACTGAATCTAGGTGCGCCCCCAATCTCTTATACTCCTCTTTGGAGCTCGTTTTCTTCGCAGAACATGTCGAAACTTCTTAAGCTTCCTCAATTCAAGAAGATTTATAAAGGTAATTTGTTTCCTTCATAACTCCTTCATTTCTCATTCTTTTTCCACATGAAAATTTCTAAATGATATAATTATCCTTTTTAAAACCTTCCTTTAATTTTTGGATGTTTTAAAATTATGAAACTGGTGTATTTGGGGAGATTTCTACAAGATCCCCCAAATAAGTTGGTCTCCTTCATTCTTCTTTCAATTTTCTTAGGGTAACATTCAATGTGATTAGGGTTTCTTCCCTTATCCCTGAGGTCACTAATTTACAGAAGTTAGGGTTCAAACTTAGGGTTTTATTTATTGTCTTCTTGGGTGAAATATTGCGGTTTTAGGTTGGATTTCACTTCCTTGAGGTGCGATGGTGGTGCGGTTGATGTTTTGCAACATGTTTTTAGGGTTTTGACATAAAAGGTAGGTGGTTCCATGTGTAAACTATTATTGATGAGTTATATTTCTATATTTACTCATTTTTTATATTACTCATATGTTAGGTGTGGTGCAATTTTTTTTTATTGATTTGGTTAAGTATTTAATTTTATAGTGTAATTTTAACTTGAAATTGGGTGTTTTCATGTGTAACTCATGGGATATTATTTGGGTGTATTTTATAAGCTATGGAATTAGTTTACTAAATTTTTTTTGGCCTAAAAATTCTGGTTTGGTAATGTATTAGTGTCATGTGGGCCTAAAAAGAGGGTTTTTGAATTGGTTTGACGTGTAAAACATTGCTATACTTCTTGAGAGCATTTTATGAAAATGATTTCATTTGTATCTTTTGTGGTATTATTCAAGGTGATTTTATAACACTTGAAAGTGGTTTTATAAATGTATCTAGGGCTTCCAATTCTGTTTGTGATAGGAATTGGTATGTTTTTGGCCTTAAATGAGGGTTTTGAAATGAGTTTTGTGTGTAATACATATTTACACCACTTGGGTTCTTTTTATGAAAATTATAAATGTTTTAATTGGTTAAACAAAGAGGGAAAAGGGTGAATATGTACTTCTTTGGTGTGTGTGTTCACCTATTATGCGTTTTTAAAGGTGAAGTGATGTTTTAAGATATGAAACAGTTTTAGAATGTTTTGTAAATTTCTGAAATGTTTTATTAAATTGTGATGTTGGAGCGAAACTTGTTTATGGGATGATTCGTGTATGTTTGACGATAAAACAATTTCAAAGGTAAAAAGGGTATTATGTGGAATGTGTGTGTGGGATATTATGTGATGTGTATCACCTTGTAAATGTTTTATAAAAAAATTTAAAGGATGTGTTGAGGTGTTTAAGTGATGTGAAAAGTGTTGTGGTCTATTTTGGTGTGTGTATGATTTCAAAATGCATTTGAATGAAAAAGTGGATTTTGTGACTTGTGTGATGTACATGTGGTCTGTTTGGTGAATATGTGACTTGGAAATGATATTTTAATGTGTAAATTATACTTCTTGTCTTGTTGAACTTGTTTTAGCACAAGAGGGAAACTCGGGTATCTAAGTGGGTGGATGTGGAATAATATGCTAGTGAATTAGTGGGGTTTAGCCTCAGTTTCACATAGAAATATTGATGCTTATAACACTAAATAAACTATGATGGTGATTATTGGGGACCAATAGGTTATGGGTATGTTCCCTACTAGTGGATCATGCATGAGAACAAATATTGTGATGGTTACTCTCACCAAGATATGAGGTACCTGAGACCCACAACGAGCTAGTGCCTAGGGGTTATTTCCTATTCCTTGTGCTCATTAGTTACTTTGTTCTTACCATTGGCATATGGTATGGTTGGATGGAAAATTCAGTAGTGTTGACATTATTTTTAAAAGTGTTGATTCTTAATGATATCCCACTTGAAAACTATTTTAATTTTTAAGTTGCATCTTTTAGAAATTGTAACTAGCATTTCTTATTTATGAAAACTTGCAATCTTTTCATATTTGAATGTTTATTACATGAAATATCTTAGTGGTGGTATCCTACTGAGCATTGTATCACAACCTACTTACACCCTTGGGTGTAAGTAGACTTGGATATTTTTTTGTCGCAGGTTGGGTACAGTTTTTAGTGCCAGTGGTTCGGGTTTCTAGCAGGTCCTTGGTGGTGAAGTCTTGTGGAGATGGCTAGAGGGCGGTGAACCTTTCCATGAGGGTTATTGGGCTGTTTCCTTTTGGGTTTTTACCTTTTTTATAGTCTTGGTGAGTTTTTTAAACTATTTAATTCAGTTCTAAATTTTTGTAAAAGATTGTTTGGTTTGTAAAATTCAGATTCATTTTATTGGATTCATTTGTTGTTTTATGTTTATAAACTTGGGTAAATCATTCCCAATTCTAATTTTATGATACCCGGGCACTTGTTCCAGCCCATGGGGATAGGGAACGCCCTTTGGGCCTTGTCGCAGTCTGGGTCGGGTGCCAATTTTGATGGCGACCAAGTTCAGTTCGTGACACTTTTGATAAGTTCAATGAATACAAGAATGAAGTTGAGAACCAGCTTGGAAAGAAGATTAAGAAACTATGCTCAGAGAGAGGTGAATAATATGCTGATATAGACTTCAATGATTACTTATGGGAGTTTGGAATCCTATCCCAACTCACTCCTCCTTACATGACCCAGTGGAATGATGTGAGAAAAAGGAGTAACCACACATTATTGGACATGGTGAGATCATTAATGAGTCCTGCAAGTCTTCCATTATCATTTTGGGGATATAGGTTACAAACAACAACTTACATACTAAAAAAAGTACCAAAAAAATTGATAAATGGTATTCCATATGAGTTATGGATTAAAAAGAAATCCATGTTATTGAATTTACATGTGTGAGGAAGTGAAGCGTTTGTTAAATTCTCTTCAGGTAACAAACTTTCACCCCGAGGAAAAAAGTGTACCTTTATAGGATACCCCAAGGAAACAAGGGGATATTACCTATAAAACCCCTCATACAAAAATGTTATAGTTTCAAGACACAATATATTACTTGATAAAAAGAATATCTACAAAAGAGATAGTTGGAGTGAGGTAGACTTCGATGAAGTTGAGACTCAAGGTACACAAGATTTGGTACAGGAATAGATTCCACAAAGCCCCATGGAAGAAAGAACTATTACAGAGACACAAGAACTGTGTAGGAATACAAGAGATATTACAGAACTGGAATGGTATGGTTTTTTATTTATTGAGTATGGTGAATCATTATTAGTTGATAATAATGATCCTCTAACCTATAAGGAAGCAGTAAGTTTCACAAATGTTTCCAAGTGGAAAGAAGCCATGAATTCTGAAATGAATTCCATGTACCAAAACCAAGTATATATTTTGGTAGATACTCTAATTGATGTAAAGCCTATTGGTTACAAATGGGTATTCAAGAAGAAATTGGACATGGAAGGAAAAGTCAGCACCTATAAGGCATGACTGGTTTAAGCATCGTTAAGGCATTGGCTACGATGAAACCTTTTCACCGGTTGCAATGCTGAAATCGATCATAATTCTATTGGCCATTACCTCTTACCATGACTGAGATTTTGAAAATGGATGTCAAAACATAAATCCTTAACTACAACCTTCAAGAAGATGTATACATGACACAACATGAAGGTTTTATGAATCCAAAAGATTCCAATAAGGTATGCAAGCTGCAAAAATCCATTTATAGATTAAAGCATGTATCTAAGTCCTAAAACATTAATTTTGATGAATCTATATAAGAATTTGGTTTTATCAAGAAATAATATGAGACTTGTGTCTAAAAATAGTTTAGTGAGAGTGAAGTAATTTTCCGAATAGTATATGTTGATGACATATTACTTATTGGAAATGAAATACCTGTCTTACAGTCTGGTAAGGCATGGCTGAATCTCTTTTAGGTTTATACCTAAAGCCTTAATAGATTGGTTTTATGATCAAACTAAGGACTCTAGGATGTTGGTATGGAATTAAAGAAGGTATTTGGACTAGTATTGGCTGAACCAAATGGTTTTGGATGTGTGAAGATGAGAGGAGAGGGGGTGTCCATTTATAAGAGGGGGAGAGGATACACTAGGTATTTTTGAAAATAAAATGTGATATCCACATTTTTCTCAAACCAAAAGCCTCCAAAATGGATCATTATCAAACTTCAGAAGTGTTAAGGTCTAAATATGGACAACATATGGGTGTTCAACACGTTTTTTGTCATTTTTAACCATTATCTTATTAGTTTAATCCCCAATAAAGCTATTTTTACCTTAACCATGGTAATTATTTTTTACTCTTTTAACGAATAATTATGGTAAAAAATTAATTTGAAATTAATAGATAATAAAAATTATGTTTATATAAAATATGTAATCAATTTTTTAAAATTAAATTCATAGATGTGGAAAGATTAAATTTAAAATTGAACCAATAGATGCGTAAAAAACAGTTTTTCTAAAGAAAATCATTATAAAGTATGAAATTTTTTATGTCATAATTTAATATGAAATTGATTAAAATGAACTAAATTAGTTAAATTTTAATATAATATAATTAATTTCAATTTAAAACCAATTTAAAAAGTAATTTATCATTTTAAATAATTAAAATGAAAAGATAGTTTTAAATAAAAATAAATATTTTTAACTATTCCTCAAAAACAAAATTGTTTTCAGAAAAATAAAAAACATTCACACAAAGATAATTATGACATGTAGATTTAAAAAACAAATTTTATTTTTTAAAATAAATTTTCTAAAAGTGGTAAAAATTTATTTTAAATTTTGTAACCAAGTGTGACTAAACCATCTTTTAGAAAAATATATTTTTTGAGGAAAAATTTATTTTTCTTTGTAATGATTCTTATTTTATTTAAAATCCACAGATAAACATTGTGTTTATTTTATAAATGTGTAAACCATATAATTTTCTTAATTTTTTTTATTCCAATTCATACCCTCCAACTTAACAATTAGGTTTTAATGACCATGTTTAAATATTTTAATAGAGTGTTGTATTTAATTTAAACTCAATGTTGCATGCATTGTAAGATATCGAAGAGTATGGATTTTTTTTTAAAAAATATATCATAAAGTCTTGGTGTGTTAAATTCTCTTCATAGATTGGTTTTTTGTGTCATATATGCTATCAAATATGATGTTCATATTTTAAAATACTAGTGTGTAACAATATTGTTGTTATATTTATTTATTGGGGAAAATATTAACATTTTGTATTCTATTTTTTCAATTAGAATATTCAGGTCAATGATGAATTGAATTTTTATTCCAATATTTCATATAATGAATGCATTATACATAGTAATTGATGGAAGAGTTCTATTATAACCCCTTAGTGCATTGGCATGTCTCACGATACAAACTAGTTTGGGTGTTTTGAATACACCTTAACCCATTTATTTATGATTTCTTGGCATGAGGCCTTGATGGTATATTTATAATGTCTTGGTACAAGGCATCAACGATAAGTTTAATATGTAAAAAATTATACATTCGATCATTATGAAACTAGTTATTTATGTCAATGTGATTATTCAAATAGATATGTCATCCATTGATAAATTTCAAACTCATGTGATTACTTAGATGACATTATTTGATCATCATTTATTCATTACATATTATTCATGAATTATTTATTTTTTATATATTCCATTTTCAGTATCCCCTTACTGAGAATCTAATCTCAAATTTTATTTTTTTCTTCCCCAGGATGCCAGGAAGTGTACTATGAATGATATACAATAATATTGTCAAGAGAATAATGATGTTCTCAAATAAAATAATATGTTTGAATTTATATTTTCAAATATATTTTGCTATTTAAGCATGTCTATAGTTTTCCAATACTACTAAATTGATTGATCCATGGCGATGTGGTCTTTTTTATCTTATTCCAAAACAATTAAGTAACCATAAACTCTATGATAATACATTTAGGGTCTTAAAATGATCTAAAAGGAATATAATTAATTTTTTTAAATATAAAAAAAAAATTATTAATTAAGAAATGATTTTTTTATAAACCCTGAAAGACAAAATGAAAAAAATATAATAGATAAAACATTTAATCTAGAAATTTGATTAAAAAAAACTATTATAGATCGAGTTCCCAAATATGATAGAATTACCCTAAGAGAAGATTGGGTAGTGAATTATAATTTTAAAAAAATAAAAGTTGTTTCTTTATTTAAACTTTATCTCTCATATGGTGATCTTATTCCTGTGTGGCCTTCACTTATTTGTGTCTAGGTTACTTTAATCAAAATTTTTTTTTGAAGCACTATCTCCTTTGTATATAGCTGACACTGGCTAGACACCACCCAATATCTCTTCCTTTGTGATCGTTATGATGATTTTTACATCTGGGTTGTGATTGAATCATGTTTTTGAGTTAATTTTACCACTATAGTCTCTATATTGCTAAAATAGTTATCGATGTATGATGGTCGTGATGATTTTATTGAGTTATTTTTTTTATTTTGGGTGGTGAATCATGTCATGGTGAATGATCAAATGATTAAATTGAATTTGTTGAATGAGGTTGGGTATGATCACTAACTTTATTCTCATATTTGAATTAGATGACTCAGCCTTCCTCAAGGTCATATTTTTTCATCACGTTATATAAATTTATAATAATGGGATCATTCCAATATTGATTTTATAAAGGAACCATTTTATGGTGATGCCTCCCTTGGAGGTCAAAGATCTTAGTCAAATATTCCCATGTTTCTTTAGGTTTTAGAGGCATTGATTGATTTAAAAAAGCTTCATTCTATATATCTTCAACTTCTATTATGGATCTATCACTTTATATTCCTCAAAAGGAAAATATGGGGAAAGAAGCTTCCAAACCTCCTAAATTCTATCAATGAAAAGGAGTCACAACCATTTTTTTCAAGTAATGAGGTAAATTCTCCAGTGTCTGATTTTCATTTTTCATTGTTTAGTAAATTTATGAATGGTATGCTTGAGTATGGAAGATATCAAGAGAGATAGAGAAATTATTGGTTTTATTGTTTATTAATTGGGCCTTCTAATTTATTCTCATATTGATCGTAGATTTAATTCAAAACACGAGTTTTACTACTATTATGTTTTGGATTCCTGGATCATTAATGGGTGTTAAAAACATAAAATGAACCCTTGAATTTTGGATAGGTATTGAGCTTCCCATTGTTCATTATGTAGGATTTAAATAGATAAGGAATATTTTCAAGGAATGTTTCATTTGTGTAGAATATAAACAATCTAAAAGGACTAATAATTACTCAGAACAACAAAAGGTAATGGAAACTAAAAGAAAAAAAATTATTATTTAATTACAAATGAAAATTCTACTAATGAAATTCAAAATCATTTTATTCATTATAAAGAGGTTACTGAGAGTGAGATTAGAATATTTTAAAAGATTTAACTACAAAGAACAATAAATCCTGGTCAAACCTAAGAAAATATAGTTCATAAATATCCGATATCCTATTTTATCTAAAGGATTTAGATATAGATAAATTATTTTAGATGAATTCATTCATTCATAGGATTTATTTAAACTATTTTAGAGGAATCATTAATTCATGACTCTAGTTTTGAGTCACTAATATTTATTGGATGATATAACGAGACTCATATAATAATAATTCATTTTTATTATAGAATAGTGATAGTGATATTTATGAATTCTAGGGGAATTCAATTAAAAAAATAATAGACAAAAAAGTGTCAGCATGTAGGTAGTGGATTAACAATAAGAATACTTTGTCCGACTGTGGTAGTGTTGTGATGACATGGACTTTTTTGGTTATTCATGGCTTTTAGTTTAAATTTTTTATAATCTCTGTGACTGGTATACTATTATGAATTCAATGCTGATTTGTAATTAGATTTATTTAAAAACTATGGTATTCTATGTTTTATAGGGATTTAGTTCTCAATATTCTTCTCAACATTGTTATCGTGGTGGGAATTTTATTTCTCTTGGTGGCCCACTAGTATGATACATCATTACTAAGGGATGGTTATTTATTATTTCATTTTCCACCTTGTAGAAGTGAAACCATAACATCATGAGAAAGTTTATGAAAAATAACATAAAAAACTATATAAAATCCTACCTATGAAAAAATGTCACCACATAAAGATTTTAATCTGAAAACTCAATAGCAACACCATTTCAATGTCCTTTCCTCTTTTTGACTACCATCTCCACCAAACCACTATCAATATACATGTTTATATGGTTCTTATATCTATTTTCTCACAACCTTCAATCCTCTACCAGTCATAGGGATCATTGGATGACTCTCCATTCATAGTTTCACACTGAAGTTACTACTCTCTATTCAAGATGTTACCCCACCCCTTAAATACACCACTCAATTCTTTAAGGATGTTGTGTTCAAATCCTTGAATTTTCTCTATATATGAGTGATACTCAATAACTAATACATTCTTATAAATCTCTATTCACTACTACACTTTAAAATTACATCCATATGGTTTTTACCCATGTGTGATGATTGCCTGTGCCACAAATATGATAATGAATTCTCCATCATATCCATATTCACTCCCATATAACGCACCTTAACTCAGTCCTATAGAGTATATCAATCATTTATCTTCATGAATACACCATTTACCCCCTTAATAACTTCAATTTTTACATTTAAACAATAACTCCTAAATACATCATTATCAAGAATGCACGAAGATAGAAAATTATGATTTATACCCGACACATAATTTATATCCCCCAATATCAGTTTACAAACTACATTTATAGTGTTGAAAATAGCACAAACCACAATGAAACCATCAATTTTACGATTAAACAGTATCAATATACTAAAGACAAATTCATTAAAGGGAAAAAACCCCTCTAATGTAATATGGAACCAAGATGCTGAATTATGAAAACATTCCTTATACAGATAAGAAATGTGATGATAAATGCTAATAAAAATTAAATTTCATCTAACTTTATAAGACTGACACAGATATCCTTAGAATCTATTTCATGCCTCTTGTTTTATTATTTAAGCTTCTTTTTTCCAATATTTACATATCTTCTTCATATGACCCTCCCAGTCACAATAAGAGCACATGATATTTTATATTTCCTGTAATAAGACTCTAGGATTAAAATTCCCTTATAAATCTATGGTTTTATCTCTACATATATTCTTAATAATAATAAAATCTAACTATTAAGTAGAAAAATGTGATCTTTTTCTCTTTTATTTATTCAAAATGACACTTCTCTCCATCTCTATTATAATGAAATCGTTGGAATATGAATTCAAAAATGTTGTTATGAATGTTTATAAAGATTTAAAACAATACTAGGAAGAAATATACCATATAATGCATCTTTAAACATGATAAAAATTACAAAAAACACATAGAATATTCCATGGTATATATTAAAGTAATCCTCTATAGGAGCCCCATTCACATATCACAATGATATCAACTTTTTGATTTGGTTCAACTTCTTATTTAATGTTATATTAGAATAAAAATACTTGAGATTGAGACAATTTATTTGTGAATGTTTCTCCCATTCAATATTTTTTAAAAAATTCTCATCAATCCAATTTCTACCATATCCACACACCTGTTGATTCCTAAGGGTATATCATCATATGATTTAATAACTATATTATCTATAGAAAATAATTATTTGTGAAAATTATTGATATATAATTGATCATACATATTTCATATCCATTTTTGATAATTTAAACCATTCATCAAAATAATTTTACTCAAATTTATTTCCGTAACTCATAAAAAATATTTCAAGCCCAAACCCTCTATTCCATAACTCTTATTAGGGAGATCTGATCCTAGGAGTTGGAACCAATTACATGTATCTAGAGACCCACATTGTATTTACTTAAATTGTGTTATTTTTCCCCATCCATAAATATACATTTCTATCTATTATTATAGTAAGGGGTATGTTTTACTCCTACATGATATCATAAACAACCAGTCATCGTAGGCCGTCATCCAACCCCCAGACTTTCCATCGCCATCGCATAAAATTCCTAGATTCTTGATTACGATACTTTAGATCATCTCACTAGTGATGTAGGTATGCTTACTACCTATCATCCATACATCAAGGCTATTAAAATCACTATTTATAATAGATTTACCATTCCTATTACTGTATTTGGAAATTTCTCCTTTAATACTTTTATTTGGATGATATTAGTGTCCATTTTCCCCTAAGTCCATTTAATATCCTATCAATTAGTAAGAATACTATAGACTTTAACTGTGTTTCTTATTTCTAATACTCTGATGTTGTATTTCAGGAGCAACCAATGAATCATGAGCATTGTAGATGTCATCTTCAGGACAATTTTACCTGTTTGTTTCCCTAACATTTCATGCTTTCTCATCAAACTCCACACATGCTTTGGAACTTCATTTTCACCGCATCCATCCACCTATTTCTATGTTACACAATCTTTCCCCCATCTCAAACTTCACCTTTATTTACACTACGACATTTTCTATTTTTATAAACATAATCGAACATCTTATATTCCTCACTTGTTTTCACATGCATTTACACCTTTTGATTTATTCTATTCTAATGTATGGGGTCCCTGCTTGGTCCCAAATCAGTTAGGCTATCATTATCATGTATCCATTGTTGATTATTTTTCTCAAATTACTTATATCTCCTCTATGATAATTTTGAAATATTAAATATATTTAAGTTATTTTACCATGAAATTCACACTCAATTATCAATTCCTATTAAGTGAATTCACTCATAAAATGGATGGAAATATTTATATTCATCCCTATAGTAATTTCCCATGAATCACAATGTACTTCACCAAAACTTATATCCCGATACCCATAAAAAAATGGTGTGAATGAGTGTAAACATCATTATATTATAGAAACTACCCATGCCATATTATTTCACATACATGTTCCCTATTCAATTTTGGGGCGATTCTCTTCTTACTACCACTCATCATATAAATAAACTGATCCCCCACTTATTGAGTTAAGTAGTAAACTTTACTCATACATAAATTAATGACTAAAATTTTTGATAATTTTTTTAGAAAATATAACAAAAATGAAAGCAATTAATTTTATAAAAAATTAAAACCAGCATATAAAATGTTGATTTGGAAAAAACCAAAGATATCATGGGAAAAAAACCACAAGGAAACTCCATGAAATACACTAATAGTCAATTAATGTAAAAAATAAAAATTTATGTCTTATATTAAATTATAATGACAAATTAGAAGAAATCCATATGAAAACCATAGCCTGATACACATTCAATGTCACTCTAAAAATTAACTAGTAACAAAACATCACTATTAGAGGTCTCAATATAAACTCTTATTATTGTGAAAATACTTCAAAAAATTATCTTCTTTGTTGAAAATTTCATCACCACACTACTACCAACACACCTTACACTAATTTATTTCACTCCATTTTCTAATCACCTTTAAGCACTGACTAGTCATATGGTTTGTGGGATAACTTTCCATCTCACGGTATTACTCTAAATTCATTGATCTATGTTCAAGCTCCCACCCATCCCCAGGAAGTAGACACAACTCAATACTCAAAGTATGATATAATCAAACCCTATCATTTTCTCTATGGATTTATGCCACTCAATCCACAAAATATTCATATAAATTTATAAAAACTATGATATAATAAATATATCTTTAATTTAAAAATTATAACACATGTAAATCTCTTACCCTCCCTCCCTATATTTTCAAACAGAAAAAATATTGTTTCAATTATAAAATACCAATGGGATGAACCTTTTTAATGACTCATTTAACAATAATGATCAACTCTTACATTTATGATAAGAGTTGTTCTCTCCATTTATCTTGGTAAAAAAAACACAAATATTTCCATAGTATATTAATGATACATTATCTCTTAATGATAAATTATTTTTCCAACTAAGATTTTGAGTAATAAATACATATTTTAATTCATATATTTTAACCCATTTGGTTGAAATAAAAATTATTGATTTAGCATGGGGGCATGTGGTATTGGAAGAGTGACATGTACTAGTTTCACAATACCTTTCATGGGATCAATATAACCTATTGTCTAAAAATCCCATTCTTCAACTTTGGCATGGGGCATTCCATTTTGGCATGAATGACATACCAATTTCAAGAATTTTTATTTTTGACATCCTAATATTACATGGTAGCAACCTATTTAAATCAATACCATACAAAATTCTATTTTATCTCTATGTGCATTTCTAAAATCCTAAATTCAATACATAACATGAAATACATAATTGTAAAAATCCACCCTTTATATTTTATTATTATAACAACCATAAATGCATATTTTTTCTAAATAAATTTATGGATCTTCAATATTATTCACCATTAACACAAGATTTTACAATTTATCTCCCCCGTTTTGGTGAAAAATATAGAATATAAATATTAAATCTCAAATCCATCACCAAAACTAGAAAAGAAATGACATTCTCCATCATTAACATCAAGATCAAATAAGTAATTCTTAATGTTGGAAACAAGAATGAAAATTTTTAAATAAAATATTTATGGATATTTATACCTTTAAGGAAGAATCACCTTTTTTATCATCCTAATTATATTACACCTTTAAATATTTTATTATAAATATCTAGATATCCTATAAAAAATGATATCACTTTTTATCTTGGTTACTGATTATTCGTATTTGTATTATTTCATATTAATTCCCAACATGATACACTGTTAAAAAACTTTTATCCCCACATATGTGATAATAAATGATCTTAAAATTTATCTCTAAATATATCATGAAATCCATTATGACTCATATATACTATAACCATTAATAAACAAATAAAGAAATAAAATACAATTAGTCAGGGGGCCTTCATAAATTTCCTCATATAATGGAATATCAATTACCACCATGGTCTGAACTCTTTATTTTATCTCTCACTTTGGGATTTATTTATTTCTAATAGTTTATCTCAATAGTTCCATTATTATAAAGTATTATAATAGTTTGATCATATTCAAATTTTTTTGTATGATTTATATTTCCTTTATATAAAAGGATATTGAATTCACCCTTTTATTTTTGGTTAGTGATGGCCTCATTTTTCTTTTAATGATATTTATTAAACTCAAAAATATGATACTTTGGCCATATAACCATGTTTAATATAATTAAATTCAGTCACATGTAAAACATACCACATCTATTATGGTATATAAAAACATTACAAATATTATATTTTAACTTCAATAATTAAGATAAATTCCAAAGCATCATAATAGGAATGTACAATATTACCATGCATTCCTCAATGAAAGAATATCATTTCATAACTTTTTATATGATCCTCTACCAGATTAAATATGAAAATATTTCTTTGACTTTTAATTCCAATAAGTTATTCTATTTTCATGATGAATTTTTGAATTCTCTCTACCTCTCTTGTCCACCTTCCTCTTGTTTTCACTATTAAAGTTATTTGTGTCAGATGAATCTAATTAGAACCTAGGATAATATTCCCCATGTTATGTGAAATTTGAGTCTTAAGGGGTTCATAATGACTTTTTTATACATTTATCTTTGATTTATTTAACTCCCACCACTAGTTTATCATATATAGAATTTAAATCATATTTTAAAATAAACACACCTGTATCTTTGGATTGATGATTCCTAATTATAGAATCCAATTCTTCTTTATGATTCATGGAATCAAAAATTTTAACTTTAATTTTATAGATAAAATCATTAATTAATTTTAGATTCCTTATCCAATAATTTTTTCATCTGAACATTCTTTTAGAAGTAAGGACATTGAGTTACTGTAAAGCTTATGAAAACTCTTAATTCATTTGAATGTAGTCATAATTTTCTATTCTTAAAAATATTGAATCTTCAATGAATCTATTTTTAAGATATCTTAACATTTCAATTTTAATATTAAAGGAAATAAAATATGATACACATAATTAGTTCTTTATTCCTATCCATTCAACACCCTTTTTTTATAATTCAAATTTCTTTAAAATTATGAGCCTCACTCTCATCAATCTGTGCACATATTCCCATATTATATTTCTTTTTTATATATTATTTTTAATATTCACTTTGAGATAAAAAATATGAAACAAAAAACATTTGGCTTTGATATTACAAAATGTATCCCAAGAGAACTACCCTTAGGGGAGATAAATCATGGCATGTGAAATTTAAATTTATTTTATTATTTGGATCTTATCTCTTAGTTAATAGTAAATTTTTATCTCTCTCAAAATATCACAAAAAAATGTAGAATAATAACTCATCCATAAATGGGAATATGTATTTACATGGTTTAGCTCCAATGTGGCATGGTAAATTTCACTGTCTCCATCCCTCTCTCTGTCCAAAGATTCTTTTCATTGAATTTGGAATGGGAGCATTACATTTTATCCTTATAATATTACATGGGAGTGTAATATAAATATGATAACTCTATAACATACTGTGTTGTACCTAATTGCATATCCAAAACCCCAAATTCAATTCCAATTATACACATATCATTATCATAAGTAGTATTCCTAATGAGATAAATTCACTTGACTAAAGTTTTTTAATAAAAAATTATATAAAAAACATAAAACCATTGGTTGTAATATCCATATATATTTCTATCAAGAAAAAAATATCACTTTTTCTTTAATATTATTGGGCCTAAAATGAAGTATCTAATTTTTTTAATAAATAATTAAAAATATAACTCATATCACCATTAGATATGTTTTTAAGAGGCTATATTAGTTTGGAGTTTATTTTAGGTTGAAAATTAGTTCATTAAAGGATGTTTAAACTACAAAATTTGTTAGTGGAAATATTATTGTAACTCTACAATCACACTCTTTTGGATAAAGTGTTAAAATATTAAAACACTCATTACATAACATATGTTTTATTATATGCAAATGATTCCCATAATCGTTATGTTTTGTGTATTTAGGAACAAATACATAATACATGATAAATAATACATCAATAATTATTTAAAACATCTTTAATTTATATCCACGAATCCATAAACTATATATCATATATATTATAATCTCTTTCTTGAACATTTTATAAAAAAATAAAGGGGTAAGATAAATATCCTATTAAGGGTAAAAATAATAACAACTTGAAAATTATGATTTAGACACAGTCTATTTAGAATGTGTAAATAGATGTATTATTTCCTTGTTCTATAGATAACCATGGATATTGGGATTCGAAAAAATAGTATAACCATATGAGTTATTGATCATAGATATAGGTTATCCTATTACCATGATTCATGTGGCATATGGTTATAGGCTAACCTATTTTCATGGTTATAATTTCCCATGGAAATAAGGATGAGTGAAAATTATACAACTAGATCCCCTTACTCCTCCTTGCCACTCCCTTAGTAACCATAACCCCTCTTTCACTGAAACTCCACCACCAGTCGTAGATCTTATGAATCCCTCTTCCCACCCCCCTCAATCCTCCATTACCATAACGCTTTATGAATTTTCCTCCCACATCAATCACGACTTGTCTATATTTTTAGGTGCAATGCTCCCTAAATACATCTGAAATAGTGGAACATCCTCACCCTATTCCTAAAAACCACTACCCATTTCTCTGATGGCCAGAGATTATCCCCCACCCTCTCTAATTTTTTCACTAGTATTAATTTTTTTCAAGCATGTGTTATTTTATACCCATTATTTTAGATTTTTATAGATGAAGAGTTAATTTTATTTAAAACATTGTGGATCAACTTCAGTGGATAAATTGTGGTTCTTTAAAACTAATTTGAATTATTCTTTGTTTTATAAAATGTTATTTTGATATTATTATGATAATAATGTTGTATATATGGCTGATAAAAAATATATGATGTTTTGGGAATTAATTTTTATATAATTATTTGATGGTTTTGATATTAATGTTGTGTGATTGGGTGAGAAAATAAATAAATGATTTTTAGCATTAATATAAATGTCATGGTTCGCTTAATTAATTATAAATGTATTTGATGTATGTGAAATATTAATTATAACAAAAATTTGATTCAATTATTTTATATTTTAATATATAAATATATCTTAATTTATTTAATATTATATAAAATTAAAGTTACCTTAGGATTATAATGGTTTTTTATTTTTTTACATTGATTTCATGGGGAATAATTATTTTCCTTGGATGAATGAATGTTTTTGAGTGTTGAATATAATGATGTGATTTCCAGAGAACTGAATTTGGAGGATTTTTTGATTTTTTTGGAAGATATGAAGCTATGATGGTTTGATTGTTTGAGTAGATGATTATAATTTTCAAATGGGATACTATATATCGTTAGATGATATTATTTCTTCATGTGCACAAAGTTCAGGTCTATCAGATATTGAAATCACATCAGATAGTTTTCTTATGGGGGATTTAGTTTTCTATAATCTACTTATTGAATTCATGAATTTAGGATGAAAAGAATATAAAAGGGAATGAGACTAACTAAAAAATTGGAAATCTCCCTGAAAGTTCTCCTTGAAGATTTTAAGTGTAACTATTATACAAGGAAACCGATTTTAGAAAGGGAATGAACTGAGTAAAATAAGAATAAAAAATTAATACTTATGAGTTGAATAGTTTTATAGAGTCATAATGGATTTGTGAATATATAGAGGGTACTTTGGAAGTTATGTCAGATGATGCAGGCCCCATTATTTAAAAGGATGTTAAATCACACTTACCTAAAAAAGATTTGATTTGAGAAGAGTTTACTAGAAGTAAAAATTGATCAAAGATAGATAATGGAAGGCTAACACTGAAGGACTTGTAATAAGGTGACATGAAGAAAAATCAATCTATGATATAACTAGAATCTAGAGAAATTGTAGATGTACTATAAGATAAACCACTAGAATATGAGGTGATTCCAATGTAGTTCAAAGATATATCGATAGGAAGATAGATTAATCGGATAATAGAACAAATCAGAAAATGCCTAATTAAAAATGAATAGAATATAATGTTATATTTTTTTATTCTTTGAAACTAATATAATGGATAATAGAGTGAACAATTTGTTTAAGCAATATAATTTGAACACTAAATGGTCAAACATAATGTCATAATTTTCTTGAACAATTTAGGGTGGGATATTCTGATTCCTTTTAGAAGTTTCATCCAACCTATCCCCAACCATAGAGTTTAAAAGGAATAAATATTGTTGATTTGAATTGGGAATGGGAATTAACTAGTGTATTTAGGACCAATGTGCAAGTTTTAGCTGTTGAAGTTGATCAGCTAGCGTGATTCTAGATTATTCTAGATCTTAAAAAAATTAATTATTTGGAGGAGTTTACACCATAAAAAGAGATGGGGGAATTTTAGGAAACAAAAAATAAGAATAATTATAAAAGGTATGTATATCCATAGCCATATTTGGTGAAGGTGGATCTATATCTAGTAGTTGATGATGGAGTTAGAGAGTATTACTTACTAGAGTCACTTAAATATGAATAGGATTTTTGAGCTGAAGAGCACCACTGATTTAATGGGAAAAAGGGAAATAAAAGAACCAATGTATTGGGTGATCAATCAGTAGTTAAGGGAAGAAGGAAACAAGTCAGATATACTATTATTAACTTCCCAAAACCATAGAGACAAGGTCAGAGGGGATGGAAAAGGGTTCCAAGAAGACTAATAAAGCAATCAAGATGCTCTAGAAAAAGAAGGGTCCTCCATTTTAGGATACTGTTCTTCAAGATACTGATGAAGGATAATAAAATATTGGCCAACATGGAACATTGTATGGAATTATTAAGGAACTCAAAAGAAAAATGTTTTGGGCTCTCCCCATGGATCTTATTTTTCACTCCTTGGTGACGGTGGAAGGCATGATTGGTATTTTTTCTCTATACGAAGATATAGAGACTTCACAAGTCGATTATTTTGAAAATCATATGACAATAATGATGGTTATAGAGGAATAAAATAACCCTGAGATGAAAAATACAAATTAAGTTGGAAATTGATGGATAATAGAAACAATTATGCAAGGAAATAGTGTTCAAGAACTTGATATGATCCTACATATACATTAAAAGGAGAATATGTTGGAATAAGATGTTCTAATTAAGGAATTAAAGGGAGAAAAAACTTAGAATAAAGGAAAGAATCATAAATTTTACACCAATGAGCAATTTATATGGATTAATACCCAATAAAGTTTCCTACATTTGGTGTTTAATGAAATAAAGATCAATGAAGAGGAGTTCATCAAGATTTAGGGAAGAATGACCTCTTTATTTGAGTATCTAATTAACTAGGAGTCCAATTAGATTAATTTTACCATCACTTGGAGTATTTATCATAAGAAATATTTAAATAATTTATAGTTGTAATTGAATGGAACATCATTCCCTATTATGGTTTAATCCTGTGTTTTTTTGTGTGACAACTCCCCCTAAAAGTTTATTTCATGGAAATGGATTAAAACATAAGTTACAACTAAAGTGATATAGGAGAAAAAGGAATAACCAAAAGATTAAGATTATAGGATATTGATGTTAGATCATCAAATGATTTCAATGGAAATTACATTTTATGTAAATTCCAAATCATTATGATGAAGCTGAAATAGATAGTCAAGACACATAGTTCAAAGAGAAAAGATCATGATTCCAGCCATGATTTTTGGGAGACATGATGAAGATTTTTGTGCTTTATATATTCATAGGCTTTGAATTTAGTTAACTGAATATTGATAAAATTTTAAGACTTAGAGTTTGAATACCACATGACACTATTGTATCAAAAGAATAATCGTTATATAAAGGAGTGAGTTCATTCATAACTTATGAAAATTAATAGAATTATTGAGACCTAATTTAATTGTGAGGATTAAATTATATATGTTTTTAATAATTAAATGGGTCTAAAAAGAGTATATTTTCTAGATAATTCTAAGATGAGTTATAAGCGACGAAATTCCATAGGTCTACATGCTGAGGAACTGAAATCCCAAGTTCCATTGACCAAATTTTCAAGAAATAGATTCTAGATGATTCAATCATGACCATGAGATGAACTCTACCATTTGAAAGGCTCAAGTTGAATATCTTAATTCATTTTTAAAGTAACTATAAGGTATAATTATATTTCTCAAGTTGGTTTTGGTAATATTATAAATAGTGGGGACCAGTATAATATTTTTAGGATACACTTTGTTTGGGATGCATTAAGCATATTGGATGATAGCAATTCAACACCATTTATAATTGATGATATGTTTATTAGTAGAGAATATATATCTTAGGATGATAAATAATCATATAAAGGGGTATTTTTTCTATATTAGGACCAAAACCTCTAAAAATACCATGTGTGTTTCTATCTCTTTTATTTATTTCATACAATTTAGGGTGATTTTATTTTCTAAGTGCATTATAACTCCAACAAGTTGTAGAGGTTAATTTCAGGTTATCAAAAATTATGAAAGAAAAAGGAACATTTATTCTACCCCTTCTTAGTGTTCCACCCATTCCTGGTGATCATAAGTGGTATCAGAGTAGGAACCCTCGGTAAGATCCATTTTTTAAAGATGGATAACCCAAATCCCATTAACATTCAAGGAATTAATACTTTTGAAAAACATAATTATCATGGATGGAATAATAGGATGATAACCTTTCTTCTTTCACATTATCTTGAAATGGTTGATGTATCTACCATAGTATTTTTACCTAGATAAATGGATTCACATATGATGTTTTTTGATAAATAAAACATAGAATCCAATGTAAAAACTTGAAATTCTATTCTCATGTCATTTTTGGATAAATTCTACATGAAGGTAATGATTCTCAAAACTTATTAGGAGACTTGGGATAAACATGAAAAAAACTATGAAGGTAATTCTGAAATAAATAAAGAAAAAATTTAAATCTAGAAATGTTTTAAAACTTGAATATTTTTAATGAAGAAACTATAGATTATTATTTTAAAAGGGTAAATGAAATCATTAATAACATCCATGTTTTTATTATACATTAATGGATTTAACTATTGCGAAAAATTTTATGAGAAATTTTTAGGGTAGATTCAATAAAAAAACTTCATCCTTAGAGAAGAGAGTTGAGTTATCTCAAGATGATCCATAAAATATCATCATTTTATATAAAATGATGAATGATTGAAAATTTTAAAAAAAGGTTAAGGATGAGATGGCCTTTGAAGTCTTGAATAATACTAAAGATTATGATTTAGAATATGTGTCTTCTAATTAACCTGAATACAATAATTAATTAGTTATAGAGTACAAAATAATAATTCCCCTCATCACATGGAACATCAGAAGGTGTAATGGAATGCATAATAGAAAAATTATATTGAATTATATTGATTGTGGTAGAATATGGAAATTTTCTATAAATTTAATTAATAAGTATATTAGTAATGATGACGATGAGATGAAAGAACAACCTCAAAAGAATAAGTGGGGTAAGTTTTCTAAGGGAAAATATTATCAGAAGGTAAAAATAAAATTCAACTTGAAGAAGAAGATATGTTTTTTGAGTAAGGAATAATAAGATGAATCATCGAAAGGTGTATCATCCAATAAATATGTTCTGGAGAAACCTATGAACTTCATGGATCATGTTATTCATAGAGAAACTTAAAGTGATAAAAAAGAAAAAGGTGCGGAAAACGATATGGAAAATTTGTTGAAAGTTGAACTTGAGGCTCATCTTGAGAAAAAACTAAACTCATGAAATATCTATATCTTTTAAAAAAATAAGGCGAAAAGAAATGTGATGATAAAGTGGATTTTCTCAAAAGGGAATATGTTCACCTCAAGGAAATTATAATCCTAATTTTTAGGGTGGAAGTGAAAGAAAATATGGTGAATAATCTAGAAGAATAACTTACTATTAAAAAGAGGAGCTGACGATGATATATTCAAGGTTTATTGAGGTGGAGAAACCATTGGGGAATTTTAATGTATATATTTACAAGGAAATAAAAGTTAAGGCCATGTTATATTATATAGGTGAAAGAGTTTAGTCAATGATCTAGGATAAATCTTATGTCACATAGAATATTGATAAATCAAATATTATTTACTATACAGTTTTCTCAACTAAAGATGGAATATTTTAGGTTGAGAATAAAATTTGGAGTTCTTTAGTTAAACCACTAGAATTTAGGCATATCTTTTGGAAGCAAGTTCCCCTATTCCAGAAGAAAAAGAAAGTCATAGATTCTGATGGATCTCCAAATATATTTACAAAAGAAACAGAAATAAATGAAGGTGCAAGTTTGAAGTATTTTGTTCGTGTTTCAAAATATATGAGCACAAATCCTATAATTTCTGGGACAATATCCCACTTTTAGGGATAAGGCATGAATTGAGGGGGGGGGGGAGCTCTATAAGCCAAGGAAGTAACAATTAGAAGAAGAAGAAGAATCATGTATCTCATAAGTAGAAATAAATAGTCAATAACTATTCCATAAAAATATTTTTTACTACCTAGAATAAACTTGTGGAAGATGTGACCAAACTAGCCACTATGTATAATATTTCATGAAAACTCTTCTTGGAGTGGTTCTACTTATAAGAAGATAAAAGTAAGAAGGTAATAATAATATAGATGAAAAAACTATAGTAGTTTATGTTTCCTTAAATATAGCTAGGAATTAAAGTCTTGGATACTTTATTGTGGATTTTATTTAAATATCAATAGTGGTTGGAAATCATTGAGATATTTTTAAAATCATAATGGTGGATACATAACCTTTAGAAATGATAGATCCCTAAAAATTAAAGGAGTTGGTTTAACTATAATTGATGATTGGAGGTTTCCATCAAATCATAACATGTTTTTTGTTGGACTTATGAAAAAATTACTGATCATAATCTAACATTTTGATGATGGAAACCATGTTATTTTTCATAATAATGGCTACATCATCCGATTCTTGAAGGAAGTCAAGAAAATCATGGAAATAGTAAGAACTAGAGTCAACTTATCCAAATTTGAAATCTGAGTAACTCATGTTTTCTATGTTTTTTATAGGAAAATTAGTTACATTATAAAATACATGGCCATTTCATCAAAAATAATATGGGAAATATTTCAAAGGAAGAATTGGTGAGCGATTTACCCAAATTAAAAGATGAAATAAACAAGGTTTCTGCAACTTTTATGAAATAAAAAATGACATATGGAAGTCATAGGAAAGAAGATATTTATCCCACCCAACCAAATTCACTCATACATTCCAATATATATGGACCTATGATACATAAAACCAAAAAGGGTGATCTATAATTCATCACTTTTTTATTACTTCTGCTGGATGACCATTGTTATAATCCTGAAACATAAATATAAAGTTTTAGAGTTATTTAAATTATTCAAAAGGAATACCGAGAAAGAACATGGTTTATACATCTATAAGATAAAAAAATAATGGTATATAGTAAAAATGTAACTCTTTTTAAGAATATCTATCAAAACATGAAATCATGAATCAGTTTGGTGATCCCTATAACCATTATAAAAATGGTGTTTTAGAAAGTGAAAATAGAAGATTGGTAGAGATGGGGATGACTATGATTTCAGAGGTTAAACTCTAAAAATTATTTTGGAGAAAAACCATATGTATAATAGTACATGTTCAGAATAGTTTTTTAATATGTATATAATCAAACATGTCTCCATATGTGATGTGGTACAAAAATAAATCCATGGTGATGTAATTTAATGTTGTTTGAATCCCTTATTTAATAAAGATAAATAATGCATCCTTAGGAAAATTTATTGAAGTGGTTAAGGATGGAATCTTCCTTGGATATCCATCCATAATGAGTTTTAGATTATGGGAGATACTGAAATAACTTCAAAATGGTTTATGGAAATGAAATAAGTAGTGAAAATCCATATAAACAAGTATGGTTCCACCAGTTTAGTGATGAAGAGTCATTAAATGAAATCAAAAGGCTGAATTTATAGAAAATACAAAGGCAATTTAGACTATGAAATATCATCAGAAGAAAGGAATACCCAATTCCAATGAGGAGGAGATTGAATGTTGAAAATCAAATAATAATTTTATCTCATATTGAACCTCATATGGTTTCAAAAGTAATCAATAATATGGTATGGAAACATGTGATGAATAGAAAGTTATTTCAAATTTAGAAGAATTCCACCTAGAAACTAGTTACGAGATCATCAGAAGAGAATATTATTGGTACTAATTGAGTTTTCAATAATAATATCAATGAAAAGGAGAGGGTTTTATGAATAAATAAAGGATATTTTAAAAGTATTCTCATAGGTGGAAGGTATTTATTTTGAATAAAGTTTTTCACTTGTCTCAAGACTGGAAACTATTAGAATTTTTTTAATGATTGTTGGTCATCATAATTATAATGATTATCAAATGGATATAAGTCCACATTTTTGAATGTTGAAGTTAAGTAAGGAGATTATATTGAGAAAGCCCCTGGTTTTATGCTTTCTGCATACAAAAAACGTGTGTAAACTGAAGAAATACTTGTACAGGTTTAATAAAATCCCTCAAGCCTAGTATTCCAAGATTAATAGTTACCTAAAGAAATTTAATTTTTTTTGGAATAAATTGATATAAACTTATATATAAAGGATGATAGAACATTAACATGAATATTAATCATATATGATGATGAAATAATCATTACCAGTGATAAAGAAAAATTTCGTGAAGAGTTTATAGAACAAATAAAGATGAAATTTGAAATGTACGTACTCAAGGAAATGCAATTATTTGTTGGATTGAAGATTCAATAAAATGTAAGTGAAATATTATTTTCACAAGAAACATTTTCCAATGTAATTTTGAATTAATTTGTAATGTAAATCTCAAAGAAATTTTCTATACCTATTACCACTCGTATAAGGATGAGTAAAGATAAAATAGGAAGATGTGTGGTTTTGAGGGAATTCAAGAAGTTAATCATAATTTTAAAATATATTACAAGATCACAACCAAACTATTAATATGAAATTAATTTGTTTTCAATTTATTAGAGTGATCATAAAAAACCAAAAATTATAGATTCCCATAGAATCCTAATGTATACTAAAGAACATTCAAATTTTTTCTTGATATAAAATAGTGGAAATGAGTTTAATTTCTTTGTTGTATGAATGTTGATTTGGATAGATATTTCAATGACTAAAAATCAACATTCATATGAACTTTCATTTTATGGAAAAGTATTGTAAGAAGGCATAGTAAGAAACAATATTTAGTGACTTTGGGTATAATTAAATCATAAGATATTTTTACGACTTGCATGCAATCAAACATTGTGGATAAAAGTTCGGCCAAAATATTTTAAAGGTGTATGTTGAAAATACTTTGAAAATTTATTACGATAACCAAAGTGTAATAAATCATTCAAAAAACCCAGTACAACATTCATGATAAACAATTGACATAGAATATGATTTTATAAAAGAGGAAGTTTCCAATAGTGAAGTGAATTTGGTGTATATATCAACTAAGGATAAAATTGTAAATGTTTTCACTAAATCTCTACTAAAGGAATTATTTGAGGAATTACAAATGAAAAATTATGTTCAGACTACCTCTCTAACTCAATATAAGATTTAGTGTGTACCCCACTATTCCTTGGATTATGTTTTCAAAGGGGGAGAGTGGTAAAAATCATTATAAAAAGGGGATTACAAAGTATTTTATCAATTTTTAACAATAAGATATAATTATCATAAAAAGGAGGAAGATATACTGAAGTTTTAGAATTTAAACATCCAAAAGTTAAATTGAGGGGGATTCCATCAAATTCCCTTAGCAAAAAATTTCTTATCATCAGGAGATGTAATTCTCTCAAAAACTTTTATTTATATAGAAATGTGATGTTTAGACATTTCTATTTGAGAAAGGATTTGGTTTTATAAAAAGAAAAATTGTCGAGTGAGGAAATGAGTTGAGTTATGCTGCCAAAAATTTTAAATGTGAAGATTGAAATTCCCCTAGAATTATGATGGTACTTTATTTGTTGACAATGAATGCATGACTATTAATTGTTGGACTTGAATGAAAGAATTCTATTGAGTGTTTAAGATGTTATTTATTTTTTATCGAACTGATTTTGGAGGATTTTTTGGTGTTTTCTAGAATATATGAAGTTGTGATGGTCTAATTTTTTGAGTAGATAATGATCATGTTCCGAAAATTTACTATTTATCATTAGATGTCCTTCTTTAAGTGAATAGAATTTAGGTTTAACAGATGTCAAGATCATAGTAGGTAGTTTGATTATGCGGAATTTAGATGAATAGAATACACTCATTATAATGTTGAAGTCATGATGACTGGAATATAGAAGGGATGAGACTCATTGACAATTTTTTAAATTCCATGAAATTTTTCTTTGATGAGTGAAAGAGTAACACTGATGGAGGGAAGTTAATTTTGTAAAATTCATTAATTGAGTGATAAAAGAATAAAATATTTCTATATATGAGTTTAACATTTTTCTAAATACATGAATAATTGGTGAATATTCAGAGGGTACTCTAAAATTTATATTGGATGATGTGTTCAATGTGCTTTCAATGGAAGATAAATCACATTTAACTAAAGAAGATATGATTTAGGAATAGTTGATTGAAATTGAAAATGGATAGAACATAGATAAAGTAAGGTTGATACTAAATGATCTAGAATTAAGTAATAGGATGAAGTGTAAATATTTGATATCTTTGGATTCTAGAGTAACAGTTTATGAGGTATATGTTAAAGCACCAGAAGATGAGGCGGTTCCAAATTAGTTCAAATCTTGGTTGATCAAAAGATAACTTTATTAGATGATAGGAGAAATAATAATATTACTATGTCTAGATGGTGAAATATATTGTAATTAGGATTTATGTGTAGAAGAAGAGATATAATAAGTCAGAGTCGAACAATTTGTTTAAGGAATAAAAGAAAAACATCGAAAAATCAGGAGTAATGTCAAAGTTTCTGCACAGTACCAAAGTCCATTAAATTATATGTGATATTGGAGATAAAGGTAGAACCATAAGATGATGAGTGAAGGATAAAATAATTATAACAATAGAATATTCCAAGGGAATTTAGATTTTTTGTAAAGTAAAAATCATTATGATGATGTTTAGTTTGAGGGTCAACATTAAAATTCATGAAGGGAACATCATAACAGTATCCAAGATTTGTGGGAGACTTGATGAATATTAGTGACCCTAATATCATCAGGGAATTTCAATGTAGTCAAATAAATATTGGAATAAGTGGAAGACTTGGAGTTTGAAGACCACATGGCACTATTTTATTAGAGGAATATTGGTTATATAAAGGAGTGAGTTCATTGAAAACCCGAGGCTGCTACTGGAATTATTTGGATTTAAGTTAATTATGAGGAGTCCTAATTATATGTTTTTAAGAAATTACTAGGTTGAATAAGAGTAGCATATCCAAATAATTATGAGATGTGGTAGAAGCACCTAAATTCTGGAGGTCTGCAATTGAGGAACCAAAAGCACAAGTTCAAGTGATTGATGTTTCAAACAATTTTTTTGAATGATTTAATCATGAGTAGGAGATGAACTCTACCATTAAAAGGCTCAAGAGGAAGGTATTACTTTGTTGCAAAAGTAACCAAAAATTATAATGATATTTCTCAATTAGTGTTGGTAATATTATAACTAATGGGAAATAGTTAGTGGGAAACTAGTATAAATTTTTTGGAAGACACTTGTATGGGATATACAATGTGTATCAGATGGTAAAGATCCCACACCAGTTGTAATTTATGATAAAATTATTAGTGGAGAATCTACATCTTGGGATGATAACCAAATGTATTAAGAACTAGGTTTCCAACATTGGGACCAAACCTTATTAAAATCCTATATGGATCACTATCACTTTTATTTATTACATATAGGTGAGGGTGAGTTTATTTTATGAGATGATCATTACATTAACAAGCTGTAGAGGCTAATTTTGGTCTATTGAACATTCTTAAAAATTTATCCCCAATTCAACTGCCCTCATCAACGGTCTAGTCATTCTGAGGGATATCAAGAATGTATAATATCATTATATTTGTTTGCTTTGTAAATTAAAATTAAAATTTTATTTAAATTTAGAAACATACTCAGTTAATAATTTTTAATTTATTTTTCATTCTATTATAATATTATTTTATAGTAAGTATATTTTTTAAAATACATACAATACTGAAATAAAATTAATTTTAAAATATCATATTGATAATAAAATATTATATAGAGATTTTGAAAATAACAATCACAGTTTTTACTTTCTTGATTTTATTAACTTATTTATTATTTAATTATTTAATGTGCTAATTTAAATTTATTATTTTGGTTTTTAATTAATTAAAATACTTTACTTGTAATATCAATCATCCTTTTTATAGTAGAATGTATTGAATATGGATGTACAATACTAATCAGAACACAAATGAGTTTTAAAATTAGTTATAATTTTTTATATTTTTCTTTTAGTAATACTTTATATAGGGGATTGATTTGATTCCCTTTTCATGAGTGAACTGGAAGACCATGATTAACTTATGAAGGAGTGAATCACTATATCATAAAAAATGGTTTCCAAACTATCGTGATTGGATTCACAAAGGATAATATTTTTGTAGATAATGACAATGAGTTAAATAAAAGGATTGGTATGGAGAATTTTATATCTGATCAGTTTTCATTTATTTCTTAAGAGAAATAACATGTATACCAGTGAAAGAGGACATGAATATGGCTATAAAATTTATGTCTATTGATCAAAATGGTGATGTTGAGAGAGTTAGATAGTTTTTGGGAGACACAAGATCCCCAGTATATCATGCATGTGGAAAAATGTCACGACCTGAGTTTTTAATGTTATTGAATCATGGGGAAACTATGTATGGATTTAATAATATGAGGATTGATTATCTCCTAAATATTTTTAAGAAATTACCACCTTATGATTTAAGTATTACAAAAAACGATTGCATGACATGAAATTTAATTGATAAATTTTTTATTTTCATTTACCATGATCCATGTATACCCTAAAAGGATTGGTATGGAGAATTTGATATGTGATCAGTTTTTATTTATTTCTTAAGATGACATAACATGTAAAACAATAAACAAGGATATGAATATGGATATAAAATTTACGTTTATCGATCAAAATAATTATGTTGAGTGAGTTAGAATGTTTTTATGATCTGGAAGATCCCCAGTACATTAGGAATGTGGTAAAATGTCAATACATGAGTTTTTAATGTGATTAAATCATGGGAAAACTATTTATAGATTTACCAAATGAGGATTTATTACATAATTACATATTTTTTAAGAACTTTCATCCTTATGATGTATTTATTCCAAAAAATGATTACATGAGATCAAATTTAATTGATAAACTTGGATTTTCTTTTACCAATATTCATGTATTTACTAAAGATAACAGTTTTTTAGAAGGAAAATATAGACCTAAATAGTATAAATATTGTGGGTTTCATGATGAAAGGATAATAAAGATTTAACCCAATATTGTATACCAGAAAAATTAATGATGAAATTTCCTTTGATTTTGATACATCTAAATTTTTTTATGTTAAAAAAATGGAGAAACATGTGATGTAATGAGGATGAGACAAATAAGGATAAAAATTAATTTTCATATCATATAAATAGATTAACATGCAATAAATTTAATATGAAACATCATGATTTTTAAATTTAACTATATAATGATAGATTCATATTATAATGTTACAGATTTAATCTATTTATATATATACATACTTTATATAGGAAATGGATTATCTTCATTCATATTTATTACTTTACAAAATTGATTTTAGAAAAAATAAATTTACTATCATGAGTATATTGATATATAAACCTACTTATCTTGGAAATGAAATTGAAATATACTTTCACTATTAATAAATGTGTTGAAGGAGATATAAAATATCAACGTGCAATCATATGATACACCTAGAAAGAAGTATTTTATGATTTTCATGACACTTTTTTGGATGATAATTGATTTTCCTTCTTATAGGATGATGTTTAGTTGAAGTATAAAGGGAAATTTTTCTTTCTTATTTGTTTGGAAAATACATGTTTCTAGAGATTGATATATGAAAAATTGGCAACCATTTGATAATTTTATAAACAATAAGAATAACCTCAACATATATGAAGGGATGATATCCCTAAATAAAATAATGGTTTAATTTTTTTTCTAAAAAAATATCAACTAAATTACAGAATAAGATGGAATGTTTCTTTGAATTTTTATAGAAATTAGAGAAAGAAAAGTATGTTCCTTGATTTACTGTATTGGTCATAAATATTTTTGTATGACTGTTTATAAGTAATGAATATTGATAAAAATTTCTATGAAATGTTACATACAACACTTTAAAATATTAATGGTAAGAAAATTATGATTTTCACTCATGTCCTGACATAATGCATTATGGTATAAAACCTTGACTTTATCCTAAGTCAATTGGTAAGAATAAGTGGAAAGATCTTTGTGATTGTTTTTGGATGAAAATTTTAGAGATAAAATAATTCCTTTATGTGTTGGAATTATTTAAGGATCCAGATGGCCATTTGAGTAACATATTAAACTGGGTGAATACAAGATATGCTAATCTAAAATCTCTTAAAACCCTTGACTATCATGTCCTATTACATGAGTTGAATCCTATAGCCAATTGAAATTTACTATTAAATAATTTTAGGTACATTCTGATTTTCTTATATAACTTTTATTGAGGAATTTATGATAAAAGTCTGAGCAAGGTGGTTGTTAAGAAATCAAAAAAAGATTAACTTTTCATTATTTGTGACTTGGAAGAAATTTTCCTTTATAAATTTTCACATGTATAATACAATTGAATATTAATTTTCTTGACGAAGCATTATTTGGTTGTCCTGTTTCATGTCTCTAGATGTATCCAATAGAAAAATGATATCTATGATGAAATTTCAGGTGAGGAATAATAATTTTCTTGAAGGCTCAATACTGAAAGTTTATTTGGAAAAATAATTCATGGATTTATGTTGAATGTATTTTTTAAGTTCACTATGATATGTAATCTTCCAATGAGAACCGATGATGAGTATATGATCCCATTGAACTAAGGTTTCTATCACAACCCAAATTCAGGGGGTTATCAAGATCATATTCACTATGTAAAGTGATCACACAATATTGGGAAACGGTTTGTCAAATAATATTGTTTAACTATGGTGTGGTTGATGTTTATGTCATTTAAGTAAATTAAATATTATGTTTTATTTTCTTATATAATATTTTTTTAACATCCTACATATTAATATTTCAAAATTCATAGAAAACATATAAAAATTAAAAAATTAACTCATTGTTATTTATATATTATGAGGATGGAGAATTTTCATAGAAAATTATTTCTTACATGGTAAAAATAAAAGGTAATATAGTTATTTATTTATATGAATTAATTACAGGTAATTATTTAATATAATATATTTTATTGTTTCAGGTTAAAATTTTACCAATGGATGTTGTTTTTACTAAGACTAGGGTGTTGTCATTTACTTTAAAAAATGGGTAAAATGAATGTAAATAACTACTCATTAATGGTTTTAAATTTATCATAAACATTTGGGTAGCTAATACGGAAACAAAACATTGTACAATAATGTTAAGGAAAACCATAATTTTTCATCCTAGTGAATCAAATATGCAACCTTGATAAAAAAAATCTATCTTATTATGATGTTGACAAGAAGATAATAATATTATATTACCACACACATAGTCGTGTCCCTATAGTGAAATAAAATGGGTTTGATTCAATGAAATGATGAGGCACACATACACACACAGATATATATATATATATATATATATATGTTTTTAAGGTCATTGACATAAAGTGTAAAATTCATACTGATGAACCTTATGTTCTGGTATCACATGAAAACAACTATTCTTTGTAACCGATCATTTAAAATCCCAATTCATTATTTTTATAAATGTTATTCCTATACAATTTTCAATGAATTAGTGGATTGCAGTGATGGTTTGGATGAACATGTTGGTAATCACTCAAATGCTACATATGATGATGAAAATGATTCAATTATTAGAATAAATCATGATCCAAAAATTGTATCGGATAATTTATAGCATTGAAATATGGTATGTATTAATTTTTTTAATCAATTTTTTAATTAAAAAGATCCTAATATTTTCATATGATGATAATAATATTGGTCAAATAAAAAACAACTTACTGCATTATTTTTTTAGTCTAGTCATATCTATCATTATTATATTATAAAAGTTCTATAATTTATTTTTTTAATATTTTTAATTATTTAAAATTATTCATTATGTTCCTCATGTTATCATATCTCATTGTAAAGAGTTCTATAGAAAAATAATATCGTAAAATTATTGGATTATTCAATATTTGGGGTTGACTTCTTTAACCACTTCTATGAGTATTGAATTTTATTTCTATTTATCCATTTTAATTAAAAAATGATAAATTTATTTTTCATTTTAATTTTTTATGAATATTCTTTGAGGAGATAACACAATTTTGTGGGGGATGCAAAGCACTCATAAGAATAATAAATTACTATGGTGTATATAATTACATGATAGAATCACTCTCAATCAATCAATATCCCTACATCTATAGTTCATCAATATTTTATACCTCTCTAGTCACTCAAACATTATACACCACTGATATTGCCACCGTTTTTAGTATGTAATGATGATGAGTACATTTAATTTTCATTTTCCACCCACAAACAAGCTGGAGGGTAGTAACACTCCTCCCATCTCTCCATGTTTTCACATCCACCAATTGGTGTACATGGTTCTGAACATCTATTCATTGAACTATTGTATCCATATACACTTGCCTCTTTAGAGGGTATTCATCTAGGTTTCATCCCTATACCACTTTAGTATCCCCTATCAAGTTATAGAGTAGTCATATTATTGGTATCCCACCTCCTAATTCATATGATACCTCTAATGTACTTATTTTTGAGATAGCTTCCTAGGGTACATCAGATATTACTTTTGGTATTTAATTATAATGTAAACTAGAAAATTGAAGTAAATTTATATAAATTTATTATTTTTAATATATATTTTTCCTAGCTAGTTCTGAAAATATATAGTGAGGACACACCCTGATTCATGATGTTAGGAATGGACACAAATAAATCATGGTTAATTAATTGAGGGTATGGAAATTGTTGAAAATAATGACAAAGAATGAAATAGTTTTATGAAAACCATTCCATGAATAATAACATTATTCTTATTCAAGGAATACCATGGAGATAGATCACAGAGTAAATAAAGAATAAAGAGTGGGATGAGATATGGTTAAATATATGTTTTTCATTTAAATACATTTATTTATAAAATAATGTTTTAAATATGATTATCAATTTGGCTTAGATTTAACTTCCCAGATCGATAGAATATAAAGATACCAAGGATAATAGAATTAAGAGAAATGTGGATAAAGTGAAAGTAATACTTGTTGGAAGGTTGAAAAAATAGAATAGGTACCCATCTTGAGGTAATACTTGTTCTTGATGACTATCTAGTTTGACAGTACAAAGTGATGATTACGTATTTTAACAATTTCTCTTTTATGGAAATAGTTATTTTAATAAGTAGTTAACTATTTATTTGAAAATCATTTTTACAGTGTGAATAATAATATTATTTCTATAATAGATCATTAATTTTTAAATCATTGATTTTTTATACGATAAATTTGAATGAAAAAAAAGGATAAAAAAACCATGTAATATATTTACACTCTTTGATGCTCATCTGTTCCAAACCATAGGAAATCATCGATAAACTAGAACACTAATTTTCAATATATTTTCCTTGATTTTCCATGTATGTTATACTTGAAACTAAAAATACAAGAGTTAATTTTAAGTCTCAATAATTATTTAGTATTTGGTAAGAATCTCATGGAATACATATCTTTTATTATAATTTTTATGGAATTATGAAAAAAATTAAATTGTGACATATTATAAAGGAAGTGAAAAATAGAATATTTATGCTCTAGTTTAGAAAATTATTACTAATTTAATGATATGATACTCCTTTTATATTTTATCATCTATATTTTTATGTGAGGTTAGATATTATTGAATTTATAAATGATTTAATGATACAATTTTTTTTCATAATCATTCAGTGGAAGCCAAAATGAGATATCTTGTATAATTCATTGAAATTGATGATATTCTATCATGATTAATTTTTTTATGATAACTAATAATGCTAAAAATTATGATGAAATTCCAGGTTTTTATTATGATTTGAATTATTATTATTAATTAAGAAATATTTTTCATGATATTGTGGTACTATTAGCTCTTAAATTGATAAGTATTTTTCACCTAGGATGTTATGAAATTTTATAAATCACATGATATTGTAATGTGTATATATGTATTGGGTTGATATAGGATCATTAGAAATAAATTAAAATTTCATGTTTTATTTTGTAATTATTGAAATGGATTGAGAATTAACATGGTCTCTTAATATATTTTCCATGAAATTATATGATTTATGATGTTTTTCATTTTTAAAATGATTTAATATTACATAGTAATCCTTGATATATTTTTAGAGAATGTGTTCAAAAATTTCTTTTTGTGAGAATGTTCATATGAAAATAAAAATACATTATTTTAATTAAAATATATGTTGTAATGATATTTAAAAACCATGTGTGCATTTCTCAAATTTTTTTATTTTATTAGAAAACCATAAATTAATTTTGGTTTTATCATTTTGACTTATCTCATTTTTTTACAATGTTGTATGGAAATAGAAACTAAATATTCAATATCTTTTTCCTCAATCTATATTATTTTTTTCAGGTAGAAAAAGATGTAATCACATTAAATAAAGAAAATTAAGAATAGATCATAAGTTTTTTTTGTTTTATAATATTTTTATTATGTATTCCTTATTTTTTAATCATTTTAATTAGTGAAATATTTTTCTCAACAAAATTGTCATGAATCTCGGATAGAAAATTAATTGAAATATTTTAGTCCAAATAATCATATGTATCAATTTTTAGGTAATGATAATCATGGGAGGGTTCCCTATCATCCTAAAAATAAGATTATAACATCTAGATGTTGGTATTCTAGTAGTTTTTCATAGAGAAATGTTAGCAGTACAGTAATACAGAATAAGTTAAATTTTTTACATCAAACAATCAACATAGAAAGTTAAAAAATAGTTTCAACAACAACAAAAGGATGTAAAATTCATAAAAGTAATACCAAATATGTGTTATTTACTTCGACCTAAGAGACCCGTAGTGATTTATGGTTTTTTGATTAAAATGTTGTCAATTTTTGATGATTCCTCTTCACTAACAGTAAAATCCTATTATGGTTTTCAAGTAATCCATTATTCATGCTTTTTTATCATCCTTTTTAGGTTATTTTGTGAGATTCTCAGGGATTAAGATCCTTTTCAAGGAAAAATAACCTAATGTTTAGGTATGTTAGTTTGTTTGAATTAATGGAGTCTAGGTTTAAATGTGTCAAAGGTCTTACATGGTTCTCCTCAAGTTTCGAGGATTCTAGAGGTGGTTTTGGAGACAATTTTAGGGACATGGGTGAAGCACTATCTTTTGGGAATTTACATTCCATGTAATGGGATTAGACATTGTGAAACAAATTCATGGAAGTTACCATGAAACTTCTTTAGGGAATGAAATGATTACATGACATGAGAATGGTTCACATTGTATAATGGAAGAAATAATGATTTTATAAAATGGAGAATTTTTTTTCAAAATTTTTGGGATCTGTGTATTAAATGAAATGTAATGGGATTTCTCATGGTGTAATTCAAATGGATTGTGTTTTTGGGGTTTTTATGGGTTTTTATTCTTTCATTCTTCTTGCAGAATCCCTCTCCCAACCCAGTGCTCACCCTATGTAATTTTTTAGATCACCACTCCTTTCCGATTGATTATTAAGTGATCGATCATTAGGTTAGTTGCGGTGTGACTCATTATTAAAGCATTACCTATTTCATTCATTTCCATTGGTCACAACAACGAGGTCAAATGTGGTTAGGTTACATATTCTTGATTAGATAGTGTTTTCTATTATTCAATTTTAGTTTCATGGAATGCCTTGTCTTTCGAAGGCTAATCTCATGGTTTCTAATCACCATTATTGAATGAGGCTATGTTTATACCATTTTGAGATAGCTGTTTCTATACAATGGGTTATTTCAATGAATTGATCAACATTATTTATAAATTCCTTCAGGGCGTTCATTGAATTTATATTATTTTTTGTTTCAAATTATTTATTGTAAAAATAAATTTTTATGGTGTTTTTCTTTAGAAGTTATTTTTTTCACACCAATTGTTTATTTAAATTCTTGTGTTGTGGTTTTGATTTTGAAATGGATTTTGAAACACTGAACTAGATTGGAGTGGTTTTGAAAACATGGACTAAAATTATGAGAAATTCTTTTGAAAGTATTTTTACAATTGGAACATTCTGAATCTTGGGTTCATCGGGAAATAGACATAGGTAACCTAAGCGTGTGTAGAACCACTAGGAGGTAACCTTTGGGATATCGATAGACTTTGGCAGGAGTAGATTTTAGTTGGATGCAACATTTTTCCTATTTGTATATTTTATGTCTAGTAGATATTCCCATATCATAGTGCCCAATATGAGGTTCTTTGTCATTTATTGTTATTTATCACATGATTTTTTTGTCATCTATTATTGATCACATGATTTTATATAAGGTTGTCTCACATAGATTTTCATGATTGGTTATTTCATGGATATGTTTTTATCTTATTACCTTTTTATGTATTGATAATATTTCATATTTTATCACCTCTATCTATCATATTTATAGATTTGAGAATATGAAAAGATTTTATGAAAACCAAAGAGCTGATGATTTAGAAATGGATATGGGTTAATAAAAATGAATTGTAAAACTATTTTGTTTTAAAAGCTAGAATTGTTTTATTCTTGATATTAGACCTTATATAGAATTTGTGGTGGTATCCTACTAGGATTTTTTTCTCACAACCTACTTTAGACTTTAAAATGTTTTAGATGTTTAATTGTAGATTTAGGTAAAGGGAAGGGCATCTTGTAACATGTTGTCTTCTCTTGTTGTTGTTGCCTTTAGTTCAGGTTGGGTTGGAGGTGACTATTGGAAACATGGAGACTTTTTTGTCTTATGGTATGGAACATACTGAGTTTTTGGAACTAAAGTTCATGTGTGAGGACCTATAGGCAATGATATTTTTCTATCCTAGCATGTCACCATGGTTTTCGGCTGTCCTCTTTACTAAGAAGGAAGACAGAAGCCTCAAAATTTTACTGATTATTGAAGGCTAAACCTAGTGATAGTTAAGAAAAAATATCATATTCCTAGTATGTTGATCTCTTAGTTCAACTTATAGGGTATCATGGGTTTTCTAATATTGACCTGCGGTTAGGGTTCTACAAGTTGAGTGTCCGAGAAGAGGATATACCTAAGATATCATTTAGGAGTGAATATGGGAATTATGATATTATAGTTACGCCATTCGGTCTCACTAATGCTCTGATAACATTTATGGATTTGATGAACTAGATCTTTCATCAGTTCTTGGATTATTTTGTTGTGGTGTTTTTGGATGATATATTGGTTTAATCCAAGTCAGAGGTGGAGCACATGGACCATTTGAATATCATTCAAATAATGTTGAGGGAAAATCATCTATATGGTAAGCTTTCCAAATGTGAGTTTTGGATTTTGGAATTGAAAATTCTAGGGCATGTGATACCTAAGAGGGAAATTTTAGAGGATCTTGAGAAGTTATAGACAATTTTTGACCTGAGAGTATCCTAGAAATCTGTTTGAGATCTAGATCTTCTTGGGTTTTGGTGATTACCATAGACAGTTTGTTTATGATTTCCCCAAGACCACATATTTGATGACAACTTTAACCTGTATGTGTGTAAATATTTAATGGAATGAATGGTGTCAGTGATCATTTGAGGAGTTGAAGTTGAGGTTGAATTCAAAACCAGTTTTATTGTTCGGGAACCAGGTTCGGGTTATGATGTTTTCCATGATGCTTCTAGTACATGTTTGGGATGTTTCTTGATATAGGGGAAGTAGTTGGTGGCCTATTGATCCTGTTAGTTATGGCCTCATAATAATAAATACCCAACCCATGATCTTGGGTTGGTATCAGTTATTTATGAACTCAAAATATGGTGTCACTATCTCTTTGGAGAGCGTTTTACTGCATATTTGGTTCATAATAGCCTGAAATATATTTTTACTCTGAGGGATATAAATTTGTGATAGAGATTATTGGTGTAGTATCTTCAGACATTTTATTTTGATTTTTCATATACTTATGTAAAGGGGAATATGGTTGTTGATGTGTTGAGAAGAAAATTACCAACAAAATCCATGAAGGAATCAACTGAAGAATGGTATCTGATTATTTTTTTTTACTAATATGAGGTTGGGAGTGGAATAGGTTGGTGGAAAGGTCTTCCTGGATTCAATGAAATCCAAATCATCTTTTTATGAGAGATTCTGTCCTGAGTAGGTGACATAAATTGAGTTCTAACTATTGGGTAATGTCCTTTATGGCGGGGAGACCTCAGGTGAGTGATCTTGATATGCCATCATAGATTTTATCTTTTGCTGTAAGTTGGTTGTTCTGTTTTACTTGAGGAAAATGTTATTGGATAATAGACACCATTCTGGTTGGTCCGTGCACCCAACTACTATGAATATGTATCATGATTTGAGATTTCATTATTGGTGGTAGGGGATGAGATTTTTTATTGCAGTTTTTGTATCACAGTGCTTTGATTGTCAAAGAATTAAGTTGGAACACTAGAGACCTAGGAATTTTTTGTAGACCTTAACCAGAACTTTGATATTTAGTTTGACATGAACTCCTAGAAGGAAGGATTTGATTTGGTTGATCATTGATTGAATCATGAAATAATCTCATTTTCTACTTATCAAGGAGACAATGAAAGTTGAATAGCTTTGGGACTTGTATGTATGAGAGATTGTGATACTTCATGGGGTCTCATCTGAAGTTGATTCTAACAGGGATTTGAGTTTCAAATAAAGGTTCTAGAAACATTTATAGGAGGTGATGGGTGGCCAAATTAAATTGATCATGACATATCATCCGTAGATACTTGGATATACATAGAGGTATATACATGTTCTTGAGGATATGATCTAGGAATTTATGCTTGATTTTGGTGGATCTTGGGAAAAGATTTTCCCATGGTCAATTTTTCCAATAAAAATTATTATCAGGACACTAATAACAGGGCCACCTTAGGGTTTTTTGGGTGGCCATGTAGATATCTCTTATGTTGGGAAGAGTTGGGAGAGTGGTCCTTGGTTGGTCCGAGTCTTGTTTAGGAGATGATAGAGATGATACAGTTTATTCAGACTAGATTTATCATGGGATAGAGTCATCAGTAATCTTATGAAGATTTTCATCATCTACCACTGGAATTTGAGGTTAGTGATCAAGTATTTCTCAAAGTTTCACCTCTCTTGGGAAATCGTTGGTTGGGTTATCAAGGTACGTAAGAATCGAGGTTTTTGGGCCCATATGAGATCATTGTATTAATAAATAAGGTGTGATATCGGTTGGACTTACTATCATATTTGACTTCCATCCACAATGTGTTCCATGTTTCTCAGTTGAGAAGATATATACCATATCCTTCCCATGTGATCAGATGGAAGGATATTGATCATGATCCTAACATTACTATGATTGAGAAGATATTTTAGATTATGGATCTCCAGGATAAGGCAATACATTGTAAAATGATTCCTCTAGTTTAGGTACTGAAGTGCGAATAAGATATCCAAGAGATGTAGGGGCATGAATCATTAATGAGGCATCAATTGGATTCTCTATTTTTGGATCCATGATCTTGAGGTCTTTCATGGGTAGAGATAAATTATGGTGGGGAGATTGTAACATTCCATTACACTTTTTAGGTACTCACTTTTTGTGATTGGTTTAGCATTATTTTTTGGGTGCGTTTGTAGGATTCTCAGGGATGGAGATACTTTTCTTTGTAAAATGAACTAACATTCAGGGATGTATGCTTGTTTGAATTAATTTATTCTGGGTTTAAATATGATAAATTTCTTACAGGGTTCTCCCTGAGTTCAGAGGACACCAAAGGTGGTTTTGGGGCCTTTTGTGAAGGGACTTGGGAAAAGCACTATCTGCTGGGCATTTACATGATGTGTAATGTAATTACATATTTTTTAATGGTCACAAAAAATATTCCATGAACCTGGTTTAGGAAATGAAAGGATTACACACTGTTTGAAGGGTTCATGTTGTGTAATGAAAAATATATTGTTTTTTATAAAAATGCAATGCATTTTTTTTTGTGTTTTTGGGATCTGTGTATTACATGAAGTGTAATTGGATTACACTCCATGTAAGTCTCACAGATTGGGTTTTTAGGGAACTATATTAGTTTTTATTATTTTATTCTACCTACAACCTCCCACATTTTACCCATAGCTCATCCTAAGTGATTTTAGATATATCATCTCCTTCTATATCTCTCATTCAAAGATCGATCATCAGGGTAGTTGTAGTGTGCCTCTCTAAGTAATTGTTCCCACATTCATTTGTTGTTGTTTGTCATAGAAGTGGAATTGTATGTGGTTAGGTTTCCAATTTGAGATCGAATATTATTTTTTATCGATACTTTTTAGTTTCTTGGCATGCCTTTTCTTTTAAAGGCTGATTTCATGGTTTCCATTCACCTTTGTTGAAGGAGTCTTGGTTTAAACCATTTTGAGGTAGGTGTTTCTATACAATGGGCTAATTTGTTGAATTGATTATAATTATTGATAAATTCATTTGGATTATTCATTGAATTGAATTTATTTTTGTATTAAAATGATTTATTGTAATGTTAAATGTTTTTAAAGTATTTTTCTTTTAAAACTGGCTTTTACAGACTACATGTTTATTTTAATGCTTATATTGTGGTTTGGATTTGAAAATGGATTATAAAACATCAAAGTGGATTGGTTTGGATTTGAAAATGTTTTACAAAATTATGATCATGGGTTTGAAAAGTATTTTTTCAATTGGAAAATTATGCATTTTGGGTCTATTGGGAAATAGACATGGGTAGCCTTAGTGAGTGTGGCCCCACTAGGAGGTAATCTTTAGGATATCGTTGGACTATGGAAGGCCTCAATATCAGTTGGATCCAACACTATTCCCATTTAGGACCTTTTATTTGTAGTATGTACTCCCATATGCTATTTTCCAATATGAGATACTTTTTCATTTATGGTTATTTTTTTCAGGATTATCTTTATCATGGATTATTGTTATGATGATTTTATATGAGGTTGTATCAAATCGATTTTCATAATTGGTTATTTCATGGATATGTGTTTACCTGCTTACCTTTTTATGTATGGATATGATTTCCTATTTTAAAAATTCCAATTTTCATATTTCTATATTTTATATTAAGAAAGGAATTTATGAAAACCAAAGGGAAAATTATTACGAAATATATTTGGGTTTACAAAAATGATTTGTGAAACTTTTTTTAAAAAGGTTGAACTATTTCATTCTTGATATTAGACCTTGTATGGAGTCTATGGTGGTATCATACTGGGATTAATTCTCAAACACTACATTAGTCTTTTGGAATTTTTAGATGTTGTATTGTATAATTTAGGTAAAGGGAATAGTATCTTGTAGACTATATATTTTATTTTTGTTGTTATCTTCAGTTTGATTTAGTTTGAAAGTGACTATTGGTCATATAGAGACTTTCTAGTCTTTTTTTATTTATAACTATGGTTTAGCTAGTGGGGATTAGTTTGTATCATTTTCTTCCACTTTTACTCTGGTAGTAAGTCTTATTTTTTATATATGAGACTCGTTTTTGTTATGCTATAATACCAATATCACATGTCGGACTGGCTCGAGTGGCTTGTCTAGTTGACTTGGGTTGATTTGTTATAATAGACTTAGTTAATAACTTAGATGGTTCTATGGGTGTCGATGGTTGTGCTATTCATGTTTTTGATGATGGTGGCAGTGAAGGTGGTGGTGATGTCAGTCATGGTGGTGATGCTATTGACAATGAATCAAATGGATAAATTGATACTAGTGGGTCTCATTGTTGCTCTAGAGGGTGTAGTTATGGTGATGAGGTTGATTATGAGTGACTTGAGTTGACCCACTAGGTCCCCACCTGGGTCAATAGTAAGCCATGTGTGCCACCTGAAGCCCAAATTTAATAGGCCATAGTATGGTAACTATCACAAAAAAGACATAATAAAAATATGGGAGGACATATCATATAGAACCCTTAGTACATATACATCACCATCCATTAATAAGATATCCACAATCATGTAAGATAACATCTCTTAATTAAAAGAAAATATGTATTTTTTCATATTTAAAAACAACCTAAAGTCATATATAAAAATTATAGTATAGAATGAGAAATATAATTCAATGTCAAACATCCCAAAATAAAGATGACCTCAAGTGAATGTGAATAAAGGAATCACTACGTTGTGCCCAATCCATCCTAAGAATTTCCAGTCTCAGATCACACCAAATATATTAAGTGTTATATGTGAACTAGAATATACATGTTTGAGATGCATGTGATATATTTATATATAATATATCAAATATTATATATGGTATACATTTAATACATGTATTCGATGCATATATTATTCATGCATGTGATGCATGAAATAATATATATGTGATAAATATATTATTCATTTTCTACTAATGGTTTCTTCATTATTTACATAGATTAATGTATTATCATTAAGTCATTGAAACTATTTAATTTATTATAACTAATGGGTAGTAACATATCACATGAATTATGTATTTGTGATTCCTTGGGATTTTCCTAAATAATATGATGAGATCCTCTATATTTGGTGTGTGTTATGCGATGCCTATAAGCCTTTTCTAATAAATCATCCTTCTAAAACTCTCTTTATCTAATTTGAGAAGGCTTTAGTACCCATTTATACTATGTGTATCACCACGAATCATTAAAGGATCCGTTGGACAATGTGCTCCCCTAGAGGCAAGGGGCTTACATTCACCATTCCTCGTGATCTTCCTTAAATATTATCTATAGAAGGAAAAAGATGGATGTTGTTGTAAATAGTTTAAATGTACTTTGTTTATCGTTCAATTTATATGTTAATTCTTGAATATAGATTAAACTATGTTTTTGGGTCATATTCCACTCCATATGGTCATTATATGATCATACTAATCTTATCAGTGGTTTAAACGTTAGTTTATTCCATATTTAAATTTGTTTGAATTACTAGTTTTCAAATAAAAATGATGCACAATGTTTTCATAAAACTGGAGAAGGTTTAACACCCTTATGTAATATGTGTGATTGTATGCTTGATTTACCCTTATGTAGGTCAGTTATGTAAAGTTTATACCATTATATATAAGGTATGCATAAGGGTGACCTCATTATTACCTTCATTCAAATGGGTTGGGTAATGGTATTACCCTTACACAACTGTACTACATAAAGGTAAATATGATTTAACCTTATGTGATACCCTTAAATAGAATGTATTTGAAAGGGTAAACTCATTATTACCATTATTAAAAGGAGTTACATAAAGGTAGTACCCATATTCAATGGGTTTATATAAGTTTTATTGGATATTTACCCTTATGTGTAATGTTAGCTACCTTTTAAAGGTCCCTGATGTTTACCTTTATGCAGTGTATAAAATATGAGGATCGCCTATACACAAAGGTGTTGTGTAAATATAATACCTTTCTTAAAGGGAGATGCATAAATTCAATCTATATATTACCTTTATATAGTGGATAAAAACATTAGTACCCTTATTCAAGGTGTCTTTTTAAGGGTAATAAGAAGATATCCTTACGTAGAATAGATGTTTTGTGTAAGGGTAAGAAGAAAATTGGTATAAATTGATTTTTAACATATTAAATGATTTTATAGTTTATAATTTGTTCAAAAATAATGTTAATGTGTATTTTGGGAATATTTAATTTATAAGGATTTCATAAATAAATAAATTAATTTTAATTTTTTTTACAATAAATTAAATAAATGTTTATGAAAAATTATTACCAAATATTAAAGGTTAATATTTTAAAATACACTTTGAAAAATTAAGTGGCATAGCTTATGATTTAGAAATAAATGTTATACGAAAAAATCATAAGAGGTGATTTATAAAGTATTTATAAATTACGATATATATATATTTTAGATTATATACAATGTTTATATAATAGATATTGAATTATAAAATGTTTATAATTCATAGAATATCGTATAAATTTCATTTTTTATAAAATATGAAGGGGTTCATATTTATATTAATATAAAATTTTTATATTAATTCTAAATTCTAAATTGTTTATAATTAACATTTATTTATGAATAGTTTACAATTTTATCATGTTTTGGAAAATAAATAAATTGTTTATTTATTTTTTAAATTTTCTTAATATATTTGTTTAGTAATTTTTTATGAAATATTATTATTGTTTATGATCATTTATATGATAAAATTATTCTAGAATAGATCCTTGCATATCGTGTTAGCACTGATAACATAAAATTTAGTTTTCATCTACCTTGATCTCGATTTTTAATTTTATAAATGAGCTTGAGAATTGATGTTGGGAATAGTTTGTGCATATTAGTAAAGTTTCCCTAGGTAAAGGAACTTGGGGTTGGACCACCTACTTTCCTGGAGGGTTTCTTTAACTAGGATAGTTAATTGGGTTGTCTTTCTGTTGCTCTAGGCTTACTCATATAGAGTTTGTCAATATCATATAAATCTATTCCATTATATAAAGTATTTATATAACTTATGGGTTTTATTCATTTGGATATTTTTGGATAGAAATGAATTTTATTTTTGGGTGATTAACATTGATTTATTGGTTTTGTAAAGAGTGAAAAATCAATGTGGTGTGAACACATTAATTTCTTGGTTGAAATAGGGATTCCAAAAATAAATCTTTAGAAGCATATATACACAAAAATAAATAAAACATGAAAAGATATAGATTACATATGATGTAATATTTAGGAATTTAATATTCATATAATGTACATTAAATTGATGAGACTAAAATCCCTTCAAATACTAAGTGTGACATTCCTTCCAAAGAGACAGTTGTCATAACCTCAATCATCCAACCGTGTAGGTCATGAAAAATATGGGTTCCCCAGTATTATATTTTTTAAGGAAATACAGTTATGAGTAAATTTGGAGTATCCTTTTGGGTAGGTCATTCCAAAGTTGGATTCCCCTTTATCATCATGTTTTGGATTATTCATGGCATTTTATTTGGGTTACACTAGCCAGGAGACTCTAATAAGATTTAGTTATCAGGTGAATAGAGTTGAGTGAATCTATATGATGGATTTGGATAAGTGGTTATTTTCTCAACTATCAAAGAGTTACAACTATTTTATTCTGATGAATCCATACCTAAATAACTAAGTGGTGAGAAAAATTACAAAGCAGATGCATTTTGTAGTGAAATACAGATATTTTCTAACTAAATAGATATGATACATAGGCTTATCACTTTTAGTGGGAGAACTTTTATTTAGACCCCTTTATAAAAATATATAATACATGATACTCACTTACAAATATGTATTTGTTGTAGATTAAGGAATACTTCACACTAATCATATTGAGATTATTAATAGGCATGAACAATAAAATAGTTAATTATTAGTATCTATGATTGAGAAATGTTATCAAGAAGATGCATTTAGATTACCCAAATGTAAATTTTATAGAAATTAATTTCTCTAACTCTGAATCTTGGGTATTAGATTTAGATTGTCGATCACACATTTTTTCTGATAAACATAAACTCAAATATAGGAGGGAATTGATGAAGGGTGAATTATATCTTCCGGTTGCTAATGGAGAAAAAGTTAATACATCATAGTTCAATTCTTATAATATGATTTTACAAAGTGGATTAGTACTAGAATTGAAAAAATGTTATTATATTCCCCCAATAAACTTGAATTTTATTTTTTTATATTATTGGGATAAGAGGGATTTTTTATTCTTTATTAAGAATAATAGATTTTCTATATATAAAAATTAAATTTTTATGGAATTGTGAATGTAATGAATAGTTTATATATTCTTGATACGGATAATCCTATTTATGAAATTCAGAATATGAAGGATAGATTTGATTCTAATCCCAACTAAAATTTTTATTGTCACCTTAGATATATAAACAAGAAACTCATTCAAATTATTCAAAGAGATTGATTGTTGGAATCATTCAATTAGGAATGGTTTGATACATGTGAATCTTATTTAAAGGGAAAAATAAAAAATTAACCTTTTGAGTGAAAAGGTGGAAGGGATATTGGTCTATTAGATCTCATATTGTCACGACCCGACTCGTACCAGGGCTGGAGCTGCAACTACCCCATGCTTGCCTCCATAGGCCAGGGGCTGGTGACTAGCGTCGAAGGCACAACAAGTTAGGGGAGGCATTTTCTTAGGAAACTGCACACACACACACACAACCAACGCAATGTGAAAGTGCAGAAAAAAGAAAGAAAGATACAACACTGCTAAAAAAGGGGAACCAACATACATGCATCGACCTCTAAACAATACAAAAAGTGATGAAAAGTACTGAAAAGTAAACTGAAAAGAAAAGGGGAAAACACGTGCCCAACTAGAAAGGTTCCACAACCCGGAAATAGGTAAAACAAAGGGAAACCCCTAGTGGGTTTCACACAAATATAGTCCTGATACGATCACTGAATGTATCCCAAGCTCTTGTGTCCTCTACGTTCCTATGTAGTCTCGACCGACCTGTCCATCGTCTGCAAGGGCACACCAAGTGCGTGAAAAGCCCAAGCAGGGGTGAGTATAAAAATACTCAGTAGGATGACCCGAAATCTCAAGTGAGCAACAAGGGAGGTTCTAAAATGGTGAGTAGTAGACAGAGCATAGAACATTGTAAGAGTGAAAAAGAGAGAGAGTGAAGCTCAACCCAACAAGAGAAAGGAAGCATACTCGTCCAGATGCAAGGAGTTAGAGACGGTGAGAAGACGAAATTCTCATCGAGTCTTCACTGCCTATAGTAGGAGAGTATACTCGTCCAACCAAGAGGAGTTAGACACGAAAAGCACGTGGCATACTCCGCGCGTCTTCACCCCTCCTATAAGAAGAGTAACCAAACCCAAGGAGTGGGAACAACAGTAGGGTTTGTAGATATATGGTCAACGAGAAACCCAAATGAGTGTGTAAGGGGATCTGTATCTCCAAGATCAGCCCAAGAAGAGTCATAAATAGTTCAAAGGACATCCAACACTGAACCCAATCATCCTTCACGTCAACCTAGGAGGTACAAGTCAAAGGGGCACAATCACCGCACCTTGATACTATCCGCTTTGGGCGGCACTAACTCACCCACACGACTTTTAGGTCACGATGCAAGGACGCGTCTCGGTGGGAAAAGAGCCCCTCGTTCTCGTATGTCCTAAGGTCATGTCAAAGCTGTCACATCGCCAATCCGTACAACCAAGGATCTTGCTCCGGTAGTCACGGAGAAAAAGTCACCGACTAACCTCATAGATAAGGACCGAGTCTGAAATGCCAACAGGTGACCCATGGCCCAACCCGGATGGAGGGTAAACCTTGATAACACATTAGATTACCCAATTCCCAGCCCCACTGAAGGGTAGACCCTAATAAGTTGACAGACAACCCACTGCCCAGCCCTGTTGGAGGGTAGACCTAGAATAAATCGACAGGCGACCCACCAACCAACCTTGTTGGAAGGTAGACCCTAAGAAGTCTACATGAAACCCACTGCCCATCCCTGTTGGAGGGTAGACTTGGAATACGTCGATAGGCGACCCACTGCCCAGCCCGGTTAGAGGGTAGACCCTACTAAGTCGACAGGGGACCCACTACCCGCCCTGCTGGAGGGTAGACCCTAATAAGTCGACAGGAGACCCACTGCCCAGCCCTACTAAAGGGGAGACCCGGAATAGGTCGACAGGCGACCCACTGCCCAGCCCTACTAGAGGTTAGACCCTAATAAGTCGACAGGAAACCAACTGCCCAGCCCTGCTGGAGGGTAGACCCGAAATATGTCGACAGGCGACTCACTGCCCAGCCCTGCTGAAGGGTAGACCCTAATAAGTCGACAGGTGACCCACTACCAAGCCTTGCTGGAGGGTAGACCCTAATAAGTCGACTGGCGACCCGCTGCCCAGCCCTGCTGGAGGGTAGACCCAGAATAGGTCGATAGGCGACTCACTGCCCAGCCCTACTGGAGGGTAGACCCTAATAAGTCAACAGGCGACCCACTACCCAACCCTGCTAGAGGGTAGACCCAGAATAGGTCGACAGGAGACCCACTCCCTAGCCCTGTTGGAGGGTAGACCCTAATAAGTCGACAGGAGACCCACTGCCCAACCCTACTGGAGGGTAGACCCAGAATAATCCCGATAACTCAGCACTGCAACTAACATCACTGGGTGTCACTAACAACGCCATCGTGCGTTGGTTCGGAGTGCGTCAAAAGGGATTTCTCTTCAACTCCATTTCATATTTCCACATTTAATAAGATCTCGAAGGAGGCTCTGCATGCCCAAATAGATTACACCATTGAAATTATTGCTGAAAAAACACTCGAGATAGACTAATTACTCGCTGGAAATGGCTCCCAGTGGAAAAGTTACTCAACACCGCTTCATACCCATACGACATCTCGTGGGGCCTGCACCTCAGTCCCGGAAGAGGTCGGGCGAACAATTCCATCACGATGCTCTTGAAAAAACACACCAAAACAACTACTCATATGCCTCAAACGAGTGTCGGATGAAAAAGGCACATTACGCTGCACACAACTCAAGAGATGGCTCATGGGGTCCACACCTCAACTACGATTTCAATGCCTGAAACCACCCCAGTCAATTTCTCCTTGATGCCAGTGTCACAATGCCACTAACGACACCTAAAATAGGCTCTGAATGCATAAGCTACAATTTCCCACGTTATACACAAACTGGGCCTCGTGAGGCCCACACTTTGAGCCCTAATTTAGGTGGGTGGATTGCGTCTTTGCAATCCCCTCAGAAAAACACTAAGAAATGAGTACTCAGACACCCCAAACGGGTGTCAGGTGAAAAAGTGGTGTTTCACCGTAAAACGTGCGAACTAGGCCCTGCGGGGCCCGCACCTTGTCTCCAACCCGAGCGCTTTGAAAAGAATCTCAAAAAGTCCACACAAGGACTGGGTTCAGACAGCTGCTGATGGCATGTCAATCGGACATCCCAAGCAGGAGTTAAGTCCGATGCAATAATTAATTAATTAATTAATCAATTACTCACATTGCGTTTCGTGCCGTCAAGCAACGAAACCAACCCGCAAAGGTTCCGAACAAACCTTGGAAGGATAGTCTCAGATCTGGGGCCATCGTGCCGCTGACGGTGCGTCAAACGGACGTCCGGCTCACAAGCCACGTCCGTCGCAACTTTAATAATAATTTATTATTATTAAATTAAACCTCTTTGAGCCACCCCTCTTCAGGCACAGAATCCAAAAACCCCAAAACCCACATTAAAAAGAGCGCCTCGCCATCACGATTCTACAGCCACAGACGTCGCGTCAAACGGACACACCGTTTAGGAGATACGGCCCCCCGAATGCAGGGGGGCCGAAAATGGGCCTGTCCAGACCGGCCGGCCCGGTCCAGACCGTTGGCCTGTGGACCAGCCGCGGGTCCGGTCCAACCCACCACGACCTGCTGGCCGCGGTCCACATCAAACCGCCGGACCCGCCTTGGGTTCGGTTCACTAAAGCAGACCGGCCTTTTGGCCGGTCTTGGTCGTGTCGCCCAGCAAGACCCGCGAACCGTGGGTCCCCGCTTTCTCCTCACCCCCGAGGCACAACCTCGGGGTGCTCCTCTGCTGACCATGACCGGCCGCCTGCATCGTGGCCTCCCCTGCTCGCTTCCGCTCCGCTGAGGCCCTACGCGGCCTCTCCGCCGGCACCGCCTGATGCCCGCACCCCAGCCGCCTGGACTCGCCGAACGCCCCTCCGACCTCGCCTCCCCGCTGAGCCGCACGCCCAGCCACCACCTCGCCTGAGCTCGCCGCACCGGCTGAAGCTGGCTCCTCCGATCGACCACGCCTTGACAACACCAGACGCGACCACCTCCGAAGCCCGGCCTCGCCCCTGCTGCACCGCGCCGAAGCCCCGAACCACTCCTTGCCTGAGCACCAAGCTTCCGGCTGCATCTGCTGCCTGAAGCCCGAACCTCCACCGCGCCACCCCGAGCTCTAGCCACCGCCCTTGCCAGAGCCGACACTTCAGACGGCCGTCGCCACCGCTCTGGTGACCCAAATTCAAAACGGATCATGGGTTTGAGATCCTTGGGATGAGACCTCCATGGTGCCTACCCCCCGACCGTTGATCCGACATGATTTGGCTCATTCGAAAATTTTGGATGAAGAACGCCTAAGAATGATAAACAAAAACGGGCTCGGGCGTTGTCTGTGTTCATTTGGCCAACGCCCCAAATTCTAAAAACTATAAAATTAAAAGGCGAAAAGGATGAAGATAATTAATAAATTGACGAGGGAACAAAATTTAACAAGAATCCTATCTCGTTGGATCTGTTCGTCGTTGGCGACGCATCCGCTCGATCCTGCTTCAATCTGCTGGAGTCCGTTCCTCAATCCGGAAAAGAACATCGAAGAACGCCGAAGAACGGTGAATAACTCTAGAGAGAGGGAGAGAGGGAGAGAGAGAGAGAGAGAGAGGGAGGAAGAAATGGGTCTTCCCTCAACACTTGGTGAATTTATAAAAATTCACTAAAACTCTCCAAACGGGCACGGATTCCGAAACCTTCGCACCCACCTATTTTATATCACACCTAGGAGAAACACCCCATTTCGAACTCAACGGAAGTCTCGGATTTCAATTCCGAGACATAATTCGAAAGTTATTCAAAAATAATTTCAGTGATAAAAATCGCTAAGTGGTCATTTTGAAATGATCATTTTGCCTATGTGTGACATTTCTCACAGCAGGCCCACACCCGCAACTTTTACACCCCGCCTAGGGTAAACGACATGCTCCAGACTCAACGGTGCTCTCAGTTTTCCCATTTAAGCAACTATTTGGGAGTTATTCAGGTTTGATCTATTAAATGAATAATTTGATAATTTAATTATCCATTTAACACACCGCCAACGAGCGTGGGGTCCGAACATCCTGTGCCGACTCATTTTATGTCGCGCCTAGGGTAAACACCACGTTCCAGACCCAACCGTGGTCTCGGATTTCCAATCTGATCAACTTCATAACAGATGTCACATTTTCTTTAGTTAACCACACGTCCGTAATATAGAAACCCTTAACATTTTTATATGATTAATTCTGGGCACACCGGACCTCGGAATTGCACGTCATCTTAACGCCCTGCTCTGGAATGATATCAAGAAAATTTTCAAAGTATTAGATTCCCAAAACTTGGGTTCTTACATCATTCCCTTCTTCAAGATTTTCATCCCTGTAAAGAAAAACTAGGAAAAACAACTCGGGATATAGATCTCACACCTAGCTCTCTCGCGCCCAAGAAAACTTGCAAATCACCATGCTAAAACAACACTCGAACCAAAGGGATGGTTATTATAAGGTCTGCTACTCTCGAGGACATGTGTAGGAATATGCACAAACCTCATCAGCTGCGACACGTGGAAGACACCGTGCGCCCACTCCTACTATTGGGAGGGTAGAGCAAGACGGTAGGCAACCTCTCAACCGTTTGCAGGATTCCCGAACGGCCTAAAGAAACTCTAGGGTCTTTCCAAGCCACACCTCTACTTTTCACGTCATGACCAAAATCACGGTTTGTTCCTGGAACATGGTATCGTGATTCCCTCCTTCAGAGTACCCATATAGTGAAACACCCAAGGATATCCGGTCACACAAGTTTTCACAGTCGGTGCATCACAACTGAGACTCTCTTACACGCTCAAACATCGAAGGAGTCGGCTTCATCAACTACAGACATGTTGTACCCTCCTGCAAAAACTCCAGCCAACACCATCGTCTCCGGTTTAAGTCTCTCTGTGTGGGGATGCACCTGAGAAACTGGTGGTCTGAGAAAACCACAAAGCACTCTTCCCGAAGAGAGTGTCTCCACATTCTTAGGAAAAAACTACCACCACCAGCACCAACACAGGGTTACACCGACGCCCTGCGTCACCCTCGATAACCCCTCGAGCAATGAGTTAGACCAAAGAGTACCTCACACAGTGTCTAACAGGTTCTACTGAGAAAAGTAGAAAAAGACACAGAGTGTACCTCTTATCATCTCTTGCGCTGCAGGATTGTAAACAACCATAGCACACAGCCGCCCGCGGCCCTGTCTGCCAGCTCCCTGAGCTTGACATGGGCCACCAAGTGGTGGTGGAAGGACCTCGAAACGTCATCCGCCAACCACAGTTATTTCTTCTTTCTGCCAACACCACCTCCCTGGGGACCACCCTATCCTCACCTGGGAGTTTTCTTATCACGACACTGCCTCTGTCATGGCGGTTCATCTACCAACTATCTGGAAGACTCAACACATTTGGTCAAGTAGCCTCACGCCACGTGATCTCACACATAAAAAACATATCACTAGTCCTCCTTGGGCTATCTTGGTGCTCTACGCTATCCCTGACCATGTTCCTAAGTCTCATCAAGGGGAAACCTTCGGCGTCAAGGCCCCGCCAATCGATGTCCCTCTGCCAAAAATTTCTCTATCACCATTGATTGCTCCAGCACCCTGAGATGGGTGAGAATGCACAAGGGCACTATGCTGGCACGAGTCTCCTCTACAGAGATCTTGTTCTAACTTCTGTGCTTAGAAGTTTCCGTCATGGACCACATCCATAGAGTACTGAGTAAGGTCTGCGAAAATAGTCACGTACCCATCCACTGCCATCACTCACCGCGGAAGCTCCAGCAGCTCTGGAAACCACAAAAATCCTAAGTATGATGGGTAGTACTCCTCACGAAACAGCTGCTAGAAGTCATCCCACGAGAGTACTAACTCATCATGTATCTGAGAAACCCTGGATCTACTATGCCAAACTGCGTGGTGGAAAAAGACTGGCTGTCAAAGCCACCATATAACCCGTTAGTTTTCGAACAAGCCTGAAGAGGCAGACTACCGACTCTAGCCAACCCTTCACTGTCTGAGGGTATGGATCAACATGGAACCTCAGCGGTCTCCTATGCTGGAACTCACGTAGTGCACCCAGCCTGTGCTCGTCATCGACCCTCATTTCCAGTACTATCTACTACTCCACAGGTGGAGGTGCTACTGTCTTTCCTCCTGGAGAAAGGGTAGTCTAATGATGGATCTTGAACTGAGGCCTCATCGCTCACAGAATCTTCATCACGAACCGGAGCTAGTATCCTGGCTTGATATCATCGTAGACACATCCTGAATCTGATCAAGGAGTACCGCGGTCGAATGAGAACATATATATCAACAATAATGGGGAGCTGACTCAAGAAGGATAATCAAAGACTCAATCTTATATGATGCATGAACCAAATTCCCAGCAACAAGTTTCTCAGTGTGCCGAGTCGACAAGTGGGTCATCAGGGTCCTCATGAATGGATACGTCGGCCGCCGCACCATCACTGGACTCCCTGACCTAAGAGCCGCTCTCAAGACACATTGAAACTATTATCCCTAATCTCAATCAATTCCTTTTTAGGGACGTCTGAACATCTCCCCAAGGAACAAACCACCTATGATACCACTTTGTCACGACCCGACCCGTACTGGGGCTGGAGCCGCAACTACCCCAAGCCCACCTCCATATGCCAGGGGTTGGCGACTAGCGCCGAAGGCACAACAAGTTAGGGGAGTCCTTTTCCTAAGAAACTGTACACACACACACAACAAACTCAATGAAAATGTGCAGAAAAAATAAAGCAAGATACAACACTGCTACAAAAGGGGAACCAACAAACATGCATCGACCTGTAACCAGTAAAAAAAGTGCTGAAAAGTATTAACAAGTAAACTGAACAGTAAAAGGGGAAAAACACGCGACCAACTAGAAAGGGGCTACAACCCAACAATAGGTAAAACAAAGGTAAACCTCCGGTGAGTCTCACACCAAGAAAGTCCTACTACAACCACTGAATGAAGCCCAAGCTCCTATGTCCTCTACGCTCCACCATAGTCTCGACCAACCTGTCCGTCATCTTCAAGGGAACACCAAGTGTGGGAAAAGCCCAAGTAGGGGTGAGTATAAAAATACTCAGTAGGATGCCCTACAATCTCGAGTGAGCAACAAGGGAGGTACTAAAATGGCAAGCAGTAGACAGAGAATAGAACAGTGTAATAGTGAAAAAGAGAGATAGTGCAGCTCAATTCAACAAGAGAAAGGAAGCAGACTCGTCTAGATGCAAGGAGCTAGAGACGGTGAGAAGATGAACTTATCGTCGAGTCTTCGCTGCCTATAGCTGGAGAGTATACTCGTCCAACCAAGAGGAGTTAAACACAGAAAGCACGTGGAATACCCCTTGAATCTTCGCCCTTACTAGAAGGAGAGTAACTGAACCAATGGAATGGGAACAACAGTAGGGTGTGTATATATTTTCTCAACGAGAAAACCGAATGAGTGTGTAAGTGGATCTCTATCTCCAAGCTCAGCCCAAGAAGAGTCACCAAAAGTTAAAAGGACATCCAAAACTGAAACCAAACGTCATCCACGTCAACCTAGGAGGTACAAGTCAAAGGGGTGCAATCACCTCACCTCAATACTATCCACTTTGAGCGGCACTGACTCGCCTGCACGACTTTTAGGTCGCGACGCAAGGACGCGTCTCGGTGGGAAAATTACCACCCGTTCTCGTATGTCCTAAGGTCATGTCAAAGCTATCACATCACCGATCCGTACATCCAAGGATCCCGCTCCGGTAGTCACGGAGAAACAGTCACCGACTAACCTCATAGATATGGACCGAGTCTAAAATTCCAACGTGTGACCCACTGCCCAACCTGGCTGGAGGGTAAACCTTGATAACACATCGGGTGATCCACTTCCTAGCCCCGCTGGAGGGTAGACCCTAATAAGTTGATAGGCGACCCACTGCCCAGCCCTACTGGAGGGTAGACCTAGAATAAATCGGCAGGTGACCCACTACCCAACCTTGCTGGAAGGTAGACCCTAAGAAGTCGACAAGCAACCCACTGCCCAGCCCTGCTGGAGGGTAGACACGGAATAGGTCGACAGATGACCCAGTACCCAACCCTGCTGGAGGGTAGACCCTAATAAGTGGACAGGAAACCCACTGCCCAGCCCTACTGGAGGGTAGACCCTAATAAGTCGACAGGCGACCCACTGCCCAACCCTGCTGGAGGTTAGACCCTAATAAGTCGACATGCGACCCACTGCCCGACCCTGCTGGAGGGTAGACCCGGAATAGGTCGACATGCGACCCACTTCCCAACCCTACTGGAGGGTAGACCCTAATAAGTCGACAGGTGACCCACCACCCAGCCCTGCTGGAGGGTAGACCCTAATAATTTGACAGACGACCCACTGCCCAACCCTACTGGAGGGTGGACCCGGAATAGGTCGATAGGCGACCCACTGCCCAACCCTGCTAGAGGGTAGACCCAAATAAGTTGACAGGAGACCCACTACCCAGCCCTGCTGGAGGGTAGACCCAGAATTGGTCGACTGACGACCCACTACCCAGCCCTGCTGAAGGGTAGACCCGGAATGAGTCTGATAACTCAGCATTGCAAATTACATAACTAGGTGTCACTAACAACTCCATCGTGCGTTGGTTCGAAGTGCGTCAAAAGGGATCTCCATTCAACACCCTTTCATATTTCCACATTTAATAAGATCTCGTTGGAAGCTCCGCACACCCAAATAGATCACACCGTTGCAAATATCACGTAAAAACACGCGAGATAGACTACTTACTCATTGGAAAAGGTTCCCGGTGGAAATGTTATTCAACACTGCTTTATACCCATACGACGTCTCATGGGGCCCACACCTTGGTCTTGCAAGAGGTCGGGCGAACCACGCAATCATGATGCTCTCGGAAATATACGACAAAACGACTACCCATACGCCTCAAACGGGTGTCGAAAAAAAAGGCACAGTACACTGCACACAACTCAAGAGACGACTCATGGGGCCCATGCCACAACTCCGATTTCAACACCTGAAACCACCTTGATCAATTTCGCCTGAATGTCAGGGTCACAATGTCGCCGACGACGCCTAAAATAGACTCCGGATGCAGAAGCTGCAATTTCTCGCATTATACGCAAACGGGCCCCCCGTGAGGCCCGCACTTCGAGCCCGAATTTAGGCGGGCAGATTACGTTGTTTTAATCCCCTCAGAAAAATACTCAGAAAGGAGTACTCAAACACCCCAAACGGGTGTTAGGTGAAAAAGTGTCGTTTCACCGTAAAACATGCGAACTAGGACTTGTGGTGCCCTCACCTTGTCTCCAACCCGAGCACTTTTAAAAGCATCTCAAAAATTCCGCACGAGGAGTGGGTTCATGCTGCTGTTGACAGCGTGTCAATCGGACATCCCAAGAAGGAGTTAAGTCCGACACAACAATTAATTAATTAATTAATTAATTAATCAATTACTCACATTGTGTTTCGTGCTGCCGAGCAACAAAACCAACCCACAAAGGTTCCAAACAAACCTTGGAAGGATCGTCTTAGCTCCGGGGCCATCGCGCCTCCAACGGCACGTCAAACGGATGTCCAGCTCACGACCCACGTCCGTCGCAACTTTAATAATAATTTATTATTATTAAATTAAAAATCTTTGGGTCACACGTCTTCGGGAACAGAATCCAAAAACCCTGAAACCTACTTTAAAAAGAGCGCCTCGCCAACACGATTCCACAGCCGCAGACGGTGCGTCAAAAGGATGTGCCGTTTAGGAGATACGACCCCCTGAATGCAAGGGGGCCCAAAATGGGCCGGTCTAGACCGTCGGCCCGCGGCCCTGCCGCAGGTCCGGTCCAACCCGCCGCGGCCCGCCTCAAACCACCGGACCCACCATGGGTCCGGTTCATTAAAGCAGACCAGCCTTTTGGCCGGTCTTTGTTGTGTCGCCCAGCAGGACCCGCGAACCACGAGTCCCTGCTTCCTCCTCACCCTCGAGGCACAACCTCTGGGTGCTCCTCCGCTGACCGCGACCGGCTGGCTGCGTCGCGGCCTCTCCTGCTCGCCACTGCTCCATTGAGGCCCCACAAGGCCTCTCAGCTGGCTCCACCTGACGCCAGCACCCCAGCCACCTGGACCCGCCGAACGCCCCTCCGGCCTCGCCTTCCCGCTGAGCTGCACGCCCAGCCGCCGCCTCGCCTGAGCTCGCCGCATCGGATAAAGCCGGCTCCTCCGCTCGACCACGCCCCGAAGACACCCAAAGCGGCCACCTCCGATGCCCGACCTTGCCCCTGCTGCACTGCACTGAATCCCTGAACCACTCCTTGCCTGAGCGCCGCGCTTCTGGCCGCATCCGCTGCCTGACGCCCGAACCTCCGCTGCGCCACCTTGAGCTCCGGCCACCTCCGTTTCCAGAGCCGACACTTCCGACGGCCGCCGCCACCACTCCGGTGACCAAAATTCAAAACCAATCATGGGTTTGAGATCCTTGGGATGATACCTTCACATCACGTTCCCCCGATCATTGATCCGACACGATTTGGCACGTCCAAAATTTTTGGATGAAGAACGCCCAAGAACGATAAACAAAACGGGGCTCGGGCATTGGCCGTGTTCGTTCGGCCAATGCCCCAAATTCTAAAAACTATAAAATTCAAAGCTGAAAAAGATTAATAAAATTATGAAATCGACAAGGGAGCGAAATTTAACAATAATCCTACCTAGTTGGATCCATTCGTCGTTGGCGACACGTCCGCTCGATCCTGCTTCGATCCGCCGGAGTCCGCTCCTCAATCCAGCGAAGAACATCGAAGAACGCCGAAGAACGGCGAAGAATGCTAGAGAGATGGAGAGAGGGGGGGAGAGGGAGGAAGAAATGGGTCTCTCCTCAACACTTGGTGAATTTATAAAAATTCACTAAAACTCTCCAAACAGGCGCGGATTCCAAAACCTCTGCGCCCACCTATTTTATATCACGCCTAGGAAAAACACCCCATTTTGAACTCAACGGAAGTATCACATTTCAATTTCGAGACTTCATTCAAATTTTTTTCAAAAAGAATGTCTGTGATAGAAATCACTAAGTGGTCATTTCGAAATGACCATTTTGCCTCTGGGTGACATTTCTCACAACAGGCCCGAGCCCGCAACTTTTACACCCTTCCTAGGGTAAAAAACACGCTCTAGACTCAACGGTGCTCTCGGTTTTCCCATCCGAGAAACTTTTTGGGAGTTATTAAGGTTTGAGATATTAAATGAATAATTTGATAATTTAATTATCCATTTAACACACCGCCAATGAGCGAGGGGTCCGAAGGTCCTGCACTGACTCATTTTATGTTGCACTTAGGGTAAAAACCGCGTTCCAGACCCAACCGTGGTCTTGGATTTCCGATCTGATCAACCATCTAAGAGATGTCACATTTTCTTTAGTTAACCATGCATCCGTAATATAAAAACACTTAACATTGTTATATAATTAATTCCGGGCACACCGGAACTAGGAATTGCACACCGTCTGAACGCCCTGCTCTGGAATAATATAATGAAAATGTTCAAAGTCTCAAAGTCCCAAAACCTAGGTTCTTACACATATATAGTGATTTATATAAACCAATGAGTACTCAAGAAATTGGTGGTTTTAGGTTATTTGTTAATTTTACTGATGACATTAGTCAGTGTGGGTATGTGTTTATAATAAAACACAAGTATGAAACATTTTAAAAGTTTATAGAGCTTCAGAACGAAGTACATAATCAACTAGAAAAAAGTATCAATGTCCTCTAATCAAATCAGGGTAGTTAATACTCAAGCCATGAATTCATATATCATCTCATAGGTTGTTAAATAATTTCACAAATCTATCCTCCCAAAACACTAGAATTTAATGGCGTATATAAATGGAGAAAATGTACCATGTCAGATATGGTTCAATAGATGATGATTATTTTGGACCTTCCTATATCATTTTGGGGTTATTATTCAGAGACTTATGCATTCCTACTAAACTGAATTCCATATAAATAAATCATAAAGACACTATATGAGATATGGATTTGGAAACATCACATAATTTATTTTATGAGGATTTGTTGTTTTGAATCATTATTATGATGACTGGATTCATAAAAACTTGACCCTAACTCTAAAAATTCTTTTTTTTGTTAACCAAAGGAAACCAAGGTATATTATTTCTACCACCCTACTGAACACAAAGTGTTTGTGGAAGGAACTGGTATATTCACTTATATGGAAAAAATTCATTCATGTTTCAGTGGTAGGATAATTGAACTTGGATAAGTTAAATATCGAAAAACAAGAAGTGTTCCTATAATGTATATTAAGATAGTTTCACAAAGAACTACGAATGAATAACTGACTCATGTAATATAATAACCTCATAAGTCTAGTAGGATTCAACATGATACTATGAGATATGGATTTATAATGGATAATGATGATAATTTAATATTTATATAAGATGAACCTACTTCCAATTGAGAGGCTATTGAGAGTTTGGATTCTGAGAAATGGTTAAAAGACAAGGAATCTTAGATGGACTCTGTGTACACTAATCATTATTGGAACTTGGTAGATGCACCCTATGAGGTGATACCAATAGGGTTTAAGTGTATTTTCCATAATTTTTTTATGAATGGTAGATTTTATACCTATAAAGCATGTTTTTTGTAAAATATTTACAAAAATTTCACGGTTTTGACTATTAAGATTACTTTTCAGCTATTATGATGATAAAGTCCAATTGGAAATTTCTTTCTATAAAATATCATTATAAATATGATATATATCAAATGGATGTAAAAACCACAATCCTTAATAGGAATTTTTCTGAGGAATTGTTATCATACAAACCGAGGGTTTTGAAGTTCCAAATGAGAATGTTAAGGTTTAAAAGTTGTAATGGTCTATATATGATCTAAATCAAGATTCTTGGAGTTAGAATATCTTGTTTTATGATTCAATCAAGGTGTTTTGTTTCATCAAGAATGTTGATTATTACTATGTATAAAAGAGTCTTAATAGTTTTTCTAATATTGTATGTTGATGACATAATATATATTAGAGGTGATTTCCTGAAACTTTGTGAATATATGGATCAATAAATTTTTCTCAATAAATGAAATGGGGGATGTTACATACATACTCAGTATGAGGATATATATATATAGATCTAAGAGGTTGTTTGTACTGAGTTAGAAAACATATATTGGTAAAGTATTAAATTATTTTAATATGGACAACTTCAAGAAGGGGTATTTAACAGTGTTTTAAGGAAAAACTATTAGGAATATTTAGGAACCTTCTAATGCGTTATAAAGGATTAATATGATTCCTTATGCATATTCCCTAGGATTTATTATGTATTCCATGTTTTTTACTCAAATTTATGTCTCATATGCTTTAATAATAACAAGTTTCTACCAATACAATCCTAGCTAGAGTCATTGGAATGCTATTATGAACATCCTTATATACTTGAGAAGGATTAAGGATATGTTCTTAGTCATTAGAGGATAAAATGATATCTTTATAAAGGGTTATAGAGATGATAGATTCCGATCTAAAAAATATTATACAAAATTTCAATATAGATTCATGTTTTTCCTAAATGGTGGTGTAATATTTGGAATAATTCCAAATAAGAAACTATAGAGGAATCTTCAATAGAAGTGGAAAACATCACTTTATCAAATTATGTAAAGGAAGCTGTTTGGATCAAGAAATTTATTTGTGAACATGGAGTGGTTCTTAGTGTTGAGGGAGAAATTAATCTATATTATGATTTTTTTCTATCTCTTAGGATAAGTAACCTTAGAATCATCAAAGGGACAAAAAAATCCTTCGAAAAAACCATCTCATATCAAAGATCATTGAGTGGGGTGATGTAAGGATTAGTTGGTTGGCTACACTGGAGAATGTATTAGATATACCGATAAAACTATTATAAAAAAACATGAGGTTTAGGTAGAATATATAGGTAATAGAAATATGAGATATTGGTTGTAATTTTTGTAAATATATAAGGTTATTATAATAAAAAGAAAACTACAATTTTCATTCATTTATGCATGCTGCAATTTTATTTTTCATGAACAATTGAATAATAATATCCCGTAAAAGTATGACTTCAATTAGTCCCTAACTGATGATCCTTATAGATTATTATGGAATGTAATGATATGAAAAGGTTAGAATGAATAATATATTTTATTCATTTCAAAGATTTGTATATGAGATATCAAGAATAAATTCATGAGGAAATAAGTAGAGACTCATTACTTGGATTGATCCATTAAAGTATATCTCATGGAATTTCATATAGTAATTGATATACTTATTGGTACAATATTATTATCAATAAATCTTACCTAAGGTTAGAGAGATACCTAATATGAGATCCTTCATTCTTTGATACTCTACTTATGCAAGAAAACATATAAAATTAGATAATTAGGGGGTGGTTGCCTATGTTTTCGATCATGTCTTTAGTAGGAGTGAAACCAACATGGGATTTTCACACCTATATGAAAAGTTAAAAAAATATATCCCATGATTGAATTAGACTAAGGAAATGCATGACTATTCTTAGTTATATCACATATGATGTGTTCAACTACTTGGATAAGTTACATGTGAAGTAATTATGAGATAAATGAATGACATGCGATGTATTCATTATCTTGGTTAGTATTTTTTAGAGAATCAAGAAATGATGAGAGGAAAATACTATATTGAAATGTTCCATGTCTAGTGTGTAGAATCCCCATACTAGGAGCCACCGAAAGGGTGCTCTGAGCCAGGTTGACCACATGACCTCAAGCACATTTCCCCAAATGCCAGAGGTTTCTGAATAGCAGTGAGAGAATTTTTAATGTGTATATGGGGGAGAGTATTCCCTCATAGGTAATAAGTAATACAAAGTGGAAGAAAAATAATATATAATAAATAATAGATGCATATAAATATGAAAACTACAGTAGAAACAAATAAATAATTCCAACTAAATAAATAATAAGAGAAGAAGATGATAAATTAAACCAAATACAAAATGATGTCATGTTATGATGTCTGTACTAAAGTAAATGTATGGAAAGTAGGAATAAAAGAAGAATATAATAGTTGTAATAAAAACAAAAAATTGAAAAAACTACATCTCGAGTAATGGATTGGTCCTTTTCCCTGATCCCCATCCTAATTTGTAAGCAACGCTCAAGCATCGGAAATAGCACGCTTCCCATTATCCATACCTGTAAGAAAAAAGTCTACTCGGGTACCAAACGGTTCCTAATAAGGGAGTTAGATATAATCTTAGTATGTCATCACCCATGGTGTATATGCATTTCTTTTTCATGATGTAAAAAAAAATCAGTGTGCTAGCTCATAATAAATGTAAGAGATTAAACAAACAAAATAAAAACAAGTATAACTTGGTCTAGGTTCTCAACGACACCTGTCCCATACCACCTGATTCAGTTTAAGAAAAAATTTTGAATAAGGTACCTATATAAGGAAATATGTGTATAAAAAATGGCTAGAAGACATATGTAAGGAAAAAAGGAACATACCCCAAGATTTTTCTTTAGAATAAGGTTTAATTTATGTGTTAACAATGTGTTCTTCAAGGCACAAGAAAGGTATCACAATTCACAAGGGACCCAAAGATGCAACAATAAAAACATTCCATGAAATTTCATTATGATTATGTTAATTTTTAGAGTTAGAGTCCAAGACCTCCCTGAAGGTATCTCTATGGTATATCATTCAATTTATCTAATTGCACCAAGCTCATCCAAGGAAATATTTCGAATGACCAAGTATTGCCTGAGGCGTGGTTTACTATGAGTTCGTCCCAGGTATCGCACATAAGGTGTCGAGTATCACCAGAGGATTGGCATAACCACTTTTCCAATAGGTCCATCCTCAATGATCTCTTTACGAACAAATATCACTCATAAGTATATAGAAAGCATAGGGAATCCCTTGTCTGGAAAATCCTAAGACATCACCTCCCCAACATGTAGTAAGGTAACCTATTAGTAATAGAGAGTCCATGTGTGAGTTCTTAATATGGGACCCGCATTCCCTCACTGCCCTGCATTTAATTAGATTTCAAGGAAGAATAAATCATAGAGTTTGCATTTATAACTGAAAAAAAACAAATAAGAAAATAAAAGCTATGTGCTTCCTGATCATTTAAGAAAAAATTACAAACAAACATATTATTAGTGAAAGAAGAAGAAACAAATTCACTTTTCACTTATTATAATGGCATATCATGATACAAGTTTTATGAAGGAAAAATAATTAGGCATAAAAAAACCAACAAAACTCAAAAATTTTGGTTCATAATTATCTTAGATAAATTATTTAATTTAAAACTCTACTAAAGAGGGATCATGCAACACATGAAATTAATAAATTAATTCTTCAAGGATAAAATAAATTAGACCGATTATGTCGACACACCCAAAGGGTTATCCAACCATGTTTCAATAATTTAAAAATGTTTATTCTTCTCAAATAGTGTTGAAATATTCGAGCCAAGAGGTTTAATTAAATTTGAAAAGGTGAAATTAAAAATCACTTGTAGGAACCAAATATTAGAACAATGTGTGATCTAAAATTTTCAAATAAACGAGGGGAAAGAGGGTATATTCCCTACATCGTAATCTTAGTGGATCGTATGCTCCGTGATGATCTTTAATTTGACTTAAAATTGAAGAAATCATATGATTTTAGAAAAACCCCAATTTTTGGAAAAAACATTATGCGGTAGATTTCATGACCAATAATGGTTGAGATCCTACGACTATTAGTGTGTGAGGTTAGACATACCAATAAATTTTCTACACACGTGATGGTGAAGAAAATGGGGGAGAAATGGAGTCGTAGTGGGATTTTGAAGGAGGAGGAGGCTGAGGCGCCACAAGGGGGTGCTATAGGGGGCGACACACCAAGGGGAGAAGAGAGGGAGAGAAGAAGAAATAAAGGAATAAAGAAAATAAAAAAAGGAAAATAAAAATAATAAAAATAAAGAAAATAGAAAAAATGAAATAAATAAGAATAAAATAAAATATAAGGGATGGGAATGAAAAAGAAATTATAAAATAATAAAAAACAAATAATGCACATTTTATTATTTTTAATTTTCACACAACCCCATTCTTATTTTATTTTAATTTTTATTTTTATCCCATTTTTTCATTCTTTTAATTTCCTTTAAAATTATTTGTATTACTTTTTAATTATTCTTATTATTTTTGACCCAAACGCTGTGTTAAGGCATGATGTAATATTTTACATAAAACCTGTGCAATTATTTAAATAATTTTAATAGCTACCCGAGACCTGAAACAGAGTGTGTAGGCACATGAACTAGCTTGCATTAAGGTTTTGGGTGAAAAATTTAAATGGTATGTACCTTGATTAAAGCCGGAATGTTACAGCCTCCACTCCTTAAGACAACTCATCCCTGAGTTTCCAATCCGAGGGTAGTGGATCATTGTCTAATAAATGTTCTATCCTTTGAGCATGTAAATCAGTCTCCTGCTCCTAGGTCTCATCCTGAACACGTTTTTGTTTCCATAACACCTATAACAGAGGAACTAACCTTTCTAGAAGATCCTTCATTCTACAGTTGATGATACAGATTGGATGCTCCTCAAAGGATAAATATATCTCAAGCTTGATGTCATCAGGGTCAAAAGAATGAGATGGTTTTGGATGATACTATTGAAGTTGAGATACATGGAATATGTCGTGCATGGAAAAATACCTATGAGGTAATAATAACCGATAGGCTACTACCCCAACTCTCTCTACTATCTCAAATGGCCCGATGTTTCTCAGTGATAACTTCCCCTATCTCCTGATCCGCCTGTGACCCAACCTTGGAGAAAAATGTAGAAAGACTCGATGTACCACCTAAAACTAAAGAGGTATGAGGTAAAGACCAGTATAATACGTTTGTCTGGATTGAGCTATACTCATACACTTTCGAATCAGTTGAACTTTCTCAAAAGTCTTATGAATGAGATGAGGACCCAACAGAGTGGCCTCACCTACTCCGATCTAGCACAAAGGTGAACAACATAGTATACTATAGAGTGCATCATACAGAGCCATTTGAATTATTCTCTGGAAGCTTTTATTATTGGTAAACTCATCATGGGGAATATGTTTCTCCCAAGAACCTCCAAAATGAAGAATAAATGCCTAAATCATATCCTCTAACACTCATATGGTCCGGTCGGACTGCCCATCGGTCTGAGGGTGATATGAATTACTCAAGAGTACCTATGAACCCAGCACTTTCTGCAACCCTTTCCATAACCATGAAGTAAAGCTGGAATATCTGTCCAAGAAAATAGAATGAGGTACAACATGAAGTCACACTATCTTCTGGATATATAGCCTTCCAAAATCATCAATATAAAAGGTCACCTAGATAGGTAATAAGTGCATGAATTTGGTCAATTTATCAATGATCACCCACACTACATCACTACCTTACAGAGATCTTGGAAATACTGTAAAAAAATCCATAGTGATTTAATTCCATTTCCACTTAGGAATGTATAGAGGCTATAAGAGTCAAGTAGGTCATTGGTGCTCTGCCTTCACTAGCTAATAGGTGGAGCACCGAGTGATGAAACCCTCTATATGCTTCTTTATACCCAGCCACCAGTACGATTGACACATGTATTTGTACATCTTGGTAAGTATAGGATGAACTACCTAGGAAGAGGCTTGAAATTCCCTCATCATCTCCTCCCAAATATAAGAAGGTACCCATACACGACCATGAAAAAGTATAGTTTCACTGCCATCAACAAACCAAACAGGAGGCAATTTCTCTCTTGTGATGATTTCCCTCAAAATGAGCTCCTCTGGATCGAATAACTATCACACACAGACTCGCTCCATTAGAGAGGATGTCACTATAAGAGCTTCTAGAACTAGTTGTCCAAACTTTTCCAAAACCTCCAGATTCATCTTAGAAAACAAATCCATCATCTACCACTCACTACTAGATGCATGTACATATTGTGTCTATGTTTTGTGGATCAAAGTATCATCCATGGAATTTACCTTACCAAGGGTATAAGTAATCTCAAAATCGAATTAATATAGGTATTTTACCCACCTACACATCCTCAAATTCATGTCTTGATGTGTGGAGATATACTTAATGATTTTATGATATGTGTAAAAAATGAATATCTCACCCAACAAGTAGTGTCTCTAACAACGCAGAGCATGAAACAAAGCTTTATATAAGGGTCATGTGTAGGATAGTTCCTCTCATGAGGTCTCAGCTAGTGGGATCCATAAGTCATGACTTGATTGCCCTACATTGAAACTGCACCTAGTCCTATTCCTAAAGAATCACATTAAATAGTACATATTCTTCCTGTCTCAACTAGAATCAAGATCAGAGCTGAGGTTAATCTTCCCTTCAACTCCTAAAAAGACTTTTCAAAATATTCTAACTAGATGAACTATACACCCTTCTTATTCAGGGTTGTAAGTGGAAATAATAAGTGGGAAAATCCTGGATGAAACACATATAACATCCAAAAACCCCTAAGAAACTATAGATGAAAAAAAATTCTCAGGCTTCTCCCATGAAACCACGATGCTCACATTTTCTGGGTCAACTGATACGCGTGCCTAAGATATGATATGACCCAAAAAGTGATCTTCATCTAACCTTAACCGGACTTTCCTGATCATTACATATAGCTAGTGCTCTCTCAGTGTACTCATTACAATATCAAGATGAGTTTTATGGTCATGTTTGGAGTGAAAATATACCAATATGTCGTAAAAAAAACCACCACAAACGAATCAATGTACGGGTGAAAATCCCGATTCATTAGAGACATGAATACTTCCAGAATATTCATGAGGCCAAATGATATAACTAGATACTCATACAAGAATTAACTACTTTGGAATTTCATACGTAGTATGTTAGATGGTCACACACACAAATGTTGATATCCTGAACACATATCAATTTGGGAGAAAATAGTTTCTCCTCAGAGTAGGTTGAAGATGTCATCTATATAAGGCAATGGATATCGATTCTTAACTATAAATTGGTTGATTCAATGATAATCCACTCAAAATATGAGGGTACCATCCCCTTTCACAGTGAAAAGAACTGGTGAACCCCACAACGACGTACTAGGTCTGTCAAAACCCTTATCCTTGAGGTATTCAAGCTGCCTTTTGTGTTCATTTACTTCTTTAGGAGTAATCCTATAAGGAGAAATATACACCAGGGCCGCACCTGAAACTAGATTGATAGTGAACTCAACGCCCCTCATAGGAGGTAAGATATAGAAATCGTCAGGGAAGACATCCCTAAATCGATCCAAAATGGGGGGGAATTCCAAATGCTTCATTCCCTAATCACTCATGAAGATACCTGCTAACTGAGCTATCACTTTTCCCATTCCTATACGTTTATGTCCAGATCGATCTACCTTCATATCTCATTCTCTTTTGTGTATATATGTTTCAACTTCAAGGTATGTGGAGGACACTCAAAGGTGATAACAATCCACTTTGGAATGATAAGGAGTGATCTAGTTCATACCAAGAATGATGTTGATTCCAGACATATTGAGGATGTAGAAATTCCAAAAGAAAAAGTACCCACCTATCTCAAGGGGGTACTATTGGAACTATAGTATTACCTATGTACTAACCCCTAACAGTGTGTCTAGAGAAATGATCCCACAAAGATATTCTATTAGAAAATACATACTTTAAATAACAACAATAGTTAAAAAGGAGTGTGATGCACTGGTATAAAAAGGGAAGAAACTAAAGTAGGGGTTACCATAATAGTACCTATAACCATAGATTGTCTTTAACTCTACTCCTCTTGTGTTGGTTTAAATACATATATAATACATAAACCATGATCTTGAGATGCTGCCTTATTGGATTGAGTATGTCTAGTCTACTGACACTGATAGTCCGGAACATGATTTCCTCAACCACAGCCTCCACCATTACCTCAGTCTGATCAGCCATTTGAAAGAAAAATTCTATACTGCTATGGAGTCATAGATCCCATACATGATAAATGTGCTGGTATGAATCCTCTTCCACTAGATACTGATGATAAAGGATGATAGAAACATTGGAGGTGACCCATCTTGACATAGGTTTAGCACTCCATCGAGTCTCTCGTGCACTGAGGCTTCTTATGGCCAACATTGATGCATTGATGACATGTGAAAAAACAGTCAAAACACGATGCTTGTCTAGGATTTCCTCCATGTTAACTTTCAAAATGACACTTCTTATTTCATGAAGAACCATTGCCCAATCTTGGAACTGAATCGACCTAGATCACATGTTTAGATTCCCTGACATTTCGTTCCAAAATTAGGGCATGATTTACAATCTTTGTGATAGTTTTCAAATGAAATATGTTCACCTGTAAGAATATGGTATATTTGAGTCTGTCCTCAAAGCATCTCAAAGTTTTCTAAACTTCACTATTCATAGATTTAGAAAAATTCTCATGTTATGTGAAATGAGTAAAATACTCTAACACTTTCATAGAGCCCTGCATAAGATATAAGAATTCCAGGGTACAATCATCTCTCAGAGTCTAAATAAATAAGTTGTTGTAGAAATATATTTGGAAGTCTGCCAAAACCATGTCTCTGGCCTTCTTTTCCTGGGAAATGACATCCCACCAATGCTTGGTGTAGTAAAAAAGCATGTAGAATTCATGTTTGACCCTCCACTATAGGACCATCTCAATATGACTGAAGATAGACTTCATTTCTTCTATCCATGAATCTACATCATGAGGACCACCATGACCTAAGAATGTGGGAGGGTTCTGCTGTAGAATTTCCTGTGCAAGATCTACCATAGATTGGGTAGGTCTGGGAATATTTTGAACTGACTACACAAACCTTAGGAGGCCATCCCTAAACTGAGTGTCAAGGACCATTGGATGATTGGTTGGTGGTGGTACCACAGGAGGAACAATGGGTGGTACTATAGGTAACACTATATGAGGCACTACTAGAGGCACTTTTGGTAGTTCTGGAATGTGCTCATTGCCTGTCTATTGAGGCACAACACGAAGATGTCGCGACGACATTGGTTTACCATAGAAAACACACACCTTTAGACATAATTCCATAGTAGATGAGGAAAATAGGAAAATAATAAATAAAGAGGGTAGGTATATAGCCTACCTCTCATCATTACACAAAATTTATCTTTCTCTAAGATCTGAGTCTATATAAGGAAGAGAAAACATAGAAAGATCAATAGAACAAGGTATACCACCCATTTCACAGGTAAATTCAAGTTGACATATATCAAACTATCACCACCTAATATTCAACAAACAAATACTTCAAAATTATAAAACTAGGAACAATATCACTGATATGAAAATAGGGAGATGCACACTGAAAGTAGATATGACATGGAAATATTCATGTCATTTTAATCCCTATGGTACCTATTATGATTCATGTAAATTCATTTTCCATCAAATCATCAGGATACAATGGTAAAAACCATTATCTCAATAATATTATTATCAATAAAAACATAAAAAAAGTGAGTAACCCAATGGTGAAATCATATCAACAATAATTTTAATAATCTAAAATCGCAATCCCAACCCAGGAATTTAGGTTTCCCCTATACATGAGTTAGCTATATCTATGAACATGGAATGTTCCAAATACATATATCCTAGTCCCCTGTCTAACCCAAACAGTAAGAAAAAAGTGAAAATATATCTTATACCACTTTGTAGTGAACCCGTCCTGGGAGCCACCAGAAGGGTGCTCTGAGTTGAGTTGGCCACATGACTTCAAGCGCATCTCCCCAAACACCAGAGGCTGCTGAATAATAGTGAGGGCCTTTTTAACATTTCTGTGTGGGAGACTATTCCCTCATAGGTAATAGGCAATACATAGAGGAAGAAAAATAGTTTATAACATATAGAGGAAGCATATAAATAAGAAAATTATAGTAGAATCAAATAAATAATCCCCACTGAATAAATAAAAAGTGCGGAAGCTGATAAATGAAACCAAATACAAAATGATGTCAAGAAATGGTGTCTGTACTAAAGTAAAAGTACAAAAAGAATGAATAGAAACATATTATCAAAGATATAATAAAAAAGAGACAAAGTGACACAACTGCATCTTAAGAAAAGGCTCTGTCCTTTTCCTTGATCTCCATACAAAGCATAAAACAACAATCAATCATCAGAAGAAGCATGCTTCCCATTATCCATACCTATGAGAATAAAGTCTACTCAGGTACCAGATGCTCAAGTAGGGAGTGAGATACAATCTTAGTAGGCCGAAACCTATGGTTTCTAGGACTTTCCATTTCATGCTGTAAACAATAGTAGTGTTCTAGTATATGACAAATTTAAGTGATTAAACAAACAAAATTAAAACAGGAAGAACTAGGTCTGGGTTCTCAACAGTACCCGTCCCATACCACTAGTTTCAGCCTAAGTCAGAAATCTGAATAAGGTACCTGTATAATCAAGGATGTGTATATTAAAAAGTTTAGAAGACAGAATGAAGACAAAAAGGAACATAGCCCCAATCTTTTTCTCTAGCTTAGAGTCGAATTTATATGTCAACAAATTGTGCTTCAAGGAACAAGAAAGGAATCTGAATTCATAAGGAACCCAAAGCTACAACAATCAAAACCTTCCATGAAATTTAATTATGGTTATGTTGACATCTAGAGTTAGAGTCTGAGCCCATACTGAAGGTATCACTATGATATATCTTTCAATTTATCCAATACCACTGAGTCTGTCCAAGGAAATCTTTGGAAACACCATGTATCACTCGAAGTATGATTTACTATGATTCAGTCCCAGGTATCGCATATAAGGGGTCGAGTATCACCTGAGGTTTGGCATAGCCACTTTTCTAATAGGCTCATCCTCAATGATACCTTTGGGAACAAAAACCCCTCATAATTATGTAGAAATCCCAAGTAATCCCTAATTTGAAAAAACCTAAGACATTCCCAACCCAGTACGTAGTAAGGTAACCAATAATGAATAGAGAGTCCATGTGTGATTCTTTAACATGGGACCCATGTTCTCTCACCACCCTGAATTTAATTACATTTCCTGGAATCAAACATCACAGAGTATTCATTTATAATTGTAACAAAATGAATAAGTAACTAAAATCCACATGCTTCCTGATCATTCAAGACAAACAGTTATAAACAAACAGTTTATTAGCGAAATCAGAAAAAACACATTTTTAACTTTTTATAATGGCATATAATGATAAAAGTTTTAACAAGGAAAAATCATTAGGCGTAAAAAAACCAACAAAACTCAAAATTCATGGTTCATAATTATCCTAGATAATTTATGAAATTCAAAATTGAACTAAAGAGGGATCGAGCAACAGATGCAATTAATAAATTAGTTCTTCAGGGCTAACAGAAATTAGAACAATTACGTAAGAACACCCAAAGGGGTATCCAATGATGTTGAAACAATTTAAACAAGTTGATTCAACTCAAATAGTGTTTCACTAGTCAATCCATGTAGTTTAATTAAATTAGAAAATGTGAAATTAAATATCGTTGGTAGACACCGATGATTGGCACAACGTGCAATCTAAAATATTCAAAGAAACATGGGGAAATAGATTAGATTCCCTACCTCATAATAATAGTGGATACTATGATATGTGGGGAGATTTGATTTGACCTAAAATAGAATAAATCAGTTGATTTTAGAAAAACCCCAATTTCAGGTAAAAACCTTCCACGGAAGATTACACAATGGATAGTGTATAAGATCCTATGATTCTTGGTGTGTGGGGTTAAACTTATAGATAGATTTACTACACACCTTACATCGAAGAAAATGGAGGATAAACAGAGTCAGAATAGGCATCCTAAATAGGAGGAGGCTAAGACACTATAAGGGGGCACTACAAGGGGGGGACACACCAAGGGGAGAGGAGAGGGAGAAAAGAAAAAATAAATGAAGAAAGAAAAGAAATTAAAAGAAATAAAAATAATCCAAAATAAAGAAAATATTTAAAAGGAAATAAATAAGAATAAAATAAAATAAAAGGAATTGGAAAGAAAATAAAATAAAATAATAATAAAAATCGGTTAATTCCCATTTTAATTATTTTTTCCTTTCTTGTAACCCCCTTATTATTTTATTTTAAAATTTATTTTTATCCATTTTTACTTTCTTTTATTTTCCTTTTAATTTCCTTTTATTCATTTTAATTATATTTATTATTTTTGACATGAAATTTTCACTAGGGTGCGGTGTAAAATTTGACATAAGACCATTACAATTATTTAAATAATCTTAATAGCTATCTGGGACCCACAACAAGGTGCATAGGCACACACCCTGGTTCTCTTTTAAGGTTTGGGCTAAATATTTAAATGGTCTGTACCTTGATTAAATCCAGGAAGTTATATAGTGGTTGCTTGATATCATAGAAAAAGGGAATATATTGTTATACAAATGATGTATATGATACATAATGTGGTAGACTTGTTCATATAGAGATATGAATATGTTTTACATAGACCACTCCAGACCACTTTGAAGCAGGAGTAGTACTGATGCTTTACTTGAGGATGCTATTTTATTACATCTCTGGAATTGGTATTTCATAATTATTATCAACAGCCTGTAGGTTCACACAGTTAGACCCTTGGATAAGGATAAATTTTTAGATAAAATGTTGGTTCAAAATGAAAAGATATAGATGAAAAACCATATCCATAAGAGTTTTAATGGATTAAAAAAGAGTTGTGAAGTTTTTTATAAATTCTTTAAGGGATTTTAGTGTAATTAGAAGATTTTGGATGTTCAATAAAATGTACATGCATGGGATGCATGTATAGATGAATATAATGCATGAGATATAGTTTTATATTATATATAATATATTATATATACTTTAAATTTAATATATTAATTTTATGTTTTCATTATTCATGCATGTGATGCATGAAATAATATATATATATATGATATATATTATTTATTTTATCTTGATGGTTTATTCATTAGTTACATGTTTTAATGGATTTATATTAATTCATTTAAACCATTTAATGAATTATACCCAATGAGAAGTAACACTTGAGATGCATTATGTATTTGAGATGCCTCAGGATTTTCCTATATAGGAGGATGAGATCATCTTTTTTTGGTGTATGGTATGTGATGCATATGGGACTATGCTAATATATCTTCCACCCAAAACTCTATTTATCTCATTTTAGAAGGATTTATAACCCTTTATGAATATGGGTATCCTTAGTAAGCCTTCTTGGAATCATCATACAGTGTACTCCCTCAGTTGTAGGTTTCTTATGTTCACTACTCCATATCTTCTTCCTCAAATATTCTCCGTAGAAGGAATAAGATGGAGGTTGCTGTACACAGTTTATAGGTAATCCATTTTTCATTTTATTTAAATTTTAATATTAAAGATAGATCTTCATATGTTTTTGGGTTGAATTATACTACATATGTCCATTAGATGATAATAATTATCCCATCACTAATCTTTGGATCTACTAGCACCATTAGCTCCACACCCTTCGATATCACCATCAATATGTGTGCCGACTATAAAGAAAAAAAAGTGTGAGAACAAGTCATGTGTAGGGGTGAGTATAAAAATACCCATCACAAAATCATAAAAATATAAAGGGAAATATGTTTTACGTATGCATGTATCCAAGGGTCTAACTATACAACCACCCGACTCAATCAAGGGAAAAAGAACCAGCCAGGGAAGAAGCATTAATTTCACTTCCCATTGTGACCCTGACATGAACTCATGTGAAGATACATAGGGATGACCACACATATTTAATCATTCCATAGAATGTAGAATTCATGAATAAAATACCATGAATCAATAAAAAACACCTCCCATATTATAAATTCTAGGTGAAAACACCTCCCTAACCATCCTTGAAAGATACATGTCAATCCTCAGGGGAAAACCTCCCCACTCTTCTGCGACATGGAAGATCAAACCACATAGGTCCACGTGAGGGAATTTTGAATTGAAATCATTACATAAAACCAAAAGGATATTTTCAAGATGATCTTAAATAAAGTGGATCATCAACAAAGAGACACTGCTCATACAGTCATATCATCACATTCCCATCATGTAGGAACAAAGAACTAAACTCATTATGAGATTATAGTTCCTAGAATTCAATAAGATAAAATACAATATAAAAACCTCATTATCTATGTCTAGAGTTGGGAACCTATACCCTAGAGAATAAAACTACATATCAGGCACCAAAAATGGGTGTCATGAACCTCATTCCACACTACAAGAGGGGAAACACCCTTCCCATACCTCGATCAGACTCAAGGAAGGCTTTCATTCTATGAAAACTAAAGGGAAAGTGATAAACCAACAACAAGGTGATTCCTCTTTTACACAACCCATCTCAATGTGCGAAATATAGAAGGTGAAAATGGAGATCTAATCTACTATAACCCCCAAAAAACTAAACTAGACCACATAGCGTGAACACCATAACCCTTATACCACCAATATGGATACTTCCACTAGGGGGGGTATGACCCCTTATTAAGTGGTTTTAACTAGTTGAGATAAGATTACCAACCTAAAAAATCTAAGATAATTTCATTAAATAATAACAAAAATCATTATGTATCCACTCATAATTACAATGGGGAAACCATGCCTCTCCGACACGTATTAATCATCCAACAAAATACACAAAATCCACCTCCTTACCACTATCACCCATCATCACCAGAATCAAAAGTCTGGTGAATGAGGCCACTAATAATGTTCTTCAGCCTCCACTCTTAACGTCAACCATCCATAATGCATATTGGTATCAAAGGCTATAGGAAATGGAGAATACATAAAACTTCCTATATTCCATTCCAGTCAATGTGTACCATATATAGCTTAGGGGTGTTTGGGAATGAGGGATTATATTCTAGTCCCATACCTATCCATAACTACTTTTAAGATACCCTTTTATATATAGGGAACTATCGGGACTAACCCAAACTCTAACATTGATCATACACATTTATATTCAAAACACACTGATCACACTATGTAAGTAGAATCAGAAGGATAAAAAGATATTCCATCACGATTTACATGAAAAAAATGATTGGTATAGGATATTTATTTATTAAAAACATCAAATAGATGAAAAATATGATTTCATCATATCAAGGATGGGAGGAACTGCATGATGAGACCTAGGGATGAATCCATGAGTCAAATCATGGTACCAAATATTGACCTTGAATCATTTGTCTCGTAGTCTAGATTATAATTTCAAAGGTGAATCGTCAATCCAACATCACAATAAAAAGATATCACCAAAAAATAATCTCCAATAATAATAATAACATTAATAACAATAGTAATAATCATATTTTCATTATTAATAATATAAAATATAATTATATATAAGGTGGAAGATGGGGGGAATGGAATTAACATGGTGGGAGTGGGATTCTCTCTCTAATCAACCACACCATTTATATCTTATTATACATTATATATATTTTTCTTTTAATTTATCTATTTATATTATTTTTTTCAACTTAGACATATATCCATTTCCCCTTTACTATTAATAATGACTATTATAGGAGGCTGACCCATCACCATCACATAATACCATTCACTGTTGCAGATGATCTTACCTATTTATTATACACCACCAGGAACCCTGTAACCCATCCCTTTCTAATTTTTAATGAATTTAACCTTCATTATAGACATGAACAAGTCCCCCTATTCAAATCCCACTCCTCCCCAATCAACACACAGGAGTTATCCCTCTCCATCATTGTTAGATGAGATCAGTTTTCACCGCATTGTGAGACTTCATCTCAATATCCCATCAAGAATCCAAAATGAATTAAGGGGGATAAAATATACCATGAAATAAAATCCATGAAAACCAAAACTCATGAATCAAAAAAAAAATTAAAAATAAAATCCTACCTCATGGAGAAATCCCAATGTTTATAAGCCTCCACTTCCTGATTCATCTTCGACCAGCCTCCCCATCAAAGCTCCCGAACCACCTTCCCTCCACCGTGGAATCCAATAGTGGAGGTATCATCCCACCTTTTTATAAGTGGTAAAATAAAGGGTAATTAAGATAATTATAAAAAAAGAAAAATAAAATAAAATATCTACTATATCCATGAGAGATGAATCAGCTCTCTGAAAAATGATGCAATCTCAAATTATATCACCCTGAGGATAAATTTCGTATCCTAGAATCAATCATGGTCACATACATCCCATATGAGGCCTCATTTAGGAGGATATAATAATTTTCTATAAAAATCTCATTCTTATACTTGATATTTTTTTTCAAGGCCCCTCCATGACTGCCATTCCATACCAGATCATCTTGGTTGTAAACACCACCACTTGAAGTCTAAGAAATATACATAATTTGTTTTTGATTTTTTTAGGGTAAATTTACTATTTTAACCTTTTTAAAGGAACAAGCATTTTAAATTCCCAAACAAGACAATATTTCTATGTGGGAAAACTGATATCACTAAATCACGACACATATCAACCCACTGGGTCTCCATTTGGGATAGAGGTGAGTCTAGTGAGCCACCCTAAGCCCACTTCCAATAGGTTAAAAGATAGTTATTAGAACATAGAATAAAATACAAACATATGGGAGGCCTTAACCAATAAAACCTAGAACTAATATACATTATCAACTAATAATAATATATTCACAACCATATTGGATAACATATCTATTGGAAAATAAAATATGAATGTATAAATATGATAAAAAACCAATGGCGTATAATAAATATTCCTTTACAAAAAGGGATAAATAATTCAAGGGTAAAGATCCTAAAATATAGATGAACTCAAGCAGCTGGTAAGAAGGGAATAATCACATTAAAGAAACTTCATCCCAAGCACTACCATCCATAAATTTGACTGATTATACTAATATATAATTCCAATAGATCCCCAAGCTCCACACCCACTGATATCACTATTGACGCTAACTGCATAGATCTAAAAAGTGTGGGGACAAGGAAATTTTAGTGGTGAGTATAAAAATACTGAGTAGGATGCCCCAAAAATAAAAAGGGTAAAAATTATATATGCCAACACATAACTAAGGACTAAAACATACAACAACCCAACTTGATCAATGTGAATGAATTGATAAGGGATGAAGCATTACATTCACATCATAGTTTGAACATAGTATGAACTCATAGAAAATACCTATGATTGAACTTGAATTTCAAATAATTCTATAGAATGAGGAATGCATGAAAAAAAATCTCACACCTCAAGGGAAAAAACTCATACTCATAAACCCTAGAAGAAAATACCTCCCTTCCCATCTATATGATATAAGACTTGTACCTTGGGGAAAAACCTCCCCACACATCCATGAAATGAAATATAAAACCACATCAATCCCCACGAGGGAATGAAAAACAACACCATCATGCTAAACCGTGTGGATTTTTCTCTAGAAGATCCCATATAAAGGGGATCATCAACCAAGAGCCACTCCTTATACCCAAATATCATTAATTACTCATTATGTATGTAGAATGAACAAAATAACCATGAAATGTAGTTCCCATAATGCATAATTACATAAGTTTAATCTGAACACCACATGCTCAGAGTCTAGAACGGATGCTGATTGGAGCGGGGAACCCACACCCTTGAGAATGAAATTTTGTTTGAGGGGATACTAATGACACAAATCGAAGACCCATACCCTGTTACATCCTACAAGATGATATATACCCTTATATAATTGTGATGGGACCTTAGGAAGGCATAAATCCTAAGAAAACTCAAGGTAAATTGATAAAACTGATTGCTAGGTGGTTCTTTATCTACACAACCAGCTCTACAGGGGTATATCTAATAGAAAATTTGAAACCCCATGCCCTATGGACCCTAAAAACATACACTAAACTATGAATAATGAACACCACAACCACCATACCACTAATATAAATACCACCATTGAGAGTACCACACCTCATTTAGGGATGTTAACTAGTTGAGAGGGTATTACCAACCCTTAACATCCAAGAATATTCCTTTACATGATCACCAAAATCATTATTTCACCACTCATTATCATAATGGTGAAAATATACCTCACTCACACATATAGTCTATCTAAGGGAATACCAAAAACCCTCATCCATACTGCAATCTTCCATTATCATTAAAACTAGTGGTCAGAATAAAGGGGACACTGAGAATGTTCTAGAACCTTCACTATCAATACTAACTATCCATATTGCAGATTGGTCTCAAAGGCTACATGAAAGGGAGAATACATCAAAAATCCCATCATCCAATCAAAACAGTGTTCAGCAACTCTATATCGAGGGTGTAAATGAGGGAGGGAATCTATTTGAGTCCCACACCCATATGTAAGTCATTCCAACCTACCCTATGGTATAGAGGGAATACCAGGACTAACCCGAACTCTAACATATGTCGTATAAAGTTATATTCAAAACAAACCCATCTATCAATTTAAATAGCATTATATGGATGAACATATTGATCCATCATGATATATGTTAAAAAATACTTATGATTGACTATTTATTTTTTTTGAAAAAAATCCAACATATGTAAAATATGTATTCCATCATATCATGGACAATAGGAAATACCTGATGGTAATCGGGGGTCATGAAACAATTAATATTAAATACTAAATATTAGTCATGAATACTTTTCCTCGTTATTGAAATTATGATACCATAGATGGATCATTAATCTATCACCATAATAAAAAGATATATCCAAAATAATAATCTACATTAATAATAATAATAATAATATTATTATTATTATTAATATAATATATAATTATATATATGGTGGTGGGGGAAAGGAATTGACGCAAGGGGGGGGGGTATCTCTCTCTAATATGGTGCACCCCCTTTATATATTTTTATATATTATTATTTTCTTTTAATTTATCTCCTTATCCTATTTTTTTTCTTCTAGTTATAGATCCATCACCCCTCCTACTCACATTGGCCACTGCTGGAAGGTGACCCCTCACTATTAAACAACATCAACTACTGTCGTGGCCAGTGACCCTATTGAGCTGATTCCACCAAGAACCCAACATCCCAATGCTATCCACTTTCATCTAATTCATTCCTCTATGTTATACATGCTCAATCTAATCCTCATCAAAACTATGATTCCACAATCAACACACCTGAGTTGGACCTCATCATTACTGCATGATGAGAACCATGACTTTGAGCTATGCCACCTAATCTCAATACACATCCAAGAACCCAAATCAAATTTATTTGATAATATATACCCCAAAATCCAATCTATGTAATCCAAAACTCAATAATATGGAAAAATAAAAATTAAGTCTTATCTCATGGGGATCCAGTAATGCTTCTTGGCTGCCACATCCAGATTCGGATCTCATCCGCCTCCCCACCAATGCTCCAACACCACCTCCCCTACAATATGGAATTTTTAGGGGAGGCATCCTCCACCCATTTTTATAATATAAATGGGAATGGTTCATGGCTATAATTTAATTTTTTTTTAAAAAAAGTAAAGAAAATAAAATAAAATACCCACTAAAGATACCCGTGACTAATTAATTCATAGAACTCCAAGGAAAAATCAAATTACATCACCCATAGTGTAAAACCAATATCCTAAACTCAACCATGGTATCATATTTCTCATAGAATACCTCATTTATAAGAAAAGTATAATTTTTGAAAAAGAACATATAGGAGCTAAAAATGACATTTTTTACCTTGATATATTTTTTTGAGGTACATCCGTGACCGCCATTCGGCATAGGCTCATCCTAGGGGTTAAAACCACCATCCATATTTAATTAAACAATAAAATGGTTTTCTAGAGATCATTTATCTGGAAAATTTAATATTTTAAACCTTTTAAAGGATTGAGGCTTCGAATTTCCAAAACGGTCCAAGTCTTCCATGTGGGAATATCAATATTTCTACCTTAAACATCATTTTTAATGTAAAAAATGTATGTGATCATCATATTTTTTTGGTTATAAAATTAAAATAAAATCTTTTAGTTATTAATTGTCTTTTTATATGTTTACAATGTTATTAATGTATAAAATAATGGTTTTTATATTATAGATTGTCTATATGTGACATTATTTTCTTGGGTTGTTAATTATACTGATTTTGGTATAAGGTGTTTAATCTATGATCATTAATCACATAAAAATAGATATATCCATATCCAGTTACTGACCATGAATATAACACCTATTGTTATGGAAATATGGTACATGTTTAGATCGACCATGTATAAAACCAATATCCCCCATCTGTAGGGCTATAACCATAGTTTCTGGCCATTGCTATCACCCTCTTCTATAGTATTAAAGCATGGTAGCATGTCAAGTTACCATGAAAATATTATAAAACATGTAAAATAGAATCAAACATATGATATAAAAGATATATATGAGTAATGTATTATCATTATAATATCATAATATTTTATTCAAAATCCTCCCAATACAAGGCTATCCACTAAAACCATAGTATCATAATCATGTGTATATACTGTATATTTGGAGAATAAACATTACCCAATGAATTTGGGGGATATATAATTTTAGTCATACCCATATCATATTATTTATAATATTAAATGAAATAAATACATTAAATGATAACATAAAACATTCAAAATTTGTATTTAATCGAGAGTAACCCATGGAATAAGGATATGAGTCTGAAAATAGAAAATACCATATCAAAGGATGATAATGGTATCCTGATGAATACCATTCAATAAAATAGGGAATATATTATTCATAGAGTAATATTTTATTTTAATACTTTACCTATCAAAAATGATTTTAAAAAAGGATTATCAACGTATCAATTGAAAGCATCATTAGGGAAGGAGAAATGATGTTCATTAATATAAAATAGGCACTAGTGACGAGTGAATAGGACATGTGATTTTTTTGGAATGGAAAAGAGCCTAAGTGACCCCCTATTTACCAATAATTTCCATTTTTAAAAGAAACCATTAAAAATATACATAGGTTTATACAATAATTGTGATGGATATGATTTATTCTATTGAATAGAGTACACATAAATTTATTGGTAAAAAATTATTTTTATGAATGGTTGATAATTTAGAGTGGTTTTTAATAATGTAATTAAATATAAGTGATAAATAAATCCTCTATAAAAATACTATGTGAACCAAGTACATTAGGATTTAGGTAATGGAACATGATAGAGTTTCATGATTCATGGGATTATTTCAGCATTATAACGACTTATGTAAATGGTATAATGAGAAGGAAAAAAGTAATATATCATGAAAAATAAAAAAATGGATGACAATACTATGGATATAGAATGATAATTATATAAAAAATGTAAATTTAAAAATTATTATAATAAAATAATTCCAATTGGAAGAGAATGAAAAATTAAAATGAACCATAACTTTACTTGATCTAAGTATGCATATTATATTATTTATATAAATTATTTTGAATTTTTTTAATCAGTCAACCACAACCCGAGTAACATTATCCCCCTTTGATATCCTTGTAAAACCAATGAAAAAATACCGTGATATTATATTATTTATATATTAGTAATGTATATGGTTACATCACCCCTTTGGTAAATATCCATTTGTCTTTGACTTATTGATACACATGACAACTTGAAGTAAAATATTTAATTTCACACTTGAGGTTGTCACTCCAATAGTTCTCCTTCATATCACTACACATCATGGTAAAATAAGATTTAAATAGAATGATGAGCTATGGGAATAATCCAACAATTCCTTATTCAACTCATGTATTGATGAAATATATAAACTCTTCTCAAATTATAAGGTCATCTCCTTGAAAACATTTAACTAATGATAACTTCAATATAGTACAATACCAATTATATTTTTTTAACCTAGTTTCATCTGATATACTTCTATCAATAATCTCTAGTAATGATGATATATACACCATATGAGAGATATATAAGGGAATATATTCCTTTATTATTCTCAAATAAAACATTACCAAATCATTATTCATATGATCACCCTTAGAGTATACAGGTGTCACACCACATTACGTTTTTCATGTACCCCTTGTTCATGCTTTCTTCATCATATTTATTTTTGGTGTATTTTTAGGATTCTTGGGGATGAAGATCCTTTTCTAGAGAAAATGACCAAATTTTCAGGGATTTATGTTTTTTGAATTAGTAGTGTTTGGGTTTAAATGTATTAAAGGCCTTAAAGGGTTCCCCCTGAGTTATAAAGATGTCAGAGGTGATTTTAGGGCATTTTTTGTAGGGATATGATCTATTTGGTATCTACTAGGTGGTTACATTCCATGTAATGGGATTAAATGACATGTAATGGTCACAAGGTAGATGTTTCGAACCTTGCTCATGGCATGAAAAGATTACATGATGTGATAAGGGTTCACATCATGTAATGGATGAAATTAGGTTTTTATAAAAAGGTGAAGTGTTTTTATGTTTTTGGGTTCTATGGATTATATGATGTGTAATGAGATTACATGTCATGTCAGTCTCATGAGTTGTGGGTTTTAGGGTTCTGTATGAGTGATTTTCATTCCATTCAACCATGAAGACTCCCTCTCTCGACCCAGAGATGTCCCTTGGGATTTTTAGAGACCTTTACTCTTTCTGAATCTCCCATTCTAAGATTGATCATCAAGGTTATTCCGGTGTATCTCTTTGGGTAATTATTCATTATTTATTTTTCAACATTGGTTGCATCAGCTATTTTGGTTGTGTTTTGGTTTCAAATTCATGATAGGACTCTGTTTTTTATTGATACTTTGTAGTTTCTTGACTTTCCTTATCTTTCAAAGGCCGATCTCTTGGTTTCTAATCACCATTTTCAAAGTTGGCTTGGTTTATACCATTTTTAATGGGGATTCCATTATAAATAAATTCTATTTGAATCAAAAATGGGGTTTTAAACATCAATGTGGATTGGATTGGATTGAAAATGTTTTAAAAACTATGAGTGTGTTTTTGAGATTTATTTTTGTGAATTGGAACATGGGAAACCTTGGTTACGTTATAAAATATACATGGGTAGCCTCAGTGACTGTGGAACCACAAGGAGGACACATTTGTTATATTAATGGAATGTGGCAAGACATGATATTGGTTGGATCCAATGTTATGCCTATTTAGGATCTTTTAGGTCTCGTATGTATTCCTATAGGATAGGAACCAATATAGGGTAATTTTTCATTTGTAATCTATTTATCATATGATGGGTTTTATCATGGATTATTGATCATAAGTTTTTATATGAGGTTGTATCACATGTATTTACATAATGGTATTTCATGGAGATGTGTTTACATGTTTAACTTATGATTAATGGATAAAATTTCCTATTTTATCACTTATACTTTTCATATTTATAGATTTGAGAATATGAAAGGATTTTATAAAAACCAAATGAAGAATGATTTACAATTCGGGTTTCATTTATGAAAATTCCTTTTAAACACCTCTGTTTTAAATTCTAGAAATATTTAATTCCTGATATTATTCTCTGTAAAGACTCTATAGTGGTATCCTATTAGGATTTGTTCTCACACCATACTTTTTTTATTTGGGTGGTTGTAGATGTTTTATTAGAGGATTCAGGTAAAGGGAATAACATCTTATAGCATGATGGCTTCTCTTGTTGTTTATTCCTTCGGTTTAGATTGGTTTGGAGGTGATTATTGGTCACATGGTGACTCATCATACTTCATGGTTTATCTTGCATTGGCTTGGATTTGATGGTTTTCATTGTAACTATTTCCTTCCTCTTTGTACTCTTATTATATGTATTATTTTAGTTATATTAATGTCTTGTTTATATTACCCTCTTTTACCCTAGTATACTATAAGCCAACTCGAGTGGCTTATCTAGTCAACTTAGGTTTTTTTGTTACAATTTGGTATCAGAGGGATGATCAGCCTAAAGTGTGGTGACATTGGTTGAGTTTGGTTCTATTTTTTTGGGAAGACATGAGGTAGGACCATCATAATTTAGATAGTATGTGTGGAAAAGGGGCCTCGATAGCACACTTCCGTGACTGAACCCGAGTTACCATGGGTGGTTAGGTACTTTTACCAGGATTGATACTTAGAGTGTGTGGTCATTTAAATGTACTATATTGGAAGTATATTTAAATTGAACTATTTTTTTATGTTTTTTATTTCATTAGTGTAATTCATAATTGCTTTAAATTATGGTATTTAAAAAAATTAATTTTGGAAGCGGTGCTTAGAATTTGGAATGTGCTCATGATCTAATTGGTTATTATCTTGTAATTATTAGACAATGACTCCAAGAATATATCATCAAAATAAAATAGAGGAAACTACGAGAAAATTTCCATAGGATAATCCTCTATTGGATAGTTGGTTGAATAAGTAATCTTTATTATTTATAATTTGGGTTAAGTGGGTGTCAAGAACCCAAGATGTGTGGTGGATCATGGATTTTAATTTACTAAGCAGCATACACATATCTTCTAGGATGTCAAGGGACCCTAGGAATCTGAGGAGTGTCTTGAGTGGATTGAGAGGTTATTCAAATCCTTAAATACTCTAGAGGACTCTAAGGTGGGTTTTACCTTGTATATGATCAATGGGCCAGGAAGGAAATGGCGAGACTCTATTGTGTATACTAAGTTATATGAGGTTCTTACATAGGCTTCCTTTAGGAAACTACATAATCAAAAGTTTTAACATAAGACATTATGTATGAACAAGACCTAGAAGTGTCTAACCTTATAGAAAGGGGAGTATACCATTCAGGATTATTCAACCCATTTTTCTGAGTAAGTACATCTGTCACTAGATATTATCACTAATGAGTTCCTAAAGGCATAGAGGTTTGAGTTTGGATTGAGGCATGAAATTTGTTAAATGTTTATTCTAATGTTATTTTTTACCTCCATGGAGGTGGTTGAAAAAAAAACAGATTTGGTTGAGGAAGAAATAGTTGGAAAGACAAGTTTTGGCGGAGCTTCAGATAGTTCAGTGGTTATCCATGGTGTATCTTCTGGCCATAAGAGGAAGCACAATGGTGGTCTTTTTTTTCCAGACCAGTTCAAGGGATTATTTACAGTGTAATTATATTGTTTTCTACTAGTGTGGAAGGATAGGTCATACCAAGAATAACTTGTGGAGGCTCCCAATAATTTATGTCTTTGTGGATGATTTGGCCATCTGAATTGCTTTTATGATAGAATATCCTAGGGAAATAAGGCAAGATCCACATTCACCAAGGGATCATAGGTTTATACAGATGCTTCCAAGGGTGGTTGGTTCTATCCTTAATCTAATTGGGGATGTTCATGTGGCTAAGAATTCTCAGATAGGAGTGGAAATGAGACATCTTTATGAGGTATAGAATGTGCCAAAGAAATTTGAAGCATAGCTAGCTACTGTTATAGGTACAATGTTTATTTCTTGTTCTATGCTCCTAGATTTGTCTGATATAGGTTCTAATCTTTATTTTATATCTTCAAAACTAGTTTACATTTTAGTTTTACATTTGGAACTTATATCATACTTGTTTGATATTTCCATACCTTTGGGAAAGAGGTATGAATAAGGTTTCAAGTATCCCACTTGTCGGGGGATGATATCTAACTTTGAGGTGGAGTGGGACTTCTTGATGCTCTATCTTGACATCTTAGACTTGATTATTTTCATGGTTTGGATGATTATAATTATGGTATAGATATACTATTATCGTCTTCAATCTAAATTCGTATCTTTTGATGACTTCACTCAAATTTTTATGGTGATTGAGACTCTAGATCATGAAGGGTGGGGCATGATGTTCTTTATGATGGGGAAATATCATGCTAGTTGTTAGAGATGTTTCTTGATGAAGATAATCCTTTATTAGGTTGTCTAATGCCTGTATTGGTGTGTACATACCCTGAGGTCTTTCCAGATGATTTATTTGTTTTCTTCCTTAAATCATTCATCTATTCCATAAACATGATCCATAGAATGATGCAAATTTATATTCCATATTACCATATGTCACATGTTGAGTTGGAATAATTTAAGGTCCATCTTGAGGATCTAATGGAAAAAGGATTTATTCATTCTAGAATTCCATAATTGGATTTTACTACCCACTTTTCTTAGAGGGAAGGCGAGAGTCTTAGAATTTTTATTGATTATCGAAATTTGAATTATGTGTATGTTAAGAAAAATTATCCTTTTACAACTATTGATGATATTTTTGACCAGATTAGAGGGGAATGTTGGTTTTAAAATATTTACCTATGTTCAGGGTAGCCCTAATTGAGGGTATTGGAGGAGGATATACCAAAGATAGTGTTTAGGAGTCGATATGAGAATATTATGTTTTTGTTTATTCCATTCAAACTCAATAATGATCCAAAAATGTTTATGGATTTAATGAACCGTATATTTCATCGATTCAGGGAATATTTTTGTGTGGTGTTTGTCGATAATATATTGGTTTACTCTTAGTTATAGGAGGAGAGTATATACCATTTGAGTATCATTACTCTAACCTTAAAGGAACATCGTCTGTATGGTAAGATTTCCAAATATGAGTTTTGGATTCGGGATATGAAATTTATGGGTCAATTGATTTCTGGGAGGGCAGTATTAATAGATCATGAAAATGTACAGGAAGATATGTCCTAGGAGAATCCCATAAATTTATTTGAGATCCAAAGTATCATGGGTTTGGATGGATACTATAAATGATTTGATCCATATTTTTTTATGTTCTCATCTTAAATTATATCTTTAAACCATAAGGGTGTAACGTTTTAATGGAATTAAAAATGTTATATTTATTCTGAGTAGATGAAGGTGAGGTTGAATTTAGTGCTAGTTTTTTTCTTTCTGAATCAGGTTCAGTTTATATTTTTTTCTGCGCTGCTTTGGGTAAGGTTTTGGGATGTATCTTTATAAAGGATAAATAGGTGGTGGCCTATGGATCTTTCCAGTTATGAACTTATGAGAATAACTTCCATACCCATAATCTTGAGTTGGTAGTGGTTATAAATGAACTTAAAATGTGGTATCACTATCTATTTTGGGAGTAGTTTACTGTGTATTCTTCTCATAAGAGCCTGAAATATATTTTTACTCAAAGGGATCTAAATTTGTGATAGAGATAATGGGTTGAGTATCTTAATAATTTTGATTCTGATATTGCGTACACTCATGGGATATAGAATGTGGTTACCGATGCATTGATTCGAAAATTACCAACCCAATCCAGGAAGGAATCGGTTTAGGAGTGGTATCTAATGAGTTTATTTTCCTATATGAGTTTGGGAGTGGAAAAGTTTGGTTGAAAGGAGTTTATGAATTTTATGAAAGCTTATTCGTATTTTGATGATAGCTTTTGGCTCAAGAAGGTGATATAATTTGAGTACCAATGCTTGGTTAAAATAAATTATGGTGGGGAAAGCTCAGGTGAGTGGTCTCGGTCTCCCAATGAAACTTTATGATTCTTTAGTAGGTTGTTTGTTCTGTTTTCCCTAAGGAAGATATTATTAGACATATGGAATTGTTCTTTTTGGTTCATGAAATAAGGTACTAAAAATATGTTTCATGTTTTGAGACATCAATATTGGTAGTAGGGATGAGATGATCGATTATGTATTCTGCATCATGGTGTCAATCTATTCATAGAAATAAGGTGGAAAACCAAAGTGTTGTAGGTTTGTTGCTGTCTTTACCCATTCTAGTATGGAAATAGGATGAAATTTCCATGGATTCCATCATTGGTTTACCGTGGAATCCCAGTAAGAAGGATGTGATTTGGGTAATCTTTTATTGACTTAGAAAGTCTATGCATTTCCTACATATCAAGGAGACAATGAAAGCAGAATAACTTGGGGACTTTTATGTTTGAGAGATTTTGAGATTTCATGGGATTATCTCTATATTTGTTTCTAATAGGAACCCAATGTTCACATCACGATTCTAGAAAGGTTTGAAGGAGGATATTGTTTCACAGATTAAATTGAGAATGGCATATCATCCATAGATGATGAATAGACAGAGAAGGATATCCAGGTTCGTAACAATATGCTTCGAGTTTGTGTGCTTGATTTTAGAGGATCTTAGGATTTTTTTTCCTTTGGTCAATTTTTTTATATAAAAATAGTTATCAGGATTCAATAAATGTGGTACACATTGAGTATTTGTATAGGCATCCATGTAGATATCCATTGTACTGGATAGAGTTGGGGGAGTGGTCCTTGGTTGGGCCGAGTCTTGTTCCAGAGACAAAAGAGAGGGTAAAGTTTATCTAGAGGAGATTGATCACAACATAGAGTTGTCATAAATCATAAACAGACTATCATTGTTTTCCACTTCAGTTTGAGGGTAGTGACTGGAACTTTCTCAAAGTTTCACCTCACTTGATAAATCATCTACTGAGTGAGCATGGTATGTTGGAACTGATATTTGTGGACCCCTTTTTGATCATTGGATAATTGGAAAATGTGGGCTATTAGTTGGAATTTTTCTTTGGTTTGACATCTATCAAAGAAATGTTTCATTTTTACCAAATGAGTATTTATATACCATATCCTTCTAATGTGATTTGATGGGAGGATTTTGATCATGAGACTGACACTACTATGGTTGAATAGTTAATTTAGATTAGGGATTGTTGAGAGAAGGCAATGCAAGGTGAAAGAATTACTTTGGTGTGGGTACTATGGATGTGTAGATGATATAACCAAGAGACGTCGGAGAGGTAATTATTTATGAGGAAGTAGAGGACTCTATTTTTTCCATGTCTGAAACTGAGGGATATCTGGGGGTAGAAATAATTTATGGTTGGGAGATTATAACACCTCATTACACATTTTAGGTCCCCCTTGTTCAAGATTTTTTTATCTTCCTTGTTTTTGGTGTGTTTGTGGAATTCTTAGGGAAGGAAAGGATTTGTTGAGGAAAATGACCAAAATTTAATTATTTCATGTTTTCTTGAATTAATGGATTCTATTTTTAAAGGAGTCAAAGGACTTACATGGTTCTCCACATGTTCATAGGAAAGAAGATGTGATCTTTGGTCTTTTTGCGTAGGGACCTGGGATGTTTGTTATCTACTAAGCAGTTACTTACTCTTTAAAGGGATTACACACCATGTAATGGTCACATGTAAGATGATTTGAGCATAGTTTAGGGAATGAAATGATTACCTTCCATGAGATGGGTTCACATCGTGTAATGGAATAAATATGAATTTTATAAAAAGGTGACACATTTATTTAACATTTTCAGGTTCTATGGATTACATAATGTGTAATGGGACTACATTCCATGTATGTATTTCAAGTTTTAGTTTTTAGGGCACAATATGTGAGATTTGCATTTCCTTTAACCATAATGACTCCCTCTCTTGACTTAGATCTCTCCCTAGGTGATTTGAGAGATATTCTCTCCTTTTGGATCACTCGTTTGGTGATCGATCATTAGGGTTGTTGTAGGGAACCTATATGAGTAAGAGTTCACTCTTTATTTCTTTGTTGTTGGATGCAACAATGTTATTGGTTGTGTATTGGTGTCTATTTTGAGACCAAATTGTGTTTTCTATCAATATTTTGCAGTTTCTTGACATGATGTGTCTTTTGAAGTCCAATAAATTTGTTACAAATCACCATGGTCAAATTTGTAAAGTTTTATACCATTTTAAGGTTTTTGTTTCTATATAATGGGTTAATTTGATGAATTTATTATTGTTCCTAATAAATTACTTTGGTATTTTCATTAAATTGAAGTTATTTTCCATTTTTAAGGATTTCTCAAAAAGATAATAGTTTTTAAAGGGGTTCAATTTAAAAATCGATTTGATTTGATTCAAAAATGGATTCTCAAACACCGAAGTAGATTTTATTGGATTGAAAATGTTTTCTAAATTTTGAGCATGGTTTTGTGATGTATTTTGGACAATTGGATCATTGGGAACCTTGGGTGTGTTGGGAAATAGAAATGGGTAGCCTTTGTGAGTGTGTCACCACTAGGATATAACGTTTGGGATATTGATGGACTATGGTAGGACTTGATATTGGTTGAATTAAATTTTATTCTTGTTTATGATCATTTATGTCTAGTACGTATTCCAATTTTCTAAGGATGAATATGTTTTTCTTTGTAATTTTTGATTTATTTATTGAATGATGGGTTTTTTAATCATGGATTGTTTCTCACATGTTTTTATATGAGGTTTTATAACAACGATTCGTATGATGGTATTTCATGGAGATGTGTTTACTTACTTACCTTATGATGAATGTATATTCTTTCCTGTTTTGTCATTTTTACTTGACATATTTATAGATTTTATAATATGAATAGATTTTATGAAAAACAAATGTAAATTATTTACAATCTGGTTTGGATTTAGGAAAATGAATTGTAAATTTTTTTTGTTTTAAATGCTAGAACTATTTAATTCTTGATATTAAACCTTATACAATCTCTGTTGTTAGGTTAGAAAATACAAAGTAACACAATAGGGGGGAGGGGGTGAATTGTGTAGTATCAAAAACTATTTTTCAATTTTGTCTTTTAACAACCACATTAATTTAAGTGGATGTGTAGTGTTTTTCTTTTGTATAAAAATATACAATGGATAAAAAAAATAATGAATACAACTTTTTATAGTGGTTTAGGGAACAAAGATCCCCTAGTCCACTTCACCAGTCACACTTTATGTGAGTTTGGTGATTTTAATAGAACAATCCTCTTATCACAAGACCATGTATCCACAACTGAGTGCAGGTAGTTTACACCTTTACAAACAAAACAAATTACAAATCCTTCTAGTTCTTTAACAGGGAACCGATTATCGACATCTTAGATTGAGATGCTAATACACTACCTCAACTGAGTATGAGCAATTAAAACCCTCAATAAATCAAAATAGATTGATTTGATGAAATAGGATAAACTTCACAATTATAGAATAAATTATTTATAGTAGATGTATCTTCTTATTTATAAATGATAATCATCAATAATGAATAAATATGAATTGATCTGATTGAAAAAAAATCTTCAATTGGAAAAGAAACAAATAGATGTAGTGATCTTACAATAGATCAATGAATAACATTTATGTCACCAAAGTGTAGTATATTATGCAAATTGGATCATTCATCATAGTAGAATGATAAAGGATAATCTCAATAGTGTATTCGTATATGTGAATCACTTACCACACACACATTTTTAAGATATATTCTAGAGGAATATATAGAACAAATATCTTTCTTTGATATTCGAGATCCAAAAGAATAGCCTGACTGATCACAAAAAATTCAAATTCAAATTGACAAGGAGAGTCGTAACTTCTCTTAATAATAGGAATGATTTTCTCCATTGAATACTATTCTTTGAAATAATAATAACAATCCCTGAATAGGTATTTAATTCTGACTTGACCATTGCAGTAATCTCGGATAGAAAACATGGCTTGAGAAACTTCACCATTGAGAACACAACATAGGGTTGAGCTGCATAGTGTATGGTTCCTTTACATAGAATAGGGTTCCTTTTTGATACTTTCAGCTTCACATAACGTAGGTAACAAATAAGTGTAGGGATGATAATCCATATATTTATCATTATATGCATAAAATCCTAAACATAGCATCAATAAACCATACATTCATCTTTCCCGAACATATGATATGAACAATAAATCTAGTCTCCAACATAGTGTTGCTAATCTATACACCTGTCGGTTTTCTGAACATAAGGATTCAGATCCAAACACAAATAGTTTAGCATAACGTAGGGTTGTTACCATACGCAAGAATTATCTTTCCAGTATAATATACGGATGATGAACCATACACTAATTTTCCAAATGTAGGGTTTGAAATAGTGTTTCTAGATTCATTCCCATACTGCCAAATTTATTTAAACAGAATATAAATTCCTAAAAACCTAGCTCAACAAAACATCATTAGAAAAAAAAGGGTATTTTTGAACATCAAAATCATCATAAATTATATACATTTTTTGATACAATACATTCCCAAAAATCTCCCTCCTTTTTGATGATCACAAAACTCATTATATAATCCATAATAAAATTTAAAGAAAATATAGGGTTTTTAAAACCCACAAAAGTAGATAAATAAAATATTTTGATATTTCAATTTTATAGAATTATGGTTTTAAAATATTCTCCCCTATAGATATTCATATAATTATCTTCCATAGAATTATTTCCTTAAAAAAAATCTCATCATTTTTGTGATATCAAAATTATGGGTGTAAAAGAAAAAAATATATAAACCACCATTAATATAGTGTAATACTTTAAATGAATAGTTACAAATGCTGGAATATGAAAAATAAATCTAGGATTGCAAGTGATGTGTTGAACTTAAATTAAATAAAATAAATCTAAATCAAAATAATAAATTAAAATTAGAATGAATAAAACCAAATAAATAAGTAAATTGAAATTAAAAAAATTCAAATGTTTTGAAAAATTAGAGTACAATCTAGGGTAAAAAAGGGTCTTTAAAATTAAAGGCTAGAGTTTAATATTGGTAGGGATAAATGGTGCTTCAGGATGAGGAATAGCTTGGATAGCACTACTAAGATCAATTAGCTTCAATAAAAAGCTATGAAAATTATTGTTCAATACTTCTGACCAGTACTGAAATATTTTTTTTCAAATCATTTCCAACCTTTAAATTCACAACCAGAATAACCTTTACTAACTCATTCACAGCCTCATTTGACTGGATGAATGAATTCAACATGTCCTTGACATGATGAAGAACTAAAACCAACTAGGATTCATTTGAAGTAAGTTGACTCACCAGATGTCTTTGATTATCCAACAGAACCCTTAATGAAATTATATCACACTGAATATTGTGTATCCTATCATTGAAATCAGCCAGTATTGAAGTAATTTATTCAAACATTCCGAGAAATTCTTGCAGTTTATGTTGAGAGGAGGTTGATGCTTGATTTCTTTCCATGAGAGACTGAAATTCTCTCCCTATCATTAGCTTAAACTCATCAAACTCTTATTTTTTGATAGAATAATACTTTAACACATTGAGCTATCTAGATAATGTGAGGATAAAATCACGAATATCTCCAATATAAATGGGATTCTCCTTGATTTAACATAAATGGAGATTCTGTGCTTCAAACATAGATCTGGGCACTGAAGAAACATTTTATTCTTTAATTTTTTTTCTCAGCCTCCAATTGTTATCAAAGAAACAAGTCTTGATCCTCTAATAGATTAACATTTAAAACTAATGTGTTAGTAGGTGAATTATAAGATTCAGTAGAATGAGCTCTTTCTTGATCAACTCCAACAACATCCAAACTTGGATCACCATTTCTTGTTATTCTATTTCATAAGGAAGATCCTCTCAAGGCATCAGGATTAATAAAAATTAGAGTTCTAGGATTAGGAACATCTTCCCTGTGAAGTTATTGACTATGAGCCTCTTTTTCAACTTGCACATACACTATATTCTCACACCCAGCTACTCCTGGTGATTCATCCAAAGTCTCTGTAATGAAAACTGTAACCCTTCTTTTTCGAACAAGACATTATTCTCTCCTTGATGTTCCTTCTTCATCAGGCCTCTGAAAAATTGAACCAACTAAACGAATTATTCTTTGCTCCCCCTGAGCATCTTCAAATAACTTCTATTCATGTTTTACACCAACCAAAAAATTACTATTTCAAGAATTTATCCAAACAAATCCATGCTTCTTAATAGTTCCATAATTCAAAGTATCGCTATAGTGACATGTTTTTCCATAAAAAATATTTACAATATTTTCTTTTCTTTGCAAAAAAGGAAATAATCCTTCTATTGGGATAATATTCCATATTCACATCTATATAGAAGAAGTGGTTTAGATATAGTATCATAAACTAAAAAAAATTAAACTTTATATGGTTTAGGAACCAAAAAATTACATACATGATAGTATATAGAACTTTCGTAAGATCAACAGTCCTAGGAAAAATCCTAGATTGAATAAATTTTTATAATAAATCAATGATCAAGTGTATTTTCTTTTGTTAGTAACTTTTTAACAGTTATTATTCCAAACAAAAAAATATAATATCTGTTGATGAATGTATTCCATTACCGATATTTATAAAATCAAAATGAAACTCCCCTTCATGGGGAAAATGTAACATCTCAGCCATTTCCACAGAAGACAAAGAAAACTGATAATCATTAATTGTAGTGATAATAGAATCTTCTTTGAATCCAATACTAAAAGAATCATTTCTACAAAATTAGTTTACTTCTATGTTGTAAACCATAGGCATGTTATCTTCTAAAAAAGCATAAACCAGAACTTGAAATCTTATTGCTTCCTTGAGTGAATGATTTTTAGAATCTAAATAACCAAAATCGATCACCTTCCTTGTAGTACTTTTTGTGACTTCCATGAATCATATACATTGTTTTCCAAATCAACATCTATAGATCTTTGTGAGGTTTCCATCTTTGAAGTTTTTTAGATAGAAGTGATTGAAGGTTTTGGGTTTTTGGTAGATGAGAATTAAAAGAGAGAGAGGTACTCTATAATCCAAAAGGACGTGTATGAGAAGTGAAAGAGAGAGGGAGATGGAAAACAGTTTTCTCACACCAATTGAGGATGTACTGGTAATGTTTTTAATTTTGTAAGTCAAATACAATAAAATTGAAATGAAATTCTTTTCAAAACAAGTTAAAATAAAATAGAATAAGAACTATTAAATAATGTCTACTAAAATAAAAATATAGATACTTGAAATAAATTAATAAAAAATCATTTAAAATCCAATATTCCTAACTCCCCCTTAATAAAATCAAAAATAGCATTGAGAAGTGGTTTTTCAAAAATATCAACTAATTGATATTTGATAATAACAAATTCTAAAGATATATCATTTTAAGGACATGATCTCTTAGAAAATGATACTTTATATCAATGTGTTTAGTCCAAGAATGATATATAGGATTCTTAAAAATATTAATAGCACTAGTATTATCACATAAAATAGGAATATTATTAATGTTTAGTCCAAAGTCTAGTAGAGTTTTTCTCATCCATAATACTTGCACACAACAACTACCAGCAAACACATATTCTACATCAGTGGTTGATAGGAAACTGAGTGTTGTTTCTTACTAGGCCATGAAACTAAATATTTTCCTATAAATTGATAGGTTCATGAGGTAATTTTTCAACCAAATCTACAACCTCAAAATTTATCATTTGAATATGAAATTAAATTTAAATCAAGAGTTTTTGGGTAAATACGAGATTGAAAAATAGTTCCTTTTAAATATCTAAAAATTATTTTAACAACAGTAAGATGGGTCTATTTTGGATTTGATTGAAATCTTGAACAAAGGCATATAGAAAACATAATTTCTGGTCTGATAGAAATAATATATAACAAACTAAAAATCACAACTCTATATAAGATTTTATCAACTAGTTTTCCAGCATCATCCAAATCAATTTTAATATTGGTACACATAAGAGTTGTATATGTCTTGCTGTTTTCAATACCAATTTTTTTCAATAAATTAATAATATACTTACTTTTATTTTAAACAGTTCCAAAATATTTTTGAGAAATCTGAATCCTAAAAAGAAATTTTATTCCCCCATCATACTCATTTCAAATTCTTATTGAATTAATTTTGAAAAATCATGACAAAATTTTTTATTAGATGAAATAAAAAATAACATCATCAGCATAAATTTGAACTAATAAAATATTTGAACAAATAGTTTTCTTAAAAATTGTTGGATATTCTAATCCAACAGTAAATCCATTTATCAAATGAAAAGAACTCAATATTACATACCAAGCTCTAGGGGCTTGTTTAAGGCCACAAAGAGCTTTAGCAAGTTTAAAAATTGATTTTGGCTGTAGAGGGTTTTCAAAACTTGGAAGATGTTCAACATAAAATTCCTCCATTAAATAACCATTTAAAAATGTAGATTTAAGATCTATCTGATATAATTTAAAATTAAAATGAGATGTATAGACTAAAAGGATTATAATGGGTACTAATCTTTATATAGGGGAAAATGTCTCATCATAATCTATACCTTCTTCCTGATTAAATCCTTTAGAAACTACTATAGCTTTGTTCCTAGTAGTGATCAATTGATCATCTTATTTATTTATAAAGACCCAATTCATTCCTATAGTTGGATAATTGGTTGGTCTCTCTACTAGTTCCCAAACGTCATTCCTTTTGAATTGGTTTAGCTCTTCCTACATTTCTAACATCCAACTCTCATCTTCTAAGGATTATCAAATAGAAATAGGTTCTAACTGAGATAGAAAGGAATCAAAATCAGGTAGGTTTCCTACATTTCTTATAGTTCTAATTCCTATGTCATGGTATCCTATAACATTTTCTAAAGGATGGTTCTTTATAGTTCCAGAATGTCTTGGAAAGACAAATTCAGGTTATTCCATATCATGTACTTATGAATTGGACTGAACTTTATTAATATAAAAATCAAAATCATCTTTAAGGCTTTCCAGTTTCATGTTATCAAAAGAGTCAATGACTTCATCAGTTTGGTATTTCTCTTTAATGAAAGAGTTAGTTTCATCAAACATCACATGAAATGATTTTTCAACAATCCATGAATTTTTATTAAAAACTTTATAATATTTAGAGGTAATAGAATATCCCAAAAACATTCCTTCATTAGTTTTTGGATCAAACTTACCAAGGATGCCCTTAGTATTCAAGATATACACCTTTCATCCAAAAACATTATAAGTATTTTACATTAGTTTTTCTGTTATTCCAATGTTGATAGGGTGTATTTTTGAGAAAAAGACTTATTAAAACTCTATTCATGATATAGTAGGTTGTGCTTACAGTTTTTAACCAAAAATAGGTAAAAAAACTGTATTCATTCAGTATATTCCTTTCCATTTCCTGAATAGTACTATTTCTCCTTTCAACCATTCCATTTTTTTGAGGAGTTCCTGGTGATGAGAAATTGTGTTTAATACCTAAATTTGAGAAAAAAGAACAGATTACTTGATTCTCAAATTCACCACCATGATCACTTCTCAATGAAATTATTTTAAAACCTTTCTCATTTTGAACAATTTTACAAAAACTTTCAAAAACAAATAAAACATCACTTTTGAGTTTTAGAAAATGAAACCAAGTAAATATAGAATAATCATCAACTAAAACATAAACATATAATTTACCAGAAGAACTTTCTACTCTGGATGGTACAAACAAATCTATATGGATAAGTTCTAAAGGGTTATATGTAGAAATTTTTTTATTATATTTGAAGGAATATTTGTGTTTCATGCTAATTTGGCATGCATCACAGAATCTGTTATTGTCAAACACAAGATTTGGAAAATAAAAAACTAATTGTTTCATAGAAATTTTATATAAAGCATTAATATTTTACTTTATATGTCTTCTATACCCAATCCATGATTAATTTGTCTTATTAGTTAAATAATTAATTTTGTTTTCACATAAGGAATATAAATCCCAGGTATAAACATTATTTGTTCTAGGTGCTCTAAATTTAAGAAAATTTTCTTTGAAAACTGAGAAGGAATTTTTAGAAAAATAATCATAAAAACCATCATAAAAATGTTGAGAAATACATATCATATTGTGCTTTATCCCTTGAACATAAATTAATTTTTTTATTGAGATAGTATTTTGATCTCAAACAATTTCAACTCCAACAATTTTTTCTTTGGCATTGTCACTAAATGTGATAATACCTCCATCCATTTGAGTCAGCGTATGAAAGTTTGATGGATCTCTACTCAGATTACTGGAATAACCACTATCCATATTCCATATGTATTTTCTTTTTCTTGGACCAATTTCCTATAAAAGTAATTGATCAAATTTTTATTTTGGTACCTTTATCTTCTTGGGTCTAAAAGTGTTAGCTAGAAATGATATAGGAATCTAGATCTGCTTTGTTTTTACATAATTTCTATCATTTTATTAAACCAAAATCGTGGAAAGAAAATCTCTGTTAATACCACTAATTTGATTATTTTTGAAGTAATAATTATTAGTGACATGTCCTTTTGTTCTAGAATGATAATAGGTTGCATTTTTAAAATTGGGCACAAAATACATTTTATATAATTTTGATTTCTCACCCTTGATTCCTATTCTAAATCATTCCTTTTTAGTAACATTATTTCCAAGAATATCATTTAAGATATTTTCTCATTTAGTAAAAATAATACCAGCACTTTAATATGATTATATATCATCCTATAATTCCTTAATTTTCATTTCATGATTGATACTATTTGATAGAGAGGAATTGAATTTTTCAAGTAGATATTGATGTTGTTTTAGAATGGTATCTATTTAAACTAAAACAACATTATGAATGTTTTAAATGATTTGTATTTATTTAATAAGGAATTATATTTTTCTTCTAACTTAGAATAGTAGGCAACCAATTTATCATTTTAGAAACTACTAGTATCAGAATTAGAAGAGTAATAAGTTTGTACCTTTTACTATTCATCTATAAAGAAAATTTTGGCCTTTAGATTTGATTGGTACTTCTCTAAATTAGTCTTTTAAGGAATGCTGGAGTCTTTAGATACACTCCATTTATCTTTCATTTCTCTTTTTTCCTTTATGTTCATAATCAATAATCTTCTGATATCTCTTTTTTGGTATTTTTATTTCATATTTTAGTTGAGGAAAACTAGGTCTAATATGAACCAATTTTTTTCATTCATATGTTTAACTTCTCTTTGTTCTTTATCATTATCCCTAAAGATTTTTTGAAACCTATTTTATTCTTGTGAAACTTCTTGAAAATTCTGGATAACTGAACCAGTTCAATTTTATAATTAGATGAATTTGAATTCTTCTATATTTTGTCTTCTTGTTTTGTTTTTCTATTATTATTCTGAGATGTCAGTTTTAGAGCTTTATTTTCTTTATTCACTATAATATTATGATCTTTAGTTTCATACTGCATTTCTTCTTCATATATCACCGGTGTCCCAATTATTTCTTTTATTGTGAGATCTTTTAAATGTGATGATTGGTGAATAACAACACATATTCCATTCAAATTTAAAGGCAGTTTTCTGATTACTTTCAAAGAATGATCAACTTTTTTGATGGGTTCTCCTAAGGATATGATATTTTTGATAATTTCTGTATGCCTTACATTCATCTATGTGATGATTTCACCATCAAACATTTTAAAGGAGTCAAATTTCAGCTTAGCTGTAGCATACCTCATTTGTCTCATGTTATCTATTCCTTCATAAGAAACTGAAATAGTTTTCCGCATTTCATATGTAGTTGGACATTGTGATACAAAATTAAACTCATTTGGTCCAATAATATAGATAATCGCATTCATAGATTTAGATTTTTTGTCATATTCAGCTTTTGTTGTAGCATCCTATGTTTTTATATTCTCAAGAATTACATATGGAGTAATGATATTATAATAAACTCTAAATCCAAGATTCTTCAGATAGATAATCATTTGAGATTTCTAGAATCCATAATTTTCACCATTAAAGTATTAATCACATACCATTGACATTATTTATCTAGGATCATCCATTTCCATCTTTGTATAGAACTTATACTTTTAATATTTCTATATATTTATTTAGAAGCCCTCCGTTGATACCTAATGTTAGGTCGGAATATAAAAATTAACACAAGAGCGGGGGGGGGATTGTGTCTTTTCAAGAACTCTTCCATAATTTTGGATTTTAACACACACTTCGATTTATGTGGATATGTAGTGTTTTTATTTTGTATTAAAATATGAATCATATAAACAAAAATAATGAACACAAATTTTTATAGTGGTTTAGGGCATAAAGATCCCCTAGCCCACTCCACCAATCAGTCTCTCTGCGAGCTTGGTGATTTCAATATAATGGTCATATTATCATAATACCATGTATCCAAAACTGAGTGTAGGTAGTTGACACCATTAAAAACAATAATAATTAAAAATACTTATATTTCTTTAATAGGGAACCAATTATCCACCACTTAGACTGAGAAACTGATACTTCACAATAACTGAGTACGAGCAGTTGAAACAATCAATAAATCAAAAGAGATTGATTTGTTGAAAAAAGTTAAAATTAACAATTGTAGCAGTAATAATTGACAATAGATGGATATTATTATTCAAAAATGATAATATTTATGAATTAATAAATATGAAGTGATTCGGTTTCAAAAATATATTCTATTGAAAACAAAAAAAACAGAAGTAGTGATCCTATAGTAGAACGATGAATAACTTGTATGTCACCAAAGTGTATTTTCTTCTACAAAGTCGATCGTTTTTCATAGTATAATAGTAGAATATAATCTCAACATTGAATCTGTACATGTAAATATATTACCACACACACATTTTTAAGAGATATTCGGAAGAAATATATAAAACAAATAGCTTTCTTCGGTATTCCAGATCCAAAATAATTGCCTAATTGATTGAAAAAAATTAAAATTCCAATTGACTAGGAGAGTCATAACATACCTTAATAATATGAATAATTTTCTCCAATGAATATTGTTCATTTTAATAAGAATAACAATCCTTGATTTGGTCTTAAATTCTGTCTCGACCATTGCATCAATCTTGGATAGAAAACACATCTTGAAAAGTTTCGTCATTGAGAACACAATGTAGGGTTGAGCTACGTAGCATAGGGTTCTTTTTCATAGTGTAGCATACCTTCGTGTGGAGTAGGGTTCCTTTATGATACTTTCAGATTCATGTATCGTATTCAACAAAGAAGCGCAGGGGTGATAATCTATACGTTTATCCATGTCCGCATAAAATCCTGAACATAGCATTGATTAACCACCCATTCAACATTCTCAAACATAGGGTATGAATAGTAAATCCAGACTTCAATGTAGGGTTTCTGATCCATATGTGTGTCAGTTTTTTGAACATATGAAATCTAATCCAAATGAAAAATGTTTATCATAACATAGGGTTGATACCATATTCAAGTGTTATATTTCTAGCATAACATAGGGATGATGAACCAAACGTTTATTTTCTGAATGTGGGGTTTAAAAAAAAATTTCTAGATTAATTACTATAATATTAAATTAATTTAAATAGAATATAAATCCCTAATAAAATCACTAAAAAACTTCATTATAAAACAAACAAGGGTATCTGTGAACATCAAAATCATCATAAATTATAGAGTATTTTTGAGACAATAAATGCCCAACATCTACGACGGTATCCTACCGGGCATTGTTCTCACACCCAACATTTTAATTTAGGTAGTTATAGATGTTATATTATAGGATTAAGTTTAAGGGAAGAGAATCTTGTAGCATGATGTCTTCTCTTATTGTTTCTACCTTCTATTTGGGTTGGTTTGAAGGTAACTGTTGTCACATGGAGACTTGTCAAACTTCTTGGATTAGATTGTTTTGTCTTGGAATATATGGGTTTTGTAGTTTCTCATTTATTATAAATTTTAATCTATTTATATGTCTTGTTTTTTATATTCTAGAATTTTTTCTATTATCCTATTTTACCTCATTATGTGATGAGCTGACTTGGGTGGCCTGTCTAGTTAACTCAGGTTCAATTCATTATAATAGGGTTCCATAATAATTTTGACTCATTGTATCAACAAACTTGTTCACTTTTCAAGGTTAATAATTAATGGTTCATTAATAATTATTATATATCTCTATACATATTAATTTCCACATATTTAACTCATTTTATGTGAAAATATTTATATCTTTTTTCGTCCATATATATGTCACACCGTTGTATATAGTGATAATGATTCCATATCTTTATAGAAAATATAACTTCTATCAATTAAATATCATGAGTAAGATAATTCTACTCATAATAATTTAAATATAAAATATCATTTGCTATAACATTCTTACTATTCATCAAGACACAACCAAAAACCTTCTTTAATGCATTGTTGTAGATGATAAATCCTTTTACTCTATAAGGTAATGTTAGTATAGTAACAACAAGATCCTCTTGGGGTTTTTAAATATATCCACACACTCAAAAGTCAAAATAAAATTAAACCCATTTACATTCTAACTTTATTAGTGGGTTAGATAATAAAGAAAAAGTGTACACAAAGTATCGATAATACCTAACTAGATGATGAAATTAGTAGTTATCTTTCACATTCGATGGAATGAACCATTATTTGATGAATTTATTCTATGAAGTATTAACTAAAATACCTTCATTGTTGAATACATTCCCCAAAAAATTATAATTTTTTAGGAAAAATTCACACATAATGAAGTTGAGATATAACTTCTTCCTTCATAATGTTTTTAAAACAATATCCTATTAAATGTCACGATTCTCCTAGATTTTGGAATAAAAAATATTATCATTAATAGATTCCACCAAAAAATTATTGATATAGTTATTAAATATTATTTTCATTAAATTAAAAAACACATCAAATTTATTATATAAAAAATAGAATAAACATAAATTTATAGAGCCTATACCTCATTCAAAATACAGTTTTAAGGTATATTACTTTCTTATGTTAGGTTGATTATATCCAAATTTTAGGACAATATTTAAAAATTTAAAAGCATAATGATGTTAAAAAATAGATCATAGATTCTTGGAAATATATATTTATTCATAATAATGATACCAACAAGTTCTCAGTAGTCAATATATAATCTCACAGCTCTATTCTTATTTTTAAAATATAAAATTAGAGCAACCTAAGGTGATAAAATAGGATAGATGACCACTTTATCCAATAGATCTTACAAATTCTTCATTATATCATATATTAGGATTAGAACCATTAAATATGAAATATCTGATATGGGTAGAGAATTAGGGACTATTTAAATATAAAATTTCACTTCTCGATTATGAAGACTCCGAATTGAAACTAATTTTGGGTTTTAGAGTGTCTTTGTTTTTATTTTTGTTGAATTAATTTTTATATATGTTTTTGGGTTGAATTTTGAGGTTCTGAGTAAAAAGGGGGAAATAGGAGGGATGATGTAGGAGATGATTATTAGAAATCAACATGTGGAACCATTGAGTAAAGGGTAAGGGGTACCAGGGTCCCATTAGTTGAGGTAGAGAAATAATAAGTTTTGGAACAACCACTGGGTGGCTGGTATCTTGGCATTAGGTGGCTGGTATCTATACGGTGATTAGTAGTTATCTATGGGGTACCCGGTGTGTTTACCAACATAATTTTTAATGATGTGATTTTTTTTAATTTTTTATCATGAGAATTTGATGAAATATAGTTTTATATTATTCTAAAAATTATTCTTATAAGATTATGTCCCTCTAAACTTTCTCCTATTCTCCATAGTTTCAGTTGGTAATAATTAAAATAATTCTCCATGGATTTGTAATTTGAGAGTTCTGTTATGATAATGGAGGTAAGAGATTAATTTTACCTAAAATTTATTTAGAAGATATCAGTGTTTCATTATTTCATTATTAAAATTAATTCTATTTCTTTTATTTGAGGAAAATTTTAATTTCATAGTGATTGGGGAGGAATGAGAAATTTTTTCTTGGTGTGGATTGATAGTTTAACAAGAGAAGAGTTTCCTTCCACTAATAAATTTTTTATATTCTCAAATACTAATTTGAGGTTAAGTGGGAACGAAGAACACATTAATTCCAAACACAAAATGGAAAACACAAAACACAATGAAACCACTGTAAATGGATAAAAATCATAATACAATGAGAATAAAAATAAGGGAAACGAGGTTATAGTTAAAAGGAACCATGAGTAAATACTCTAATCTTAACACCTCCATTAATTAGTCACTAAACCAATCATCTTTATTATAGAACATATCATGATGAATGAGGAGAACTAGAATCGATGCAGGTTATATAAACACCCTATATGATGTCTCAACACCATTAGAACACATCATGAAATTTTCAAACACACTTAATCATCATCATATTACCACTATCGAGCCATTAATTAATGATCCTTTACCGAAACATATGCTAATAAACTGTTCAAATATAAAAGCAACCAATACTCAAATCTATGCTATCGACTTTCACCATAACTACTACACACGAAAACCTTCACAAAAAAACCATCGATCGAAACCTTACACCACTTCCATTGAGAAAAACACCAATGAAATAACACCACTATACCATTAAACCACCTATATATGAAATTTAATACACTTTATATTCCATGCTATATATTTAAGCATCACCATAGTAGAGAACACCAAAAAAACCATCTACTTCCACTAATGGACACTACTAAGAATGCATAACTAACATCGGAGAAGACCATCCCATAAAAAACCTTCCAAAAATCTAACCTAAAATTATGACAGGATGAAAGAACCAAGGAAGTTAATGAAGTAATATGAGTGGAACTGAAATTATACCTTATATAGAACACCGTTGAGCTAGATGAAATGGTAAATATATAGTCTAAAAACTACAAAAAGTAGGCATCCATTAAACAGGTCCACCAACAATATCATAGACCTTTGAGAACCACAATGCATAGGACCAAGATGGGGTCCTATGAAATGGTACTATAATAAATAGTAGAGGTTGAAGAAGGAATGAAATGTATATGAGGAAATAACGAATAATTGAGAGAGGGAAGGAATCGAATTATAGGAAATCACACAAACACCACATCTTTATTTAACTTCTCAATCCTCTATTTTTATCACCAAGAATACAAAAAGTGATGTCAAAAGATAATGGGGAGAGAAGATATGGAAGGAGGATATGGAAGTCTAGACTTCCCAACCATGAAAATATAAGGCCCCAGCCTTAAACATTACTTAATCTTGAGTTACATCAAGAATTCACATTGAGGATCTTTACAGGTTTAGAGTTTTAGAGAATTAGATCATAAATCATGCATTACATCCCACATTTAAACAAAGTGGTTACAATAAAAGATAGTATTCATTTTTACCATCAATGGAAATATATTTAAAATAAAATATGGATTCATTCTTGACACTTCCTTGACACTATCATCATATCATGTACCTTTCCCTTGACTTGTGAAAAACATTTCAGAAACATGGGATCAACATAAAAAGCACAGTAAGGGATATAAAAATATTGAAAGGAAACATGAGTACATGTATACATAAGAATCAATGAAATCATAATTTACTCATAAAACATAAGGACTTTAACATACCTCATCAAATCATGTATAAATCATAGAAATCATAAGACATAAAGGTAACTTGAGGAATTCATAACATTTTTACGTAGGGAGTAACCCTCTTGGTTACGTTTGGAATACCCATCACAGTATATTCCTTAAATCTCTTCAGATAAACCTTAACGTTTAACCCCTTCGCGTTACCCAATGCATTGGAGAGCTATATCGGGCTCACCCGCCCTTAGTTTATCACAGAACCACCCGTCTTCCTAACAATGCCCAAGAACCATAACATAATCGTATCACCTAAAACATGCATAAAGGAAACGTAACATTTCCATATTTCAATCACAAGATATCAATACAACACATTGATATAATAGAAACCTTATGAAAACCATTTTCAATACCAAAATAAAAGGAAATTAAAACATGGTATTTATTTTTCATTTAAAAAAAGCTATGGCTTGTAGAGGAAGCCAAAATTCAAATAATGGTCACGGCAGTGGAGAAGTCGTTGTCGCCGCATACGTACAACAAAAACATTCCATTTTGTCATTTATTAAAACACTTAGTATAAAAAAGATTCCTTTTGGATAAACGTAAAATTCAAAGGAGTTTATACACCGTATAAAAGAAGGTTGTGTATAAAACAAAAATATGCCTCAATGAAAGGAGATTGAGATGAAGTCCCATACCTTGGGTCCGACCAGACTCGATCGTTTTTTAATTTCCTGAATAATAAACTTGAGTTAATTTATATTTGCTTAAGAACATTTTTCAAGTTCATTATTCCTTTTATATCACTTATTACCATGTCATGAACACTATGTAAGTATTTAAGTTAATAACGGTCGTTTTAACAATCATTGGTACTTGAGTAAAAAATATGCTCTTTATAATTACAAGTTGTTCATTTATCCATTATATCCAGAGTTATACTCATGATTTATATATCATATATATCATATATATCCATTATATACATGCATTTACAATATTACATAACATTTAGAGGTAAGAAATGAAATGCACAGTTTATGGAGACGGTAAGCCATACGTACGCATGAACGCTACTTCCATTTCTATTTCATATTTAATGGAATTAAAACATAATGATGCATAATAGTATTATAATTCCAGTTTTGTATCATATATAATATCATTCAATCTATCTTTATACGTACCACATATGGTATTAACGAATCAAATCACTTTGAGGGGGTGGTAGTCCGCAATTCCTAAAATGAAGATATCATGTTTACCGATAATGGAAACCATAAAGGTATTCCATAAATGAAAAATACATAATCTTAAGTAAAACATAAACATATTATATATCATATATAAATATAGTGACATCTTCATGGACACCTTTGAAGGTGTTAAAAGAATATTGAACAATCATCGTTTCGTGAGGCTGAAATTCGCCATCCACGGAAACAGTATGTTCTTTAACCATTAGATGTAGGTGTGTTTAAGTGTAGCTCGAATCCTTATTATAAAAAAATACTTGTATATTTAAGATACTGTATTTGTTACAAAATAAATGAATAAAAATAGTTTAGAGGGTTGGAGAAGAAAAATAAAACATAAGAACAAAAGAGAAAACACTACCTTTACAACGGGTAACTCTTTTTTGATTTGAGATCAAAGGCTTCTTGGGAAGACTTCTACCCAAATTGAGGCTTCAAGGAGTAATAGAGGGATGTCTAGAGACAAAATAGATAGGGGTTGGATGATCCAAAGGCTTGAGAGGTGTGGGTAAGGTGGTAGAGGTGGGGGCCTTTTATAAGAGGAGAGGAGGGGCACTCTTGGAAAGTTAAAAAAGGTTACTTTATTATAAAATGATTTTTGGATTTAAAAGGTCAAAAAATTATATATTTCTAAGATAAGGTGATAAGAGTTCTAAATACACACATCCAATAGGTTTTTGACATTTTTAGGTCTTATATTTTACAATATCTTTTTATTTTTTTAAATCTTTAAATAATGAGGTAATCGCTGCATCATCATGGTATCATAAATAATTTAATTTATTTAATGCATAAAAATTATAAAAAAACTATCATGATGTAGGAAATCTCTTTATCTTTATAACTAATATTTATAGTAAAAAATATGACTTTTATAACCCCATTTAACAATTGTTTTAGTAAAACAACTCATGTTTGTGACATTTTAATTTTAACATTAAATAAAAAGTTATTAATGTTATTTTCCCACCAAAGTGGTTCCATGGGGTCCCCAAGTTGACCCATGGATTTTTTTGGTATTCCATGTAACATCCAATAAGGGTAGGACATTTGTCAAGGTCATTTCATATTATTAAAACATTATTTTTACCTTAAATTACACTAATTACCTCTAATCGCGATTAAAAACATAAAAGTTACTATTCAACAAAAAATTATTTTAATCTCATTGAACCACATTTTAATTCTTAATGACAACCATTTATGTCGGATTTTTGAAATTCAAAACACCGAGGTGGTAAAATTTCATTTAAACGGAAAATTAGTTTTTATAAGTACCACTTAGTGGTTTCACTATTCATCAAAAATTGATGTTTTTCAGAAAAATACCAAAACTTCACCCTAACCTATATTTGATATTCCGAATTCAAAAATGATTTATATTTTACAAAATTCAAAACATATAAGTTTCATTAATTAATTTAATAATTAATTCCCGCTGTCAAAACAAATAGCGTGTTTTTATGAAACAATAAGTATCAAAAGATTGACACTAGTTTATGTCCAATTTTCAAAGTGAAATTAATTCCAATGACCACCATTGGATTAAATGGTAAAAATATATTCTAATTTCACTTGAAAACCAATTCAAAAGGTAATATAATCATATAAATAAATTAGATTAAAAAGAGGTTTTGAATTAAAATACAACATTTTTCACTATTCATTAAAAAATGAACTTTATCAGAAAAATACCAAAAATTCACAAAAAGTAAATTTTGATGTCCCTATTCTAAAGAATAATTTTATTCTGTCCAATAGAATATATAAGAGTGACCAAAACTATATTTATATATGGTTCGCAATCAAAGGGTGATAAGTCAACCTTTAGTGAATATTAGAGTATCTATGCCTAAAATTGAATTCTTTTCATATTTTAAGCCTTTATCCTTTATTGGATAAATGTAAAAACATTTAAAAAACATATATAATCATAATTTAGTTATTTCTGTTCATTCCCGCCAATACAACAGCTACGTGTTAACTACCATTTAAAAGAATATTATTTTATTACTAGTGTGCAACGTAAGATTTCAAAGAATCTCTTTGTTGCGTATCGGGTACGCTATCAAACATAGCAACCCATTTAAATTAAAATTAATATTTAATTCCCAAATATTAATAAAAATGAAAATTCTTTATTCTTTATTTACCTGGGATGTTACATCCTTCCCCACTTTTGGGAATCACATCCTCGCAATTTTATTCACTTTTCAAAATAAGTGGGGGTATTTATCCCTCATAGCATTTTTAGATACCCATGTTGCCTCTTCAACCATATAGTTTTTCTATAAAACCTTTACCTGGTGAATTACCTTATTCCACAACACTTTCTCTCTACGATCAAGTATCTGGACTAGTTGTTCTTCATAAGAGAGATTCTCCTCCAACTGAACTACCTCTGGGCTCAAAACATGAGATGGATCTGGCATGTACTTCCTTATCATTGAAACATGAAAAACATTATGTACCTAAGATAAACTCAGAGGTAAAGCCACTCGGTATACAACTGATCCAACTTTCTCAAGAATTTCATATGGTCCAATGAACCTTGGACTCAGCTTTCCTTTCTTACCAAATCACATCACATTTTTCCACGGTGAAACTTTGAGAAAGACATGATCACCTACCTCAAAAGAGTGATCCTTCCTCCTGTTGTCCTCCTAACTCTTCTTACTGATTTGAGCTGTTCTCATGTGTTTCTGTATCAGCTGAAATTTTTCTGCCAACTCTTCTACCAATTCTTGTCCCATCAACTTCCTTTCACCCACTTCATCCCAGAAAGATGGAGTTCAACACCGCTTCCCATATAATGCCTCAAATGGTGCCATCTGTATACCGGAATGAAAAATGTTATTATAAGAAAACTCAACCAAAGAAAGATGTTGGTCCCAACTTCCCTAATAATCCATCGAACAAGCACATAGCATATCCTCCAAAGTCTGAATTTTTTGTTCTGACTTCCCATCTGATTGGGGATGAAAAGATGTACTAAAATTTAATTCAGTAGCCAACGACTTCTGAAGTCCTTTACAAAAGTTAGAAGTGATCCTGGGATCACGGTCAGATAAAATGGAGAGAGGAACTCCATGTAACCTGACTATCTCTTTAAGATACAAACAGGAAAGTTGATATAGGGAAAAAGTATCTCGTATAGCAAGGAAACACTACTACAAAAACGGGCAATAACAGCGCTAAAATTGGGCTTTAACAGCGCTAGAAAAGCGCTGTAAAGCTCAGCGCTGATAAAGGGGGGGGGGGGGTCCTTTAACAGCGCTTTTTTAGCGCTGTTAAATGTCACATTTAACAGCACTAAAAAAGCGATGTTAAATGTCACCTTTAATGGCGCTAAAAAAGCGCTGTTAAAGGAAACCTTTAACAGCGCTAAAAAAGCGCTGTTATATGTTGCCTTTAACAGCACTCTTTTAGCGCTGTTAAATATCTCCTTTAACAGCGCTTTTTTAGCGCTGTTAAATGTTGCCTTTAACAGCGCTAAAAAAACGCTGTTAAATCCCTGCCTGCTGCTAATAAAAAACCTGCACTAGTACAGCCAGCCGAGCAGACTTGCACAAAAACCAGTATATCAACCACAGACCTGCACAAAAACCAGTATATCAACCACAAGCATGTCATCAACCGATTACAACCCAACCAAACAGTGTTCTTACCATGTGTTAGATACCATCTACCCAGAAACCAAAACTACCTCATTACATAGTATCACAAAATATTCCTACACAACTCAGAAGATAAAAACTAGAAAAATACGCTATGCATTGTTTCTCCTTGGATTGCCACTTGGTTTTGACAAATCTTTCAGAGCCCGTGCTCCTTGATTCATTCTGCAATACATAAAAAGGATATCCTAACTCTCCCAACCATCACCCTTAGTAATTATGTATATTAATACAAAAAAGGTAACATATCATAAATTGGGGGACTGTAATGAGACATCAAGATTAACATTCTATATATAGGATCGATGTCTGGTAGGATTGGTTGCGTTGATACATGACTCTACCTGGACCTCAAAAATAGATATATGATCTCACTCCAGGACTTTCAGAGAGACTCCAACTATGTCTAGGACGTCCTGGTGAAGCGATCGTACTACTGTAAGTCGGAAAAGATACCAAAACCATCCTAGGAAGGATCATGGGAGCCAACCCTAATGAAATATGTCCTTGATATAGTGTTCAAAGAGATCAATCATGGTACATAAAATTATGTGTCATTTAAAGGGTCACATGCCTTGTCGCTTTACCCTGGGTAACTCCAATGTTCAGCTGCCTGTGTGAATATACATGTCATATCAATAGGAAATTACATGGCATGTTAAAAAACATATACGTGTTACCCTTTGATCTTGTGTCCTCTTATGCACCCTGGCCCTATGTTAGTACATGACGTCGATCTCGTGTGATTCTTCCTGTGTATCTGTACAAGGGATAAACTGCGTAGCTGGCTCATTAAAGACGTGTAGTGGGATATATTCCATGTAGGAAATCCATGTAATCCACCCCAGGTTTGACTCGTACACGTCACATATGACCCATGGATCATTGTACTAAAGTGTTAACACAATCCTAAGGCGTTTGGTCGGTTTCCCGTATGTCAGTTGTTGATTTCACTTAAAAATAAATCCATTTTGAACAAAATAGAGGCACTTTGAGTGGTGTCGGCCACACCGGGCCTCAGATTGAGTCGGGGTTGACTCTTACACGTCAAATTTGACCCATGGATCATTTCCCTTAAGTTTCAACAGAATCCAAATGCGTTTGGTCGGTTTGCCGCATGTCAGTTGTTGATTTCACTTAAAAATAAGTCCATTTTGAACAAAAGAGAGGCACTGTGAGTGGTTTCGGCCACAACGGGCCTCGGATTGATGCGGTGTTGAATCGTACATGTCACACATGAGTCATTTATCGTTGTGAAAAAGTATCAACGCAATCAGAAGCCGTTAGATCGGTTTGGCGTATGTACGTAAAATATTGTCCATTTTAAACTAAATACATACACTTGGAGTGATACCGGTCACACCGCGCCTCTGGTTGAGGCGGGGTTGACTCGTACACGTCACATTTGACCCATGGATCATTTTCCTTAAGTTTCAATAGAATCCCAATGCGTTTGGTCAGTTTGTCGTATGTCAGTTGTTGATTTCACTTAAAATTAAGTCCATTTTTAACAAAACAGTGACACTGTGAGTGGTGTCGGCCACACCGGGCCTCAGATTGATGCGGTGTTGAATCTTACACGTCACACATGAGTCATTGATTGTTGTGAAAAAGTATCAACGCAATCAGAAGCCGTTAGATCGGTTTGGCGTATGTACGTAAAATATTGTCCATTTTAAACTAAATACATACACTTGGAGTGATACCGGTCACACCGCGCCTCTGATTGAGGCGGGGTTGAATCTTACACGTCACATTTGACCCATGGATAGTTTTCCTTAAGTTTCAATAGAATCCCAATGTGTTTGGTCAGTTTTTCGTATGTCAGTTGTTGATTTCACTTAAAAATAAGTCCATTTTTAACAAAACAGTGACACTGTGAGTGGTGTCGGCCACACCGGGCCTCGGATTGATGCGGTGTTGAATCGTACACGTCACACATGAGTCATTGATCATTGTGAAAAAGTATCAATGCAATCAGAAGCCGTTAGATCAGTTTGGCGTATGTACGTAAAATATTGTCCATTTTAAACTAAATACATACACTTGGAGTGATACCGGTCACACCGCGTCTCGGATTGAGGCGGGGTTGAGTCGTACACGTCACATATAACCCATGAATCGTTGTCATAAAGTGTCAACACAATCCGAAGGCGTTTGGTCGGTTTCCTGTATGTCAGTTGTTGATTTCTCACTTAAAAATAAGTCCATTTTGAACAAAACAGAGGCACTTGGAGTTGTGTCAGCCACAACAGGCCTCAGATTGAGGCGGGGTTGACTCGTACACATCAAATTTGAAGGTGAGTATTCATACATGATAGTTGACCTTCTTAGAGATGGGTTTATGGAAGAGTATAAAAGACATGAAGCAATGAAGATCATTAGAGTGTTGGAGCAAATGTGGTTGCTACAAACAATGTGGAAATCGGCTTGTGCAAAGCGACCTAAGTTACAACTTGCAGGTATTGTACTCTATTTTTTTCTGGAAGGTTTCAGTTTAAATGCATTTTGGAATGATCATTGCTAGCCATTGTCTTTTAGGTTTTTTTGACAGCCGAGGGGAAAGGGTGGGGTCTGAAGAGATTGTAGGAAATTGTCGAAGGGTGATTTTGTGTGTGAATATGTTGGATAAATGTTTACTCCCGCAGTTCTGAAAAGAGTCACTATTTAAAAGAATGTCACAAGTTTAGATACATCTCAAGATGGTCAGTTAAAAGACATTTTGAGGGACACTACTAAAGACATGCTCAAATATGCACACATCCCCCACTTTTAGATCGTTGTCTACTACAATGATCTGCCAAACAAGATATGCATTAGAACACTCATGATACATAGAGCAATCCACTGGCCACCTTCGAGAATGATCTGAAGCACAAACCATGACAGCATTATGTTTTTAACTTCAGCACCTCAATTGAGAATGTGACACCTTTCAGGACTTGGCGCCATTGTATGTCGTTTCGTCCACTGGATGGGTCTATCCTTTTATTTAATTTTTTTAACTTTAGTCAAATATTCTAGAAAGATGTCGCGGCAGATCCTTCACCATTTTGTTTTGATGAACATCTCATTACATTGTTAAAAAAAAGAAGGGTGTCTTGCATGGGCAATACGTTCCTGTATTGAAGATGATGCACTCCCATTTATTCGAACCCACAAAACCACCCCGCAATAAATGGGAGTGCATCATCTTCAATACAGGAACGTATTGCCCATGCAAGACACCCTGCTTTTTTTTAACAATGTAATGAGATGTTCAGCAAAACAAAATGGTGAAGGATCTGCCGCGACATCTTTCTAGAATATTTGACTGAAGTTAAAAAAATTAAATAAAAGGATAGACCCATTCAGTGGACGAAACGACATACAATGGCGCCAAGTCCTGAAAGTTGTCACATTCTCAATTGAGGTGCTGAAGTTAAAAACATAATGCTGTCATGGTTTGTGCTTCAAATCATTCTCGAAGGTGGCCAGTGAATTGATCTATGTATCATGAGCGTTCTAATGCATATCTTGTTTGGAAGATCATTGTAGTAGACAACGATCTAAAAGTGGGGGATGTGTGCATATCTGAGCATGTCTTTAGTAGTGTCCCTCAAAATGTCTTTTAACTGACCATCTTGAGATGTATATAACTTGTGACTTTCTTTTAAATAGTGACTCTTTTTAGAACTGCGGGAGTTAACATTTCTCCAACATATTCACACACAAAATCACCCTTCGACATATCCTACAATGTCTTCAGACCCCACCCTTTCCCCTCAGCTGTCAAAAAAACCTAAAAGACAATGGCTAGAAATGATCATTCCAAAATGCATTTAAACTGAAACCTTCCAGAAAAAAATAGAGTACAATACCTGCAAGTTGTATCTTAGGTCGCTTTGCACAAGCCGATTTCCACATTGTTTGTAGCAACCACATTTGCTCCAACACTCTAATGATCTTCATTGCTTCATGTCTTTTATACTCTTCCAGAAACCCTTCTCTAAGAAGGTCAACTATCATGTATGCATACTCACCTTCAAATGTGACGTGTACGAGTCAACCCCGCCTCAATCTGAGGCCTGTTGTGGCTGACACAACTCCAAGTGCCTCTGTTTTGTTCAAAATGGACTTATTTTTAAGTGAGAAATCAACAACTGACATACGGGAAACCGACCAAACGCCTTCGGATTGTGTTGACACTTTAGGAAAACGATTCATGGGTTATATGTGACGTGTACGACTCAACCCCGCCTCAATCCGAGATGCGGTGTGACCGGTATCACTCCAAGTGTATGTATTTAGTTTAAAATGGACAATATTTTACGTACATATGCCAAACTGATCTAACGGCTTCTGATTGCATTGACACTTTTTCACAATGATCAATGACTCATGTGTGACGTGTATGATTCAACACCGCATCAATCCGAGGCCCGGTGTGGCCGACACCACTCACAGTGTCACTGTTTTGTTAAAAATGGACTTATTTTTAAATGAAATCAACAACTGACCATCTCGAGATGTATCTAAATTTGTGACTTTCTTTTTAATAGTGACTCTTTTCAGAACTGCGTGATATGAAGGTATTTTGGAGATTTTACTAGTTCATGCATGATATGAAGGTATTTTGGAGATTTTACTGGTTTTTTTGTCCAAAGGCCAAAGAAATGTGGTCCATCATTCTTGCATGTTACTCATACACGTCACCAAGGACCCGTGGATCCTTCTCCTAAAGGATGAAGGAAATCCGGATGCGTCTGGTCAGATTTCCGTAGGTTAGTTGTTGTTTTCAATTAAAGTGGTGTCCATTTTAAACAAGAGAGCGACCATTTTAGTGGTTCAACATTCTTGCATGTTGCTGGTGCATATCATCTGTTAAAATGGAAAAATGACTCATTGGAGAATGAATGTTTTATTTAATAACAATTACAATTTTGCTACGAACATTTACATACAACAATATTTCATCTTTTGATCCCCTTAACCCCTCTCAAAAATGACCACCAATTGAACATGTCCCCAAGTCAGATCATCATTGTATTTGTGTACAATCTGTCATCAGGTATGCGGCCCAATCGTTTCTGAACACATCTATATCGTCTTGTGAGTATGAGGCTTTTCGACAGTCATAGTAGTACTGCAAAATAAAAAAAATAAAGAATTAATAAATAACTTAAATGAACTAGTAATTGTTTTTGAAAATACCTCTTTAGGGATGCTAGTTTGCTGATGAAAAACGATCTCTTTCATAAATTTACAAACATAATAACCGCAATCATTATCGTTTGTTTGTTTTGGACACTGCAAAAAAATTGATCATTAGGAGAATAAATAACTTGTGTTGAGGTGTGTTTGGATAGTGAAATTTTATTATATATACCCTGATATTTGTCCAGACGTAGTACTTGCTCGGCTCCTTATGCTTAGCCCCTGTCCTCATACCATGATTTAGACGATATTGGTACACCGCCCTATCATAACAGAATCCTCAGTAAAAGATAATATATATTATATAAATTGATGTTTAGACCTAAAACGTAAGATGTAGTGTCTTACAGATTCACAAACTCCATCATGTATGGTCGCTTTGATGGATATCCTAGCTTTGAATCCAGAAAATAAATCTTCAGAGTATCCAAGTTCACCGCAATTAGCAACCAATGTTGCCTAAAAACACAAAAAGGAATAAGTAATAAAAAAAGTGAAAATATAATTGATATGCTTTAATCGTAGAGTATTACCCCTGCATGGTTGGTATTAGGAAAAGTCTGTCATCTGTAATCTTGCGTTCAAATGTTTTCAGCAAGTCCTTCACTATTGCATCCCTTTTTGATGACTCTATTTTTGTTTGGTGTGTTGATGTGATATGAGGACTAACCAGTCCAAATCTTGGCTCATGGGAAAATCCCTTCAACTGTTTTTCATAAATGCATCTGTCAACAATATAAAATGCATTTAGTCATAATTTGCACATTAGATCAGCTTTTAGAAAATCAATTCATGGAAACATACCTCATATATACATTTACAACAGTGACGCCTAACCAACCGTTTTCAAGGATTTCATTTACATTTTCAGCAGCAACGAAATCTTGACTTTCCTCTCCGTATATATTATCTTCGAAAATCACTATATGACTATTACCATCTTTTAGCTTCGTATCCACATGAGTCTTCAATGCTAGTAAATGTGGAAAGAGAACAGGTGGTGTTATTGTGCTTTCAGTAGCTCCTTGGGATCGATTGGTCGATCCTTTAGATGGTTTTGAGCCGATGTTAGTCACCCCCTTTCCTTTCTCCGTCTATAACAACAATCATTGATTCAAACACTCTTTTCATTAATTGTTAAGGGTTTAGCTTGAAAATAAAAGGAAATAAATACCTCTTTGTCTGCATGTACTCTTACAAGTTGTGCCGGCCATGCAATGAATGTCCCAACAGCCTTTTCAACCGTATGGATATCATCGTCATCAAGTGGAATAGGTAGCATTTCATTTGGCTCATGAGCTACAGTAATCGTCACTTTCAGATGATATTTTGAAAGTGGTCTATTATGCAGTGTGGCATCTGGGATATTGAACACTGTAGCCCTCGCTACAAGGTGATAGGTGGGTGTGGACAGATATAAATCACAATCATTATCACCCTGCAGAAGATCAGTACAGATAAATTATCAGTGTTTGTCTGATTCATATTTCATGGGAACCGTTATTAGAATATTGATTACCACAGCTAAGATATTTTTTTAAGTGAATGGCTCGCCTCAAAGCTGGTGGGGGGTGGGGCAGGATGTTCATGCGGTTGTTGTTCCTGAGTTGTGTCCTCCCTTTGCTTCCCACCCATAAAAGTTGCTAGCAACTCTCCCTGCCATTGCAATTGTTCTTCAAGGGTTGCTATTTTTTTGCTCATTTGTTCCAATTTTTTCTCTGTATCATCTATTTTTTTCTTCTTCTCAAAATATACTCGGGGTGTCACCCCAAACCCTGCACCTCTGACACGACCGTATTTTTCTGGGTGCTTCAAAGCCGTCGATAATAGGTCTGTATCAGCTACAGGAGTAGCTGATTCTTATGACTGTCAGATACAGGAAAAAAACTAATTATTTTTATGTAATAGCAATTTTAAACAAATCTTTTTATCATCGTGTCATACTTACACATATTTCCCACACTTTTTGTGTGTTCTCATCTATTAACTTCCCTTCTTTGTTCACACGTGCCTCCTTCCATAGCACATGACGTGGGATAGAAGTGCATTTGGTTTTAGATTCATCAATCTACATATAAACATAGAAAGATAATTATGATGTTGTTTATTGGAACCTAACAATATTACTGTAAATTTACAATACGTACCATTTTCTTTTCTAATGAAGCGTACCCCATCCTTGCTTTATGATAGGGGTATGTTGGATTTGATGCACGTTCCTTATTTTCAGTGCAGAGTTTCTGTTTCATAAATGAAATATTGACAATCAAAGTGATTAATACAGGTATCCTCAAACAACGTATTATCACTCACAATGTACCTGAAACTTCTCATCCCCACGACGGCCAATAAATGCATCCCATGCTTCTTGGGATATCAGGTGCGCATAGACAATGGGTGGGTGCGGGTTTATTTTACCTTTAGAATCTTTCAGGTGACATCTTGTTAAAATAGTACGAAAACCTCGATGAATCTTTCCTGTAAGCCTTAGTACATAATCCTTGTGTGAGTCGTCTACTATAAATGTACTCTGCAAGAGATTGAGAAGAGTAAGACACTGTTTCATCATTTTATTTGCTAGTTAATTAAAGAAATAAATTTATAATGTTACCGTAATTTCTTCCCAGATCACAGCCTTCAACCCGGACACAACATGGTGCCATGAATCTATGTCAATCGGCACGCGTTGCCGAGTGACAACTCCAATGTAACTGCTAAACATAGCCTTGTTGGGATTCACATGTTGGCCTCGTGCACTCCATCCGACTTCAAATTTGATGCCTTTGCTTTTCGCCTTAAGAAGTTTGGCTAACACTGTCAAACTACGACGCACCTGTGATTTCTGCGACGTCGGTCCTTCATTCCCGACCATTTCATCGATATCAACATCATCTATATGTTCATCTACTATGATATCAACGGCATGTGCTGATGGTTGTTGGACCTCAACACTAAGAGAAGGAGCCGCAACAGCAAGAGTAGCAGCAGGAGCAGTAGGAGCACCAGGAGCCGCAGCAGTAAGAGCAGCAGCAGGAGCAGTAGGAGCACCAGGAGCCACAGCAGGAGGAGGAGTAGGAGCCATAGCAGTAGGAGCAGCAGGAGCCGCATCAGGAGCAACAGTAGCAGCAGCATGAGCTGCAGGAGCAGCAGGAGCAGCAGCAGCCGCAGCAGCAGCTGCTTGAGAGACTTGTTCAGTCTCAAGGTTAGGAGCACCAGAATGTGTAGAAGTCATTATCTACAAAAGTGGTTGAACAGTTCATTCAAATTACATAAATTCTGTAATGATAAGATAATAACATGAGATAACAAGATCTATATTACAAACAAAATATAACCTGTTTACTGAACTCTCTTCCTTTTTTTCAAAGGTTGAAGAGATTTGACACCTCTATCGACAATCCAAATCCCTTCATTGTGGTCTCCTCTAACATACAAAACATCATCTGCATTGGGACCGCTCCGAATTGATTGTGACGTACCACTAAAAGGATCGTCCTCAACTGAATTTTCATCGGAACCCTCAATAGTTTTGGACGATAACAGAACAATGGACCACTTTCGGTTTGCGGGATCTGGAACATAAAAAACTTGTACCGCTTGTGATGCCATTATAAACTGTTCGTCTTTGTATCCTTCTTTACTAAAATCAACTTTAAAAAATCCCCATTCATCTATTTTAACACCACTATTGTTATCAATCCATTTGCATTGAAAAATTGGCAATTGAAATGTCGTATAATCCAACTCCCATATTAGTTTGATAATGCCAAAGTATGACATATTTGCATAAATTGGATTTCTATCCTTACTACCAGAAACATGCATCGCTTCAGCCACTAGTGTAACTCCACTATTTTTCATGGTACTCTCTTCATCATGTTCATCCGTATAGAATGTATAACCATTAATTACATACCCACTGTAAGATAATACATACACACTTGGTCCAGCGGCTAGCCATCGAAGTCGTTCTGAAATTGAATTCGGATTTTCATCCAACTGCTTAAAAATATGGTCCTGAAACCATCCTATAAACTGGTGATTATGTGTATCTGCTAACCATTTTTCAGCCCTCGATGGATTCAACTGCCTAAGAATTTCTTTGTGAGTTTCAATATATGGAGCAACCTCCCAACTGTTATGCAAAACATAAAGATGAGCCTGATCCCGATCTGTAATACTGATTGTTACAACTTCTCTTCTAGAAATTCCCCCACCCTCAATGCGTCCAGTGTGACGAGATTTCGGGAGACCAATGCTTTCCACATCAGATAGGTATTCAATACAAAATTCAATGGCTTCCTCAACAATATATCGCTCCACTATACAACCCTCTGGCCGACTTCGATTTTTGACATATCCTTTCAAAATCTTCATATACCGTTCAACAGGATACATCCATCTATAGTGCACAGGACCACAAAGTTGAATCTCTCTCACCAAGTGAATCATCAAATGAACCATCATATCAAATAATGTAGGTGGGAAGAACATTTCTAATTCACATAATATGATGACAATTTCTTTTTCCATAGCTGGCAATTTCCCCGGGTCTAAAACTTTGCTACATATAGCTTTGAAAAAGAAACAAAGTTTGGTTAACGTATGACGAACATTCTTGGGTAAAATGCAACGTAAAGCTATAGGAATTAGATCTTGCATCAAAACATGGCAATCATGTGATTTCAATCCTTTTAACTTCAAATCATTCATTGAAACAATGTTCTTGATATTTGATGAGTACCCCTCTGGAACCTTTACATCATTAAAGAAGTTGCAAAACTGATATCTCTCTGCCCTAGAAAGAGTATAAGCAACAGGAGGATGAAACATTCGATTTTCACCTTTCACGGGAGCCAACTCTTCTCATATTCCCATGTCAACCATGTCCAACCTTGCCTTAATTCCATCTTTTGTTTTGCCAGGGGCATTTAGCAACGTTCCAATAACACTATCACATACATTTTTTTCCACATGCATCACATCAAGAAAATGTCTGACGTACAAACAATTCCAGTATGGTAATTCAAAAAAAAACTGATCTCTTTTTCCAACCGATTTTCGTAAGGTTTTTCGAAAATGGTTTACCAAAAACAGTGTTCATATCTTTTACTTTCTCAAACAGATGATCACCTGTTAGTGGAGAAGGTGTTGTGCGTTTTTCTGAACTTCCATTGAATGATGTCGTCCAAGATCGGTACTTATGCCGACGAGGTAGAAATCTACGATGTCCTAGAAACACAGATTTCGATGAATGTTTCAACCTAATTGATTCTGTATCTTCTTCGCACACGGGACACCCTTGAGTTCCTTTAATGCTATAGCCTGACAAATTTCCATAAGCAGAGAAATAATTTATTGTCCAATACAACATCGCTCTCAACGTGAAGTATTCACTTTTATAAGCATCATACAACATTACACCTGAGTCCCACAATAACTTCAAATCCTCGATCAAAGGAGTCAGATAAACATCAATATTGTTACCTGGTTGTTTTGGTCCTGATATAAGCATAGATAACATGATGAATTTTCGCTTCATGCATAACCAGGGTGGCAAGTTATAATTTAGCAACATAACAGGCCATGTACTATGAGTGCTGGTTTGAAAACCAAAAGAATTCACTCCATCTGTAGATAACGCAAGACGAAGGTTTCTCGGCTCTTTTCCAAATTCAGGATACTCATGATCAATTTTCTTCCATTGAGGAGAGTCGGCCGGATGGCGTAATAACCCATCTTTATTTCTTTTATCTGCATGCCACGACAATTGTCTTGCAGTTTCTTCACTTCCATATAAACGCCTAAACCTTGGAATGATTGGAAAGTACCATACAACTTTCGTAGGATTGGATTTATCTTTCTTGTATCGAGAAGTACCACACTTTGGGCATTCTGTAAGTGATTTGTTCTCCATTCGAAAAAATATACAGTCTTTCGGGCAGGCATGTATTCTTTCAGAAATCATTCCCATCGAGCGTAGCATTCGTCTAGCTTCATATGTCCGGCTTGGGAGCTCATTATCTTCCGGGAGCATGTCATTCAAGAGAGCAAGTAGTTCTGTAAAACTGAAATCACTCCATCCATTGCCTTCTTTCAATTTATACAACTTCAGTACAGCTGACAATGTTGTATACTTAGTGCAAGCAGCATACAATGGCGTCTTTGCACAACTCTTTAACTTCTCAAACAATTTTGGGCAATCACGGGGTTCATCTTGAATTGTCTTTGTCATTTCCTCAATACGATCTTCATCATCATTGACATCTGTAATCACATCCTCCATACGGTCTTCTTCATTATCTATATTTGTATTCATATCTGACGATCCATAAAATGCAGTTTTATCCCAGCCAGTAGCTACATTCGCTTTTTCTCCGTGTTTATTCCAACATTTATAACTCCGATCTATTCCGTGACATATCAAATGTTCTTCCAACTCCTCTGGAGTAAGTAGTCTAGAATAACAACAACGTAAACACAGACAAAGGATTTGAGAAGGATCATTTGTGTGATCCTTTGCAAACTTGATGAACTCTTTCACTCCGTTCTCGTACTCTATTGTTAAATGATTAGAATCCATCCAATCTTTATTCATCTTCATCCTATTTGAATCTCAAATATTAGTATTTATGGTTCAAGTACACAAAAGAAGACTTCCAAATACAGTAGAAGGGAACCACTTCCTTGGAAGGAGATCAAGTAGTCTAACCTACAATCAAGATTCATAAAAAAGAATATTAGATTCACTGAAAAGATGATTATCTATCACTCTATAAGGAGGATATAACAGGAGATAGAGGATTTCCAATCGATGAGAGATACCTTTATCAGAGCACCGAATAGGGGAACCTAAAGGAGACTTGTAATAGGGGATCCACCCATTATTTTATATCTTATCTCTTGGTAAATGGTTTCTGTTTTGTGTTAGAGTACTTTTGTGGGATCATGTTGGTCAACACACCATTGGGGGTGTGATTAGAAGGCATCTGTCTTCGTAAGGGGTGTTCCCTCATGGTTTGTGAGTATTGTTTCATTTTGGATTTATACATGCTTGATATGATATGTATTGAATAGATAGTGATGATGTAATTTTTGGTATTTAATCAATATCACATTGATTTTTACCGTAGATGAGTGACCGTCATGCCTCATAAGGGTAGAGCCCATGTCTTTTATGGAGAATGGGATATCTTGGTAGACCATGTAGGACCAGTTCTTCCACAACTAGGTGAGAACATAGACCAGTTTACGAATATTTTTCTTGATGATAATGGATTGAAACAAGAAATATTTCCCCCAGTAGTAGACTGGTTCTAGGATGTGTTTCATGAGAATTGATCAGGGTTACCACCTAAAAGAGACTTTGAGTTCATGATTGAGCTGATGCGTGGAGTTGAGCCATTTTATATAACACCTTTCAGAATGAAACAAGAATAGATTCAGGAACATAAAACTCAATGAGAGGAGTTATATTATGAAGGGTGCATCTGCTCGAGTATGTCACCTTGGGGATCTCATGTTTTATTTTCCAAGAAGGATGACAGAACATTACATATGTGTTTCTATTAATAGAATATGAATCAGATGAAAATTAAGAACAGATATCCACTTCTTTGTATTTTTGATCTATTTGACCAACTGAGGGGTTCCATATTGTTCTCTAAGATTGATCTAAGGTTTTTTTATCATCATTTGAGGTTGAGAAATTCTGATATACTATAAACTAATTTTGAAATCATGTATAGTTTTTATGGATTCTTCATAATAAAATTTGTGTTGACGAATTCCCCATGGCATTTATTCTCTTGATGAGTTGAATATTTCACTTGTACCTAGACCAGATTGTAGTTGTTTTATGGATGACATATTGGTGTAATACCAAAATAATGATGATCATTCCCAACATTGGGACATCATCATGAGTACACTTAGAGAGAATCAGCTATACACAATCTATCTATATGAAAACATATACATCTTCTTCATAGATTGTTACCTTAAGGCGGCGGCCGAGGGCGTTGCGGGTTGCGGAAGGTGGCCGCGGAGGGCGACCGAGGGCGGCCGAGTGAGGCGGAGGGCGACGGAGGCGGCGGAGAGCGGCCGAGGGCGGCGGAGGGCGGCCGAGGGCGGCAGAGAACAGCGGCCGAGGGCGTTGCGGGCAGCCGAGGGCGGCAGGCGGTGGAGGTCGGCCGAGGGTGTTGCGAGCGGCGGAGGACGGCGAGTGTACCGAGGGCGGCAAGCTCCGGCGAAGCGAACACATCAGCGGTATTCGGGAAAAGAGTAGCAGGGTTACGGTTCCGTGAGGGCTTTAGCTGCGATAAAACGAGGGCACTGTGCGACCGACTTTATAAAAAAGTCGACTAAGGTTTTATCAGCGCTAAAAAAGCACTAATAAAGGCTACCTTTATCAGCACTAAAATTATAGCGCTGATAAAATCTAGATTTATCAGCGCTTTTCTAGCGCTGATAATATTATGATTTATCAGCGCTAGAAAAGCGCTGATAAAGATTCCCCGTATCAGCGCTACAATTATAGCGCCGATACAGGGTCTCTTTATCAGCGCTTTTTTAGCGCTGATAAAGATAATTTTTATCAGCGCTTTTTGAGCGCTGATAAAGGATACCCTATATCAGCGCTGAAATTTGAGCGCTGATAGAGGTGTTCTGTATCAGCGCTTTTTTAGCGCTTATATAGGCGAACCTTTATCAGTGCTTTTTGAGCACTGATAAAGACCAACTGTATCAGCGCTAAAATTTTAGCGCTGATACATATCATATTTATCAGCGCTTTTCTAGCGCTGATAAATATTACTATTATCAGCGCTATGAAAGTGCTGATAAACATTAGCTTTTTCAGCGCTGTAATTTTAGCGCTGATATAGGGTATCCTTTATCAGCGGTTTTGCTTAGCGCTGTTATAAGGGCGCGCTTCCCTTGCCCGTTTTTGTAGTAGTGAAATGAGCAGATTTAGTCAAGCAATCAACAATAACCCAGATTGAATTATTACCTCGAGGTGTCTTCAGCAATCCCACAACGAAGTCCATGGATATATTCTTCCATTTCCACTCTGGCATTGGTAAAGGCTGAAGCATCCCTTTCGGTAACTGCCACTCTGCTTTAACCTGTTGATAGGTCAAACACTTCACAGTAAAATCAACAATATCTATTTTCATTCTGTCCCACCAGTAATACTCCTGAAGATATCTATACATCTTAGTACTTCCTGGATGAACTGAAAAAGGAGAACTATGAGCCTCACATAACAACTCATTCTTCAAATGTGAATCACAAGGCACGCACAATATCTTCCCAAACCTCAAAACACAATCATTATCAATGTGGAATTCAGGAAACTTACCCTTCTGAACCAGCTCTACCTTTTTCTGCAACTCGTTGTCTTGCTTCTGTGCTTGCTTAATTCTGCCTAATAGAGAAGATTTAACTGATACCTGAAACAAAACAGAAGGACATCCTACACCAACAACTTCTATGCCAAAGTTTATTAATTCCTTATCCAAAGGATCACGTTCTAAACGCAACATTGTTAATGAAGCATTACTTTTTTGGCTCAAAGTATTAGCCACTTTATTTGATTTTACCAGATGGTAATGAAATGTACAATCATAATCCTTGATTAATTCTAGCCATATCCTCTGTCTCATGTTCAATTCATTCTGAGTGAATATATACTTTAAACTTTTGTGATCAGTATATATTTCACACTTTACTCCATTCAAATGATGCCTCCAAGTTTTTAAAGAGAAAACAGCAACAGCTAATTCCAAATCATTTTTAGGGTAATTTACCTCATGAGTTTTCAACTAGCATGAATCATATGCAATTACCTGATCATTCTGCATAAGGACACAACCAAGTCCCTTCAACGAAGCATCACTGTATATAACAAACTCACCATTCTTGGAAGGAAGTGCCAAAACTGGAGCATTCACCAATCTTTTTTTCAACTCCTGAAAACAATCATCACATTCTTTTGTCCAGATAAACTTAACACCCTTTCGAGTTAGCTTAGTCATTGGACTAGATAACCATGAAAAATTTCTAACAAACCTTTAGTAATAGCCTGCCAAACCAAGGAAGCTACGAATCTCTATTAAATTTGTGGGTCTTGGCCATTCTTCTAAAACTTTTTTTTTAGTAGGATCAAAAGTTATGCCATTTTTTGAAACAATGTGACCAAGGAAACAAATTTGTTGCAACCAAAACTTTCACTTTCTTAATTTTCCATACAATTTCTTTTCTTTTAAGGTTTTCAAAATAAACCTTAAATGTATTTCATGCTCCTATTTAATTTTAGAAAAAACCAAAATATCATCAATATCATCACTATCCCTTATATTTTTCATCAACAACCACCACTGATTTGCTTCACCTTCAAAACGGTAAACAACAAGACTAACCTTTTGATGTTCTGAACACCCCATGACATCAAAAATCTTCTCCAGTGCTTTAATCCACCCTTAAGATAGCATAAGGTCAGATGATCCTATGAATGATGGGGGATGTTGCCTCATGAAATGTTCCCCCACTGACATGTTCCTCTGCGATTGATCTGGCTTATCTCATGCATGGATACCACCACCATTTATCGCTTGAGTCCACTCCTCCATTACTGCAACAAACTATTCAGTTCCAATTCCGACCATCTGAGGATGCTGATTCGGAAGGTTATTTCCTTCTGTATGCCTTCCTAGCACTTCTTCCTTGTTTCCTCTATCGAAAACCATTCTGAACTAACATGTCTTAGATGAAGCAACATGGTAATCTTCAAATGCTATATCATTTCAAAAAAAAATATTTTTGGATAATCATTTAATAGAATTCTAACTCCTAAAGTTATCTAAACAGACCTTTGATACCAACTATAAGGCCCCAGCCTTAAACATTACTTAATCTTGAGTTACTTCAAGAATACACGTTGAGGATCTTTTCAGGTTTAGAGTTTTAGAGAATTAGATCATAAATCATGCATTACATATCAAATTTAAACAAAGTGGTTACAATAAAAAATAGTTTTCATTTTTCCCATCAACGGAAACATATTTAAAATAAAACATGGATTCTTTCTTGACACTTTCTTGACACTATCATCATATCACGTACCTTTCCCTTGAACTGTGAAAAACATTTCAAAAATTTGGGATGATCATAAAAAGCACAGTTAGAGATATGAAAATATTGAAAGGAAACATGAGTACATGTATACATAAGAATCAATGAAATCATACTTTAATCATAAAACATAAGAAATTTAACATACCTCATCAAATCATGAATAAATCATAGAAATCATAAGGCATAAAGGTTACTTGAGGCATCCATAACATTATTATGCAGGGAGTAACCCTCTTGGTTAAGTTTGGAATACCCATCACAGTATATTCCCTAAATCTCTTCGGAGAAACCTTAACGATTAACCCCTTCGCGTTACCCAATGCATTGGAGAGCTATATCGGGCTCACCGTCCCTTAGTTTATCATGGAACCACCTGTCTTCATAACAATGCCTAAGAACCATAACATAATCATATCACATAAAACATGCATGAAGGAAACACAACATTTCCACATTTCAATCACAAGATCTCAATACAACACATTGATATAATATAAACATTATGAAAACCATTTTCAATACCAAAATAAAAGAAAAGTAAAACATGGTATTTATTTTTCATTTAAAAAAATGTATGGCTTGTAGAGGAAGTCGAAACTCAAATAATGGTCACGACGACGGAGAAGTCATTGTCACCTCATATGTACGACAAAAACATTCCCTTTTGTCTTTTAGTAAAATGCTTCGTATAAAAAAAGATTCCTTTTGGATAAAAGTAAAAGTCAAAGGGGTGTATACCCCGTATAAAAGAAGGTTGTGTATAAAACAAAAATATGCCTCAATGAAAGGAGATTGAAATGAAGTCCCATACCTCGGGTCTGACTAAACTCGATCATTCTTTAATGTCCTGAATAATAAATTTGAGTTAATTTCTACTTGCTTAAGAACCTTTATAAAGTTCATTATTCCTTTTATATCACATATTACCATGTCATGAACACTATGTAATTATTTAAGTTAATAACGGTCGTTTTAACGATCATTGGTACTTGAGTCAAAAATATGCTCTTTATAATTACAAGTTGTTCATGTATCCATTATATCCAGAGTTATACTCATGATGTATATATCATATATATCATATATATCATATATATCCAGTATATACATCATTTACAATATTACATAACATTTAGAGGTTAGAAATGAAATGCACCATTCATGGAGACGATAAGCCGTACGTACACATGAACACTACTTCCATTTATATTTCATATTTAATGGAATTAAAACATAATGATACATAATAGTATTATAATTCCAGTATTTTATCATATATAATATAATTCAATCTATCCTTTATATGTACCATATATGTTATTAATGAATCAAATCACTTTGATAGGGCGGTAGTCCGCACTTCCTAAAATGAAGATATCGCGTTTACCCATAATGGAAACCATAAAGGTATGACATAAATGAAAAATATAGAAAAACCCCATACTTGAGGATGAACCACCAAAAACCCAAGAAGATAGTGGAAAATGATGAGAAGATTATAAAATCAAATGAAAAAAGAAAACAAAGAAATAAAACCATGAATACAAAATAAGAGATAATGAGACCACCAAAAAGTACGAGGAAGAGATCCAAACATCAAACATGTATTCTATTGTAACCATAATGGATTTTAGGGGGAAAACCTTGATAAAAAAAATAGGTTGAGAGAGAAAACCACTTAAGAGAATGTGGAGCCACCATAGTTGAGCCTCCTCGCCTCCTTGGTGATGAATTAATTTTTTTATTTGACTTGTGAATTTATATTTTTGATTTATGAAATATGTGTTATAAATATACTAGAGATTGAATTTAATATAATGAGAAAAATATTTGACGAATTAATAATAATTAAGAAAGTGTTTTTATTTTTTTAGTAATATAAATAAATTCTAAAATTAGTAGAATGTTAAATAACATAGGAATTAAGTGATATCAAGTAAGAAAACATGTTATTATTAATAATATAGGTAATAATATTGATTTTTTTCTTTCTTTAAATTGAATTTTATAATTAAATGGTGTTGTAAAATGTTGTTTGAGATAATTTTAATTTAAATTGATATTTCATGAATTTATATGATTAACTGAGAATTAAATAAATGAAAATTACACGTTATAACTCATTAACATATGATGGAAAAGTTTTAAAAAAAAATATTTTTTATATGAAACTTAGGGGTTAGTGTTGAATAAATTAATTCTTGGGTTATAATTAAAAAAGAGAGATTTATTAATTATATAGTAATTTTATAAATCAGAAATTTACTAATGAAGTTTGAGTATAAAATTTTATATGAGTGTACAAGAATTAATTAATTACAAGTCAAATTAAAAGCGGAATGATTAGTTTTTGGGTTAATAAAATGAGAATAAATCATAGATGTATATACTAAAAATGTGTTATAAGGATTAAGTATAAAATGAGTTAATGTTAATCGTTTTGTGATTAATTTCCAATGAGGATTTAGATGATTATGAATTGATGTGATTATTGTTTGTGTTTTAATTTATATGTGAAATTTAATATAGAGTCATATGATATTGTTAAATATTAATTGTTTTTTTGTACAAGTTATGAATTTGACTACTAGGTTGGGTATCCATGAGTTAGGATGGGATATAATCAGATCCATGAGATTGTCTAGGCCTTGTGTTATTCCATGATATAAAATAAGATCCACTTTTTTAGTAGGGATATTTCTTATGATATGTGTTTGGATGGGATATTTTATGTTCTTTGTATTTTTCACATATATTTTATAATACATGTGTTTGGAAGTGATATTATATAAGACATATGTTTATCTTTTTCATACTTTTATAGGAATTCATAGCATTCATCAACATTTACCTAAGTAGGTATATGAGGTATTTTGGTGTATTAGTTTTCTCTCAACCATTTTGATATGTGGTGTTTATTGTTTTATAAATTCATTTAAGAACTAATTTAACCCTACATGACCCTACATAGGATAGTGTTTATGCCTTGTGTGCCACCCCAAGCCAACCTCTAATAGGTCAACTGTTTATTACTGGCCCCAAGAAGGCATAACCCACGTGGGAGGTCTTATACTAATGAAAACATACCCCATTTATACATCACCATGAATGTAATATAACAACAAATGCTAACATGATATAAGATGTAATAAATAATAATAAAATATTTTATACAAATAACATTGACCATATCAGTTTAAAACTAATGAATATTCAAAATAGGAAACCAAGGATATGAAGGAATTGAGGATACAACAACTATCATAAAAGGGGAAGACACATCCCAATCACTAGAAATCCCCGTATGAACACCACTAGAAACTAGAACTACTGAGAATCACCAAGGAACAAGATTTTCAATACTATTTACTCTAAGATTTCCCCAGAACTGAACATCATCTCCACAGACAAAACATATGTGCTAAAAAAAAGATGTGCATGAGTGTGTATTAAAATACCTAGTAGGATGTCCCAAAAAAATAATTGGAAAAATAATAATTTATCCTATAACCAATTTTATATCTGAAAAACCACCTAAATCAATCTAGACAGGTGAAAAGATAAGCCAAAAAATAAGGGTGATGGTGTTACAAAATCACTCCTTAATTACACCACAACTGACTCACACAAAATGAGTAAGAAAAATGGCTGATTCACCCATCCAATCACAATGGAACTTAAAAAACGTGATTACATACCATAATGTAAAACTAAACCTCCTTTCCCAATTTAACCATGCAAGAGATGGGTGTAATTTGATTTTCTCAATATGGCCATGAACGTGATCCTTAAAATAACCCCAAGGAAACCAATATTGTAAGACTCATGTAGATTGGTTTCTTTGATTTACAAGATATTCCATTATCACTTGGATCACTAATTACCTAGTAATAAGGGAAACCAAATAGACACACCAGTGCCTTTTTTTTCTTAAAACAATGTATTATTTCAAGAGAATACATTGGAACCTTTCCCCAAGAATATTACCTCAAGCGTTTATTCATTGACAAGGAATTACACTTCAGCAAATGAAATATATACTGGTTCAGAGGGTCGACCCAACGGATGGGGTACCTGTTCCCCATCCAATGGGTGAGTTACCTACACAATTATATTAAAGAGAAAATTAACCACATCAATTACATAATTACTCAAGGAGTATCTATGAAACCACACATAACTTGAAAAGCCTAGACCTAGATCTCTAGGGGACTAATAACACTATCATTTTAAGGGTTACCAAGTCGTTATTGATGACTATGAGAATAGACCTTCAAATATGAATTCTATGTATTTTGGTTTCATCATATATTCCTCTCTATAAGAAATTGTAATGGTCTATATACTTTATGCATATCATTGATGCATTTCATGACTCACAAACAAAAATTTACTAACCAAAACCATCATTCCGTATGTTTCATGGAAGTAGGGTATGATGGGTACATCAGTAATGAAATGTTATTAATAAATAATTTTAGGATGGATTTGTTTCGTCCATATTTACGGAATTTTATATCTCCAACCTTTTATTAAAATATAACTACTACATTAAATTCTATGACCATGGTGTAATGACATTTATTTTTGATAGAGAAAGAATGATGTATCAAGAATATAGGTTGATGATATAGGTGTGTAACTGACTTGATGAGAAATTGAGATAAAAGGATTATATTACACAGTGAGTGTTTGTATGTGGTTGTTGATGTTTGAACATTAAGTTCTTTATCTTGGGGTCATTGAACCATTTCTCGGTAATAATCATATATTTTTGGAAATCCTAGATCATACTAATGAGAAATAATCCTAGTGAGTCATAAACTAAGGGTTTTTGTTTATTTTGATTAAATTCTATTTGAATTCAATTATTGGAATACATATTATTATCAAGAAAAATGAATAATTTAATTGAAATTTTATTGATCACAAATATTCGCAAGTTAATAAATAAATATTTATTATTTAATAAATAATTTATTTAGTAACATGAAAATATAATACATATTTATTCACTGGTTTATTGATAAAATATTTATTTTATGGTCTATGAATAAAATATTTATTTATGTGAAAGAAAATATTTATCTGGGTATTCAATAAATTCTATGGAATCCAAGATGACCAAGATTGCATCTGGAAATGAATATTAATTTACAATATAGTAAAATAAAATTTATCATTGGGCGAGTTAGTACACACTATTAAATAATTATAATAATAATATTATATGGAAAGGGGTTTGTTGAGGATTATACTATTATTTAAGGGCCGGTAAATAATTAAATAATATTTTATTCTAAACCTTTGATCTATAAATATATTATTTTGACTATTATGTAGGGTTAATCATGAATTGAGAATCATTATGAATAATGGATTTCTCTCTCAAATTCTTCCTCTAATCTTTTTAAGAATGAGAATAAATCTTTCAAGTAGTAAGGATAATGAAGTGATAAAGACGAATAATACAAGGTGATTGATTCAATATGCCAACACACAAAAATCAATCGACATCACTTAGAGATCAAAGGAGCACACATGGATCACTACTAGAGGGATTTTAGACTTGGATCCTTAAAACACAATGAAGTTAATCATGAAATGTTTTTTATAAGATAAACATCTATATCAAAGAAAGTTACTAATATGAGGTAATCGTTTTCTTTCGATAAATAATAAACTAATTTTAAATTTATCATGAAAAGATCCTCTATTAGGGTTTTGGGAAACACTATTTTATAAGAGATTTTATTATATCACCCACCAAAGGTTCTTATACTTCATCTAAAACCATCAAAACTGAATCAATGAGTAGAGAATCCATGCCACAAGACTTGATGTAGTACCATAACTCCATAAAATAATCATGGTAGCTGTACCTTATTGACGATGCTCTGACCAAGGGAGTATCTAACCTTGTAAAATATATGGTGGACCCACACCTTATTGATGATAAATTTTCCAAGGTGTAATATAACCCTTTATTATATCAAGAATCAATCGACACTTATATCTTTATTCTAGTGATAGGGATATGATGATAAAATTATTCCAGTGATAGAGAGAAAGTATATCAAGAAAACCTTGATATGAAAAACTTACAACATCATGAGTGCCTCTAACATTAATACTATTCAAAAAAGATTTATGTCACAATCCCAGTGAAAAAAATTTCATGATTAAGTCTATATCGTCATCATATAGTGGAACTACACCTCATAGGATTCCACACCATTGATTTTTTTTGGTATATGATGCATCAACCACTTAACTATACCAAGTGAACAATGCACAAGATACCCAAGTTAGACAGTAGACTATCCGATTCCTTGTATAGAAAAATGTAAACCATCACATCCTATAGTTTGTGTCCCTGATCTAATTTTTATACCCAAGAATTCAACAATTTTCTCATAATTCCACAACTAATACCTTAAACAACTCATATCTCTAAAATTAGATCCCAAGTCCAATAACCTACCATGATACCACTTTGTGTCCTCTTGCCCCTCTAGAACCCTATCTTGTATAATGGTTATGCCGAGTGTGATACCCCAAGCATTCCATTAATGGTCCAGAGGTTAGATACAAGCACCAAGAAGGAACAACCTACATAAGAGGATTTAAAAAATGAAAACCTAAACCATTTATACATATCCTACAATGAAATATAATGATAATAAAAAACATGATATAAGAAGCAATACGTAATCTCCCAACTTACGTTCCACACACTGGTTCCCTAATCCAGTTCGCTACATGACCTCAAGAATGCCTCCCCACACACTATAGGATTCCAACTAGCAGTGAGGGTGTAATATCGATCCTGGGGATACAATACCCTATTTATCAAAGTATCACAACAGAGGAAATAATAAACAATAACAAAATAGTAATAATCAATAAAAATAAGCACGAGTATAACATGATGACCAAAAAAGGAAATAAAACATCCAAAACTAAACAATAGATACGTCATGTTAATACATGTCAATTGTCAACATGAAAAAATAAAAATAAATAAAGACTCAGAAAACTCACAAGAGGGTCCTAAATCACATTTGGTTCCCTCATCCATGATCTATCCCATATCATCCATCTAAAACATATACATTTCAGTTAAATTATCCTACAACCATGAAATCTATTCAGGTAATAATCATACATTCTGAGTAGGGTGTGAGTATAACTCAGCATTCCACCACCAACGGTATCTAAAACAATATCAAGTCAAAACAGTGTATATATTCATATAAAGAAAATATGCTAGAAATATAGTAAATAGTTTACATTTATTCAATTACTCTTTATTTAACCACATAAAACCACCAAGTTTCCGAGGACACCCATACCTTAATTCACATATGAATTCCATTGTTACCATTCATAATCCCTTTTTTACATATTAATTCCCTTATTACCATTCATTAGTTCAATTCATATATGAATTTCATTGTTACCATTCATCATTTATTTTCAATTGTTAATTCTATTCTTACCATTCACCATTTTAATTCACTTGTGAATTCAATTGTTACCATTCACCATTTCAATTCACTTATGAATTCAATTTTTACCATTCACCATTTAAATTAACTTGTGAATGACATTATTACTATTCAAAATTTTAATTCACTTGTAAATTCCATTTTTATCATTCAAAATTTCAATTCACTTATGAATTCCATTGTTTGGAGTCATAATTTATTTTCACTTATCATAAAATCATAATATCACAATTTCATTTTTTTACAATATCATATTAATTAATTCATAAATTAATTAATCAAATTCAAAAAATTTCTATTCACATCACTCCATTAATTAATTCATCAATTAATTAATCACATCAATTCTATTAATTAATTAAAGAATTAATTAATAAAATAAAACAATCTCAATATCCTATAAATAATTCAACAAATAAATATTCCAACTCACAATCCAATACCCCAATAATTAACTCAATAATTAATTATTCCAAATCCCAATTCAATATTCCAATAATTAACTCAAAAATTAATTATTCCTCAAATCCCAGAATTCCAATATTCCAGTAATTAATTAAATAAATAGTTATCCCTAATTCCACAATCTATTAATTAATTAATTTACCAAATTAATTAATGCAATTAGGAAATTAAATTTTTTAAAAAGACTTTATAAATTCTAAAATTACATACATGTAATCAAAATCATGACTATGTGATTTTCATAATAGACCACATACCTCAATTCGTTGTCAAATAGTCAACAATGGATATACTCAATTAAAACAGGACAATAAAGATGAATGCAATTTTGAATGGGAACCTAAATCCAATTTTATAAAATCAAGATCCTAAAAAACCAAATCAAGATCTAGAACCAAAATCAGAAAAACCCTCTTTTTCCAAGAAGGGGATTGAGAGAGAGAGATAACTAAACGAGAATAAAACACATACCTAGGGAGGTTCATATCTACAATATTCCCTTCAATTCGCCATGAATGGAAGTTGGTGGGGATTGTTTTCCATCCATGATCCTAAAAAATGAGAAGAAACGTCAGTGGTAAAGGGGGGTCGATTTTGGTAAGTTTTGAGGGTTCATGAAATTTTAAACTTAATTTCTAGATTAATTTAAAACCCATGCACAGTTTTCTAGGAAGGGGCACATGGTTTTACAAACCATGCACCTCTTGGGGGTGGGGGGGGGGGGGGGTTCATGGTTTCTGATTATAGGGTGCACAGTTCGACCAACCGTGTGCCAGTCGTGTGAATCCCCTCAGTCTGGGTTCACACAATTAGCTAGGATGGGGTTCATAGTTTGGGAAAACAATGCCCCGATCGTGCACTGTACTTCCTCCTTCCCAATTTCTCAAATTTTAACCAAAAAATCCCAAATAATTTACTAAACAAATGTAATGAAGATTAGGAAAATGTGTAATTGAAAAAAATATGATAAATCTTGAGAAAAGGACAGGTTCTTATAATCTCCCCACCTTATAAAAGATAATCCCTGAGCTGTACTCCAAAGTATATTTAAGATTCCAAGTAAAAAATATCAGACCACTAATCCATCTCATATTATTATCTCTCCAATGTTTCCTCCTACACACGCCCATGTTTCCACAATACTCTCACTAATTTTATAGTATTTAGCATAATACTTTCTCACTAGGATCCAACACACATATCAGATGCTCCTCAAAGGATGAATCAATGTCTACCTAAACATCATCCACATCGATCACATGAGAAGGGTCTAGGTGATAATTACTTAGCTACGAAACATCAACAATGTCATGAATAGCTGTGTACTTATGTTTAAGACCCATTCACTACACCATTAGAATGATTCTCTCCAAAACCACAAATGGTCTAACAAAATTGGTATCCAACTTTCCCTACTTTTGTATCATGCAGTGACCCAAAATAGACGACACCTGAAGGAACACAAAATCTCCCTCTATAAACTCTAGTGGTAATCAATTTCAATCATCATATGAATTTTTTCTACTCTAATCTATAGCCACATGTTTTTGAATCAACTGGACCTGCTCTGACATCTCATATACGTGACTCGGTCCCAAAAACTCTATCTCACCATCCTCCACCTAGAATAAAGGAGATCTGAATGGCCTACTATAAATATTCTCATATGGTTCCATATATAAAATTTACAGATAACTATTTTTATAGGATAAATCAACAAAATATAGGTGACTCTCCTAAGATCTAGTGAAGTCTAGGTCACACTCTCATAGAATATCCTCAAGAACCTATATAGTACACTCTAACTGACCATCTATCTGAGAGTGGAAGGCTGAACTCAAAGAAAATTGTGTACTAAGTGCCTTCTATAATACTTCCCATAAGAATGAAGTAAAAAATGAGTCACGATATGAAATTATAGTCAATAGATCTACGTGCAAACCAACTATCCCCCGCACATAAGAATCTCTCACCTGCTCCACTGAGAAAGTCTCCTGTATCAAAATGAATAATTATATCTTTGTCAGATGATCCAAAATCACCCAAATACCATCATTCATCTGAGGTATCCTTAGAAGACCCACCAAGAAATCTATATTAATTTCATCCCACTTACATTCTAGAATTATCAATGTCTTTAGAAAACCACCAGGTCATTGATGCATGACCTTCACCTATTAACAAGTGTAACATCTTGTCACTAACCATGATATCTCATTTTTCATGCATGGAAAAAAACCATCATTGTAGTTCATGGTAAATATTGGTCACACCCAGATGATCCTACCATTTTGAGGCATGAAATTCATGCATCAACTCCTACCACATGTTTTTAGGAACAACATCCCAATTCCCAACATAGATGATATCATCCCTATATATGGTCCAATATGAAGGTGAATCTATACCTTCAAGGATTTCCATCATGTAAAAACAATCTAGATCCTCATACTGCCTATCTCTGATCCCTTTTAAAAGTGTATACTCCAACAAAACTAATACGATAGTTATATGATCCTGACTCTCCTAAACCACATTATAATTTTAGCAAGTAAAGTCATCATCTTACACTCAACACCAGACTCTTAAACAACCTGTTTTTCAGTTTTCATGCTTTGAGTTTTAGAAACATCATTTTCCTTCCCGACATATACTCTATCTCAAAATCAAAAGGATACATATACTCAACACACCTAATATTTAGGAGATTAAAATATCACTATGAAATGATATACTTTAGGATCTTGTGATCTGTATACACATAAAATTTTCTCTCAAAATATAATTCAAAGATCAATTCAATGCATAAACCACTATAGCTAAATCAATTTCATGCGTAGGGTAGTTCCATTCATGTTTCCTCAAATTCTAAGACCTGTACACAATCACTTGATATCACTACATCAACAAATATGAAAGACCTACCCCATAAGAATCAAAATAAACCATATAATCCTCACTTAACATTGGTAGTATCAAGATTGGTGGTGAAGTCAAATGCTTCTTCAAATCCTGGAAGGCATTATATCATGCTTCCAACAATTAAAAATTTATCCCTTTCTTGTTCATTCCTAGAAGTGGTACTGCGAAAATGAAAAATTCATGGATGAACCTATGGTAATATATCACTAATCCTAAAAAATAATAGAAATCAAAAACATTCTTGGTTTGATCCCAAGAAAGCACAACCTAAACCTTCTCTAGGTCCACTAACACACATTCCTATGAGATTATGAGACCTCATAAATGTACCAGATCAATATAAAACTATCACTTAGATAGCGTGGCGTATAGATAATGCTCTTTTAGTATACTCAAGAAAATTTCAACATATTGGACATGATCATCATGAGTCTCGGAGTACATCAATATGTTATCCATGAACACTACCCCCAAACTAATTCAGGTATAGATGGAATTCTTGGTTCATTAAGGGCATAAACACTACCAGTGTATTTGTCAACACAAATGGTGTTACAACAAACTCATAAAGGCCATACCTACTTCTGAAAACTATCCTCAGTATATCAGAAGGCCTAACTCTCAACTAATGATACCCTAATCTCAATTCAACCATCGAGAAAACAAAAGCTCCTCTCAACTGGTCAAATAGGTCATCAATATGCAAAAGATGATACTGGTTTTCATCATGTTAAAATTCTTGTAATCAATATAAAATCACAAGGTCCCACTAACCTTGAATGAAAACATGACAAGATACCCTAAATGAAACGTACTCATACAGATAAATCCTTTATCCTAAAACTCTTTTAAAAAAGTATTGATCTCTTAAATATCTTTTAGTGAAATTCTTTATGGTGGAATAGAAACTGGTTCAGCCCCAAGCATGATCTCAATCATAAATTCTACATCTCTCTTAGGTGGAATCCTTGAGAAGTATTTAAGAATCACATCTTGAGGATGATCCACTATGGATGGAAAGATATCTAGTTTTGTACCCCCATAATCCAACAATAACCTAACAACTTGAGCAATAATCCCCCTAGTTGCTGGTGAACAATCCCTACAGAGACCACTTTAAAATCCCACTATCCACAGTGAATGTATTTTTCACCCTCGGGAGACTTTAATGTCACTCTCTTGTGATAAAAATAAATGTGGGGTTAGTATGCTACTGACCAGTTCATACCCACAATTTGGTCAAATACTAGAATATCATGAATATAAAGATCCCACAGAAAACAATAATCCCTAAAATTGAGAGAACACCCTTTTCAAAAATAGATGTCTCTCAATTTTACACCCAAAGGTTTATCAATTATCAACAACCCACTCACAAAATCCTCCACCAGGTTCAAACCATTAACATGTTGGGTAGATATAATATAATGAGAGGAAAATCTATCAAATAATGCACATGAAGGTGTAGAGGCTATAATAATAGAACTTCTAACTATCGACGGTCTAGCCTTACTATCAAATTGTGTATAATGAACTATATATAATTTTCCTTCATCTCTTCTCTGTGATATAGTATGAGCTCCAAGAGATGTACCACTCTATTGATATGGGATCTCTTGCGCCAAATCAGCACGTCCACTTCCTGTACCATGAAGGCTAGTAGAACACTATATACTAGACTGATATGGTGCATAAGACATCCTTTCCTCACTTTGACTATGTATAGCTCCTTAATCACTACCCATCTATTTTGGGTTCCTATAGAACCATTGTAGATGTCCCATCTTTCCAAAAGATTGAAAATCCACTAGTGTTCAGGAACAATTTCTATAATAGTATACCGACTTACTACACTAGTGAAATATAATATGGGTAAGGTCCTATGTAATTGAAACCTCTTTATAGCCACTCTACTTCCATCTATTCTGTAAAACATTCTTTTAGTGACACTTCTGGATTTCAAAAGATGTACATCCAATTCATCCAACAGAAACCAATTGTCCTACACTGGAAGCCTCCCTTAGGTTCCCCTCAGCTATGAGAGATTGATCCACCACCTTAAGAAACTTCATTAATTGAATCATGGTCACCTAGGACTCAATATATCATTTAATTCCATCTTGAAAACATCTTTCATTAACTACCTCATCCCCTGCCAATGCTGGAGAAGAAAAATGAAAATATAAAGAAGCTAGTATAGTCCATTACAAGCATACTACCCTGAGTCAACTGCAAGAACTCAACCACTCAATTCTACCTTAGGGTCTCTAGATAAAAGTTATTCAAGAATATCTCTAAAAAGTCATTCTTAATATATTATCAACCTATCCAAACCAATACTAAACATCTCACCAGTGCTTCACTATCATTATTTCTATACCCAACCAACTTTAATCTCTTCTCAACAATAGTCTTCAAGTGGTCAAGTATAGTCTCTATGGAATCAATCCCAAACTCTGCTACCTTAGGTTCACCCTCTCCTATAAAAGTTGTAGGGTGATGTAACTGAATCTCCAGTATAAGGTCCAACATTCTTTTTACAACGTTCGTTGGGTCTCTTTCCATGAATTTCAAAAAACTGAGAAAATTTCTCTCGAAACTACTCTCAAACATCCTCTACCAGTAATATTGGTTCCTCTAGTTCCACTACTAGAGGAGAATCTCCAACCATGTCCTCCTATCATCCTCTCAATAAGCTTCATAATGTAGGAATAAATCTATAATTCCAAACACATATCTTAGGACTCATAATTCAAAATTTACATGTTTATGTATGAGGTATAATCACAATAAGCCATAACAAGTCTTTCCCATTTTTCCACACCACATGATCAAAACTAGGGCACTATCACAACCCTAAATCATCCCACATCTAGGTCATTGTTAACAAGGTAAACAGATTATCATTATCAAGTTTCATTATCCACCCATTTATTCAAATTTTTTCATCATTTTACCGGTTTTAAAATATCATATTAGGCACCATTTAATTTCAATTTTAGAAGAAATGATAAATAGTTCAATTTCAAAAGAATCATTTTTTCCATACGTGCCAAAAATGATGCATGTCACGTAATAACCCTGAGTTCCTAGAATGATGCTCGCTTACTAAACTTTCGTTCCATACCAGTTCTTGAGTCAAATATCAAAAAAATATCAGAAATAATAATAACCTCCCATAAAAAGTGCATTAATATTGGTGAAATAACATCAAATGTATCATCATACATCAATAACATCTACCCAACCATGATCACTTGGCTTTTACCCTAAAACATGGAGTATATACTCCAATTCAAATGCTATTAACTATGGCCTGAATCATCCAAATATCCTATATACCATTCTAAAATAGTAATAAAAATGTAAAATAAAAGAAAACCACATCTGATACCACTTTGTGATGTCCCGAACCAGGTTCCACACAATGGTGCCCCAATCCAATTTGCTACATGACCTGAGACATGCATCCCCATATGCCAAAGGGCCCTGAATAGCATCAAGGGTCGAATATTGATCATGAGGAGACTATAAAATCTTTATAAAAGTACCACAATAGAGAAAATAATTATCAATTACCATATAGTAATAGTTAATAACCAGAAAAACTAATAGCACAAGGTGATCAAAACAATAAATACAATAAAAAAACTAAGCATTTGATATGTCATGTCAATACATGTCAAGTGTCAATATAAAAAACCCAAAATAAATAGACACTGAAAACTCCCAAGCGGGTCCCGAATCACATCGGGTTCCCTCATCCTTGCTCTGTCCTATATCAACCATTTAGTATAGGGCCATTTCCCCTAACCTATCCCAAAACCATGAATTCTATTTGGGTACTGGACTTCCAGCTCGAGTAGGGTGTGAGAAAAACTCATTAGGCAACTACTAATGACATTTAAAATAATATCCATTCCAAATAGTGTAAGTAGTATTAAAAAGAATAAATACCAAAAATATAGTAAAGAGTTTGCATTTATTCAATTACTCTTCATTTAACCATATAAAACCACCGGGTTCCTGAGGACACTCGTACCTCAATTCACATATGAATTACACTATTACCATCCATAATACATTTCCATATATGAATTACATTTTTACCATTTATCATTTCAATTCACATATGAATTTTCTTTTCTATTCATCATTTATTTTCACATGTGAATTCAATTGTTACCATTCACCATTTCAAATCACTTGTGAATGAGGTTGTTATAATTGAACATTTCAATTCACTTGTGAATTCCATTGTTACTAATCACCAATTCAATTCACTTATGATTCCATTATTACATTTCATAATTTCAATTCACTTGTGAATTACATTAATACCATTGACCATTTCAATTCACGTATGAATTATATTATTACCATTCATCATTTTTTAGTTATCTTAATATCATAATATCACAATTTCACATTTATCACAATATCACATTAATTAATTCACCATTTAATTAATCAAATTCAATAATTACCTATTCAAATCACTCCATTAATTAATTCAACAATTAATTAATCACATAAATTATATTAATTAATCCATCAATTAATTAATATAATATAACAATTTCAAAATACCATAATTAATTTAATAATTAATTATTCAAATTCCCAATCCAATACTCCAATAATTAACTCAAAAATTGATTATTTCAAATCACAATTAAATGTTCCAATAATCAACTCAAAAATTAATTATTCCCCAAATACCATCATTCGAATATTTTTATAATTAATTAAACAACTAATTATCTGAAATTCCACAATACCTTAATTGATTAATTTACCAAACTAATTAAAAAATTAGTAAATTCAATTTCTAAAAAATCTATATAAATTCTATAATTTCATTCACATAATCCAAATTATGACTATTAAATTTTCATAATAGATCACTGATGTTATTAATATTTTTATTACTTATTATATACCCCCTTTACTTATTTTATATGAAATGTGCATAATTTGTGTAAAATATTAATGTTTTAATACTAAGTATAATTTTTGAGCATTTTTAGAAGTAGTCCAATTGAGTCAGTTTACAATTTTATTTATAACTCTCACCCTACTGATTCAAATTGTATGGTTATTATTTTTTAGGATTCCTTATTCAATTTCTCACATATCATTATGAGGAATCATGGGCCAATTCGACCATTTGAAGGCTCATATGTACCACACAAAATGACCCAATGAATTTGTGAAGAAACTAGACCAGCCATGATGATTGAGTTACTGGTCTCACTTATGAAGCCCATATTTTCCTAAACTCCACCATGAATTCTTGATTAACCAAAATAATCATGGGTAAAAATTTAAGGTCCCAACTCTAAGAACAATAGGACCAAATTAATCTTTGAAGTCCAGCCCACCATTCTGGCCGAGAATTAAAATTAGTATAGTATTAATAAAATATCTCATGATATAGTAATCAAATAAAGATGATATTTTTCAGTGTGAAATAGGAGATATATGTGGCCGACTTTTTTGAATAAATCATTCATCTTGGAAGGCACATTCCTATTCAAAAACCCTTTCACATTTTGGCCGTAAAAAAACCATGGATTGAAATGGACAGTTTAACTTTGTTTAATCAACAAGACATAACTTTGGATAATTAAGTAAAACTGACTCCATATTTTGAGGGATATAGGAAAACATTATTATATTCAACTTTTTAAGAAGGATATATCTCAATATTAGGCTGTCTGGATTTCCAAATCATCAAGGCAAGTGGAGGGACAGATTGGGAATGCAAACATTCCACTTCCTTGGGCTATAAGTACATCCCCGCCTCTCCATGAAAGGGGTTGAAATTTAAGAAGGGAGAAGCATAAATTGGCACGAAAAAATCCTTGAAAAAGGTTTGGGAGTACCTTACATAATCAAGTTTTCAATTGAGATACCTTTCCTCCTCACTTCGATTTCACTCTCTTTTGTGTTGTTCTTCGTTTCTAATCTTGTAAGTTTGTGTTTTGTAATTCTGTTTTAATGCATGTTTCTTCTTAAATTTTTATTATTCTCATCCAACTTCTATAAATTAATATTAATTTTCTTAAAATATTTTAAATATAGTTTAATCCTATTCCCTTCTTTTGCTTCCTCATTCAATCGAAAGTTCGTTTTTTTAATTATCATCATTGTTCGTGTGTGTGTGTTCGACGAACCACTATTTTTTTATCCCTTTATTTTTCTTCTCTTCTTCAATTATAATAATAATCATTATAACCATATTTTTAAACACCCAAATGGCTGAGTAAATTTCTCATTGGGGTGAGTTACAATTTAGGTATGTTAAGTGATTGAGAGCTTTTGCTCGATGAATATTCTTTGAATTAACATTGTGTATGTTGGACTTAACATGTAATGGATTAATGACTTGTTTTTTTTAACATGTGGTTTCCATGGATTATTGGAACCATAAATACACCACCATCAGTAAGATCTGATTGAGATTATAGCCTTAATTTATGTTAAGGCTTGGATTAAAGCTTTAACACTTAGGAATTCTATTCAACGTTATCTTGTGACATGTGTGTTAATTTAATGCAATATAAAGAAAAGTTCAAGGATATCACAAGCTTAACTACCTAATGATGAACTCACCCCAATATTTATCAATTTGTTAAATCAAACATCATCCATAATTTATTTCATAAGCTCTGAAAAAATCCCCCCAATCAGAATACAATCAACTAAAAACAAATGACTATTACAAAGTATCATCGTCGAGGATTCGACCCGAGTGCTGCTATACACATTAGCAGAGCACCGGAACTTTGACCGGTCGATAGGCGACAACCGTCCGTGCAATTTAAATGTCTCTGTTTCCAAGGATGGTTCTTTAAGTAGTCATTAGTTTTTGTTTATTAAAAAAACAAAAAACAAAATTACAAAAATTGAAAAAAAACACAAAGAAAAACCCCTCTTCTCATAAAAATCATAAACAGAAAAAATACAAAGAAAACCCATCTTCCTTTTCCTTCCAACATCTCTATAAATTCCCCGTCTACTCCCAAACAATCCCTTGTATTTGTTTGACCTTAAATTGAGTGAACACTTCACCAACTTAGGAGGAACATAAGAGATAATCAAATAATTCAAGAACCAGTCCTTGTCCAACCAATTGAATTAGATATGACTAATCCTAGGGAACAAACACATAAAGAACTCATTTCCCCTGATATGAATTACCAACCTCTTGGTATTCAATATCCAAATATAGAATATGACTTCGAACTCAAATCAGGTTTGATTCATCTTCTTCCTCATTTCCAGGGGCTAGCCAGCGAGGATCCATATCTCCACCTTAAAGAGTTCCAAGTAATGTACTCTACCATGAAGCCTCAAGGGGTTTCTGAGGAACAAATAAAACTCTGAGCATTACCTTTCTCTATATCTAACACTACTAATTTATGGATCTACTACCTTCCTCCGGGTTCCATAACCACATGGAATGACATGAAGCAACTCTTCTTAGAGAAATTCGTTCCTGCTTCTCGTACTACTTCTATCCGAAAGGAAATAAGTGGTATCTGTCAGTTCCCAAGTGAATCACTCCATGAGTACTGGGAGAGGTTCAAAAAGTTTGTTGCAACCTGCCCACACCACCAAATCCCTTATAAAATCTTGATCCAATACTTATATGATGGGTTATTGGCTATAGAGAGAACCCTCATTGATGCCGCAAGTGGCAGTGCTCTTGTTGATAAAACACCAGCAGCTGCAAGATATCTCATAAGCAATATGGTTGCAAACACACAAAAATTACATACTCAAGCACATTCTCAAGTCAAAACAATCCCAATATAATCAATCAATTGAGCTGAACAAGATGACTGAGTGGATGAGTGAACTTACAGGTCTTGTGTGACAACTAGCTGTGGCTACCAAATCCCCAACCTCATCTTCTCCACAATCAATGTTTCCTGGACCTATCAAAAATTGTGGAATCTGAAACTCTTCATCTCATCCAACTGGAACATGTCCACAACTTCAAGAGGATCAATCCAATTCATCTGGACCAATGGAGCTCAATGCAACATATGCTCAGTGGAACACCAACCCTCAACTATCAGGTCAGTTTTTTAGAAACTTCAACCAACCTCACTTTGAGCCATTCACTTCTTCCTATAACCAAGGCCTTAGGTATGGTAATCCCATATCTCATCCCTCTCAATTACCTCCTCAAAACCCAAACCAGTTTCAATTTGGTCAAGGTGTTGGTAACTTCCAACAACCTTATCCTTTTATTCCTAAACCTCAAAGGAACAATCCTCCTCCTTGATTCCATTATCCTAGTGATCCTTCCCAATTACAAAACCAATACAATCACTTTCCCATGAACCAAAATCTAGGTAATACCAATCCGGGACAAGCCTCTTCTTCCAAGAAACCATGGGAATGTGCAGTGGAAGATCTTGCCTCCTTCACTCGTTCTAGCATCAAGAACATTGAAACCCAAATCGGTCAACTTGCATCCCACCTTAGTCAGCAGCAACCATCCAATTCTTCCCAACTTCCAGATCAACCATTACCCAAACCCAAGGGTAATGTAAGTGAAATTACACTTAGATCGGGAAAGAAAATTTCTATTCCTCAAGATAAGTCTTCCAACCCTCCTTTGAATGTTGACCTAGAAAATGAAAAGAAAAAGAAACTTGAAAAAGAACCTTAATCCATTCCCTCACCTCCTTCCATTCCACTTAGGAATCAATTTCATTTTCCTCAAGCTGTTTTTAAACCAAGAACTTCCTTTGAACCTGATCCTGAAATGCTTGACATGTTTAGACGTTTTGAAGTCAGCATTTCCCTCTTAGATGCCATAAAACAAATTCCTAAGTATGCCAAGTTTCTCAAGGAGTTGTATACCCACAAGAGGAAACTTAGTACCTTCAAAAATGTTTTAACCCAAGATTCCATAACCATTAAGTGCAATGATCCAGGGACCTTTATAGTTCCATTCCAAAATGGAAGTTAGAACTTTTATGATGCACTCATAGACCTAGGAGCCTCAATTAATGTCATGCCCAAATCCATATTCTGCAATCTTGGTCTAGGTCCCTTACATCTAACGAGTGTTGTCATTCAGTTAGCCAATCAAAGAACAACCAGTTCTGAGGGAATAATTTAGGATGTCCTTGTCCGAGTCAATGATCTTATCTTACATGCTGATTTCTATGTCTTTGACATAGAAGGTGAGATGAACTCTTCTCGATCTCCCCTAATTCTAGGAAGACCATTCCTCATGACTGAGAGAACCAAGATTGATGTCCATTCAGGCATCTTATCCATGGAATTAGGTGACCAACTGGTCAAGTTAAACATTTTCCAAGCCATGTGATACCCATCTGAGGACCACTCTGCATTCACAATCCATTCTTCTGAGGACACTTCTAAGAGTCAATCGAACCCCAATCCACCATGTTCTTCATGTTCTAATGACAAAGGATCTTGTGAAATCCGCACCATGATTAACCAAGTCATAAATGGTGAAGTTGATGTGGAACTATCATTCATAGACACTATCAATCTATAGGATCTTGAAAACTCTCTTGAATCCCAAATCAACTCTGATATTTAATGCACCACCTTGGACAGTATTAAGGAAAATGAATCTGAAGCAACTAAAGTCCCTTCATACATTTTTGAGTTGTATAACCCAAAAATGAAAGATGAGACTGATCTAAAACCTCTTCCTGAACACCTGAAATATGAATTCCTTTTCCATGATCACTCTTATCCTGTCATTATCTCTACTTCACTTACTGAAACTGAGGAGTCCAAACTTGTTCATGTGTTAGATGAAAACAAAAAGGCCCTAGATTGGACCCTAGATGACATAATAGGAATCAACCATGATCCTTTCATGCATCACATCCATCTTGAGGACTCATCCAAACCAATTAGACAGCCACAAAGAAGACTCAATCCACTCATCCTTGAGGTAGTTATGGAAGAGATCACCAAGCTTCTTCAAGCTGGTATTATCTACCCAATTTCTGATAGTGAATGGGTTAGTCCAATTCAAGTCGTACCTAAAAATGGTGGGATAACTGTTTTCACAAATGAACATGGAGAGGTAGTCACAACTTGAGTGAAGAACAAATGGCGTGTGTGCATAGACTATAGGAAATTGAATGTTGAAACAAGAAAATATCACTACCCTCTTCCATTCCTTGATCAAATGATGGAATGATTAGCCGGAAAGTCACACTATTTCTTTCTTGATGGATACAATGGTTACTTCCAAATCCCAATAGCACCTCAGGACCAACAAAGACTACTTTCAGATGCCCCTTTGGAACATATATATATAGAAGAATTCCTTTTGGCCTTTGCAATTCTCCTTCAATATTCCAGAGGTGAATGATGAGTATATTTTATGAATTTATTGAACACTCCATAGAAGTATTCATGGATGATTTTACCATTTATGGCGAGTCATTTGAATCTTGGCTTAATTCACTCTATTTAGACCTCCAAAAGTGTGTCAAGTGTAACCTTGTGTTAAATTTTGAAAAATGTCACTTCATGGCTGAAAATGGGATTGTTCTAGGGAACATAGTTTCAAAAGATGGTATTGAAGTCGATCCGGCCAAAATTTAAGTGATCCAATCACTTCCTCGACCCAAATCTGTTCGAGAAATCCATTCATTTCACAGTCTTGTTGGTTTCTATCAGTGATTCATCCATAACTTCAGTAAAATTTCCCTCCTGCTAATTCGGTTTCTCCAAAATGATGTCCCCTTCCATTTCAATGAGGTTTGTAAGAGATCCTTTGTTGAAATCAAAACTTCTCTAACATCCTCCCCAATAATCCAACCCCCAGATTGGTCCTTACCATTTGAGTTGATGTGTGATGCTTCTGATAGAGCTGTTGGGGATGTTCTTGGTCAAAGAAGAGAAAATATTCCTCATGTCATCTATTAGGCCTAAAAAACATTGTATGAAACTCAATCACACTACAGTGTCACTGAAAATGATCTTTTAGCAGTGGTTTTTGCCTTAGATAAATTTCGGCCCTATCTCTGAGGTTCCAAGATCATCATCTTTACAGAAAATTCTTCTATAATGTTCATACTCAAGAAAAGTGATTCCAAACCGAGGATAATAATATAGATCCTAATGCTCCAAGAGTTTGGCCTTGAAATCAATGATAGACCAGGAAAAAAACCCTGTGTCTGATCACTTGATTAAAATTTCTAATTCTTTTCATTCAAAAATCATTGATCCTGAATTCCCCATCGATCACCTTTCATCTCTCACTCCAAAAATACCATGGTATGCCCCAATTGTAAATTACTTGTTTTCTGGTGTTTTTCGTAATGTTTTTTCAAAAGAACAGAAAATGAAGTTGAAAAGTGATTCAAAATACTATTTTTTGGAAGAAAATAAACTTTGGAAAGCTGGGACAGACATACTAATAAGGAAATGTGTCGATGAAAATGAAAATTCTTACATATTAGAATTCTGTCACTCACTTCCCGGAGGTGGCCACTTTGGACCACAAAGGAACTCCTGAAAGGTCATAGACTCTGGATTCTTCTGGCCTTCAATCTTTAAGGAATCACATGAGTTTTTTCAATCATGTCCCACTTGCCAAAATTTTGGCACACTTTCAAAGAAAAATGAAATTCCCCAAAAGCCTTTAATTTTCTATGAGATCTTCGATGTTTGGGGTATCTATTTCATGGGACCATTTCCCCCTTCCAATGGATTATCATACATCCTTGTTGTGGTTGATTATGATTCTAGGTGGGTCGAGGCTAGACCCACTAGAAAGGATGATTCACATACTGTTAGTGAGTTCCTAAAGACACACATCTTCCACCGATTTGGCACACCACATGCCTTGATAAGTGAATTAGGAACCCATTTTAGTAGTAGAACCATGGAATATATTTTGAAAAAGAATGGGGTTGTACATAAAACATAAACTACATATCACCCCCAAATAAATGGAATGGCTGAACTTTCTAATAGATAAGTGAAAATATTTCTTAAGAGAATTGTAAAACCCACCAGAAAAGACTGGCCTAAAAGACTTGGTGAAGCAATTTGGGCTTATCGAACTGCTTATAAAACACCCATTGGGATGTATCCTTTTAGGATAGTTTTTGGTAAATCATGTCATCTACCAGTTGAAATCCAACATAATCCTTTTTGGGCAGTGAAAAATTGTAATTTTGATCTTGGAAAATCCGGTAAAGAAAGATTGCTGCAATTGACTGAACTGGAGGAGATTCGACTTGATTCTTATGAGAATTATAATCTCTAAAAAGAAAAATCCAAGGCACTCCATGATAAAAACATCCTGATAAAGGTATTTCAGGAAGGATAAAAGGTAATTCTATTCAATTCTCAATTTCGACTTCACCCAGGTAAGCTTAACTCTCATTGGGAAGGTCCTTTTGTTATTACTAATGTTTACCCATTTGGAGCAGTGAAAGTCTAAGAACCCTCTTCCAAAAGGACATTTGTAGTTAATGGAAATAGGTTAAAGCATCACCATGAGAGGACACACAATCCTAGATCATCATCAACTTCCACTGGATCCCAAAATTCTCTACTCAACCTACCACTAGATGGAGATAACGACCCGCCAAATCCAAACCAGGGGCACCTCTTTCCCATTAACTCTCTCTCTCTCTTCCTCCCTCTACCTCATTATTCTTCTTACTTTGTCTTTCATTTTTTTACCACTTTCATTTTCAAACCCTTTATTTTTCTCTTTCTCTTTTTTGTGAGTGTGTCTTTCTTAAAAACTAAAAAAAATCTAAAACAAAAACAAGAAAAAGATAATCATAACAAAAAAAATACAAAAACAATTAAGAGTCATGCTTACTTTCCATCGAGTTTTGAAATTTTGTCCAACATTTTTGGGGAGTCAACAGGAATGTTTTTATCTCCAAAATTTTATATTTTCATCATGAATTTTGATAAAGAATTTTGGGTGAAAACAAACACATTTTGAATGCTCAATTTTTTATTTGGAAAATGATTTTCCCAAACCGTGAGGAACAAAATTTGATTTCATGCCAAGGAAACCTATGGAAATATTTTCAAAATGTGTGTTTTCACCCCCATTTGTGAGTCTTGAGTTTGTGGAACTTCGAGCTGAATTCCCTACCTTAGTCTGCATTAATATGATAGAGGCATTTTCTGAACCACATGAGAATCACAATAGGCAAATAGCCTCCCATTTCCATTACATTACTCTTACTTTTGAAAGCCCCTTAAAGCCTATGAAAACCTTTTCTTTGATAGCCACATTACAAGACCAATACCTTTCCCACACAATATCAACATGTATTTTCAATGCATAATTTTTTGAAATTTAAGTGCGGGGGAATGTATTTCATTGTTTGGGTACCCTATTACTGATTTTCAACGAGTTATTATCTAATTGATGGAAAGCATCCATTTTAGTGTGGGGGATACGTTGTAATTAAGTGTGTTTTGGGGAATGTAATGTACTTCCATTTATCCATTTATGTTATTTTTTAAATTTTATTGACAAGTGTTCAAAAAAATCAAAAATAATGAAAAAAAATAAAAAAAATGAAAAAATGGGTTGTGTCTTGGGTAGGTCAAAAATAAATCTTCCTCAACTTTTTATCTTGTTATAACTATTAAAATTAGTGTCGTGAGGATATCAAACAAGGGTTGGTATATGATTGTGATATTTGTTTCAAGGACAACTTTCGAAAAAACAAAGAAAAAAAAGAAAAGGAAAAAAAGAACACTTTTATTATATTATTATTCGGAAAAGTTTTGTGTTTTTTAAATATTACATCTTCTCATTACCATAATATTTTCTTCCTCTATTGTGTCTTTCTTCACACAATCATTCCCTTGAAAATATGTGTTTTCATTTCCATCCATCTTTTATTTCAAAAAAAATGTGCATTGCTTTTTCTATATTGGTGTTTTAACCCTCTTCTTCTATCTCTTGGACATTATATTCCTACCATCACATAGCCACAAAAAAACACCTTAAAAAGACCTCTTTATTCTTGTGCACTTTGGATAGGTATTGGAAGATGATATCTCATTCAAACTCTAATATTTTCACTTTTAGTTGGTGGAAGATTGAACCTCAACAAATAAATTTTATCATCTTGAGAGGTGTGAGATTTGAGTGTCCACATTTTCCATTTCTAAATTTGAGAATGAAAAAATGAATTAGTTTTGGAACATTGTTTCTATAACAACTTGTGGTGGAATTCAAAATGGATGAGTGAAATAGTCTAAACCTCCTTTGATTGGAGAAAACAAAATTTTAATATCTGTTGGTGGGTGAAAATGATTCTGTTATGTTTTTATATTTGATGAACATGGGGACATGCACAAGAATAAGTGTGCAGGAGTTGATGTTATTAATATTTTCATGACTTATTATATACTACCTTTACTTATTTTATATGAAATGTGTATATTTTTTTTTGAAATATTAATGTTTTAATACTAAGTATAATTTTTGAGCATTTTTAGAAGTAGTCCAATTGAGTCAGTTTACTATTTTATTTATAACTATCATTATACTGATTAAAATAGTTTGGTTATTATTATTTAGGATTCCTTATTTAATTTATCACATATCATTAGAAAGAATCATGGGCCAATTCGGCCATTTGAAGGCACATATGTACCACACAAAATGAACCAAAGAATTTGTGAAGAAACTGGACAAGCCATGATGATTGAGTTAGTGGTCTCACTTATGAAGCTCATATTTTGTGAAACTCCACCATGTGTTCTTGATTATCCAAAATCATAATGGGTAAGAATTTCAGGGCCCAACTCTAAGAACAAGGGGCCCAAATGAATCTTTGAAGTCCAGCCCCCCATTCTGGCCGGGAATTAAAATCTGTATAGTATTAATGACATATCTCCTGATATATCCATAAAATAAAGATGATATTTTACAGTGTGAAATAGGATATATAGATGGCCGACTTTTTTGAATAAAGAATTTGTCTTTTAAGGCATATTCCTATTAAAAAATCCTTACACTTTTTGGCCACTCATAAATCATGGATTGTAATGGATAGTTTAACTTTGTTTAATCAACCAGCCATAACTTTGGATCCTTAAGTCCAAATGACTCCAACTATTTAGAGAGGTCGGAAAAATTATTATCTTAAACTTTTAAGAAGGAGATATCTTGAGATTCACCTTTATGGATGTCCAAATTGTCGAGCCAAGTGGAGGGACAGATTGGGAATGCAAACAGTCCACTTCCTTTGGCTATAAATACATCCCCCTCCTCTCCATGCAAGGGGTTGGCATTTCAGAAGAGAGGAGAATCAATTGGAATGACCAAAGCCTTACAAAAGGATTGGGAGGACCTTCCATAATCAAGTTTTTACTTGATATAACTTTCCTTCTCTCTTTGATTTCACTCGCTTTTGTGTTGTTCTTCGTTTGTAATCTTGTAAGATTGTATTTTAAAATTCTGTTTTAATGCAAGTTTCTTCTTAAATTTCTCTTATTATCATCCACCTTCTGTAGATTAATATTAATGTTCTTAAAATAGTTTAAATAAAGTTGAATCTCCTTCCCTTATTTTTCTTCCCCATTTAATCGAAAGTCTATTTTTTTAATTATCATCATTGTTCGTGTGTGTGTGTTCGACGAACCACTCTTTTCTTATCCCTTTCTTTTTCTTCTCTTCTTAAATTATAATCATAATAATTATAACCAGATTTGTAAACACCCAAATGGCTGAGAAAATATCTCATTGGGGTGATTTAAAATTTAGTTATTTAAGTGATTGAGAGCTTTTGCTCGATGAATATTATTTGAATTAACATTGTGTATATTGGACTTAACATGTCATGGATTAATTACTTGTTTTGTTTAACATGTGGTTTCCATGTATTATTGGAACCATAAATACACCACCATCAATAAGCTCTGATTGAGATTAGAACCTTAAGTTAATTTAAGGCTTGGATGAAATCCTTAACACTTAGGAATTCTAATCAACGTCATCTTGTGACATCAGTGTTAATTTAATGCAATATAAAGCAATGCTCAAGAATATCAGAAGATTAAATACCTAATGATGAACTCACCCCAATATTTATCAATTTATTAAATCAAACATCATCCATAAATTATTTCATAACCTCTGAAAATAAACCCCCCAGTCAGAATACAATCAACTAAAAACAAACGACTATTACAATGTATCATCGCTGAGGATTCGACCCGAGTGTTACTATACACATTAGTAGAGCACCAGAACTTTGAACGGTCAATAGGCGACAATGGGACATGCATTTAAATCACCTAACTCAATTAATTGTCAAATTCTCTCCAATAGATATACCCAATTGAATCAGAACAATTACAAGGAATTAGATTTAGAATGGGATCCTAAATCCAAGATCAAAAAAATAGCCATCTAATATACCTAAATGAAGATATAGAAACAAAAATGGATAAGAATCCCCATTTTATCTAAGAATAGGAGTGGGAGAGAGAGAGAGATCTAAATATAAAGAAAACACATACTTAGGGAGGTGTAGATCTTCAATATGCAATTTGGTTCTCCTAGAATGGAGGTTGGGTGGTATGTGAATCTATCCTAGAGCCTCAAAAAACAAGAATAAATGTCAGGGGTTGAGTGGGGGTTAACTTGGGTATGTTTAGGGGGTTCAATAAATTTTAGAACTAATTTACGAATTAATTAAAAACTCACACTTGGGTTGCTGGGTAGGGGAACATAGTTTTACTAACCATGTCCCTTAACTATGAACCTCTTTTTATTGGGGGGGGGGGTGAAAAGTTTATTCTTATAGGCTGCATGGTTTGAAAAACTGTGCACCTTCCATGTGTATCGCCTCTTCTTGGTTTCACATGGTTAGCTGGTATGGGGCACACAGTTTGGAAAGACCATGCGCCAACCATGCACTCCCCTTCCACCTTCTGAATTTAAAATATTTCACCCAAAAACTCCCCAAGAATCGACCAAATCAAAAAGTACAAAAAACTAGGAAAATTTGTACCTGTAAATAAGTCCGAAGAATCTTCATAAATGGTTGGGTTATTAATTACCAATAAAGAATAAAATAAATAAAGTATAAAAATATCCCTAATCATCTAGGGCTAAAATAAATTCAATCTCTAAAATATAGAGAAGTGGTTATAGATGAGTTGAATACACAATGATTATCATAGAAATAGGTAAATACCTCCTCATCACTAGAACTAATAACATGAATACCACCCTTAGCCATGATTACGAAGTATCACTAAGGACCATCTCTATCAATTCCACATCCTCTAAGATCACCCATGAACAGAACATCATCTGATCAAACACAAGATGCATGAGATAGAAAACCCATGCAAGGGTGAGTATAAATATACTAAGTAGGATATACCAAAAAATAAAGGAAAAAATGGTAATTTGGCCTATAAATGGAAGAAAAAATAATTAAACCCCTTAGATAATTCAAAAAAGGAAGAAATATATAATAGAAAGAGAGGAAATGGAGTTACTAATTCACTCCCTTATTTCACCAAAACCAAATCTCATAAAAGGAGTAATAGAAACTAGAAAATTTACACATAGAATCATAAATAAATCATAAAAATATACCACATGAAACAAGGGAGAACTAAACCTTCTTACCCATTGTAACTAATCAAGGGAGGGGATAAATTACATTTACTTGATGAGGCCATGACCTTGAACCTTAACATCCCCAACATGGTTACCAATGTCATAAAAATCACATATATAAGATTTTATAATATCTAAGGTAACTAATTGAATATAAAATTTTCTCTTTATTCCCTAAAAAACATATTATGCTTTGAAAACCCACCAAAATGACTCCCTATGAATATCACATACAAAGTTTGGTCATAGTGAGGAAAAGACCTCACTAAAGGAAATATATATAGTTGAGGGAGTACTGATCCCATAGATGGGGGACTATTTCCTCATCTCATAGGGGATTTCAATATCCCATCATATTCATTGAAAAAAATGCACCTCCTTGATATTGTAATGAAATAAGGATTCTATAAGAACACTTGAATAATGTGATGAACTTACACCCTGATCTTTGGGGGATTACTACCACCATCATCATAAGAGTTACTGAAGATTTATTAATGATCCCTTAATTAAGGGAGTTCATAACCCCAATATTAAATCACTCTTCATCTCATAGATAACAAAAAATGATAATATGATGAATGGATAATACCAATAAAATAGTTAGGTAGAGTATTACTCTCTAGATTCCATTAATAATCCCAATATCATGATAAATGCGAGTAACTACTTAGATTTCTACATCATGAACTAGTCACTAAGATGAAAATAAAACAAGAGTCCCTGATTACTTTCCAAATATATCTTCTTAGAGTTACATTCACAAAAATAAAACAAGGGTGTATGGGAAGAAAAAAATCCATAAAAGACTTACACTAATTCTATAAGCCTCCAGCAACTCCCTTGCTACTCCAAGGTCACCAAAAAATAATTTTATGGTACCCCAAGATTTAAGTATGTATTTTAATTTAAATAAATACTATGTTGAACATCTTATAATACACACAACATCGAAATAAAATAATTCATTATATATTACAATTACAAGAAGAATAACCCTTTGGTAAATAGAAAATTAGTAATTAATTATGATTATTACATTGATTTTTTTTGTTTTGATTGATGCAATTTAATGATTAGAAAATAAATAATTAATGCGACATGATTAAACAAATTCAATGTCAAAAAAGGTTATTTTTTAAAGAACAGTATTTAAAGCATTTATTATTTTAATAAATTGATCAATTTTAAAATATTTCAATGTATGATCTAATATATTAATACTCAATTAATTTTAAATTGTTATGAAATAATATTAAGAAACGTGATGCTTAATAAGGTTATTTTTTATAAAATATTTTTTCATTATATTTAGTATTTTCATTTAAAATCTAAATATATATATTTTATAATTATAATTTGACTAAATGAACTTATTTTTTTAATTAATCATTTAAAAAATATCTCAAAATGTTTTTTTTGTAAATTTTCTGAAATGGTTGATTTTTGAGTGAATAGTGAAAAATATAGTTTTATAAAATATTGTCACTTTTATAACATCATCATGAAATATGAATGATTTTAAATTTTATGAATTTTTTTATAGAATATATATATATATATATTTATAATAACAAAACAATAATTTGGAAAATATTATGTTGAATTTAGTAACCCATGTTTTACATTTTAGATACTTAGTGATGTTCTATTATAATAAAAGAAATATTTTTTGTAATTGTAATTAATTAACTAAATACAAGGTTACATTCAGTATTGTATTGGTTATAAATTCACATAAAAATAATTTTTTAATAATAATACAGTTTATGTCTTCATAATCAATTCTATAAATGATTCTGGTGTAAACCCATTTTTTATGCTTAAAAGGAGTTTTTTCAAAAAATTGTTTTTCATTGCCTTTTTTGTACTAATATAAAAAGTAATTCTTAAAAAATATGTAAATTAAATCATTTAAAATGAATAAAATATTTTTAATCAAAATATTCAAATTATTTAATATTGTCCATTTAATTTTTAGTCAAAATGACAACTACCAAAATAAATATTTATCACCACATTAAGGGTAAAAAGGTTTAATGAAGGGGTTAAACTAAGAGATAAGGATTAAATTTCAACAAAAATTGTGTAAATTTGATTTTATGTATCTATTTTGACATTAAATTATCCTATATTCTAAAATTTGTCCATTTGGTTCCACTTTTCCTTGAAAATGACTTTATATTAATTTAAAATTATATGTATTTACAAGAGTACCACTCCCGTCACCTATACAAGAAAACCAACACCCCTCCCTTATTCACACACATTGAAAACATTATATCAACTAAAATCTAAGAAAATAACTTTCCAACTATCCTCCCCATGTTCTATATGTACCAGCATCACTAGAAAACCAAAATAAAAGGATGAAGGTGTAAGCCAAAGTAGTATATTCAAGGAAGAGGTAAATATATTAACTGATCACTTTCAAGATTATTTCTTCTTCCACATACTTAAAATGTACTATAACCATTATAATATATTTACATAAATATACTTAATATATTTAAAGCATTCTATGTAGATGTTACAACCATGTTCTATCTCTATTCTACCCAATGGAAAATAAAAATTTTGCTCATATGTACGTGAAGACTACCACATCTATGAAGCAATATATTTCATTTTTCATTATCGACTAACATGGATAGTTATATAGATGTATTTATTAAATATATATGATATTTATGATATAATTAAGGTTATTTAAAGATAAATAATTTACTTTCATCCTTTATTTCCATCCATTGAAAAATGAAAATTCCATCCATGTGTACGTGCATACTACCACCTCCATGAAGAACATATTAATTTTTTTATAACATTATTACATTGATCATTCTAAAAGTTTATTTAATATATTAATATAACATATATGAAATTGTTAACATTTTGGAGGTGTTGAAACCCTGAACAAGGTGTAAGGAAAAACAATCAAATTAAAATATGCATGAGAAATAAAACAGTTGACACCTAAATAATTCATTTTATAAAATAATTATCAGTAAATGGGTAAAAAAGTTATGAATAAATGTTATATATAAATATAGATATAAATATGTATCTTATATATATATTAATAATAAATATAAATATATTATATAAGATTTTTGAATGCATCTGACCAAGCAGGAGTCTATGGTTAGGGTTTATTTTACAATATCATTTTTATACCAGATTATCTATGCTTAAATTTATATCAGGGGAATTTTTTACACTATGTATATTAAACCCTATACATATTCTTACAAAATATTTATTTTTGGATTTTTTAATCATTAATTCAATTTAACACCTCTTTGTTACTCAAAAAGACCAAATTATGTTTTTAGGAAATAATGAACTTGTTTCTTCTTTTAGGTCGAGAATATTTTTCTTCTATGCCCATATTCAATATTTTGATTAAAAAATGATCCTGTATATAAAAAATGATTTTTTTCTCTATTTAAAATATCTTTGACCTTTTTATAATGCTTAAAAATTAGTCTTTTTATAATTTTTCTGTATGGGTCACTTTTAACCCCCTTTGAAAAAGTATGAAAAGAATTTTTTTCAACTGTTATCATCTAAACACCTTTTCCCACCATCCTGACCATTATTTTTTATGAATACTAATTTCCATGTTTCCTTAGTTTTTTAAATAAATTCATTTTCCCATTATTCTATGTATTTTTCAATCTATACCAAAGGAAAATAAATTTTATTTTCTTAAATATTTGGAAAAGTGATTTAATTTCACTTATGTATATTTTTATCTTACACTCCAAATTTTCTTAAATAAAAATATTTTATTTTCAATATTACTTTCTTGTAAACTATTTTAAAAATAATGTTTAAAAAAATCTTCTTGAAACCTCATAATTATAGTATTGTAAGTTAATGTTCACTTTATTTTTTCATGTTACAAAATTTTGAATAAATTTATTTTCAATTTTTTTCCACTTTTTAAATTTCTAATTTTCAAAAAAACATACCATTACAAGAAAACCATATTTTATGATGAATTGATGGTATTCTTTCACCCCTTACTGATTTGTAGTTTTAACCTCATTTTATGAACATGTATTTATCCTAATCTCTCTATCACTCTCTATAATTCTTTTGTCATTATTTTTATCCTTCATGTATGTGTTCTTTTATACATTGAATATATCTATCATAATTTCATTATTGAATAAAATTTGTAAACATTATTATATATAGTGTAAATTGTTGGAATATTACTAAGAAATTTATTCTATTAGTTGGGGAAATATTTTTTTAGGGAATAAAGTGTGTTCCTTAAAATTAGATATGAAATAATGAAAAGTTAAACCATGAGTTTACCAAAAGTTCATATAAAATTTTTAGTAGACTTCTTTCTATCCCCAAAAGTAGTATCAAATGATATTTTGATTTTTACATGTTTAATAATTTAGGATTCATTCCCTCTTACCCATGATTTTTATATAGAATATTAGTAGATTACTATCATCAAAATACATGGAAATGGATGAAGGAAAGGTTTAGATTATTTAGTTCAATGGAATTGACTCTAGATTCTAGAAGATACAGATAGAGTACTATCAAATCCAGAAGGATCATGAACTATTTTTGGGTGAGAAACATGAAAACATAGAGAAAGTAAAATGAGAAAAATTGGATATAAAATCACTAGGATTGGTGTGGTTGATATTGGTATGAAATTTTTCAATCAACATATAGGAGAAGAAGACTACAATATCAATTATAGTGACCCTGGTGAAGATATATAAAAACCCAACTACTTTAAAGAAAGTGTTATTGATAAGGATATTGTTTATATCAAGGCTATTGAAAGGATAATTAGTGAAATAGCTTGTGAATTATTTCATCATGGAAAGAATTCATCTTGAATCAGTGAATGTATCCATCATAAATGATGTGTGGGATATAATATTACTCTTATCTTTAGCAAAATCATGGGATTGCGTGGTTACTCTGGTGAGAAATTCTTGTGGGAAATATGAACTCGTGTTTGATGATGTCTATTGTTTGATCCTCAATGAGGATTTTTGGTCCAAGAACATTCTGATATTGAATTGAATACTAATGGAAGGGGGTAATCTCCTCATTGGAACACTATGCTAAAATTGGTATTTAATGGTGGTTTAAACGACCACTAAATCATCCTCTGATGGTTTTGAAAATCTGTTTCTAAATCATTTGTCAGCAATCAATTAGTGGATGTTTTTCAGAATAGTCACAAAGCGATTTTTAATTTTTAATTTTTTTATTTTCCTAATTATTTTTTTATTTTATTTTTTTTAATTTCATAATAATTAATTTTTTTACGTAAACTTTTTATTTATTGTTTTTTTATTATTTATTTACTATATATTACCATGCTCACGCACATGTCCATGTCTATGCACATGCCATATATAGAAATTATGCGTTGGGTGAGATTTAAACCTCTTATCTCTTACTAATTCTCCAAAGACTTTACCACTCCTATAGGCTCTTCATGGGTTGAATAAATAGAATTTAATATACGTATATATATATATATATATTAATTGAAAAAACAAATAATACATAACAAATAGATATAAAACTAAATAATTATTAATCCGGAATTACTATTCAATAATCAATAATCAATAATCAATAATTAATAATTAATAAGTAATTTTTAGTAGTTAATAATTACTAATTAAAAATTAATAAATTAAATATAAATAAATAAATAATAAATAAATATGTAATATGGTAATAAATGGTAAATAATAAATAGTAAATAATAAATAGTAAATAATAAATATGAAATACTAAATACTAAATAGTAAATATTAAATAGTAAATAGTAAATAGTAAATAGTAAATAGTAAATAATAAATAATAAATAATAAATAATAAATAATAAATAATATATTATAAATAATAAATAATAAATAATAGATAATAGATAACAGATAATAGATAATAGATAATAGATAATATATAAGTAATGTATAAATAATACATTAATTAAAAAATAAATTAATATATGAAAAATAAATAATAAATAATAAATAATAAATAACAAATAACAAATAAAAAATAAAAAATAAAAAATAAAAAATAAAAAATAATAAAAAATAAATATTAAATATTTAAAAAATATTAAATAGTTATTTTACTATAATTTAATAATAAAATTCAATCAATAAATTCAAAATCAATAACAAATAACTATTAAAATAATAAATAATAAATAAAAATTGTAAATAATAAATAATAAATAATAAATAATAAATAAAACTTAAATAAAGAATAAATAATAAAAAATAAAAAATAAAAAATAAAAAATAAAAAATAAAAAATATATAATAAATAATAAATAATAAATAACAAATAATAAATAATAAATAACAAATAATAAATAATAAATAATAAATAATAAATAATAAATAATAAATAATACATAATAAATAATAAATAATAAATAATAAACAATCAATAATAAATAAAAAATAGAAAATAAAAAAAAATAAAAAATAAAAAATAAAAAAATAAAAAATAAATAAATAAATAATTGATAATAAATAATAATTAATAAATAATTGATAAAAAATAAAAAATAAAAAATAAAAAATAAAAAATAAAAAATAAAAAGTAAAAAAATGGATATAAATATCTAAAAATATATATACATATTAAAAAATTTATATATAAATATATAGAGACACATATTTGTTATCTAAATCTATATAAACACACTCAGATATATAATTGTATATTAATATAAATATATATATATATATATATATATATATATATATATATAAGTAGAGGTAAATATAAATATCTCACTCTCTATATATTTACTCATATATGAAATTAAAATATATAAACGTAAATATGTGTAAATATTTACACAAATATTCATAAATTAATATAAACATAAATATATAATAAATAATAAATTACCAAAAGAGGAGAAAGCACAATAATTTCAATACCATTAAATCAATAGGAATATAAATCAATTGAATAAAATCACAAATGACATAAAAATCATATGAGGACACTCTAAAATGAAGATGGAATCTCATCAAATGTGTATTATATATATACTTAAATTTATTTAAATATATTATATATTAATATTAATTTACATATATTAGAATATAAATATAAATATAAATCTTTTTATCAATTCACACGCATATGTATATATAAACATTGTTTTTTATACGTATATATATATTCATATAGTTTTACTATAAATTTATTTATATACTATATTTAATGATAATGATATATTTATATTAAAATACATTTATATATTATTTATACGCACAAATGTATATATATATATATATGTATTTATTTACAGTTATTAGAATATAAATATAAATATAATTTTTTTTATTGAGACACACATATTTACATTGTAGGAGTTGTTGGGCCTAAAAAATGTGATATAGGCTTACCTATATCACCAAGGGAATATAACTTATCGCTAGATTCAATTTGATATGTGGTGGAGCCCAAATTGTCATCCAAATCAAAAGTTATGGCTGTTTGAAGTTTGAGTTCGATTTGCAAATTTTATTGAAACTAAAATTAATTTTACTATTTTAATTATTAAAAAATTTAAATCTAATTGAGTTTTAGATAATTTCGTAATCTTTGAATAAACAGGTTGTGGAGCTAAACCTATCACTCAAATCAGATGTTATGGTCATTTGATACCGAAGCTTGATTTTTAACTTATTGAAGATTTGTTTTCTCATTAAAATTATTATGAACTAATAATTTTAAATATTTATTAATTGAAACATAATAATTAATTAAAATTATAAATAATAAATTATATATGATTGTAAATAAAAAATAAAAAATAATAATAAAAAACTGCCGCTAAAAATAAATGTCAATTTTTTTGAAAAAAAAAAATTTCAAAAACAAAATATCGGTGATTTTTAAATACACCGCTAGGAAACAGCCATTAATTATTTCCTCAAAAAATATTTAGCTGCGGTTTTGAAAAGCTTCGCGAAAAAACTACCACCAAAACACTATTTTCTTATAGTGGTAGAACCACTGAAAATCAGAAGAAAAATTAGAAAAAGTGTCATGGAAAGTCAACTATTAGAAGGAATACCTACTAGAAATATGATATCTAAGGATATATATATAAGTACCAAAAAAATATTATGGCAAATACCAAATAAAACACTAATGGAAGTTCAAAAGCCATTAACATAATAAAAGATGGTAACGATATAATGATCACTATTCATAATCTAATGGAGTTATTGGTATTTGAATATGGTGTATCCTTCCACTCATCATCTGATCATGGATTCATGAATAAATTTTTATTTGGAAGATTTAGGGAAGTTCATCAGGTAGAAAATGAAGCTAAGGAAGTTGTTGGAAAGGGTGATGTAAATCTATAGATGCAGAATTAGAGTACTCTATTCTTGAAAGGAGTGGGACACATATTGGGTCATATGAAGAATCTCATTTTAGTGTGGTTAGTTACATGATGAAGGCCTCGATACTACTTTCTAGAATGGAGTATGGAATATGACTTGTGGATCGATATTTGTGGAATTAGGAGTTGAGAAAAAAAACCTTTATATGATTAGAAGTTCATATGGGAGTACAATGGATGTAATTTTAGACTCTATATATTTGGTGGATTCGAATTATATATAAGGCCAACTTAGTGAGAAAAACATACTGGTTCTATAAGGGAATGTTATTCTGAAGTTGATCATACAACTATCGAAAGTTATGTGAGCTGTGTGCTTTGAAATAAAAAACGGGTCACATTCAATCTGAATAGAAAAAAATCCTAGAGCTAGGAAACTTGAGCTTGTTAAGACAGATGTCTAGGGACCATATTTGGTTACATATCATGGGGGATCCTAATACATTGTCACATTCATTTATGATTACACACAGAAGTTATGTGTTTATTTTATTGAAAGTAAACATAAAGTATTTTATGTCTTTGTACTATGGAAATATAGGGTGTAATTGGAATATGGATGGAAATTAATGTTCTTAATATCCGATAATGGTGGTTAAAAAAACAATATAAACTTCCATAACTTCTATCAAAATAATGATATCATGCTTGAGAGAATAGTACCCACAAATCCATAATAGAATGGAGTTATTGTGAGGTTGAACGTGACCCTAAAATAGAATGATAGATGCATGTGTGTGTTCTTTGGCATGCCCATGTCTATCTGGGTATAAAAAATTAACATAGAAGAATACTTGGCTAGTAGGAGTCTAACGTCTATAGTAATAAAAATGTAACCTAATGAAATTTGAACCGATAAGATATTGTAAGTTTCAAACCTCAAAATATTCATTTTCATTAATAATGCTCTTATTGATGCCAGGAATAGAGATAAGATGGAGGAAAATTCCAAAACCTATTTTCTTATAGGATATGGAAGTGAAGAATTTGGGTACTGAATTTTGACTAATGATCAATATAAGATCAATAGAATTCAAAATGTGATATTTACCATGAATAGACTATGGAAGGATTAGAACTTGAATTAATCTGAATTTTAGGAATAGAGGCCAACTACTGAAGTAAAACTTGGTCTAGTTAAAATTTTTTAGAAATTTGAAAATACTGATGATACCAGACATAAAAAAATGTATCAAATGTTCAACCAAATATTTATATTATTAAAGGCTAGAGAATTTTATAATTTTGAGGAAAATGTTTTTTAGTTTAATAATTAGTAGTAAGAGCAATAAATGTTAAAGGACAAGAAACTGAAGCCCATATGAATTTTGAAACTTTTTTGAAATGATCTTTAAGAGTTTGATAAACAGTCCAAATGTATGAGGTTTACATAAACTTCTTAATTCTAATGGATGTTGGGTAACATCAATGTACAAAAGTGGATATAACACTTAGTGACTCAATGTAGTGGGATTTATCAATGGATGAGGAAATTAATATTCTAAAGCTCAAAATAATTTGTGATATGACTAAACTGGAAAATGGGAAATTAAAACTTGATAACAACTGGGTTTACTATTTGAAAGAAGTATCTAATTAACATATAAGATATATGGAATAGTTTATGGTGAAAGGATTCTAATAGAATTAAGGAATGAATTTCATAGAATTAGTTTCAGTAGTAGAGAATAATAATAAAATATGAATAGAATTAAGCATTTATATATTCAATGGTTTAAATTTAGAGTATATGGATGGGAAAAATTCCTTTATACTTGGGGATTTGGAGGAAGATATCTACATGATGTAGCCCAAGGATTTTGAAGACAATTATAAGGAGGACCTTGTTTTAAAACTTAAGTGAACCCTATATAGTTTAAAACATGGACTTTGATAGTGGTGCCATACTTTTGATTCTTTCATGAATGAGGAAGGTTTCAGAAGGAGTGACTCCAATCATTGTTGCTACCAGATGTCCAGGAATGACAGAACTTACATAATTATCCAACATTACATGGATGACTTGTTTTTATAAGGACTATAAATTTTTTATATTAGGGAGTTGAAGGGTATGTTTTCCTAAATATTAGTAATGAAGGAACTTTGTTAAGACATTAGAATTTTGGAGATAGGATGGAGATGGTTCAAAAATCTTATACTACCGTGTTATTATAGAAAAATTACATTTGATAGATTATTAAAAGGTTTTATAATACCAGATGTAAATATTTTAGAACTAACCACACTAGTCACTTTATGTTATCCAAGGAACATGCACCTTCAATGGAAAATGAGGTCTAATACATGAATAAAATTTCTTATAATTTGGCTATTGAAATCATGATTTATATGATGATATGTATGAAGAAAAATATTGTCTTTGAGTTTGGAATGGTAATTTGTTTCATGTCTAACCCCATAAAGGAGAATTGATAAGTTTCTTAGCGTATCAATCGATACTTGAAAGGGTCAGTAGATACGACATTGTGCTTTTGGTAATATGGCCCTCTATAAGGAGTTATTGATCCAAATTTTTATAGTGATTCCAAAACTCCAAAAATTACAATGGGATTAGGGTTTATACTTCAGTGGAATAAATATTTTTTGGATGTCACAACTATAGATGGTGGTGAATTTTTCTACAATTGAAATAGAGTAAGTTTTAGCTATAGAAGTTTAGAAGGAATTTATTTGGTGAATAAATTTTTTGAAGGAACTCAAAAAATAATTATAAGAAGGAATGTTATTCTGTGATAGTTAGACTGATATTCAACCTTCCATGAATCTGGTATTTCATAAAATAAAAAATTCATTAATATAAAATTCCATTAGATATAGAATGTTCTAGAGGACATGGTCTTTGAGATTTGCATGAACACAGAGAATAAAAATTCTTCTGGCATGGTTACAAATGTTTTATCCTGAAAAATCCATAGGAAACATTATGCCTTAGTGGTATTTGACTAAATGAGAGGAGAATAGATAATGCAAAAACAAATTTGAAAAGGAGCTAGTTTTCCCAATGTGTTAGTAGATTACAATGATTTTTCATGAATATATCATAAAGTGGTAGATCATTGGGGTCATCAAGTTTTTCTTAAAGACATCAAAAGTTCACTTTTTCCTTATAAAAAAACTGGTAGCAGGAACCTTTAGCATATAGGTCAGATCACCAAAATTTCATGAAAATCCAAATAATGTTGTGAAGACTGGTCTTTGGGTTCCATGAATAGTTTATTTACTGGGAATGTTGAGTTGGGGTAGGCAAAAACTGAATGAAGAAGTTAACATATGAATGACTTAAAATTTCAGATCCCGATGTTACTTGTTAAAAAAATAATAAATCTCAATAAAAAGGATATGGAACTAAATGTTAAGGTGGAAACCTGAAATAATTTATTATACTGAATTATGAATGGTATAAAACTAGTTTACTAATCCATAATGTTTGTAAAACATTTCCTTTGGTAATAGCAAAGACTTAGTCGTGTTCTCATTTGGATGTAGGATTAATGTTTGAACCACATAAAATCAGTGATACTTATATCCTATCCTCGATTTCATGTGTGAAGTGTTTGTTATTTTTATTTTTTGTTGTGATTATGTTTCTTCATGAATTCTTAATCTTGGTTCTCCAAGACAGAGTGGGAAGATCCAATATTTTAACATTTCAACATGATGAAATACTAGTGGATACGAAATTCCAGTGAACTCAAGGTCAAACTATCTAGTATTTGATACAGTAATTTCAAGAGGTATATTTCTTCCCTAAAAATATTTATATTCTATAAAATAGATTCAATATGGACATTAATTGATTATTAAGGAATATTTATGATTAATTTTATGGTTATTTCAATACACGAGGAATGCATTGGACATTTCTAAGTGATGATTAGGGTACTTTATAGCCCTTTGTTGCATCAAGTACATCCCATGAAACGAAAAAGGATGGGTATCCCAGTGTATGTCTATTCATATAATTATGGTCTCTTGGAACGAGGCCTTAATGGTATATAAAATGACTTAGCATGATATTATGATGGTAGGATCATGATGTCTTGGCATGAGGGCTTGACGGTAAGATCATGATGTCTTGGTTTGAGGTGTAAGTTATCCAAAATTATAAATTCCATCATTATGAAATAAGTTACTATTTTCCATGTGATTTTTATCAATGTATATATTTCTTGCTCAAGTTATTGAATATATGAAATGTTTAAGGATTATTCACTTTTCCATATTATTTATGCCTTTTTTATCCATGAAATATTTTTATATAAACAACCCCTTACTAGAAATATGAGCTCACCTTTTTATTTGTTCTCCTTTCCCTTGGGCATCATGAAGAAACCACTAAGAGTTCTCCATGATGTAATTAAAGGAATATGCCAATTTTCTTTATGATTATAAGTTATTATTTATGTCTCTAATGTAATATTGAAATCATGTATGTATCTTGTCACCCAAGACTTTGAAACAATTTGAACCTTTCGAATGTGCTCTTTTATGTCTTATACCAATATAATAATCTAAACTTGAGCTCTGGGTTACTAGAATTATGGGTTTTATATTTGGAATCAAATATAGTTTAGTAGAAAATTTGAGAACTATGTTTTAGAAGAACATATTTAGAACATAAATTATATTAAACCACTATAATGTTTAAGATATTTCAAGGATTTTTATGTTATGGAAAAATTTTCATAATTATTTGAGATAATTAATTATATGAAATTATTTAGAGATAATTCATTGTGGAAGGAAAGTAAAATGTATCAAAAAATATAATCAATGTAGGGATTTACCTCCTCATCATATAAACATAGCTAGATTTGGATCTGAGTAGATTGGGATTATATTAGGGTAGATGACTTGGGTTATTACTAGTAACCCAACATGTATGGTACAACTTATTACTTTAAATCATGATGAAATTATGTTGAAACACATAATATGAAAAAACATATATCAATCAATAGAACTAATAATAGATTGATAGATAAATAATGGATCAAGTATATTGGAAATATATTTCTGGATTTGAGAATTAATGAATGAGAGATAGTTATTCCGGTAGAGAATTATTTAAAGGAAAATGCTAATCAGTAGTAGTCAGTGATCCAAATTACTATGGAGGAGGAGCATATTGGGGGAATGGAATGGAATAATTTTATTTGATATTATTTGAGAAATATTTTCCTCAATATAAATTATTAGATATGTAATGGAAATTCTATAATTGAAGACAAAAGGAAGAGGAATGTGATGTTGAGTATGAGGCAAAAATTATGAGATTATAAAGTCAATCTATTGTCTGTGAACATAATTTTGAAATTAATATTTATTGTTACATTGATGAGATTTATATAATCCTTTAAAGGGAACTAGTCTCTTGAACGTTTTCATTATATGATGATATGATATCAAGTTACATTTGGATAGGGAAAAATTATATAATTCCTATATTTTCAACGGAAATGAATAGAAGAAGAGGAAAAATGATCACTAAGGAAAAATAAATGAGGTGAAGTAGAAGAAGAGAATGATGGAACTTAAAATATGTGATAATTATTTAAATAATAACCCTAGTACTTTCTTAATGGTAATGGTAGTTTGTTAGACATGTGAAGATAAGGGTGATCTAGCTAATGAATGCAAGGGAAAGAAGGAATCTATTAATATCCAATGTCTCTACTATAAGGATATGGGAAACTATTTGAACCAATTAAAAAATTTTAAAAGGAATTTTCTATAGAAGAGGCTGAGAGGGAAATAACAATATTATACTATTGTTACATTTAATTATGAAGTCCCTTATATTGTGACAGTAGGTAATTTAATCATAAACTTATTGTTTATTTAATTCTAGATCTATGATCTTTTTTAAATTTTATTGGATATTGAATCATCCTTTTACACTATGAGGAAATATTTATCAATTAAGACACCTAATGTAAATTTGGTTACAATTAGTATATATAAAGTAGTCTATGTTAAGATGAATAATTATACCCTAGTTTTAAATATGGTTATTATACCTATGATTGAAGTTAAAAAAATTGGGATTTAGGATTAATTAATTTAGAGGATTAATAAATTAGTAGATAAGTTATAAAATAATTTATGTTTAATTAGTGGTTTTTTTATAACAAATAATTTAAATGTTATAATTTCATTAGATATTTTTTAATTACACTAAAAATTTTTATAAATGGATAGTGACAGGATGAATAAATAGTTCTCATTTTATGGATATTATGATAAATTAGAAGTTTATTATTTTTAATTAGGCATTAAAATTTCGTTATATTTATTCATAATTTAGAAAATGTGATGAATTAGAGATGGAAAATTCACTAAAATACAAAAAAAAGAATCAAATTATGTTTATAGAATGGGAAAAAAATTAAGTATATTTTCTCAAATTCTCTATCTTGGTGGTAAAATAATTCCACAAACTCCAAGTCGAGGAAGATAAATTTAACAAGTCTTATATGGAAAATATATCTCATCTATCAAGGTATGCCTCAGGAAACTCATTCACATATATGGGTCATATAATGGAACATTAATGGTTTTATAAATATTTAATTAAGAAAGACTAAGAATCCTAGTAGTAACTTAGGAATTACATATCAAGATAAAATTTATGTATGAGGTTATACCCATGTAAAGATACCATGATTATTTTAAAAAAAAATATATGTGTGAGGACGAAATTTAATTATGGGGGGAGAATATGACCCACTAATATTTTAGTATGTATTTTACTTTACATAAATACTATGTTGAATAGATTTTAACACACACAACACAAAAATAAAGCAAGTCATAAAACAATACAATTACAGGAATAATATAACTTCAGTGAATGGAAGATAGTAATAATTTTTAATTCTAATTATGTTATTTTGTTTTGATTGATGACATTTAATGATTTAAAAATAAATAATTAATGTTATATGAATAAAATAATTCAAATCTAAAAGGGATATTTTTTGAAGAATTGTTTTTGAATAATTGTTTATTTTATAAATTTATCACTTTTAAAATATTTCATTGTACAAAATAATATATTAATACTCAATTAATAATAAATTGATATGATATAATTTTAAGAACACTTTAAGTTTAGTAAGGTAAATTTTCTATAATAGATGATTTTGAATATATTAAATATCCTAATTTAAAATGTTTTTTATATTATATAATTTAAATTTGATTAAATGAACGTAATTTTTGAATTCATTATATAAAATTTAAATTATGTAGATTTTTTGGATTTTTTATGAAATGTTGGATTTTTGGATGAATAGTGAAAAATACTATTTTTCAAAATATAATCTGTTTTATGAAATCATCAGGATATAGTAATAAATTGAATGTTTTTGATACCTTTTTCATAGAATATATACATATAGATATTTAATAATTAAAATAAACAAATTTGATAATATTATGATCAATTTAGAAATCCATATTTACATTTTGGAACTTAAGTGGTGTTTTTTTTCTAATACTGGAATTATTTTTGATCATTTTATTTAATTAATTAATTGAAAGTTTTTATTCAATTTTAGATTGGTTATAATGTCACATAACTTTCAATTTTAAATAATCATACAATTAATTTTTTATAATAAATTATACAATTGATTATGATGGAAATACTTTTTATACTTAAGAAGACATTTTTTTAAAACCATTTTCATTGAATTTTTTATACTTATATTAAAATTAATTTTTTTCACATATAAACATTGAATCTCGTAAAATGTATTCCTATTTGGAATAAAAAATTTAAAATTATTTAATAAGGTCCATTTAATTTTTATTCATAATTAATAATTATTGCAATGAATGTTTCTAACCACAGAAAGGTTAAAAAGGTTTAATGAGGGGGTTAAACTAAGAGATAAGGATTTAAATATCACTAAAACAAGACATAATTTTATTATACTTGTTTATTTAGACCTTAAATTATATTATATTCAAAACATAATCTATTTTATGCCACTTTACCATGAAAATGACTTTATATTATTTTAAAATTAAAAGTATTTAGAAGAGTGTCACTCCTTACACTTATAAAAGGAGACCCTCACACCTCACATATTCAAACACTTGTTTCTCCTAATATCAATTGAATTCTATCCAAATCACATACAAACTCTCCTAACCACATCCTATAGGTCCTCGTATCACCAAAATTCTAATCTAATAAGGATTATGTTGTAATCCAAATATGGACATTCAAGGAAGAGGTACATCTCTTAACCAAGTACTTTCAATTATCTTTCGTCTTCAACCTTCTTCAGATAAATTAAAACTATACTAATATAATGAAATAATTATTATTAGTATATTGAAATTTTTCTACAGTACAACAATTTTATATCTCTTTTCTATACAATTGAAAATAAAAATATCGCTCGTGCGTATGTGTTGACTACCACCTATATGAAGAGACGTATTTAATTTTTCATCACCACCTAACATGGATAGTTATATAGATTAATTTAAAGAATATATATAATTTATATGAAATGACTAAGTTTTTTAAATTTAAAAAATTATATACTTTACTTTCATTCGACCTATTAAAAAATGAATACGTCACCCATGTATTCATGTATACTAACGCCTCCATTAATGACATATATAATTTTTCATAAATGCATTACATGGATTCTTCTAAAATTATATCTAACGTATAAATATGATATATAAAAAATTATTAACATTTATTAGGTAATTAATCTATGAACAAGTTGTAATTATTGAAACCACCAAATAAAAACATTTATAATAAATAAAACAATTAATACCTAAATAATTTGTTATAAAGGAGGTTTGAATGATTCCAACCAATCATGAATCCATTTTTAGAGTTTATTTTACAATTTCATTTTTATTCATGACTATTTATGTTTAAATTTACTTGGGAAAATTATAGTATATTTCTTTCTTAAACTCTATATATTTTATTTCAATATATTTATTTAATGTTTTTTCAATTATTCTTTCTCTTTTATCCTTCTTTGGTACTCAAAAATATCGAAATAATATTTTTAAGAAAAGTAGATCTTATTTCTTCTTTTAGGCGATGAATATTTTTCTTCCATACCCATGTTATTTAATTTATTTTAAGAATGTCCATCCCTATAATAAATTGTTTTTATAGTCACATTAAAGATATTAAACCTTTTTAAAATGTTTTGAAAAGGAATATTTTTAATTATTTTCTGTATGCGTCACTTTTGAATCTCTTTACAAATGTATGAAAATAATATTTTTTTTAACATTTACTACTTGACCAAATTTTTCTTCCATAATGTCCATTATTTGTTATAAATAATCCCATACAATTTTCAATATATATATTTTTAAAATAAAATACTTTTCTAAATATTTTGTGGATTTTTTCATTATATACAGAAAGAAATATGTTTTTTGTCTTAAGAATTATGAAAAGCTATTTCATTTCACTTATGTATATTTTTTTCAACCACTCAAAATTCAATTACTTAATCATTTTTATCTTAAATATTTCTTTATCATAGATTATTTTATAATTATTTTATAAAAAATTCCTCTTGAAACTTCATTAAAAGAGTTTTGTAAGTGATATTTTAACTACATTTTTTTATAACCATGATTCAAATTTTTTATGAAAGTTTATTTTAATGTTTCACATACATTTGAATCTATAATTTTACAAAATATATTCAATTAATATAAAAACATGTTTTATGATGAATTGGTAGTCTCTTTTTATCCATTACAGAATTATTGTGCATTCCTCATTTTATAAACAAGGATTTATTATCTATTATCTATCACTATTCATCATTATTTTAATATTTATCTCCTTCATGTTAATTTTTCTTTATATCATAGATATATTTAAAATAATTTCAATTTTGAATAAATAGTATAATTATTATCATATATTATTTGAATTGATGTAATATTATTAAGAAAGTAATTCCATTTACTAGGTAAATATTGATGTTTTATAAACTTGATGAAATTCAAATAATTTTTAATTTTTAAGGCATAATAATGTTGAATTGTACTATTCTGTAAACACATGATGAATAAATTAAACATTTATAAGTTATGGTTAGGGTTTTTTATATCCCTTATATGAATTAGGTTGGTCTCATGATACAAGTTATAATGGGAATCATAGTGTATGAATGCCAATATAATTATGTTGTCCTATCATGAGGCCTTCATGATATATATTATGACTTGTAATGAGGCATTGATGGTAAGATATTGACATATAGAAATGAAACCTTAATTTTAATATCATGATTTCCTGGCTTTAGGATTACTATTTCCAACATTATGCAATCCATTATTCAGAAATTAGTTATTGTTTTCCATGTGATTCTGTTATCCATGTATATATTTATTTCTCAAGTTAGAGAATATATGAATTTTTATTGATTATTTAGTTTTATATATTGTTTATATCTTATGTATCTATGATAACTTCTACTGTACGAAACCGATTACTTGGAAATTTTCCCACCCTTTCATTTTTTCATTCCTTATGGTATCAAGAAGAAATCTTTGAAATATATGAAAGATTTAATTAAAGGAATAAGAATGATTTAATTAAGTTTATAAGATATAATTTATATTTATAATGTAATATGAAAATATTTCATATATCTAGTATCTCATGTCTATCAAACTATTTGATCATTTGGGATGCGATCTCTTGTATTATGTACCGGTGTATAAAAGTAAACACCATCTCTATGTTATTGGTGTAACACCCCGAGTTTTTATGAATTATTATTATTTGAATAATTAAATTTATTTTATTTCCTAATTTACAAAAAGACACCAAATTAATCTTTCAATAACCACAACACAAAGTCAATCTTGCATTACACACAACCCTGGGTTAGCTTGCACTGCACATGACACTATGTTTTAACAAAACCATGATACAATGTTAATATTGTCATTTAAAAATGACCATTATAACCTATCTTACAGAATCAGTAAGATGAATAGTAATAAATAATTTCTAAATATTACGTATACTAGTTTTTTATATATAAAAAATACTGATAAGAAAGTAATTAATTTTTGATAACGTCATTATATGTTTTAAAAATATAATTTTTTCAAAAAATGATTTTTATTTAATTTTTTGAACAATAATAAAGTTAATTTTTGAAACTATTATAAATTTAATTTTTTAAAAGAAACTAAATTTTGGAAATCCTAATTGTAAAATTATCTTAGGGTGAATTTTTGGTATTTTTCTGAAAAGTTTCATATTTATGATGAATAGTGAAAAATAATGAATTTTTATTGAAAATTGAATTTACATTTAAATTATTTATAAAGTAAAATTATTTTCTAATTGGTTTTAATGTTAAAATAGTTAAATTATACCTCCATTAATCCAATTTAGTTCATTATAATCAATTTTATATTGAAATTAGATAAACAAACTTTGTAAACATTTGGACATTTTTGTCTTTAAAAACACGATTTTTAATCCCGTCTATGAGATTAATTTTAAATTAAAATTTTCCACTTAAGTGAATTGAATTTGGAAAAATGGATTCAATTTTTTTAACCATAAATATTAATAATTTTTAATAATATCAAATTAACTTTTGAGAAAAATGAATAGTGAATGTAGTAAAAATTAATTACCACGGTTAAGGTAAAAATGAGTTTACTGGGGGCTAAAATAAAACTATAAAGGTTAAGATTAGTTATAAAAAAATCTAAAAACTATTTTATGGAAATATTTAGTCCATGAAACACCTAATGTTCTATAATGGTCCATTATAGTCCCATGTGGCATATTAAAAATGTGGGAGCACACAATTCTTTTCAAAAATACCAATTGTGTCCTCTCCACTACTTATAAAAGGCCACAGACTCTCCTCTATTCTACACAACATATAAAATATTTGGTTTTGAAAATACCTAAAGAAATCAATACCTTAATTCCCTAAAATCATCATAGAATCATTAATTTAGATACAAATCCAACCTAGGAAGGCTTTTAGGTCAATCCTATGAAAGATACCTGAAAATAGGTAATGCTTATCAATGCATGTTTTTATTTTATTTTATCCTAAAACCCATATATTTTTTTATATAATTATTATATAATAAAATTAGTATATTACATATAATGAGATATTTTTTGTTAAAGTAAATACCTAAAACCATCTCTAATTCCATCAAATATGTTACGAAATCATCATTCGTGCATACAACAGACTACCACCGTGCGAACCAATGTCATTAATTTTTATATTACCACCTATGAAGGATGGTTTTAATGATGTATTTTTAGTTTATAAGTGATATTTATAATATTTATTATTTTATTGTTATTATTTAATATTTATATCACAGATAACTTCATACTCTCATTTTTTGATGGAATATGATGACGTCGTTCGTGTATACAACATATGACCACCTCACGAACCGATGTGATCCGTTCACACATTACATGGAATGTATTAAGGATGGTTTTAATTATGATATATGATATATATTACATAAACATGATTTTATAATTTAAATATATATAATTTACATTTCTTTCTTTCAATCCAATAAGGAAATGGAAACATAATTCATGAGTACGTATAACATACCGTCGCCATGAACGGTGTATTTAATCTCATATCACTAAATTTTATGGTTTAATATAAATAAATGTATAATGAATATATATTATATTTATATCAAGGATTAAATTCTTGTTGTAACGAAACCATGATCATACTAAGTGGACCAAAATTCTAAAAAATAATAACATATATGAAAAAAGCGGTTATCACCCAAATAATAAAATTAACATGGAATTATTGGTAAACGGGTAATAAAAGGGCATAAGAGAATCATATATTGTATGAGGTAAGTAAATGATGGAAACCATTTCATTTATTATGGGCCTTGCTTCACAACTGGTTTAATACTCCCGAGGGAGATGCTTTGGAAATTCACAAAATCTTTATGAACCATCATGAATGATTTAAATAGATGATAACCATGAATGAACTTATATAAACTTAATGTTTAATAAATTTAATGACGGTGTAATTATTTATACATCCTATAAGTGATTTTTCATGATTATTTTGTTCCTTACTATGTTAATTGTTTCATACACTATGTTTTTTGGTTTTAGTCAATAGATATAACTTGATGGAACCACATTAATGTTGAGTGTGATGGAAAATGCAATTATTATCATCCTAACCATCCTTATGTTATGAGACAGGGAATCAAAAATCTTGTTTCAATGCTCACACAACATTCTCAAGCTATGAACCATTCTAATCTTCGAAACGAGAATTGGAGTTGAAAATGTTATATTGAGTCCTTTATGATGAAACATCCACCTTCCATTAGTGGAATTTCTAATCCACTAGTTACTGAGAAATAGATCATTACTTCTGAAAATATATTTTCCATTATCATGTTTTTGGAACATGAAAAAGTCATTTTGGATGTCTACAATTTGGAAGGTGAAGTGGATAAATGGTGGAATCTTATCAAGAATATGAGGTGACATGATGAAATTTACTTCATGGATTTGGATTAGTTCAAGAATTTATTTTTCAATAAGTACTTTCCTCTTATTCTTTGTATAAATATAGAAAATGAGTTACTTGAGTTAAATAAAATGGATGTTGAATCCATTGGTACTAATGAGGAAAAATTTACAAGACCTATGAGGTATGATTATTGTATTATCATCCAACTGGAAAGTAAAGCTGATGAATTATTTAGTGTCATAGAACCTAGTCTCCTAAGGGGGTTATCCATAAGAGACATCATTAGCTATGAAGAGATTGTTCGATGTTCTATAATAGTGGAAATGGAGGTTGTATTTATGTCTCATTCTCAAAAAATGGAGTTTAAAGGAAAATCTAATAATCATGAAAATGAAAAGAAGAAATTTCCTTTATGATCAAAGTGTGGGGTGAAGCGTGTTGGACATTTTATTAAGGGGAATAGTAAATGTTTTTTGTGTGTAATGGATGGTCATCAAAAAATTAATTTTCTAAAAAATGGGAAGATGTTAGATAATGAATAAAATGAGAGAAAAAGATGCATAGAATGCACCCCCTACACTTGAGTGCATCAAGTGTAAGGTAAATGGGAATTATAATAACTAGTGCCCAAACCTGAGGGTTGATGATGATCGATTCTGGAAACCATTTAAGCTAATGGATAAGGGTAAATATCAGGTGGTTACTATTTCTAATGATAGTTTCTATAATGATGTGGTGAAAGTTACACTTACCGTCCACTCTAAACTACTAATATATTATTTAAATCTACAACTACCCATTCATTCATATCTATATAATTTACTAAGTGTATAAAAATTCAACTTAAATAATTAGATATACAATTAGTAGAGAAAACCTCTAATGGTAATATGATTGCATATCAAGTATATGATTACTCTCTATTTGATATTGGTGGAAACTTTCTTCCTAAAAATATACCCATTCTTCCCCTGGTTGAATTTGATGTCATATTAGGAATGGATTTTCATTCCCTAGTAAATCCCACATTATTTTTTAAGGAAGGGAAGCCATGTTTGATATTCCAAACTAAACCTATGGTCTTCTATAAATGTGATGAATATTATGAACTTTCGATGGAGATTATATCCATTGTATGGGACTTGATTCTCATTTATAAGGGGTGTTTGTCTCAATTGGTTGAGGAGAAAATTGACATCGATGCTATGTCTATTGTATGAAAATTTGATGATGTATTTCCTAAAGATTTTCATAGAATTCCACTAAAACATGAATCTTATTTCTTAATAGAACCCATACATAGTGTAATAAAGATTACAATGAATCCATATATAATGGTCCTGATTGAGTAGAAAGAATTGAAGAAGAAACTCTATGAGAACTTTGATAGGGGTTTCATTCAGGCAACCGTGTCACCTTGTGGTGAACCTATTCTATTTATTATATTGAAAGATGGATCAATGAGACTCTGTATTGATTATTCGGATATGAACAAGATCATGGTAAATAACAACTATCCTCTACCACATATTAACTATTTGTTTGATCAACGAACCAGAGCTCAATAATTTTTCAAGATTGACCTTCATTCTGGATATCATCAATTAAGGATCAATAATGAGTATATACCAAAGACGATATTCTATATAAGCCATGGAAACTATAAATATATAGTGATTCAATTTGGTCTTAATAATTCCATTACTATCTTAAAGGATTTAATGAATATAGTCTTTAGAGATTACCTTGATCAATTTTTGGTAGTATTTATAGATAACAATCTTATCTATTCAAAGAATAAGGAAGAGTACGATGATTAGTTGAGGATTTTACTAAAGACCCTGATGAATGATAAAATATAAGAAAAATTTACAATGTGTGAATTTTGGCTGCAATAGGTTTAATTTTGGGGTTATATAATCTAAAGAGAGGTTATATCAGTAGATCCATCAAATATGAAGGCTATTGAATGTTTTCCTAGAACAACCATAGTGACTGAGATATCTAGTTTTCTTATTTTATCTGGATATTATCAATTGTTTTCAGATAATGTTTCATGAATATTTAATCCTATGACCATGTTTACTTGAAAGGGAGATATGATCCTATGTACAGATGAATGTGAGGAAAATTTCATGGAACTGATGAGGAGATTAGTCAGCTCACCTATACTTACATTACCCTATAGTAGAGAATGGTTTGTAATATATAGTAATGAATCCAAGAAGGTATTGGGATGTGTTATTATTATTAATTAAATGTATATATATATCATGCCTCAATATAATTGAAGGTTCCTGAGAAAAAATACCCCACTCAGGATTTGGAGTTAGATACAGTGATTTTTTGCATTATTGATATAGAGGAATTATATTTATAGAGAAAAGTGTGATATATATATCGATCATAAATGTTTAATATATATATTCATATAGAAGGAGATAAATATACACCAAATAATATGGTAAGAGATGATTCAATATTATGACTGCTCAAAACATTAACACCCTGGGAAAGTGAACAAGGTCATAGATTCTTTGAGTTTAAAGGATCATGAAATATTATCCATGATGAGGATTAAAATATATCAAACATATCAAGTTTTTAAAACTATGTATTTTGAAATCCTAAAGGAAGGGAAAATATAATCTTTCTCAATTTAATGCTCAACCATCTATCCAGCTAAAGATTATAGAGGCAATGAAGGAAGATGTAGAGTGAAACAATAATGTTAGAGATATTCTAGAGTTTAACCTTAATCATGGTGGAATGATATGGTTTAAGAACCTTGTATTTGTCCCATCTATACCATATTTGAAGAAAGATTTGTTAGAGGAAGATCATTATTCTTCATTATCTACTCATCTGAGAAGTACATAGATGTATAGATATTTGATATGGTACTTTTGGTAGGATGGAATGAAGAGAGATATTACTGAGCTTGTATTTCAGTGCTTAATACATCACTAAGTTAAGGCTAAAAGGATAAATTCTATAGGGATGTTACATCCATTACTAATAAAAAAATTGAAATAGTAAAAAATATCCATGGATTTTTTCATCAAGATACCCAAAATAACAAAAATGAATAATTATATATGGATTATAGTCAATCACCTTACTAAGTCAGTACACTTCATCTCTATCAAATAAGTATTAACTCTTGGTCAGATTTCCATGATATACACCCAGGATGTTGTAAGGATGCTTGGAGTACCAAATTACATTGCATCTAATTAGGATCCAAGGTTTACCTATAAGCTTTGAAAAAGCCTTCAGAAAGATCTTGAGATGGTGTTGAGTTTCAACACTATGTGTCATCATCAAATAGATGGTATGTCTGAAAGAAAAATTAAAATACTATAGGATATGTTGAGATCTTGTTATTTTGATTTCAATGTTGGTTGGGATAAACATATCTCTCTAGTTGAGTTTTCTTAAAAAGATATATTTCTCTCAAGAATTCAGATGCATCCATATAAATCCCTACATGGAAATAAATGTATATCTCCAATGTACTATAATGAAGTTTGAGAAAGAAAGCATTTGGAACCTGCGATAGCTAAAGTAGTGGGAGATAAAGTTAGAGCCATTCCCCAACACATCACAATATCTCATATTTGGTATAAAATTTATACTGATAATCTCTAGAGTGATTTAGAATTTGAATTTGGTGGAAAGTTGTTTCTAAGAATTTCTCCATGGAATAAGATAATGATATTTTTGATGAAAGGGGAACCAATCCCTAAGTATGTTATTCCCTTTGATATTATGGATCATATCGGGATAAAATCCTATAGATTTGAACATCCACCAAACTTATCTCATGCTCATGATGTGTTCCATTTTTATCTCATAAGTAAGCACATACCTAACCTTTCACATGTACTGAACTAAAAGTTCATACTATTGTAGAAATATCTTATAAGGAACAACTGATGAAGATTATGGATCACATAGAAAAAGTTCTATGAAATAAGAACACTCACCTAGTCAAAGTTTTTTTATGAAACCTCCAGTTAGAGGAAGCTACATGGGAACATGAGGATATGATGAGACATAATTATCCTCATTTTTTTTGTATCATAGTGATGAATTTCAAGAGTGAAATTCATTTTAAGGGTGATAGAATATAAAAGGTGGAGTTTTTATGAATTATAATTTTTTTAAAATAATTAAATTGATTTGATTGATTGAAATACACAAAACACCATGTTAATATTGTTCTAAATGAAACAATGAGTAAATATTGTGTTACACACAACCATAGGTTAGCTTGTGTTCACACAACACTGAGTTTTAACAAAACCTTCATATATTAATAATCTAGTCATTTAAACTGACCGTTACGACCTAAAAATCAATCTTAGTAATATTAAGTGTAATAAATAATTTTTTATATATTATGTATAATGGTTTTATATAATTAAAACATATTAATAAAAAGTACTTAATTCTTGGTAACGTCTTTATATGTTTTAAAAAATACTATTTTCTTAAAAAAATTATTTTTATTTCTTTTTGTGAAAAATAATAAAATTAATTTTTGAATCCTTTATAAAATTAATTTGGTAAAATAAACATAATTATTTAAATTATAATTCCAAAATTATGTTAGTTTTAATTTTTTGTATTTTTTTGAAATGTTTCATTTTTTTGATGAATAGTGAAAACGCTAAATTTTTATTGAAAACTGCCATTTTGTTTAATTTATTTATAAAGTTAAATTATATTTTGAATTTTTATTAAAGTTAAATTAGTTCAGTTATAAATATATTAATCCAATTTATGAAATTTTAATCAATTTCATATTGAAATTGGTTATGAAAACATTATCAAATTTTAAGCCCTTTCTCTTTAAAAACTCGGTTTCTCATCACATCCGTGAGATAAATTTTAAATTAAAATTTTACACTTCTATGAATTTAATTAAAAAATGGTTTCCATATTTGGTATAATTTTAATTTTTAATGTATAATATGGTCAAATTATTTTTTCACCTACATGAATAGTGAATGCAGTAAAACTAAATTACCATGGTTATTGTATAAATTGGTTTATTAAGGGTAAAACTAAATTGATAAGACAAAATATCACTTATAAACTTGTCTAAAAACTATTTTATGACCATATTTAGACCATTACAACTAAAAGTTTCTAGAATAGTCATCTTTTTACCCTTATTTCATTGGAAAACATTGGATCACTCAATCCTTTTCAAAAATACCATGTGTGTCCTCTCCCCCACTTTAGAAGGCCACCTAGACTCTTCCTATCTTCGCAACTTCAAACCTATTTTGTTTGTAAAACACCTACCCAATTAAATTCCCAAAACCCATAACATAATCCTAAAATCCTTACTATGAATATAAATCCATCATAGGAATTATTTTAGTGCAAACCTAAGGAGAATTCCCAAAGAATCGGTAACGTTCATCAACCAGCGTTTTTGTTTTATTTTTTCCAAAATCCCTTAAATTATTTTTATATGATAATTATATAATAAAATCAGTATCTTATATATACTAATATGTTTTAATGTAAATGGTATGACCTACAAACATCTCTAATTCCCTCTAATGGGTTATAGAATCATCGATTGTGTGTACGACAGACTACCACCTTGCGAACTAGTGTTGTTTGTTTTTCAATTTCCACCTCTCAAGGCTAGTTGTAATGATTAATTTATAGTTTATTTATTATATTTATGATATTTTTTGTGTTATTATTATTCTTTAATTATTATTTCACCCATAAATTCATACTCCCCATTTTGTGGGAATATGATAACGTCATTCATGTGTACAGAAGACTACCACCATATGAAGTGATTCCATTCATTCCCACATTACATGGAATGTTTTAGGGATAATTTTAATAAAGATATGTGATATATATGGAATAAAAATTATTTTTTAATTGTAATATATATATTTTATGTTTCTTTCATTCAATACTACAAGAAAATCGAAATAATTTTCATTCATACATATGACCTACCGTCTCTATGAAAGGTGTATTTCATATTCTATCATTAAATATTATGGATTAATTTAAATACATATATAATTAATATTTATTTTATTTATATCATGGTTTAAATTTTGGAGATTATTAAACCACGATCAAACTTGGAGGACCAAAATTATAATAAGTAAAAACATATATAAATAATAAAGAGGTTTTTACCTGAAATGAAACTTTATCATGAAATTGTTAATAAATGGGTAAAAAAGGTCATAAGAAAATAAAATATATTATGATTTATATAAAAATTATTCTTTAATATATTTATAATAAACTGATATTTTTTATACAATATGATTTAATGAGTATGATGAATGTCAATACTTAAGGTTAGGGATTTCTATCTCACTATTTTACTTCCATGAGACACTTTACAGGTTCACCACCTATTTATTTTATGTTCTGTGTATATGTACCATGAATATATTTTATTATTATTCTACTAATTATTATTTTTATTTACATATCCATTTTAGGATCTATCTTTAATGGGGTTTACAGTTCAAAAGTTACCAAATTGGAAAGGGATTATTGTCTCAATTTTCCTTCTTTGTGACGTACGTCATGTTATGAAACTAGTGTATATAGACCCATTTTCATGAAATATCATGAGTTTATTCATACTAATGATTTTATAAGTTTCATTTTAAATTATTTATTCATAGTTATTTTGATTCAATTTTACCAAAGTGGTGAATATTTTATGTTAAAATCTCATTATTTATTAGGATTATTTATAATTAAGTCTATAATGTTGAAATATAAGGATCTACCTCCAAATAATTCTCATTAATTTTATTCTCATTTGGTTATTAAATATATATCTATGTAATGTAACCATTTTCCACTACTTGGTACTAATTATATTTAATAAAATATTTTTATGAAAATATGACTTTATTTCTCTCTTCGGACAGAAATATGTTTTCTTCCAAAACCATGTTTTGTAAAAATGCTTTCAAAATGGTTTATGTTTTAAAAATTATTTTCAAAGAGTAAAGGATATTTTACTAAAGAAATGTTTTCAGTTATCTTTAAAAAACTATTTTACATCTATGATGAGATCTATTGGTGTTACCTATGCGTCACTGAGGATATGATCCAAGGAGACCATTCATGTTATTTCTAAGAATAGTTTTTGTTTTGATGACATGATGTTTATGAAAACAATTTCTATTCCATAGGTTATAACATGAGTAAATTCTTATGAAACCCACTTATTTTCATATTTTATTCTATGATTAAATGATAATGAAAACTATCTTTTTTCCAAAGGTTATGATATGATGAAATGTTTATGATACCCTTTTCATTTCAGGGGTTATGATATGATGAATGTTTATGATCTAGTGGAACACATAAATATGATTTTAATTATGTGATTGGTGGGACATATATCTCCCTCCAATTTATTTTCTAATTATTTATATCTCAGGATATACACAAAAATATAATTGGGAGTGAACCTAGGTCAGTAGGATAGTTCTAGAACGAGGGGTAAACTCAGTTCAGTAAAGGAATTTGTCAACTATGATTATATTTGGAGTGAACCTTGACTACTATTATTGTTTGGGGAGTGAACCCATTCCAATATGATATACTTTTAATTGACTGTTGAATAATATGGATGTTAATTTCTATTAATTTTTATATTCTAAAAATCTATGTCTAATGATAATGTTATGCTCTAATGGTTCATGTTATTTGATTCCCCTATGATTCATGTCTTATAAACAAAAACTACTTATTCAATATCTCATGTTTATGATATTTGATATGTAGGGTATGGTTTTATTATGTCATTATCATTTTCTCATACCCTTATGTTCATGTTATGCTTATGTATATACCTTGGTTACCCTTAATGAGAATTTGAGCAAAGCCTTTCTTATGTTTCATTTTCCCATGTCATTAAGAAATGTATTATGTATGATAAGTATAATAAGGGTGCTAGTTATGAATAATATAGTTAGAGATAACATTGATCAGTTATGGGATAGTGGTTATGTTTCTATGTTTCTAAAGAGAATAAACTATGATGTTCCCCATGCACGAGTTTGTGAATTGTAATAAACATTAAAAAATAATAATTTAATATCTATATATGATAACCTAAGATCTCTATAAATAAAGTTTGGGTTGTTACAATTATACTATAATTTTATGTATCCACAAATCTTCCAAGAACCATTTTGAAATTCAATATTACTAAAAAACATTCAAAGAGTAAAAAAATTAAAAATAAAAGTAGGGGACCCACACCCTATCATTTGTATATTTTCAGTGGATTACCATACCTTGTACATGCTTTGAACATCCCACTGATATCCAATTATCAATTCCAAAGAGATAAGATACTAAAACTTATAAAAAATCATCTTAGGTTGACTATGATAGGTATGAGGACTCCATTTTTTCAATCCAAATATAAAAAATCTAAAAATAAAATATCCCTTTGTCCAATTTTATCTCTTGAATGATAAATTAAAAAAATTAGTTGACATGAGGAAGTATATTAAATTTACCCTATTTGACATAGTATGTGTTCCCTGAGGATAATAAATATGTGCACCATAATGTACCTATCATGAATTTTCAAAAATTATGGAAATTTCTTCTTGTGATAAATGTGTAGATCTCAAGGGGTAACTGAGAGTGCACCTCACCACATCAAGAGACATGTATCTATGAAGAAAAAATGTGTGATAGTAGGATACATGTCATGCTTCATCAAAGCGAAACCTAGATAAAGGGTTTTTTTATGTCACCCTTGCATTGGGTTAGGTAAGTTGAACCAAACTAATTCATAGAAACTCTTATATGAGTGACTTACTCAGACATGGAATTTGTGTTTACACCTCTCTCCATCTAGGACCAAATGAGGAATTGGTCACCTAATTTAGATAAATTGGTAATGTATTAATTAGAGAAAAAAATATACTATTGAAGGATACATGTCATTTGATATTTTTATACTCTTCAAAAACCCTAACTTCTACCCTTCATAAGACATGACATGTTCTTAGAGGTCACACAAATTGTATGATTTTAATTTTTTATTTATAAAACCCAATTATCTAAATCAACCTCTGATTTAACTTATACGAAATAATTTCACATCGAATAATCTCTCTTCCTATGAAATGTACATCGCACTACACCACCATGATGCTGAATCCACCCATTTTATTCTATGATGGAACCACCACCTATCAATACCCAAGGAAACATACTATTTTCATGGCTCATATTAAATTCCCTATTACAGAACTATCCCAATATCTCTTTCAAACCTCAACCTTATGCCACTATCAATTATCTTTCCCACCATGGAACACCATGAGGGTTGATGGACTTCATCATTTGTATTCAATGAAACAGAAAATATATATGATATATATGGGAGGGAGATGATTCTAGAAGTGATAGCTGTATAACCAACCACATGAAAACCACCTTTATAAATTTTTTATGGCACAAAGCCACACTATGGTGCACAATTAAAGGTAGAGATGAGAATGTTGGTCGATGATTCATTCAGTCACTATTCATCATGAAAAAATTCAATCTTTGATGAATAAGGTGTAAATCCCAAATAGTCAATATAATTATCTCAATAATTTATCATAGAAAAAAACTCCCAATAATTTAGTTGAATGGGGAATAAATAAATTAAAAAATAAATAATCCCTACCTTAATGGAAATTCACTAATGGTTCCAATCCCTACCTTAATGAGTTATTTGATTTCAAATCCTCCTCTTTAAAGAACATGTACAATAATATTCCTCTATAAGTATTTTTGTCTTCATTGACAGTGATGATGACTAATTAGAGAAGACTATTAATTAATTTATAGAGGATAAATTGATGTTCAAATTAATGATATAAATATTAATTTAATAAATATATTTTAAATATTATATTGAAAATAAATTGTCCTAAAATCTCATAAAAACATCAAAAAAGGGTAAAAAACACCTAAAAGAAATAAAAGTATAAGAATATATCTCTAAGTCCATTTTCTTAGATAAAATTTATATTTTAATATCTTATAGGTTCATGTATCTCAAACTCAAGAATGATCTAAGTCATTACCAAGGAAAATCCCAGGTCAATAAAATTTAGTAGCTTGACACAAATAAAAAAAGAACATATTAAACATTAGGTGATTCTTGGGGTCATAATGGTTTCTACTGAGATTATTTCTGACAAAACTAATATACACACTTTATATACATATAGATTTCATGTTTAGTTTTATAATAAATGGGAAAGATACTTTTTTAATTGGATTTAATATTACAAGAAATCATTGAGATGGTTTCCATAAAACATTGGAGTTTTTTGGAGGTTCTAATTTATTATTACTTTTTAATTATTTTAATAGTACTATTTTACACCAATGAAAATTAGATTTTAGTTAAACATAGTATGGATTCATCATATCATTGGTCATTGATAGGATAAAATATTAGAGTTTACTAATAATATTGTTACTTTATTCCAAAATTTATAATTATTTGAATTGTTTATTTTTTATATATTATGTAATGATTCTTTTGAGGGTCAATTTCTTACCAGGTGAATTATCTAAACCCTCAGTTCTAGTCAAAAACCTCTAGTGACCGGGGAGTGAAATTGAGTTCAGGTTTTATATAACCATGGTATCATGGTTTTTTTGAATATAATGTTATAAAATAGTATAAGATCTATTTATTTTATGAGATTTTGATACTTATTAAAAAATATGTATAGATAATAGATATAGATACTTTTCATGAAAAATATAAAAATTTTCTTGTCCAACAAAACTATTGTATAATTTTATGTTTCTAGGTATGTGGCTGATTTTATTTATTGATTTATAAATAATATATTTTGGTATTAAATTCACTGGGATTGAGTGTAAATTTTTGGGTATTCATGTATAATTTTAGCACATAAGTACATGGAATATGTATTTGAGCATGCGAATATAGTTGATTATGATTTATACGAGGGAATATATTTTTGTTAAATGGTTTAATTATTAATAAAATAAATATTGAGTTACTAAATTTTTTATTAAAAATAAATCATTTGACTAAAATTATTATAATTAATTTAATGGTGTGATTTATATGATTACATCAATTATTTTTTATACATGTACAAGAATTAATGACTTGTATTTTTAATTAATGTGATGCTAAAATGTTTAGTTTCTAATAGGTGTTTTAATTTTTTAGTGTCATTACATTGAAAATACATGCTAAGGAGACTTATATGAAAGAGGTTGATCTGAAACTGTGTGACGAAGAGGATTTTAAAGGAGGGATTGAGAATGTTTGTTCTATCCTAAACCCTTTTGCACCATTCCATTAGATTTACAGTATTTTAGATGTGTTTTTTTGGCTAGAGATTATTTTTAACATCTTATGTTCCGCCATGCTGTAACAGTTGGTGTGGTGAAACCATTTGAGTTCCTTAAATCTAAAAGTTTGGGGAAGAGTATTTTGGTTAAGGGTTTTGGAAATTTGAGTATTTTGGAGTTGAATTTATAGAAGTTTGGGCACAATTACGAGTGAAATAGTAATGGGTTTATATTTCTATGGGCATTTAATATTGTTTAGAGGTAAACTAGCATCTCCTACCACATAAAGGTAAAACAGTTTACCTTTATGTGATTTTTCATAATTTAAATATATGAATGATTACCTTTAAGTGAGGAACTGCTTGATGATTCAGTGAAACACAAGTAGTGAAATAGTTTAATTATCTATTTTAGAATCTATTTTTTATAGAGAATCCACTTGTGTGAAATGGGGACCCCTAAAATCCCTTGTTTAGTTTTTCTGGGAGTGATGGTGATTTAAGGAAAAAGTCAAAGATACATCGAGTTTCATGTGAGGGAGGAGGAAATTTCACTCTATAAGTCACTAGGACATAGTTCTTGTCCTGGTAGGACAAAATAGTGATGGATTTATCCCTATTCCATGATAGAGAACATGGTGGTGATCTTATATTGTTTGTAAATCTACGTGATGGTAAAGTGGAGTCATGTAAGTGTCAGTGGTTGTTTCCATTATCCCATTATAGGTAACCCTGATATTCCTTATATTTCATAAGGTTATAGAAAGGATCCAAATTCTTATATATGGGTCATCATTTGAAGTTGTGTAAGTGTACCTTCCACATACCCTTGAGAAACACAAATATTTTTCTTGAGAGTGGTGTTATTCATACATAAAATTTTCTTTTGCCACAAAAATAACCTATAATAATTTGAATAAAAATAAATGGAAATAATAAATTAAAACCATGTATTTGAAATCTGTTATAATAAAAATGGAAGCAATATTTAAAATCACAAAATTATAAGAGTTTTAAAAGGATTGTGTGAAGAAAATAATTGGAAACAAATTTAATGAGAGTTTAAATGGGATTTTGAATGAGTATTTGGAGGATATCCTGGTAAAATAATATTTTCAATTTATAAAAACCAATTTCTTCCTCTATTCAAGAATTTTGGGATCCTTTACATTTTAGTTGAGCCTAGGTCATTAAAGAATCACTCTCTGAGCCTCATGATCCTTGGGTTATTTGATCTAATTCCTCTCTTATGTATTTTCAAAACCATAATAAATCTTATCTCCCCTCTATTTTTATGTTGTAGCATGTAAAGCTTCTTGAGGTAGGGTATTTAAGACTCTATCTATTTTAATTGTGAAAACATTTAGTTTAGCCTGTCGTTTCTTCCATTAGTAATTGGAAAAAATTAACTTAAGAAATATAATAACATGAATTATGTGAACCAAAAAGATAAGTACTATCCATGTATTTTATTCATATTTAATTGTTATTTCATGTGTTTTTATTACTTCTACTATAATAAATAAAATATCATGAATAACTAAAGGAAAATATGATAGTAAAGGGTGTGAAAAATTTATATAAATAATGTGATACATGATTTTGGATTTTTTAATGATATATAAGAATTTAAATATGATTAGTGTTTGATGCTCATTTTATTATTGGTTTGATACCCTAAAAATCAATGAGTTACTTCTATTGAAAATATGAATCATTATTGATTTTATTTTCTGGAACACCTCACATAAATGAAAAATAATTATAATTTGTAATTAAGTGGGGGTTTTTTAAATAATTAGGACTCGAATGATGTTGGTATTGGCCTATGATTTGTGTAAAACATGAAATATGATTTTTTCTTAGTACTGCGAGGGGTGTGAAATGTGATGTGGTTGGAATATGATGTGTGATTTTTTTAATGATGTCTGATAGTATGATATAAGATAGAATTAATAAATATCAACACTGTGGTGTGGTTAGAATAAATTTAATGGCGGGTTATTAATTTAATATGGAAAATAGAAAGGATAAAATAAATGTATATAGGTTGTAATTGTAATATAAATTTTTGAAATGAATGGATAATGAATGGAATTAATGTGGGTGATATTTTAGAGTGGATTTTTATTAAATATGTGAAATGAAGGGTATAATGAACTGAATACTCATTGGAAATGTTATTTCTATAATTTTCTAAAGGAATTATCTAATGAAAACCTGTAGTTGTTTAAAAGGCTATTTTTATATGGTTATTGGTTGGTTTGGATTATAGAGACAAAAATAGTGGTGGATAGGTAGTGGTGATGAAATGGTGGAATAAATGAGTTGTTTCAAGATTATTTGTGTGCACCCCTAGGTTGGGCTCTATGTGAGACTATCTATTCATGTATTTCTTCATTATTTCTAAATACACCCAAACCGTGTTGAGTATTTAATATTGAAACCTTATTTTTTGTTCTAGGTGTTTTTTCAAAATATATAGGATGGTGAGTGTGGGTGGATGACTACCCACACTTCCCCACTATCTTATTAGAAGTTGAACGACTATGATATCTTGAGGTTGGAACAATCATGAAAGGTATGGGAGTGGAATTTTGTATAACATGATGAAGTGATGATGATGGGATGCTGGTTATGTGGTAGGGGTTTTGAATAATTGGAGGATGGCATGTGGTTTATGTCCTTCATGTTCACAAAACCCTAAAGCTCTGGTTCTGAGGTGATGGATGTGGATGTTATGTATTTAGGATATGTTGATATAATATGTGGATTTCTATAATGCCAACATGATATGTTATAACTTTTTAGAGTTAGGTTAGGTAGGGTTATGAATTGACCCACTTTATGTTGGAAGGGAAGGGGGCACAAGACATTTGATGTTGGGATGTGAGATCGAAAAACCCATGGGGAAGTGGTTGCATGAAACCTATGATTATATTCATATAATTTGTTTTATAATCCTTGGATGAGATAATTGGTTAGTGATACATGGAAATGTTAGGAATGAGTAGTTGGCATGTTGGGTTCGTGTGGGTTCTACTCTTTACTCACTAGAGAATTAATATTATTTTCTATCATTTTCATAAGAGGTCCTCAAGATGATCCTATTGATTATAAACGTTATGACCACTCATATATATATTCTAGTTGATAACGGGGGTTTTGGTGAGTGAGATATACTAGGAGATATTGGCGCTAGAGTTGTTGTTTGGAGCTACTATTAAGGAATGGTTTTTGATTTTATTATAGATAATTATTTTGTATGACATGGGATGCATTGTTGTATTTATTTCCATTGATATTGGCCTACTTTTTATGATGTGGAATTAATTTGTGTTCCTACTCATATCTATTTTCCTTAAGATATATTATGAGGGTAATATAACACCGTAGGAATTTATAATTTATTTGATAAAGTGTGGTATCTGCAACATCAAGCTTAAACAAACCTCGATCTACAATTAATTAAATATAACCATTATAACATACCCTCTGGTTTTGGAGTATATGAATAGGAAAAAATATTTAATATATAGAATTTTTTTCCTTAAATAAATTAATAATCATTTATTCATTGATTATAAATTGGTTATAATTGAAGATAAAATCCATTAAAAGTAAAAGTTATATTTTTCATAAAATTGCTTATAAGGAAACAATGTATTTTAATATTAAATGATTAAATTTAGAACCATTAATAAATGATTATAATGAAATAATTAGATTATATATACAGTTTAATGATTTAATTTTCAGTTATTATTAACATTAGCAATGTAATGATAATAATGTTATTTTTTTTGATTTAAAAATAAATTTTCTTCAAAAATGGTTATTACTATATTTTATGCATGAATAATATAATAAATTTATACCAAATTTATAAATTTTATTTTATGAAAATGATATCAATTTTCAAATTATTATATCAAAATTATCTTGTGGTGAAATTTTGGGCTTTTTCTGAAAAGAGTAATTTTCAGTAAATACACCACTTCAAAACTAGATTTTGATAACACTGGTATTTATAAGCACTGGAAAAAATCATTGATAAATGGAATCTTTATTATTTCTAAAGAATGTTTTGAAAAATTAAACCCATTATTAGAGCATTTTTTAGCTCTGATAATGAGACCCTTAATGAGTGCTCTTTTTTAGTGCTAATAAAGGGGCCCTTTATCAACGCTTTATTTTTAGCGCTGATAAATTGTACCCTTTATTAATGCTATATTTTTAGCACTCATAAAGGAATCCTTTATCTACAAGTTTTTAGAACTGATAAAGGCCCTAATAAATAAAATGAAATAATTAAATAAATAAAAATAAAAAATAAGTTTATTACAAAAAATATTACAAATTTTATTAATTAAATAAATTGATAAAAATGATTAAATTTATTATAATGTATAGAAATTATAAACACTAATAAATATTATGTGTTAAATATATAGATATATAAAAAATTAAAATTAAATAAATTAAAATTAAAAATAAGTAAATATAGATGAATATTAAACATTTCCGTAATTAGATGATTATCGAAAATGTTAATAAATAATATATTTTAAATATATATATATATATATTAATGTATATAAATATGATTTATACAATATAAAATATTATATAAGATTTACATTAAATATTAATATATTTAGTGAATAATGATTTATAATTCATCATTAATATGAATTAAAAATACTGACTAACTACATATAGTAATGGACATAAAAGAATATTAATTGATTTTTAAATTTATAACATATATCAAATGTAATATATTGATTTTACACATAAGTAATTAATATATTTTTATATACATATGCAAACATACAACTAAATTATTTTGGAATTTAATCTATTTATATTATTCATTTTATATATTTTTATTTTCTATGTTTTAATATTTTCAACATATGTATTCATCTTTATTTCAATATATATCAATTTTTCATGATTTATCCTAATCGAACATATTTAAATTTTCAATATTTTACTCATTTAATTAATCAATTTACTCATTTTTAACCTGCTTGCACATAAGATTAAATATTGATTAATATTGTTAAAAATATATTTTTTAAAAAATATTTATAAATAAATATAATTATAAATGTATAATTATTGTTTTTAGACATTTTTAATTATAAATATATAAATAATATTTATTAAAAATATTTTTATATAATTATAAATAAATAATTATAGAATAATAATAAATTTATTTAAATAATTAATATATTCAATATTTTTATATATAAATATATTTAATGATATAAATAATATTTTTAAGATAAGTATTTATATAATTATAAATAAAAAATTATAAATAAAAAATTATAAATAAAAAATTATATATTCAATGAATTATAAAATTACTATTTTATAAAAAGTATTATTATAAGTATTATAATTATATATAATAATTATAATTTTGTTAAAAAGTATTATTTTTTTGAATGTGTTATAAATATTTATCATTTATTTTTAGTTCTGATAAAGATAGAGATTTATCTGTGCTAAAAAGGGGTGATAAAATCACTCTTTATTAATGATAAATTTTTTGTGCTGATAAAGATTCATTTTATCATGGCCTTTTTAGCATAGAAAATTCTCTATCTTTATGAGCGCTAAGAAAGGGCGAATGAATATTAGTTTTATTAGCACTTATTAACTCAGCACTGATAAAATTTATATTTATCAGTGATTTTTTGGAAGCACTACTAAAAGTGTCATTATCTATTTTAAGAGCCCTAACCATCACGAACCAGTTCACGATATACGAAGCACTCTGTGGAAGTGACCTGCTGCTAGCACCCCTTGTTTTCGAATCCAAGATCAAATCTAGGCTAGAATCAATGCTCCAATTATTCCAAGGTTCGAATCCAATGCTCGAGCGATTCAAGGGTGGAATGAAACCAATGCTCAAACAAAATGCATGTTTTTCAATATATCTAATTTCCCTAGTTTATCCAATGGCCTTTATCATCCTGCATCCGTGTATCCCAAAAAATCAAGTTGCATATCGAGGATCATTTATTCAAGCGTCTTTTCCTTAAGATACTTAGATCTAATATAGTTCCTGAGTTTATGCATCTTGTTTAGGGGACCGTGCTATTTTTGGACTATGTTGCTTACATTATATATTTTAGTTGTTCTTATTATATTATTAATTATTATGAGAATGATATGGTTCAACGTTTTCATAATATTTTGATACATTTTATTTAGTCCTTTGTGAGTGTATATTGGTTAATTTATTTTAGGGTGCATAAACCAGGAACTCATTATAGGGAGAAACATGGGAAAGGATGGACCATCTAGTTAGTATGTTTATTATAATGGTTACAAGATTGGATCATTAGGTAGGTATAACTGGTTTATTTAATGATTCTCACTAGAGTTGTGATAGGAAATACTGTTAGGGTTGAGGTTGTTCTTCTTCGTAAAAGGTAAGGACTTCAATAGTTAGTTATCAATGTAGCAGGACTTGTCATACTTGTTTATAGTTCCATTAATCGATTATAGAATTTCATTCATGTAGATATACAGGGAATCTATATTTCTTTTGTTAGAGTTCATCCTAACTAGATTGTGGTGGGGGTGGTGTACAAGAATATAAATCTGAAATAGAGTTAGGTGATTTACTGAGGGGTTGTCACTAGATTTCTCCCAACGAGTTATGGTATGGAGGATCTCATGGTTCTTAACATCAACATGGGATGAAGATTAATTCTTCTCAAGGTAGTCAATGATTTGGAAGCTTGGGGAGAGTATTAGGGTCATCTTAGGTTTAGGAAATCAAGTTGAACCCCACTAATCATAATTATGGGCCTTTGACCATTAAAGGTATAATATCAGAAGCACTTACACATTATTCTGCTTTATTTGATATGGATGCATCATATTTGTTTACATCCCCTCAGTTTTTGTTGATCTAGGGATTTTTATTGACTATCTATATTTGATGATGTCTATTTGATACAAAATTAGTGGTGATATCATAGAATATTCGATATGTTTATAGTGTTATGTAATGATTAGAGAATGTCATGACTAATCCCAGTGGGGCCCATTCTACGACTCCCCAAGCCCATCTCCAATAGGCCAGGGGATGGTGACTAGCACCGAGTAGGGATATCACCAACATGGGAGGCATTTGATAAGTACCTATACACACACATATAACTCCAATCCCACAAATATAGAAATGTAAAAACCACTAAGGAACAAAATGAATTCATATAACTAAACCCAACAAATAGAGTACGACAGAAGGTAATGTACTGAATTTAAACTGGGTCAGAATACAAGCCCACCAAAAAAGATTATGCAAACTACAAAGTACAACCTATAAACAGAAATAGGTATTGGTACTGCTGCTCGTAGCCATAAGAACACCTCGACCTGTAGGGAACTCAGAAAGCTCGGTTTGATACAGTTCTTCCCTGAACTCTGTCAAAAGGACGCACATCTGCACAAGACACGACACGTGCGAGCAAATCTCGGGCATGGATGAGTATAATAATACTCAGTAGGGGACCCTGAAAACCAAAACCATTACACAAGGTAAAGGTACAATTAACTCTACGCAGTATATGTCTACCTAACATATAATAAGATAAACACATCCAGATATACTCAAAACCCATACCCGTAGTCTAGAGACAAGTCACACAACAATATACCCCCAATAGGTATTCAGTTTGAAGATTCCTTGAAGCAATCATCCAAGAGAAATTACACCATGAGTCGGATAGATCTGATGTCGTCTGTTTGAGAAGTACTATTATTTGGGAAAAACCATAAGAGATAGATACACTCATTCTGGGAGAAGAAACTCTTCAGTGGGGAAAGGTCATGATACACAGATGAGTATCACTACCAGGGTCTTGGAGGATATGCGACTCATCCGGATTCACCTGCTAAGTAGAGGATCGGTATCCTGTAGGATTAGTCACATCGATACCAAACTCCACCTAGGCTCAATAATTGATAGAGGATCTCGATCTGGGTCTCTCGGAGGGGTACCTGACTCTATATTGGAAATTCATGCTGAAGGGATCATACTACTGTTGATGGAAATGATACCAGAACTTTAGGGGAATGAGAAAAAGGGAAACTATACCAAATGAAAAATGTCCAAGGAACAATGGACAAGGTGATCAAGCCATGATCCCGAATATACATGACATGTTGAAGGGTCACAAGCCAAGTCTCTCGACTCCGGGTACTGCCAATGTAAAAACGGCCCGAGTCAGAAGAATATGTCGTGTTGAAGGGGATAAGTACATGACGTGTAGTTAGACCATATTCCACGTCTGAGTAACCAGGGTTTACTCCATGTATACAGCCATGTGCCCGTACACGGTTTCAACCCATGTGTTCCATCCCGTGTAGCCGGTACATGGGTTAGCCCGTGTAGCCAGCTTGTTCTAACCGTGTGGTGGAGTACACGACTGTGTACCCACCCCGTGTCCATGTATCTTCTGTGATACATGATGAGTCCATATAAGGACCCACACACCATGTGACAATGGTCAAATACCGTATTAGTGCTTCCCGTTGCCTAGAACACTAGCTTCCACTGGGTGGGACCCACACGCCATGCCTCCCTGGAGGCACACCATGTTCTTCATCGCGTGCAACATGAAAACCACGGCCCCCGCCTCCAATACGACATGGCATGTTCTTCGGGATACATGCCGTGTGTTATGGAAATTTATAAAAACTAGAACCTGCTCCGCCGCACCTCTGTGATGCTCTAATATATTATCTGATGATCTGTTTTCCACACAACTCGAAAGTTATGGTTGCCCTGATGTCCCAAAGTCATATCCATTGTTTTCAGGCCTCCAATCATTACTAAAAACATGTATCGATCCACCCAAATGAAGAACGCTCGAAGAACAGTCTCTTCCGATCCGAGCCGATTTGTCATCCTCCATCATCCTTGCACCTATACTTGGTCTTTGCGATGTCAGATCTCCAATTTGGGATCGTTTCATTGTGAAATATATGTGCAATGATCTGTTGTTCATCATCCCCTGAAGAACGTGAAGAACATGAGGAAAAGAGGAAGAAATCCAATAAACCAATTTGAGAAATGAAACTCCATCGTCGTTCTTCATGGTGTTGATCTTGTCCCATTAGAAGGTTTAAACATGGCGAATCAAAAAATAATAAAAAAATTACCACAAACAATATTCCCAAATCAAACCCCAAAGAAACAGAAAATAATAACTTTCTCGCAAGAACGCACAATCCGCGAATCAACCTATTCGTGGGTTGATCCATGTTCGTCGTTTAATCAAAGAACAAGGAAATAAAACAAAGCAACAAAACCCCTACCTCGATTCGGTTGAAGAATGATCACTACATCATGTTCGTTGTAGAGGTTTGTAGAATCCGAGATGCGTCGATCGATCATTTCATCATCGGTCGTTTTCAAGAGTTATCTCCGAGGCTCAAAGAATTCTCCAGAGTTCCTCTCAACTTTCTGACAATGACCAACATTCTATTAACCCATAAAAAGGAGGGAACATATTTCATCATTCCATAACGCTGCAGAATTAATGAGTCAGCGTTGCTATTTTGAGTCATTATGGCGTGGCATTAATTATAGAAATGGCTGCCCCATCGTTGCACTGCAGTAAATGTTTCCATAAAATAAAATAATCTTTTTGAATGATTTTATTTTATTTTACTAAAAAAAACGTCTGAAAATTAACTTTTTACCTTGACCCACACCAGTTGAGGTTAGGCAAATTCTTAGGTAAAGTCATCATCTCGGATGCAACAGTGCCCTCATATTTTTAATCCGGGAATCCATTTGGAAACTACCACAGCTGTGCACACCCTCTAACTCACTTAAATTAAAAAATTTCAAATCACTATTCTAGGTTCACTGGGCCTTGGAATGACGTGCCTTATCTATGCTTGGTCTCGTAATAATTCCAAGTAATATTTTAAAATAATACATGAAAAAATATGAGACATTACATTCTCACCACCTTGGGGCTTTGCGTCCCCAAAAAGCCATAACAGGGATACTAAAAAACATGTGGGTACTGCACATGAATCTGAGCCTCCCGCTCTCATGTTCTCTCTTAAAGATTCCTGTGCTGCCACAAAACATGCAGCAATGAAATCGATCTCCCACAAAGGATCCTCTCCTAACGATCCTTGATCTTTACTGGGTACTCAACAAAGGTCGCTCCATTCTCGATGTCTATATCACCCCAGTCGATGATGTGTGATGGGTCATGCATGTACCTCCTCAGCTACAACATGTGGAAGACATCATGTACCCAGTGCATCTTCAGTGGTAGTGTTAAGCGGTAGGACACTTCACCAACTCTATGTAGTACCTGGAAAGGTCCAATGAACCTCAGAGATATCTTGTCACCCCAGCCAAATCTCTGTAACCCTCATTGTGGTGAGACATGAAGGAAGACATAGTATCCATCCTTGAACTACAAAGGTCTCCATCTCCTATCATCATAAGACTTATTCCATCTTAGTGCAGTCTTTATCCACTCCTGGATGATCTGCACCTTCTCGGTGGTAGCTCGCATCAACTCTAGACCCATGAGTGCTGACTCTCTGGGGTCAGTCCAACAAAGTAGTGACCAACAAAGTCTCCCATATAAACATGTAAAGATTCCATAAAAATAGTGGATTGGTAGATATTATTGTTTGCAAACTACACCAGTGGTAGGTGGTCCTCCCAACCGCAACCAAAGTCCATGATACAAGACCATAACATATCCTCTAGAACCTGAATAGTCCTCTCCGTCTGACTATCTATTTGGGAATGGAATTCTGTTCTCAGGCGTATCTAAGTCTCGAAATACTCCTACAGTCCCTTCCACAATTGGGATGTGAAGCAGGCATCTCGATCTGAGACTACTGTCGAAGGGACGCCATGAAGCCGAACCATCTCTTACACGTAGAGGGGTCCTAGGCTCTCTATGAAACTCTTCTCTTTGATAGCTAGGAAGTTGTCAGACTTGGTGATTCTGTAAATGATCACCTATATGGAATCATGACCCTATGGTAATCCCATCAAAAATTCCATCGATATTCCATCCCACTTCTACTCTGGAACTTCCAGGGGTGAGCTGATCCTGCTAGAACCTGGTGCTTTGCCTTCACCAACTGGCATGTAAGGCATCAGGAAACGAACTCTGATACTACCTTCTTCATGCCTGACCATGAGAAATGTTGTTGGAGATTCTGGTATATCTTCTCCACTCCAGGATGTACCACCAATGGGGATGTATGAAACTCCCTCAGGACCTCCTCTTGTAATGCCACCGGTACAATAGTACATCCTATGAAAAGAACTACATGCTCCCCACCTTTCGAATATCCATCAAGAGCATGTCCCATGGATAAATGAGCACATAAAAACTCACATTCTACATCCCCAAGTTGTGCCACATAACTCTCAATAAGATTATAGGGGTGACAATTATCGACTAAAGGTAAGATGCATCCTCTCTATCCATAAAGGATAACTGTAAAGAAGCCAAATGTTCCATCACCTCACTCAACAACTGTGAGCTCGATCTCCTGCTAAGAGAATCTTCCACCTTGTTCGCCTTCCCAGGAGTATAGATGATCTTGAAATCATAGTCCTGGAGGAAATCTAGAAAAAACACCTATCTTAGATTATGATCCTTCTGTGAGAATATGTACTTGAGGATCTTGTGGTCAGAGTAGATGATAAACCAATTGCCCATAAGGTAGTGTCGCCACATCTTCAACACGAAGACTACTGCTTCCAAATCGAGATCATGGGTCGCATAGTTATGCTCATGTGGACTAAGCTAGTGCGAACCATAAGAAATCACTACCTATCTTTGCATAGGAAGAAACCAAGCCCGATCCAGGATGTGTCACATAAAACTACGTACTTGACTCCCTCCTTTGGTAATATCAGAATCGGGGTGCTCATCAAACTCTCTCTCAACTTCTCAAAAGGATGATGGCACTTATTTTTCCATATAAAGGGTTTCCTCTTCCTGTTCAAGGACTTCATTAGTGCTGATATCCGGGAGAAATCAATAATGAATATATGGTAATATCCTTCCAACCCAAGGAATCTCCACACCTCCGTCATGCTCCGAGGTGGCTCCCTTGCTAACTCTGCCTCCACCTTGGCTGGGTCCACAACTACTCCATCTTCTGAGATGAAATGTATTAGAAAGTGGAACTCTTGAATCCAAAACTACAACTTAGAAAGATTCACATACAGATGGTGCTCTTAGAGTATGTCTAGGACCATTTGTAGGTGTCTCGTGTGCTCCTCCTCTGACGCTGAGTACACAAGGATGTCGTCAATGAAGACCACTACAAACTGGTCTAAACACGACTGGAAGATCCAGTTCATCAGTCCCATGAACACTGTAGGGGTGTTCGTCACGGTGAAAGGCATCACTAAGTACTCATAGTGACTGTAGCGGCATATGATAGCCGTGTTTGGTATATCCTCATCCCATACTTGTAACTGGTGGTAACCTGATCGAAGGTCAACCTTCAAGAACCACTGTTCCCCTCTTAGATAATCGAATAGGTCGTCGATCCTCAGTAGTGGATACTTGTTCTTCATCGTTACCATATTCATGCACAGTTAATCCATGCACAACCTAAAAATCCTATCTGCCTTCTTGAAAAACAAAACGAGGGACACCTAGGGTGAAACACTGGGTCTTACGAAATCCTTTCTCTAAAAATCCTCCAATTTCACCCTCATCTCGCAAAGTTTTGCGGGATCCATCCAATATGTTGGTGAGAAAATAAATGTCATCCCATGGTGTAAGTCGATGCAGAAGTCGATCTCCCGGTGGGGAGGTAGTACTGGAACATCATCAGGAAAGACGTCCTCATACTCCACCACTACTGCTGGGAACTGAAATCTCACAACATCTACTGCTCTAAGGGTAAGGCTAGACAACTCATGAGTGATCGACTACACCCTCTTATGAAAGAGATAATTTTCTACTGCCTGGGTCTCCTTTTCACTGAAAAAGGAAAACCTTGTCCCATCACTTCATACACACCGCACTTTTCTCCTGAATTAGTCAATCTGGATGTGGATCGAAGATAACCAATACATACCGAGAATGACTTCGTAAGTCCTTAACACTGCCACCAAGAGGTTCCAACTGAAACTCTCACCTCCAAGGGTAAGATAAAACTATCTGAAAAGGTGCGTGATAATTGAGTCTCCTCCCGTAGGTGTCTCCAAGTATAAGGTTTGAGTCAACGACTCTACTAGAATCTCAAGGTTTCGCACAAGGCATGTGGTGAGGAAAGAATGAATGGAACATGTGTCTATAAGTATGACAACTAAGGTAGAGAAGACACATATCGTACCCGGATCATCCTTGGAGTCCCTGGGTCATATAAACTGACTGCATGTAGCTGTCCCCACCCCTATCCCCCAGCTCCCTGATCCTGGTGCGGACCTCCTGGGGGTGGTGGTGGATGTAGACCGAAATGTATGCCACCACATGCAGCTCTCCCTACTCCTCTTCCATGTCTGCCGCTAGGAGGGTATGCCTGCTCCACTCTCTACCTCTACCTTGGTGGTCCATCCACCACCTCCCTATCAACAGATTTATGGGATAGACAATATCTAACAAGATGTCCCCTACCATCACACAAGTATCATCTCCTCTCCCTAGGCTGACTGGATCCAACCTGAGAGCCCTGGACTATCGATCCCTTGTCATGAGTCCTCCTATAACGTCTCCCACATCATGATCCCTGTGCCTGACATCGACTCCCTGCTTCCAAGGTCTCTGCACCTGTCTTCCTACTGCTGACTTCCATCTGTTGTCTCTGCTCCACCAAGATGCTTTAGATCACTATGTTCTACTCGAGCACTCCAGCATAAGTCAAAATTCATAGAGGCATGACACTAGCTAGGATTCCCATCATAAACCACTATCTATGGTATGAGATATGAATTACTTTTCCCTAACCATATCCATCTAGTACCTGGTGAGGTTGGTGAACCTCAATTAATAGTCAGCCACCATCAAACTGGCCTGCTGGAGTTGAAGAATCTCCTGGATGTGCACTTCTCTTAGTGTAACTAGAGAGAAATCCTCCATAAAAGGTTTCTCAAACTCAATCCACGAAAGAGTCTCCCCACCGTGAGTCTGTGTGGTCAGACTCCACAATCATCCCACTGAACCCTGAAGAATTCTTGCTCCTAGTATCACCATTTGGTCTGCTAGTGTCCTCACTAGATGGAAAACTCTGGTGACCACCTCAGGCTAGTCCTCAGCCACCCGAGGGTTGGGATCTCCTCGGAACCTGAGGGGTCTCTATCTATGGAACTCATAGAGTGCGCCCAGCCTACACCCCTCATCTTTCGGTACTATAGGTACCACGGAATGCTCCACTGGAGGTGGTATAGCTGGTTCACCAACTAAAGGTAATGCCTAGGGAACTGGTCCCTATATCGAAGCCTCATCACTAAGGGGTTCGTCCTCATGATCGCGCTGCTGAATCCTAGTGGGTATGTGTCGTAGAGGCATCTGGTAAGGAAACAAGATATACCATGGTCAACGAGTATATTTTGGATAGCTAATACAAAGGACATGGAAAACACAACCCATTCTTATATAATTCATGTACCATTATTTTAATTCCCCACAACTAGTGTTTTCATGTACCAAGTCGAAAATTATGTTATTAGAGTCCTGGTGTATGGATACGTCAGCCGCTCACACCAACACTGGAGTCTCTGGACTAAAATATGAGCTCAAAAGATTTAAAACTATTTCCTCAAACCAATATCACAGACCCTTGGTCTTAAGGTAGAACTGACCAGATCTGATACCTCTCTGTCACGACCCGTCCCAGTGGGGCCCGCGCTATGACTCCCCAAGCCCACCTCCAATAGGCCTGGGGCTAGTGAATAGAACTTAGTAGAAATATCACTAACATGGAAGGAATTTCCAAGTACTTGTACACATGCACACATCTCCAGGATCACAAATGATAAAATGTAAAAACCACTAAGGAAAAAAAATGAAAGCATATAACTAAACCCAACCAACAGAGTACAATGGAAAGTAAAGTACTGAATGTAAACTTGGCCAGAGGACAAACCCACCAAAAACAAGAGTCTACAAACTTCAAAGTCCAACCTGTAAGCACAAAGAGGTGCTGGGACTACTGATCGTATCCATAGGAACACCTCAGCCTGTAGGGAACTCAGAAAGCTCAGTCTGGTACTAGTCCGCCCTGGACTCTGTTAAAAGGCCGCTCGTCTACACAAGGCACGGCATGTTCAGGCAAATCCCGTGCAATGGTGAGTATAATAATACTCTGTAGGGGACCCCAAAAAACATAGAAAAATACACAAGGTAAAGGTTAAATCATATCTACACAGTATATGTCTACAGAACTTATAACAAGAGAAACACATCCAGATATACTCAAAACCCAGACCCATAATCTAGAGAAAAGTCACACAATCGTGTACCCCCACTCGGGATTCAGCTCGAAGATTCCACAAACCACTCATCTAGGAGAACTCACTCCATGAGTCTGATAGTTCTGATGCCATCCGTCTGAGATGTACTGTTCATCGGGAAAATCTAAGAGAGATAGACACACTCATTCTAGGAGAACACACTCCTGAGTAGAGAAAGATCATGATACATAGATCAGGATCACTTCCAGGGCCTTGGAAGATACCACGACCCATCCAAATTCACAAGCTAAGTAGAGGATCAACATCCTGTAGGAGTAGTCATGTCGATACCTGACTCTACCTAGGGTCAAGAATGGATAGAGGATCTCGCTTCGGGCCTCTCAGAGGGATACCTGACTCTATCTCAGAAAGTATTTCTGAAGGGATCATACTCCTATGGAAGGAAATGATACCTGGCCTTTAGGGGAATGAGAAAAAGTGGAACTAAACCAAACTAAACATGTCCATGGAATATTGGAAAAGGTGATCAAACCATGTTCCAAAATATACATGGTGTGTAGAAGGGTCACACACCGTGTCTCTCAACTCAGGGTACTGCCCATGTAAAAATGGCCAGAGTCAGAAGAACATGCCGTGTTGAAAGGGATAAGTACAAAATGTGTAGTCAGACCACATGCTGTGTCTGAGTAACTGGGGTTCCCTCAGTGTATGCGGCCATGCGCTAGTACATGGTTTCAAATCGTGTGTTCAATCCCGTGTAAATGGTACACGGGTTAGACTATGAAACTAGACTGGTCTGACTGTGTGGTGGAGTACACGACCCACCCCATGTCTGTGTATCTTCTGAGATACACACCGAGTATATATAAAGACCCACATGCCATGTGAAAATGGTCACATGTCGTGTTAGTTCTTGCTGTCGTCCAGAACTCCAGCCACAGTTGGGTGGATCCCACTCACCATGCCTCCTTGGAGGAACACCATGTTCTTAATCATGTGTAGCACACAAACCCTAGATGCCACTGTCGGTACCACATGATGTGTACTTTAGGATACACACCGTGTGTTCTGGAAAATTCTAGAAACAGTAAACTGCTCTGCCACACCTCAGTGATGCTCCAATCATCAATCCGACGATCCATTTTCCACGAAACTCAAATGTTAAGGTTTCCCCGATGTCCTGAAGTCTTCTCCATTGTTTTTGGGCCTCTGATCGGCCGAAAAAATGTGTATCAATCCACTAACGTGAAGAACACTCGAAGAACAGTCTCTTATGATCTGAGTCGATTCGTCCTCTTCCATCATCCTTGCACCTCTACTTGGTCATCACAATGTCAGATATCTAATTTGGGATCTTTGCATTGAGAAGAAGATGCACAATGATCCATTTTTCATCTTCCCACGAAGAACATGAAGAATGAGGGGAAAAGAGGAACAAATACTATAATCTAATTTGAGGACCGAACATCCACTATTGTTCATCACGACGTTGATCCACTCTTGTTAGAAGTATTAAATATGGAGAATCAAATGATAATACAACAATTACCACAAATCATATTCCCAAATCAAACCCCAATGAAACATAAAATAATAACCCTCCCGCAGGAATGCACGATCCACATATCAACAAGTTCATGGGTTGATCCGCGTTCATCGTTTAATCAAAGAACGGGGAAACAAAACAAAGCAATACAACCCTTACCTTGATTTGATTGATGAACGATCTCCACATTAAGTTCATTGTAAAGGTTCATCAAATATGAGATGCATCAATCGATTGGGTCGTCGTCGTTCGTTGTCGAGAGTTATCTCCAAGGCTCCAATAATTCTCTCGAGTTCATCTCAACTTTCTTCCAACGACCAACATTATATTAACCCATTAATAGGAGGGAACATGTTTTAGCATTCCATAAGACTGTGACATTAATGAGTCAGTGTTTCTATTTCTGAATCATTATGGAATAACATTAATTATCGAAGCGGATGCCATGTAGTTTCACTACAATGAATGTTTCCAAATAAAATAAAATATATTTTTTGAATTAATTTATTTTATTTTATTTTTCTGAAAAAACATTCAAAAATTAACTTTTTCCATTAACCTACACCAGTCAAGGTTTGGGCCTTTCTTATGTAAAGTCATCGTCCCAGACACAACAGTGCCCTTAGATTTTTAATCCGGGCATCTGTTTGGAAACTGCCACTACTGCGCACACCCTCCAACTCACTTAACTTAAAAAAGTTCAATTCACTATTCCAGGCTCACCGAGCCTTGGAATAACGTGCTCTCTCCATGCTTGGTCTCGTAATAATTCCACATAATATTTTAAAATAATACATGGAAAAATCGTAGACATTATAGAGAATATATGGTTCTATAAAAAAAATTTACATTATAGATTCATAGTTTTGGTGTTATCCTCATGATATATTGAATGTCATGTTATTGAGAACCCAAAAACTACAATCGCAAATGATTATCATTTGTGTCTATTAAAAGTGATTCCAATGCCAGTTTATATTAGTTGTATTTGTACATTGTTTTTTCAGGATGTACCCATTCATTGGTAGGGAATAATTCATCCATGTTTTCTAATATTATTTTAGGAGATGAAGAGTAATGGCAGTAAGTGAATCCATTTTTCATATAAAAAATCCAAGTTGAATTTCTTGAGGGCTTCTTGTAGTTTTCACCTAATATATATGTTGCATTTGTGATGAAAGTTATGGTAGGTAAAAATCCCATATCTATTCCCCCTAACACGATGTCTTCTTTAGAGATCAACGATAAGAATGTTCTATAAAAGTATCTAGAGGTTTATTTATTCATCAACCGATGAATATATGCTTGGGGTGGTCCTATTTTTTTCACCAAGAGGGGGATGTCTTGTTATATTATAATTATCTATAACTTTAAACTTTGATAATTGATATCTAATGTGTATTTATTTATTTATTGTACCAAATGAATATTTTATGAACCAAATTCGATATATTTACTTTCTTGAAGATTATTCAAAGAATCAATCGAATTTATTTTATTTTTTCCACATCCTTCTCACTCATTGATTGATTGTTTGGAATGATCTATTTTAATTTTTTATAATCATTTTTTATTTACCATCTGCATATCCCTATGTTCAACAATGTTTTCATAGTAAAATAACTATCAGTAGAATTAATTTATTATTTCATATTTATGTTTAATTTATTTTATTTTAGTATTACTCTTATAATAATTGTTTTTTGGTATAGATGGATTGTTATGTTTGAGTTGGAGTGGTTTGTTCGATGCTACTCATGCTCATGAGGGATTTTACTTCATGACTTTAATAGAGATAATGAGAATAATGAAATTCATCAAGAATTCATACAACCATCACAAAAAGATAAAATTATAGTACTTATTTAATTTATTTCATCATCATTTTATCTACTAATTGTATGCTAATTTATTTATCATTTTTATCAAAAACATAATTTGTTTTTCATAGATATTTTGTGAAGTCATATTCTGCTTTCAACTGTCTGTAACATGGAACAAAAGAGATAGAATGATTATTTCTGGAAATTTAACCACACATTCCATTTTCATTTTCTTTCTTTGTTGACTTGTAAACACCGCATATTGATTCAATTTTCTAACCTAACAAAACATTCTTTTAATTTAATGTAATAAGTGTGAAGGAAGATCTTGTGCCCATTTTCATGACTTCTCATAATATAATGAGCACAAGAACTTCCTCTGCTCTTCTGACATTCAAAAGATATAAAAGTTTTAAGGTAAGAACATCTGGTGAATATGTTGTCTAGAAAATTCGACATAGATAGAAAATGGAAACATGGTTACATTAGCAGTTAAGATTTTTTTGATAATTTGGGATGTGTAGAAATAAATTGTACCTCAATCCGACACATGGTGCAACCAATATGACTCTATGTGCTTCTTTTTATTTTAAATTGACATTAAATTTATTAAAAATTTAAAGTAACATACTCAAAACTATGAAAACATATTCCAATTATTTTGATACTTTTGTTTAATGATTAATAAGTCATTTGGGACATGTAGGAATCAACCAAACCTCAATTCGATGCATGATGTGACTGAAATAACTCAATGTCTCCATTACCAGTTTAAAATTGACAGTTTAGTTCAAAAAATGTCCCTCATTGAAAATAAAAAAAACGTGCTATGATTTTCTTGATAAATTTGGACATCATTTCATAATTCATTATTGACATGTAGGAATTAGTCTCACATAAAACCGATACACGATGTGATCGGTATGGTTCAAAGTGAAGGATTCTAGTTTAAAATGACATCTTAGTAGAAAAAAAGTGAACTATTCAAAAACAAGAAAACACATTTAAATCATTTTTATACTTTAGTAAAATGATCTATAATCCATTTGGGACATGTAGGAATCATGCTCACCTCAATCTGATGCATGATGTGACCGATATGACTTTATGTGTATCTTTTTATTTAAAATTGACATCAATTTTAGTAAAAATGACAACTGACCTACACAAAGCTGATAAAACACATTTGGATTGTTTTTATACTTTAGTAAAGTGATCCATCAGTAATTTTGGATGTGTATGAACCAACTTCACCACAATATTGTAATTCCCCGACCCCAGTTACCCAGAGTCAGTGCATTATTACATAACATTGGCATGATCACAAGAAAGATCAAATCTCGAAAGGCCGATTGGTTTAGTAGCCTTTAAAACACTAGATATATTCATAAAGTTTTACATTACATCATAAATTGAAAAACTAATACAAAAACATATTGTCTCCATAGTACACACTATTATCCCCTCATAATATCCCTGCAGGTCATTCATAATTTACTTCTTCACATCCTGGGAAAAATAAAACATAGAAAAAGGGTGAGCTGAAATGCCCAGTAAGGATAACAATATAGCGGAATCTTTCATAAATAAGAATAAACATTCAAGGAAATGTATAACTAAAACAGAAGCCTTTTAAACTTGAACTTCAACATAGTATGGAAAAAACAAAATGAAATAATTCCATTTACTTATTCACATGTATATTCTACTAATCGAATAATCACATGCAATATCAATAACCACTTTCATAATGATGGAATGCATAATGCCAGACTATCAAAACCACATAGCCAAGGCATCGTGCCAATACTACAAATAATATTTTTCCAAGGACTTGTTCCAAGACACTAGTTTGTCTCATGAGACCTACCGATGCATCGAGGAGCTATAGCGGGCTCCACCCATCACATATTAAGTCCAATTCATTCCCATATGAAAAGGTTTAAACATTACACAAACATTCGTATTAAAACTAGCATACGAAATGTCAATACATTCAACATAAAACATTTATGGTATAAAAATAGCACATTCATAGTCAATCATATCACAAAACCTTCAATACAATATAGAAGTTTTGAATCATAATAAATCAACTTCAAATAAGAGTAAAATCCATCAAAGGATGTTATCATAGATGAAATCAAAACTCTTTTTTGAGAAATATCTCTTTCTATTTTGAAAACAATTAAGAGTCATATATTTATAAAATAAAACATTTTCTTTGAAAATATTTTTATAAGCTTGTAAGGGAAGCTTCGACGATTTTATAATAGTGGAAAATAGCCACACCCACTGTATAAGTTAAAAAAAGACATTCTTACCTTAATTCTGTCGAAAACGTTAAAAAGCCCCTTGTTTGGAAAACGACGGAAAGATTCCTTTATAAATCTCTTATAAAAAGTCAAAAAAAGTTATAAATGACTTTAACCCATATTCTTGTAAATAGTAAAAATGTTTTGAAATACATTTTTAAGAAACATGGATGTGGATGATAAAGAGATCCCAGTAGATTATTACGTATAAACAACCTCGGATAATGAAGAGATTGCGAAATAAACCCTTAAATTATACTTTTATTTGGATGGGGGTAGGTTAAAATACTGTATAATGGTGAAATAATTGTTATTAAATTAATCAAGAATCATATACATTAATATGATATCATATATTATCTTTTAACATTGATTTGTTAATAATATCTATTATTATCGTTGTTTCGGGTGTTAACTTACTCGTTTTCTTTTATATGTTTTGTTACGTAAGTCATGTTTGTCATGGATAGGTTGTATCTTAATAATATCCAGAATGATATCAAGTCCTTAGATACTATTATTAATCATAAAATGAGTATTAGACTTGAATGGATACGATGGAGAATTAATCTCATCGCGTTCGTGGAGACGGTAGTCCGTACGTACGCACAAGCGACAATATCACTTTTTGATATTAAAATAATATATAATTGGATGGTATATAATATATAAAGAATAATTATCATGTTACATTTATTATTTAAATGAATCACATATCATTATTATACCCTTCCAAATAATAATTTATTGAATAACAATTACACCACGACGTGGAGACGGTAAGCCGTATGTACGCACGTATGGTGACATGTTATTCAAAGGATGGATAGAATAATGAATATGATTGTACCATATTTATAATAACATCACAGTATATATAAGATACTGGAGTTATTATTTTATAATGGTAATAACAAAGAAAGAAGATGTGGAAGAGGAAAGGAACATGAAAAAGGGTGGTGAAATCATTACCTCTTCTTTGAGTTCTTCCTTTTGATTTGATCAAAAGGGCTCCTTAAGTTGGCTTTCTGACTAAAGGAAGGCCTCTAGGATGAAGTGAGGGAAGTTTAGAGAGTATTTGGATAGAGTTTGGCCGAACCAAAAGGCTTTGAAGATGTGAGTTAATGAGAAGGGAGAGTTCCCTTTTATAAGAGGGGTGAGGGTCACCTTTGAAAAAACTAGAAATATTATTTTATAATAAATTCATATTCAGTTTCTAATGGCTCCAAAGTGGATTATTTAAATTTTAAGGTGGGTATAGGTCGAAAAACACCCAACCAATAGTATTTAGACAGGTTTGGGTCATTATACTAACCTTATCTTTAAGTATTAACTCTGAGTTAATTAGTTTCACTTTTACAATGTCTCTTTTTATTTTTATATTATATGGTTAATAAACATACTATATACATCCAAAAGACCCCCAAGTGGTCCATTAATGATACAACTATCATGATATAAGTCCCTTGTCCGAACCTTAGATTTTTAGGAATTTAATATTAATTAATAATATACTATTGGTTTTAAAAACTCTTTTATGTCAATTTTGACACTATTCGATAGTTGATTTTTGTAAAAATCATAACAGAATAATTACTTTTAAAAAAATCAATTAAATCAATCCTAATATGTCATATTATCCTATAAAATTATTTTAATTCATTAAATTTCTCAAATTTTATTTATTTGGGTATTTATAATATCAATTATTTTAATTATTCACTATTATGGTAATTACTGCATCATCATTGTGTCATAAATAAATTAAATTATTTAACATCTAAAAATTATAAATAAAATATAATTATCTAGTAAATCTTTTTAGCTTTATAATTAATATTTATAGTCGAAATTCCAACATATATAACCCTATGTAAAAATTGTTTTTCTAAAAGATATATGCTTGTGTCATTTTTGTATTCATTTTAACTTAATTAAAATAAAGTGTCCCTCTCACTTACATGTGGAACCATGGGGTCCCAAAATCTACGCAAAGATGCCCATGGTCGAACATGTATCAACAAATAAGTTTAGGACATGTTTTAGGGTAATTTGTTATTATTATAATACTATTATTATCCCTTATTTACCGGATTTACCCTTTAACCATGGTAAATAAAATATTTACCGAAGTAATTATTCAAAATGTCTAAAAATAAAAGTTACCTATTTACAAAATTTGAACATCCTGATTCCAAATATGGAATCCATTTTTTCCAAATTCGAAACACAGAATTGGAAGAAATTAATTTAAAATTAATTCCCGCTGTCAAAACAAAAAGCGTGTTTTTAAGATATAATAACTATCAAAAGATTGATACTTGTTTATGTTCGGTTTAATTGTGAAATTATGTCCAATTACCAACATTGTATTAAATGGTAATAATATATTCTAAATATACTTTAAAACCACTCAAATTCATAATTTGTCACTATTAATTATTTTGATTAAAAAAGTTGTTTTTAATTAAAATTTAGTAATTTTCACTATTCATCAAAATATTAAAGTTATCCAAAAAGTACCAAAATTTCACCTTAGGATAAATTCGATACTCCGAATCCAAAAATGAAGTCCATTTTGAGAGATAAAATTTCAAAAAGTAGGTATTACTATTCATAACAGCTAGTTTGATCGGTTGTGGTGTGTGTTAGAACTCGATGTTGCGTACAACACACACTATTGCATTATTCAAAGGGAAGCGTACCATAGAAGCTTGGGGTGTTACATTCTACCCTCCTTCAAATAATTTCGTCCTTGATATTTCTAGAATACTACCGCATGAATAGACTTGGGGGGTTATTCATCATAAGTTCCTCGGGTTCCCATGTTTCCTCTTCCATCTTATGGTTTCTCCACAAAACTTTTACCAGATGCGTCATCCGGTTTCTCAGCACTTGTTCTCTCATATCAAGAATCCTGACGGGCTCTTCGAAATAAGACAGATTGGGTTCGAGTTCTAATTCCTCATAGGTGAGTACATGCATTGGGTCAGGCATGTATTTCCTCAATAGAGATACGTGGAACACATCGTGAACTTTGGGGAGACTTGGCGGCATTGCCAATCAGTAAGCTATAACCCCAATTCGTTCTAAAATTTCGAAAGGTCCGATGTACCTGTGACTCAATTTACCTTTCTGACCACAACGTATGACTCCCTTCAATGGAGATACCTTCAGGAAAACATTATCACCGACTTGAAATTCCAAATCATTCTTTCGATTATCGGCATAGCTCTTCTGCCTACTTTGAGCTACTTTGATGTGGTTTTGGATTACCTTCACCTTTTCCATTGTTTCATCTACTAGTTCTGGACCTACAAGTTTTCTTTCACCAATTTCATCCCAACAGGTTGGTGTACATCATCTCTTTCCGTATAACGCTTCATATAGTGCCATCTGAATACTCGAATGGAAGCTATTATTGTAGGAAAATTCTACCAGAGGTAAATATTGATCCGACATACCCTGAAAATAAAGTGAGTAGGATCTCAACATGTCTTATAAGGTTTGAATAGTTTGTTCTAATTGTCCATCCGTTTGAGGGTGGTAGGCAGTGCTCAAATGAAGTTCAGTATTCAGGGATTTCTGAAGAATTTTCCATAATCTTGATGTAAAACGAGGATCACAATCAGAAACAATCGATAGGGGTACTCCATGAAGTCTCACAACTTCATCAATATATAGTCTTGTTAGACGATCCAGTGGTAGATCTTCACTTATAGCAAGAAAATATGCTGACTTGGTAGGACGATCAACAATAACCCATATTGCATCGTTCCTTCTAGGAGTCTTTGGTAGTTCCATGACAAAGTCCATCGTAATATTGTCCCATTTCCACTACGGTATGAGAAGAGGTTGCATGACTCCTCCAGGCTATTTCCTTCCAGCTTTCACTTGTTGACAAACCATACATCTTGACACAAAATCAGCAATCTACCTCTTCATGTTGTCCCACTAAAAACGTTCCTTCAAATATCTATACATTTTGGTGCTCCCAGGGTGTATACAGAAATTGGAACTATGAGCATCATCCAACAATTCCCTTTTTAGATCAGGTATATCAAGAACACAAAGTCTCATCCCGAATTTCAAAATTCCATCTTCATACACAAAGTCTCTCAATCTCCCATCATTCACAGCTTTAATCTTCTTTTGAAATTCTTCATCATCAGTCTGAGAACTTTTAATCCTTTCTAGTAAAGATGGTTTGGCAACCATTTGAAAAAGCATTGATGTTTCACCTTCCCTGGTTATTCCCATGTCCGTCTTCAGTAGATCCATGAAAATTGGATCCCTTTCAATTCTCATATTGTTCAAAACTCCATGGTCTTTTCTGCTCAAAGCATCTGTCACCTTGTTTTCCTTCCCTAGGTGGTAGTGTATCATGCAATCATAATCCTTGAGTAATTCAAGCCATCTACTTTTCATCATGTTGAGTTCTTTTTGTGAGAAAATATACTTCAAACTCTTGTGATCAGTATAAATCTCACATTTTTAACCATAGAGGTAGTGCCTCCATATCTTCAAATAAAATATCACAGCTGATAACTCAAATCATGTGTAGGATAGTTTTTCTCATGAATTTTCAACTATCATGATGCATAGGAAATAACCCTATCATTCTTCATAAGGACACAACCAAGTCATTTCTACGATGCATCACTATAAATAATGAACCCATCATTCCCCGATGGTAGAGTCCATATTGGAGCACTGACTAATATCCTCTTCAGTTATTCTAAACATTATTCACACTGCTTTGTCCAAACAAATTTAACCCCTTTACGTGTGAGCTTCGTTAATGGGTTTTCCAATCGGGCAAAATTCTGGACGAAACGTCGATAATAACCTGCTAAACCAATAAAACAACGTACCTCAGTTATACTCGTAGGTTCTAGCCATTCTTGGATTGCCTTGGTCTTAGAAGGATCAACAGAGATTCCATCTTTAGAGACAATATGGCCAAGAAAAGAAATCTCATGATGCCAGAATTCACACATGCTAAACTTCCCATATAATTCATGTCATCTCAGAGTCTTTAGGATAATGCGCAAGTGACTTTCATGATCCTCGTAGATTTTAGTGTATACCAAGATATCATCAATAAATACCACCACAAATTCATCGATATATTCCTTGAAAACTCTATTCATCAGTTCCATGAATACAGAGGGTGCATTAGTCAATCCAAAAGGCATTACAGTAAACTCGTAATGCCCATACCTGGTTCGAAATGCCGTCTTCGGACTGTCTTCCTTCTTTACACACAAATGATGGTATCAAGATCAAAGGTAAATCTTTGAAATGTATTGAGCTCCATGCAGTTGGTCAAATAAATCATCAATACGAGGTAGGGGATACTTGTTCTTTATTGTTATAGCATTGATCTCCCTATAGTCGATACATAACCTCATAGATCCATCTTTCTTTTTAACAAAAAGAACAGGGGATCCCCATGGAGAAACACTAGGGAGAATAAATCCCTTATTACTCAATTCCTCTAGTTGTTTCTTTAGTTTGACTAATTCCATAGTGTCCATTCTATAAGGGGTTTTCAATATAGGCCTTGATCTAGGAATTAAATAAATGGAAAACTCAACTTCTCATTCTGGAGGATGTCTAGGTAAATCTTCCTGAAATACATCTACATATTCGTTCACAACAGGTACATCCTCTATTTGAACATTCCTCTCCTCACCCACAGTCATTTCATTCACTTCCTCCCCAATAATTGAATTTAGTTGAGATACTGGGGATGGATCTTGATAAGAATTAGGTGGTGACGATTCTTCTCTAAAGATAAGGAGTTCCTTATCATCATCATAAAAAATCGTAACCTCCTTATTCTTAAAATAAATCTTCTCATCATAATCCGAAAGCCAGTCCATACCGAGGATTATATCAACCTCAATCATAGGTATGACGATGAGATCAGCGGATAAAGAACATTTATGTGCTCTAATGGGGAATGATTCACAAAACATTGTTGCAATGATACTTCCCTTAGGAGTTTTAACTGACAACTCCCTTGTTAAATCAAATTGGAAATATCTAATTTTCTTAGAAAACTGGGAAGATATGAAACAAGGCGATGATCAAAAATCAAATAATGCATTTTCTAAACTTGAGAAAACCATTAAATTACCTGCCGCCACGTCTTTTGGAGCTTCTACCTCAGCAGTAGTGATAGAAAAATTCTGGCCTTGGTCCCTTGTCCTTTTCTGAGGTAAGTTCCCCTGACGATTAGGACATTCATTTGAATAATATCCCATCTCCCTGCAATTGTAGCACTGAACATTGGTAGCTTCCTTCTTCCCTTTGCAATCACGAGCTTGGTGGCCTTTTTCACCACATTTGTAACAGACGCCCATTCCCTTCAAGAAAGTACCAGGGTGTTTCTTCCCACATTTGCCACAGGATGGATATTCAAACTTTCCATTATTCCCCTTATTTCCATTCCCATATTGATCAGCAGATCTCTTCTTCTCTTGCTTTTCTTTAAAGTCACAAGACTTAGAAAATTCCTTTTTTGTTTTGATAGCACATGAGACAATGTCTTCGTACGACGAGAAGGATTGTGAGACCAATTCTCGACGGAGAAATGGTTTTAAACCATCAAAGAAACGATCAATCTTACTTCTTGGGTTACGTATATAATCTCCAGCATACCCTGCTAACCTTGTAAAGTTAGCCTCATACTTTGTGACATTCTCATCCTCCTTTTGTCTCAGACTCAGAAATTGACTTTCCATATCTGCTCGATGGTCACGAGGAAAGCATTTTTCTAAAAACAGATCTTTGAACTACCTCCATTCCATATTTGATACTTCATCATATTCCTTCATGTTTTGAATCAATGACCACCATTGATCAGCATCTCCAGTGAGGCGGTAAACTGCCATGATAACTTTTTCTCTTTCACTACTCCCCAAAGCCTGAAATATTTTCTCTAGGGAATTTATCCATTGCTTAAATACTAAGGTATTTTTACTCCCACTGAACGTTGGTGGTTGTTGCCTCATGAATCGATCTAACATTGATCCTCCACACTGCGGATCAGGGTGCTCCATACGGGTAAGGTTATTATTCATAACCTGAGTGAGTTGTCCCAGTATAGTGATTAGCTGATCGACACTAGTTGCATCACCAGCTCCACTATAATTATCTTGAGTAGGAGGGAAATCTCTACATGGAGTGCGTGTATTGATACAGTTTCCATTTTTCCACTAGGCGCCATTTCTAAATAATGGGATAAACTAGATCAGTTTATGAATCAAAATACATAATCCCATACTTATAAAACACTTAACATAAATTGAACTGTTTATGGATATAATCCATAATCATAAAAATGTTTTCTTTGAGGAAGTATATACTCATAAACACTTAATAATGATTTTTAAAGAAAATGAGAGTTATCCTATGTATATCCCCTGGGAGTGTTGTAACCAAGAGTGCAGCAAGGCCCGTTTTCGTGCACCAGTTCCCGTTCGAGTCTAGCTCAAAGCGGTGTTTTCGGGTTTTACCCCTAGGTACATCTATGCCAGAGCCTCCTCTACCTGCTCGTATCCAGACAGGGATGTATTGCTCGGAAAACTCAGAAAATATCTACAATACCAAAATTCTAAGAAGTTATTCTATACTAATCCTCAATGTCCATCTTAGGTCTATGTGCTCTAATCAGAGTTTATCTAAATCTAGCTTCCAAGGTTTGTACTAAACTTCCTCTGATACCAACTGTAATGCCCCGATCCCAGTTACCTAGAGTCAGTGCATTATTACATAACATTGGAATGATCACAAGAAAGATAAAATATCGAAAGACCGATTGGTTTAGTAGCCTTGGAAATAGTAGATATATTCATAAAGTTTTACATTACATCATAAATTGAAAAACTACAACAAAAACTAATTGCCTCCATAGTCCACACTATTATCGCCTCATAATATCCCTACAGGTCATTCATAATTTTCTTCTTCACATCCTGGGAAAAATAAAACATAGAAAAGGGGTGAGCTCAAATGCCCAGTAAGGATAATAATATAGCGGAAACCTTCATAAATAAGAATAAACATTCAAGGCAATGTATAACTAAAACAAAATCCTCTTAAACTTGAACTTCAACATAGTATGGAAAAAATAAAATGAAATAATGCCATTTACTTATTCACATGGATATTCTACTAATCGAATAATCACATACAATATCAATAACCACTTTCATAATGATGGAATGCATAATTCCAGACTATCATAACCACATTGCCAAGGCCTCGTGACAAGACTACAAATAATATTTTGCCAAGGCCTTGTGCCAAGACACTAGTTTCTCTCATGAGACACACTAATGCATCGAGAAGCTATAGCGGGCTCCACCCATCACATATTAAGTCCAATGCATTCCCATATGAAAAGGTTTAAACATAACATAAACATTCATATTAAAATTGGCATACGAAATGTCAATACTTTCACCATAAACCATGAATGGTATAAAAATAGCACATCCACAGTCAAACATATCACAAAACCATCAATACAATATAGAAGTTTTGTATCATAATAAATCAACCTCAAATAAGCGTAAAATCCATCAAAGGATGTTGACATAGATGAAATCAAAACTCTTTTTAGATAAATATATCTTTCTATTTTGAAATCAATTAAGAGTCATATATTTATAAAATAAAACATTTTCTTTGAAAATATTCTTATAAGATTTTAAGGGATGCTTCGATGATTTTATAACGGTGGAAAATAGCCGCACCCACCGTATATGTTAAAAAAAGACATTCTTACCTTAATTCTGTCAAAAAGGTTAAAAAGCACCTTGTTTGGAAAATGACAGAAAGATTCCTTTATAAACCTCTTATAAAAAGTCAAAAAAGGTATAAATTACTTTAACCCATATTCATGTAAGTAGTAATTTTTTTTTGAAATACATTTTTAAGAAACATGGATGTGGATGATAAAGAGATCCCAGTAGATTATTACGTATAAACATCCTTGGATAATGAAGAGATTGCGAAATAAACCCTTAGCTTGTACTTTTCCTTGGTTGGGGGTAGGTTAACCTCCTGTATAATGGTGAAATAATTTTTATTAAATTATACTAGAATCAAATACATTAATATGATATCATATATGATCTTTTAACATTTATTTGTTAATAATATCTTAGTATTATCATTGTTTCGGGTGTTAACTAACTCATTTTCTTTTATATGTTTTGTTACGTAAGTCGTATTTTTCATGTATAGGTTGTACCTTAATCATATCCAGAATTATATCAAGTCCTTAGATACTATTATTAATCATCAAATGAGAATTATACTTGAATGTATACGATGGAGAATGAATCTCATCGCGTTCGTGGAGACGGTAGTCCGTACATACGCACAAGCGACAATATCATTCTTTTGATATTAAAATAATATATAATTGGATGGTATATCATATATAAAGAATAATTATCATGTTTCATTTATTATTTACATGAATAACACAACATTATTATACCCATCCAAATAATAATTTGTTGAATAACAATTACACCACGACGTGGAGACGGTAAGCCGTACGTACGAACGTATGGTGACATGTTATTCATAGGATGGATAGAATACTGAATATGATTGTAACATATTTATAATAACATCACAGTATATATAAGATAATAGAGTTATTATTTTATAATTTTAATAACAAAGAAAGAAGAAGTGGAAGAAGAAAGGAACTTGAAAAAGGGTGGTGAAATCATTACACCTTCTTTGGGTTCTTCCTTTTGATTTGATTAAAATGGTTCCTTAAGATGGATTTATGACTAAAGGAAGGCCTCTAGAATGAAGTGAGGGAAGTTGATAGAGTATTTGGGCAGAGGTTGGACGAACCAATATTCTTTGAAGGTGTGAGTTAATGAGAAGGGAGAGTTCCCTTTTATAAGAGGGGTGAGGGGCACCTTTGGAAATGCTAGAAATATTATTTTATAATAAATTCATATTCGGTTTCTAATGGATACAAAGTAGATTATTTAAATGTTAATGTGGGGATAGGTCTAAAATCACCCAAAAAATATAATTTAGACAGGTTTGGGTCATTATAATAACCTTATCTTTGAGTATTAACTCTTAGTTAATTAGTTTCACTTTTACAATGTCTCATTGTATTTTTATATTATATGGTTAATAAACATACTATATACATCCAAAAGACCCCAAATTGGTCCATTAATGAAACAACTATCATTATATATGTCCTTTGGACGATCCTTAGATTTTTAGGAATTTAATATCCATTAATAATATACTATTTGTTTTAAAAACTCTTTTATGTCAATTTTGACACTATTCAATAGTTGATTTTTGTAAAAATCATAACATAATTATTACTTCGAAAAAAGTCAATTAATTCAATCCTAATATTTCATATTATCCTAGAAAATTAGTTTAATTCATTAAAAGCCTCACATTTTATTTATTTGGGTATTTATAATATCAATTATTTTAATTGTTCACTATTATGGTAATTACCGCATCATCATTGTGTCATAAATAAATTAAATTATTTAATATCTAAAAATTATAAATAAAATATAATTATGTATGAAATCATTTTATCTTTATAATGAATATTTATAGTCAAAAGTACAACATATATAACCCTATGTAAAAATTGTTTTTCTAAAAGATATATGCATGTGTCATTTTTGTATTCATTTGAACTTAATTAAAATAAAGTGTCCCTATCACATAAAAGTGGCACCATGCGGTCCCAAAATCGACCCAAAGATTCCCATGGTCGAACATGTATCAACCAATAAGGTTAGTACACGTTTTAGGGTAATTTTGTTTATTATAATATTATTTTTTAACCCTTATTTACCGGATTTACCCTTTAACCATGGTAAATAAAATATTTACCGAAGTAATTATTCAAAATTTCTAAAAATAAAAGTAACATATTTACACAATTTTAAAATCTTGATTCCAAATATGGAATCCATTTTTCCAAATTCAAAACACGGAAGTGGCAGAAATTAATTTAAAATTAATTCCCGCTGTCAAAACAAAAATCGTGTTTTTAAGATATAATAACTATCAAAAGATTGATACTTGTTTATGTTTGGTTTAGTTGTGAAATTATGTCCAATTACCAACATTTTATTAAATGGTAAAAATATATTCTAAATATACTTTAAAACCACTCAAATTTATAATTTATCACTATTAATTATTTTGATTAAAAAAGTGGTTTTTAATTAAAATTTATAAATTTTCACTATTCATCAAAATATTAAAGTTATCCGAAAAGTACCAAAATTTCACCTTAGGATAAATTAGATACTCCAAATCCAAAAATGAAGTCCATTTTGTGAGATAAAATTTCAAAAAGTAGGTATTACTATTCATAACGGCTAGTTTTATCTGTTGTGGTGTGTGTTAGAACTCGATGTTGCGTGCAACACACGCTATTGCATTATTCAAAGGGTAGCGTACCATAGAAGCTTGGGGAGTTAGAAATATGATGCAGGATGTGCCCAGTATGACTCAATGTGTCCGTTACCAGTTTAAAATCAAAATTATAGTTCAAAAACTTTCACTCATTGAAAACCAAGAAAACACACTCAGATTTTATTTATAATTTATGAAATTGATTCTTAAGTTATTTATGATTTATAGGAATTGGTCTCACATAAAACTGATACACGATGTGATCAGTATGAGTAAAACTGTGTGTTTCTAGTTTAAAATGATATTTTACTAAAAAAGACAAGTGATTTACTCAAAAATCAAGTAAACACAATCCAATTATTTTAATACATTATGAAAACAATTAATAATCCATTTGAAATGTTTAGGAATTATTTATACCTCAATATGACATAAGATGTGACCGATATGACTCCAACTATGTATTTTTATTTAAAATTGACATCAATTTTATAAAAATGTATACTGACCTACCGAAAATAGATAAAAAACATTCAGACTATTTTTATACTTTATAAAAATGATCCATATTTCATTTATGATGTGTTGGAATTATCTGAACCTCAATCCATTACATGATGTGTTTGGTATGACCAAATGTGTCCATTATTAGTTTAAAATTGACATTTTAGTTAAAAAGTGTCACTCAGTGAAAACTAATCAAACATTATTGGATTGTCTTTGTGAATTTTTAAAATGATTCATAATCCATTTGTGTCTTTTAGGAATCAATATCATATCAAACCAAGACATGATGTGACCGGTATGAGTCATTGTGCGTGTTTCTAGTTTAAAATGACATTTTAGTAAAAAAGTCAAGTGACGTACTCAAAACCGAGAAAACACATTATGATTGTTTTTTAATTCAAGAAAACTATCCATAATTCATTCACAACATGTAAGAAACATCTTCACCATAATCAGATTCATGGTGTGACCAGTATGACTCAATGTGCATCTTTGTAATATATAAGTGTCATTTTAGTTTAAAACATGCATAAAATCACCAAAACTGAGAAAATGAGCCTAGATTGTTTTCTCATTCTATATTCTATTACTTAAAAAATTTCCTTATCATTTTTATTTTACACTTATTTAGTAAATTTTCCTAGAGATAATGCTTGAAGATGAACAAGAAATGGTGTCACATGCAAGAATCAAGTGAAACTCAATATAATACACAATGTTCACTCAATGTTTAGTTTAAAATTAACACTTTACATTAAATTTATTTCGTTATATTATTACTATAAAAATAATTTTTTTCTTATACATGTGATTTTTTTGCTCGAGTAGGGGTTAGGATTAAAAGACAATGGAATACATTTGTTTTTGAATGTATGTAAGAATTTTTACTTTTGTAATTGTTTTATCTTATGTTTAAAATGTTTATAACATAGTGTTTAATTATTGTATTTGTGTTTTTAAATTTTATTTCATTTAAATTATATATTCATACTTGATTTTGCTGATTTCATGGTGTTTTTGGTGCTGTAGTGTCCTGTTATATCACACTGGATTGGTGCTAGAGTGTGATATTACAACACACTACAGTTTTCCCCATATTTATTTCTTTTAAGAGTGTTGATAAAGTATTCATTTATCAGTGATTTTAAAATTTCTGATAAAGGGGTCATTTATCTGCACTAATAAAAGCGCTGATAAAAGGAACCTTTAGCATCACTTTTAAAAGCGCTGATAAATGACCCCTTTATCCACTCTTTTTTATCACTGATAGAAGATCAGAACTTTTAATTTTTCTCAAGTAGTCAGTGCTTTTGTAGTGCTGATTATGGACATTTTTTCACTATTAAAGGCTTATTTTTTAGTAGTGATAGTGAAAAATACCAATTTTATTAAGCATTTTTTTTTCATTTCAAGAATTTAAAATGTATCATTTTGTTCTAAAATGGGTTAAATATAAAATTATCTCATTTATATTATTAATATTTTGATTAATTTACTTTTAACTAATTTTCTTTTTAATCTTCATAAAAAATCCCTTCATATTTAAGAAGAAATTTTTTATCAAAAAGAAATTATCATCACATTTTAAAGGTTTAACTTTAAATTAAATTATATCAATTATTAGAATTGATTATTTTAAATGGATTCCATATTTTGAATAATAATTTAAAAATTTATTAATGAGTCTAATTTCATTTTTGGTCATTATAAATACTATCTATAGTAAATAGTTGTAACCAAAATTAAGGGTTTATGAGGTTAATTGCGGTTTAAATAATTTGAAAAGGAATGAAAATATAAATACAAACTTAAATTACCCTATTATATGAGTTTAGTTCATCCAACCTCATATAAATTTATAATTTATGGACACATGGATCCTTATCTCTTTGATGATGACCTATATAATATTTTAAGTAAAGAAAAATACAATATCTCACTCTCTTTACATTAATTATCTATTATATGATCACATAGGGATACAAATAATTTACGAATGAATATTAATGTTTATTTTGAGAATAATGAAATTGTTTTAATTAAGGTAATTTGTTTATAATTTTTAGTGATTATATAATTACCATAAATTCTTATACAATGCTGACACAGTGCTTATGTAAGCAGTGGAAAAATAAAAAAAAATAAATTTAAAAACATTAAAAGTCAAATATTTGGGATAAATTATGATTTAAAAAGAATTTTATAGTTAATAACAATGTATTATTTATTTTTAATTGGATTATATTATAATTATATTTTTTTCTTGATGTCTTCAAAGTCATCTTATGTAAATAGTTCTTAAAAACACTTTAATAGTATTTTATAATAGATAATATTTGATTGAATTATATATAAATCATAAATATATTTAAAGAGGTAAATTATGATAATAAATGAACTAAAATATCATCCTAGGTCAATTTTTTCTTTAATATTTACCTAAAAAGTAAAATTATAACCCTTTAGGATATAAAAAGTCATTGACATGATTAAGGTTAAAATTGGTTAATAAAGGTGTTAAACCAAATAATTAGGTTTAACATAACACATAAACCTATCCAAATTTTATTGGTTGAAGATATTTGAACCATATAACATAATATATTCAAAATTATAGAATCATGGTGCTACATTATCATGATAATGAATTCATAATATTTAAATAATTTTATTAATTCCATGTGTGTCCTTTACTTCACTGTAAAAGGACACCACATATCCTCTATTATTTAAATATTCATAAGCCACATAGCTCATTAAATCCATAAAAAATATTTTCAAAAAATATATATACATATTATATAGGTGATGGTATTCTAAAAATACCAACCTTATGGTCCTTAGCAGGAGATCTGAAGAAGATCTTTCAAAGAAGAGGAAACTATCTTCACTGAACACATTCATTATTCTTCTTCTTTTACCACCTTCCTTTATGTACTAACCATCACAATAAAATAAAAAAAATAATATAGCATATAAATATGTTTTATTATGTTGATTTAATAATATTTTTACGTCACCTTCTTCATTAAATGGGAAACAACACCAAAGCTCTAGTGTACGATGAACTACCATCTCACAAACTGATGTAATTTGTTTTCCATCACCACATCAAATGGTTTGTCATAATGATAAATCTAATTAATATATATGATACATATAATATAATTATGAGTCTTTAAATATAATATATCATTTACCTTTTTATCTTTCCACTAGTTAAAAATGATAATGTCGCTTGTGGGTATGTGTGGACTACCACCATCACGAGGTGATGTGATTTATTTTTTATGTACGCCTTTCAAGGATGATTATAAATATTTATAAAATGAATATATATGTTATTTATATTTTGATTTAATTTCTTCATATTATTAAACCATGATAATTATTCAAGGAATTAAGCTATTAAACCCAAAAATACATTAAAAATGAAAAAACTAACAGTCAGAAACAACAATTTTAATAAAGAATTATTAATAAATAGGTGTTGAAATGTTATAAGGTGATAATACATGTTATTATAACTATTTATATGGTTTTTATATAATTATTATAAATTAAAATTATTTTATATGAGGAAAAAAGTAGTTACGTGACAAGTCAGACTCGTGGTATGATACTTCTCGTCTTAGTTTCCTCTCGTTGATAATTTTGATATTTTCACCACATGTTTTATTTTGTGTGGTATATGAATATACTTATTGATAAAATTTGTCATTAATTTATGAAAAAAATTCTTTTTAAATCCCATTCATGCTCCCTTGTTTAGTTGCCTTTTTTTAAAATGTTATGTAATCTGCAAGGGACACTTTAACTTAAAAACCAGTTTTAAATGATTTAATGATTTTTTCCTAAAGTTTATCTTACATGTACATATTATTAAAAATACATCTTATTAATTAATTTATACTAATATAAGTATGTTATAAATTACATTTTATGTTTCTTTTTTTCATTCTTCCTAATGTTTTCAAAATGAATATTTTCATATATTTTAAATGGAATGTTTCGTCTTTATTTACAAAAAATTGAAAGGAATGTTATATTTTAATGGATACAAAATCAAAATATTTTCCCAAAACTATAAATATTATATTATGTTTGGATTAAATTATTAAATTCCATCTTTTATTCAAAGAAAAAACCTATTTACTCATGCTGTGGGTATATCAGTTTTGAAAATTGAGGTTTAAATGAAATGGATTTATTAATTTCCAAAAATATTTTTCTTATGGGTTCAAAAGAATATTTTTATGAGTTTTATGATGGAATGGAAATATTCTATGAGAATTGTAATTTTTATGGTCCTTGAAAATTATTTAGGATCATGTGATCCTGGGATAGCTTTCCAATGCATTAGGTAATGATTATGTTCTCTGAATATTTTGATTAGAAGATGACCTTGTAGGTTATTCCATTTGTAATGGTTCTTATAAGGGTCATATAAGGGTTTTATGAAGATGATTTCCCAAGAAACCTATATTAAATTTATATAATTGATAATGAGTTTTAATGGAAATATTTGGATTTTATAAAAAAGGTAATAATCTTTTTTAAGAAATGATAATTCAATTTAAGGGTAAAAAGGAAGTTTTTAAGAATTTTTTTTCATGGGTTCTTTTGTTTTATATGAAACCCTCACATTTATGAATTTTAATTTATATTTTCTTTTAATTATTTTTATGTAAAAATATATGGGATTAAATTTGATTTCATGTGTGAGAAAACAATTATTTAAACTCATAGCTTATTATGTTAAAAGAAATCTATCAAATAAGATATCATGTTATTGAAATGGACTAAAAAGATCGTTTATTATTTTTATATATCCCTTACAAATATTTTTCCTTATCACATGTTTTTCATTTTTTTCACAGGGTTTATGGATGATTGTGAAAAATGAATAAGTTAAGTAGAAATTCATGGATATTTTTCATGAAATTAAAATATGTTTCAATTTAAATGTGTTATATTATGAATAAAATAGATATTAGGTTGAAGTGTCCACTTTCAAATATATGAGTTTTTTTGTAAGAGGTATAACATAATTCTCTAAAAATTTGAAATAAAAAGATCCTCAAAATAAATTAGAGTGAATTCTTTGTAAAAAAATAGATTATGGGTTGAATAAGGACTGGGTCTATACAGTAGGTATCAGAGGAAATTTTGAATAACATTAGAGGTTTTGATGATTTATATTAGTGTATTTTATGATTTTTAAATACTATTATGGTTTAATAAGTCCATGTATTGGATAATATCCTATTGTTTTGTAAATAAAAAGATTTTGGTGTCTTCCTAAAAATTACATCCATATTTGGATACTGTAAAGAGAATCTATCTATGGCATAAATGCTTATAGGGGTAATAAATATGAAAGGGGAATATTGGGTATTTATAGATCATCACCCAATTCATGATGAGTGGGACTCAAAGTACACATCTATATAGACACACCCAAAGGATAAGGTTGTGATAATTAACATTTTATTTATGAACCATTCTGATGAATTTGAATTGAAAATGATAATGGATAATATTTGTTAAACATATGGTGGATTAGAGTGAAAAGAATGTGTCATGATTTAGATATAATATAAATTATTTTTCAAGATTATATTATTTCTCACTATGATTTCTGTCTCTCACACAATGAATTTTAATTTTACTCAATGGATTGACCATGGAGGAATCATGTTAACACTAAATGTGACAAAAAATGTAATTATTTTCCTCATGATAAACCAAATGAAATGGGAGTAGGAATATGGAACATAGTGATTATGAAAAAGTATATATCACACTATATGATTAACAAAATCAAATTGCCTTAGTTTCCTAACACACATAATTGTAGGATCGAAATAATGATGTAGATGCTCAATATACAAGAGGGGGGGGGGGTGAATTGTACACTTTAAAAATTTTCCTTAGACAAGGAAAAATCTATGTTTAACAAAGTTAAACTAAGAAAATTCACAACACCTCTAACACCAATTGGAAAATTGGAACTAAAGTTTACAATATGAGATTCTACCTTAAAGCATATAGAATCTAAAATAATTAGAGTACAAGTGTAAGGAAATATAAGACGATTATACTTTCCTTAAAATACAAAAGTACAATGAAAAAACAAGTAGTAAAACAACATGAAACAAGATATAAGTATTTTATCCCAAGGAGAATGGTATCCAAAAACCTTGGATAAAGGTCCCTTGATTTATACTTTCAAGAAATTCTATCTTACCCACACCAGGGTATGCCCTCGATTCGATGATCGATGTCTCTGTCTCGCTATCCCCGCAAGCCCTCAACTTTAAGGTAGTTGGAACCTCTGTCTTCCTCAGCAAGGAAGCCCTCGAACTTCAAGGTAGTCGGCACCTCTGTCTTCCTATCCTCGGAAGTCCTCAAATGTAATCACCAACATTCAGAGTCGCACGAAGCAATCTGAACGAGCGGTTCAGTACGCACAAAGCATAAAATGCTTCTCTCTCTAGAAATCATCTTGACAAAGTGTGGTCTCTTGATCGATCAACTTCAGTAGTGTGTGTTATGAGATCTTTCAAATGAGATCCTATTTATTGGCTCGATCGTCTCCCTCTCCAACGGTCATATTTTCCATGAAATTAGGAGGGACCTATACACGTGTAACTAAACCAATAGTTAATTAGAAACAGAACAGATGACATCATTTAATAACAAACCATGTATAACTGAATGCATGAAATCATTTTTTAATGGAGTATATGTAAGAAAAAAGCCATACAAAAATTCAGAATGTAAGAAAATTATAAGTTCGAAGTCTAACCAAAATGAAATTCAGAGGCTATGTTAAGAAATGTTCGGATTCTGTTTTATAGGAATTCGGAGTCTGGTTTCACCAGAGTTCAGAATCTGAACTTGCAGAAGTTTGAAGTTGAACTTCATAAGAGTTCGGAGTCGAACTCATGAAAGTTCGGATTCGAACTTCCTAAGAGTTCGGAGTTGAACTCATGAAAGTTCGGAGTCGAACTTTATCAGATTTCAGAGTCGAACTCATGAAAGTTCTAAGTCGAACTTAATAAGAGTTCAGAGTCGAACTCATGAAAGTTCGGAGTCGAACTTTATAAGAGTTCGGAGTCGAACTCATGAAAGTTCAGAGTCGAACTTTATAAGAGTTTGGAGTCGTATTCATGAAAGTTCGGAGTCAAACTTTATAAGAGTTCGGAGTCGAACTCATGAATGTTTGGAGTCAAACTTAATAACAGTTCACATACAGAATTTGGAGAGGAAATTTATTACAATTCACAGCTATAATTCGGATCCTAAAAACAGAATACACCAATTCTTAACATTATATGATTCTAGGGTTTTGGGTATGAATCCGGTTTTTTTACTTAAGAAAATATTGATATGTATAAGAAAATCTATGTTAGGGTAAATTTATTTAAAGAAGTAAATTTTCCTTATGGAGGTAAAATTTATATTTACTTAAGTATAAGGTGTTTGTGATTTTCAAAACAAGAAGGAATGGAAAACTCATAAGGAAAACCTTATTGACTCAACAATCTCCCCCCTTTTGGAAAGCACAAACATCCTTACGAAAAAGAATATAAGGACTTTGAAAAATTTCATTATAATTTGAAATTAAAACTTATCTCCCTTTGTTAATGGATGAATGTGAATACAAATAACTCCCCCATAGGCATTGAAACTCTAAGGATTGTATTCTGAATTTCCAGAGTGGAGCTTTCATTATAATGGGAATGAAAAACTTCGTAGTGAGAAACTCCCCCTTACTTTAAGGATATTTCTCTTATAAATTTTTCTTCTTCATTTTAAATTTTTCTTTTTCCCCCTTAAGAGTAGTTCTTTTTCCTTCTCCCCCTTTGTGATTTGCAAAAAAAAATGTAGGGAATGGAAAAGAAAATATGGTACCTGAAACATTAGTATTTAACAAGATTCAACCAACCAAATAACATTTCAATAGAGTTGGGAAAATTTTACAAAGAAAGGCAAATACAACAAAATATCAGAGTAGGTTTATTTGTCTTCCTTTTCCTTTGGAATCAGCATCTTTAACAAATTTTTGAGCTTCTTTATGTCTCTTTGGTCTTCCTTGACTTGCCTCTCTAAGGATTTTGTCTTTTCTTCTTGGGCTTTCAAAGCCTCTGCCTGAGCCTCGATAGCTTCTTTCTGCATCTTTAAAAAATCATCTTGCTGTATGAGTCTTATATCAAGCTCAATCCGGATATTTCTATCACTTATAAGATTTTGAGCCAGAGAATTAGCCTTGTCACTTAGTTCCTTCACATGTTGACTCTGAGAACTCTGCTCATCAATCAGCTCAGCTTGAAGATTTTTAATCTTTTTATCCTCGGTGTCAAAAGCATTTTGAACTTCAGTCTGAAAATTTTCAAACTACACTAAGTCTTCATAAAATCTTCTAGACCACTTTGTTACCTTACTGTAGGACTTTCTATGAACATTATAATCGATAAGAAAACTTTTTTGTTTGGATTTGATCTTCACACATTTATCCATGACCAAGGATAAGGAATCCGATTTCTGATTCATACTCTGTTGCAGCATCTGGCATCAGGAATCTATAGTTGGAAAAATCAGAATGGTGTCCACCAACTTTTTTAGAGATTCAACCACAAAATCATTCCCATGAGCTGATGAATCCGAATCAGATAAATCTCTTGGATATTGTTCTTCTTAGATTTGCACCAGTTTCCTCTTAGAAGATCCACCAACCTCCTTCTTCATGAAGACTTCTTTTGTTGGAGTATATATGAGAGCTTGCATCCCCTTATCAGACTTCGGAATTGGTCCCTCATTAGGAGATACTTCCTCAGATTCAGAAACATGAATAATCTGGTCTTCATCTGGTTTATACTTTTCTTGTCCTTCATCAAGAAAATTCCTCTCATAGGATTCTTCTTCATCATACAAAACATTCCCTTATTCTGGCTATTGCTTATCATCATTCTTACTACCTTCCTTACCTCCCTTTCCTATAGTTACTAAATTTGCAGATTCTACCTTATCTTTATAGACATCTACTTTCTTGATCAAGGAATCTAAATCTTCACTTCCCACTTCTTCTTCTTCTTCTTCTTCAACCTCTTCCTCTACTTCTTCAACAGTTTCTTTTTCAGCTTCTTCAACTACTTCTTTACCCTTGGATTTTTCCAGAGTGACATAATTCTTAGTTAGAGTTTCTAGTATAGATGGTTCTGTAAGGAAAGTTTCCAGAACCAGAATCAGATCAAGAGCTAAATCTGTATCTTTCAGCAAAGATTACACCACTTCAGCTTCAGAAAAATTCTTTTTAATTTTCTTCTCTTTCGCCTGATTCTCTAACTCTTTCGCAACTCTTTATTTTAAGGCCTTAGCCTCTGTAGGGTCCAATCCGAATTGTGGATCCCCTTATTTGCTCTTCTTCTTGTCTTCCCTCCACTTCACAACAACTTCATCAGGATAAGTTTTTTGTTTCTTCGGCTTGGGGGAGCAGACTGAGTTTCCTTAGATTTAGGATTTTCTTCATGAGTAGCCACTTCCTTAAGATTTCTCTTCTTCTATTGCTTTTTGGATGGTTCCAGAGTCTGTGTACCTTTCTGAAGTTCCTCAACCTCTTCCACAGAAAGATAATATAATTCTCCTGATTCACTAGAAAAACCCATCTTCATCCTTTTCAATTTATCATCACTTACCAGCATAAGCTTACAATTCCGGACTTTTTATTTGCATGCAACCTTGAAGGATTCTAAGCACCAAACTATTATCTTAGATAGTAAGGTAGGGTACATAATTATTTGAGCTCTTAAATTCCCTTCTTTAATGTTCTTGATCGTAATCAAGACATGCCTCATCAAATTTATCTTTCTTAGATTTACGAAGAAATCTAAGACATAGATATCACTTTTCTTCAAATTATCCTTATCTCCTCTTCTTGGAACCAGAAAGCCTGGCACCCAATGCTGAAGAATCCTATTGTTCAGAGTGAGATGAGAAATCTTAATTGTTGAAGCATCCTAAAGTCCAAGACACTTCTGTGCCTTCACCTTGTTGAAACTTCCTTGCTCATATGGAAGTTTGTGTGAGAAGAACTCAACTTCTCCATCGTAGGATAAACCAACCAAGCTCATGGCCTTGGTGTAAGATAACTTGTAAGTCTTCCTATATGACTTAAAATAAAACCACTCTTTTCCATCTTCCAACTGGAAGGAAATAGACTCGTATAACTCAATCAACAAATCAATATAAACCAGATCTTGTTTATCTGACTTTTCTACGCAAACATCCTCCCATCTATTCAGTTTAATATTCTTTGAAATAAGATAATCAAACTTATATAAATCCGGATGCACCAAACATTAAATGAAGACTAACCACTTTGATATTGGATTTGAAGTTGACATGTATTGAGATGTTGCTTCAACAGACATTCAGAACAGAGAGATCTGAAGGATTCAGAATGACTTTGCAAATATCGGAACTGATCTTAAGAAGAGAAGCGGGGCTTCGAGAAGCGAAAGCTTTGAAAAAACGATGTGGGACAAGTCTTGGGGTACCCTTTATATAGGCGATGGATGTGACCTTTGGTCTTCCAAAAGACATCTAACGGTTGAAAAACCTTTTGATCTGATCTGACGGTTGAGAACACTCCCGCAAGGAAAACTTGACTCCGATCTTTTGAGGTTTTAAGGAAAACATTCGGATTTAAGGAAATATAGAATCCGAATTATTTAAAAAAATCAGGAATATACCAGCAAGAAAAATATGATTACAAAACTTTAGGTATGAAAATAATACCTTTCGGATTGGCTAGAAAGATTGTTCGTAATTGGTAATATTCTTCTTGAAGAAATGAATTTAAAATCAAACACATTATAAAAGTTCCAGTACGAAAAGTTCATTACGAAAGTTCCAGTACAAAAATATCATTACGAAAGTTCCAGTACGAAAATATCATTACGAAAGATCCAGTACGAAAATATCGTTATAGAAGTTTCATTACGATATTCAGTACGAATATCTCCATTCTGATAGTTTTCATTCTGAGAATTTCAATCCTAAAAATTTCAGTTTCGAAAATTTCCATTTCGAAAAGTTTAAAAAACTAACTACAAAAATTTTAGTTTACAAAAAAAATTAAAAAACAGATTACGAAAATTTTAGTTACACTATGTTTGAAAAATTGATTAAAATTTTCTTGGTTACACTAACAATCAAATGTACTCCCCCTATGAAACGGAGTTTATTACTGTTAGGAGAATTAATCAACAAGAAGTTAATGAAGAATGATTACCTTAAAATTATCATTCCAAATTTTTTTTAATGTATTCAAATCTATCGGAGGGTAATGATTTCGTGAAAATATCACCAAGTTGATCTTGCATTCTGATAAAGTGAAGAATGATATGTCCTTTAAGTGTGTGATCCCTAAGAAAGTTATGCCTAATGTCTATGTGTTTTTAATGAGAGTGATGTGCAGGATTCTTATATAGGGCAATGGAACTTGTGTTATCACACAAAATTTGAGTCTTAGTAAAACTCAGGCCATAATCTGTGAGTGTGTGTTGCATCTACAACACTTGAGCACAAAATCTTCCAACTGCAACATATTTAGCTTTAGTAGTAGAAAGTGCTACAGAATGTTGCTTTTTGAAGGACCAAGAAAATAATGAATCTCATAAGAAATGAAAAGTTCCTGATGTACTCTTTCTATCCATTCTACATCCACCAAAGTCAGCATCTGAAAATCTTTTTAGAATAAAATCATTTCCAGAAGTATAAAATAATCCTAGCTCCATGGTTCCCTTTAGATAGCGAAAAATTCTTTTTACCGCCTTTATGCGAGATTCCTTAGTATTGGATTGATATATTGCACATAAGAATACTGAAAACATTAAGTCTGGTCGACTAGTTGTTAAGTAAAGTAAACATCCTATCATACCTCTAAAAGATGTTTGATCTACTGATTTTCCAGTTTCATCAAGATCTAAAGAGTTTGAGGTACCTATGGGAGTACTTATACTCTTAGTGTTGTCATAACCATACTTTTTAAGAATATATTTAATATAATTATGTTGAGATATATAGGTTCCTTCTGGTCTTTGAGAAATTTGAAAACCAAGGAAAAATGTTAACTCACCCATCATACTCATTTCAAACTCATATTTCATTAGACTTGCAAATGAATCAGTTAAAGATTGCCAAGTTGAACCAAATATGATGTCATCAACATAAATTTGAACAATTAAAACATTTTTCTTATCTTTCTTTATAAAAAGAGTTGGATCTATATTTCCCTTAACATAGTTATTTTGAAGAAAAAATCCTATATGTATATCATACCAGGCTCGTGGGGCTTGTTTAAGGCCATACAAAGCTTTAAAATGTCTAAAAATATGATCATGATGTTTTGTATCTTCAAATCCAGGAGGTTGTTCAACAAAAAATTTCTCTTGAACATAACCATTAAGAAAATCACATTTCACATCCATTTGATAAAGTTTAAAATTGATGAATGCTGCAAAGGCATGTAGAATACGAATAGATTCATGTCTGGCTACTGGAGCATAGGTTTCTTCATAGTCTATTCCCTCTTGCTGATTATAGCCTTTAACAACTAGTCTAGATTTATTTCTTAAAATGAATCAATTTTCATCACACTTGTTTCTAAAGACCCATTTTACTCCAATAACAGAAGTTTACTTAGGTCTTTCAACTAAGTTCCAGACTTTATTCCTTTCAAATTCATTTAGTTCATCTTGCATGGATTTGATCCAATCATCATCACCTAAAGCTTCATCGGTGCTTTTTGGTTCTAATTGGGAAAGAAATGCTAGATGTTCTACTTCATTTCTTAAGGAACTTCTAATCCTTACATGTTGATTTACATCACCAATGATACTGTCACTGGGATGATTCTTATGGAAAACCTGGTTTGGGTTTTGTAAAACTTGTTCATCAACATAGGGTAGAAAGTCTTCTGGGGTAAATGTTTCAGAAGTATCTTCTTGAAAATTTTCCTTATCAGAAGGATCTTCTATCAAATGTTGATAATCAGTTTTTGAAAACACATCCGAGGATGTATGTTGGGATGGTTGAAAAACAAAAATGATCGGACTCATAAAATTTTACATGCACTGTTTTTTCAATAGTACAAGTATTTTTATTCAAAACTCTATATTCCTTAGAAATTGTGGAGTAGCCTAAAAAAATTCCTTCATCAAATTTTGGTGTTAATTTATGTAAATTATCTTTATTATTCAGAATGAATACTTTTCAACCAAAAACCTTGAATTAGGAATGTCTTGGTTTTTTACCGTTCCATAACTCATAATAAGTTTTATTAAGAAAAGGTCTAATCAAAACTCGATTTATAGTATAACAAGCAGTACTTACAGCTTCAGCCAAGAAATGTCTAGCTATAGAATATTTACTCAACATGGTTCTAGTTATCTCTTGATGAATTCTATTTCTTCTTTTAACTACACCATTTTCTTGAGGATTTATAGGTGCTGAAAAGTTGTGAGTAATACCTTCTCTACTACAAAAAGTTTCAAAATCAGAATTTTGAAATTCTCCTCCATGATCACTATGAATAGTTCTCAGTGGAAGATTTTTCTCATTTTTAACTTGTGCTCTAAAACTTTTGAAATAAGAAAAATCTTCTGACTTCTTTGCTAGAAAATAGACCCAAGTAAATCTGGTGTAGTCATCAACTAGAACAAACACATAGTATTTGCCTCCAATACTTCCAGTTTGTGTTGGACAAAAAAGATCCATGTGCACTAACTGTAAAGAATCAGTTGTTGAGACTTCACCGATTGATTTAAAACTAGATTTATGTTTCTTTCCATATTGACAAGGATCAAAAACTTTAGAAGAATCAAATCTAAGATCCGGTAGATCCTTAACTAGTTTCTTCTTAGAAAGTTTACATAAGTTTCTAAGGTTATAGTGACCTAGTCTTCTATGCCATAACCAGGAATGATCTTCCATTGCAGATAGGCAATGTAGGTTTTTCCTCCTGAGGTCTTCTAAGATCAAAGTGTAAACATTCTCTTGCATATTGGTTTGGGGAATAAATTCTTCCTTGGAATTGTGAACTAAGCATTTATCATTCCTAAAATTCATAAGGTACCCTTCATCACATAACTGACTTATGCCAATGAGGTTGTGATTAATAACCTTAACAAATAAAACATTTGAAATCAAAGTTTTACCAAGAAGAAAAATATTACCTATACCAACAATTTCTCCCGGAGCATTATCTCTTAAAGTTACCTTTCCTCCTTTCGTTTTGATAATCTTTTCAAAAAAGCCTTTGTTACCAGTCATGTGCTGGGAACATCCACTATCCATGTACCATGTATTGTTGTTGGTACATCCTTTATCTTCCTAAAAATAAGAAAATAATTAGACTTTAGGAATCCAAACTTGTTTGGATCTGGTATTTCCAGATAACAAAATTTTAGGTACCCACACCTTTTTAGAAAACTAGGCTTTATGAAAACCTTGAGATTGGGTTTATTTAAAGAAAAATTCTTTGCCCAGTGACCACCACATTGAAACATGGTACAAAATAAGGCACTTTGAGGAACAAAGTAGTTGTTACTAAAATTTGGTTTTCATGGGTATAACCAAATCCAGATTTGTTTCTTAAGGGTCGTATTTGTGAATACATTTTATCAAAATTTTCTTTACCATGGGTAAAGTTTGATAAACATTTATTTAAGGAAAAAATTTCAGAAATAAGTTTTATAACCAAGTTTTTATTTTCTAAATCATTAGATTTAGAACTAAATATAGGCTCAAAAACACTTTTCTTTGAAATTACGTTTTCCAACTCTTTAGAAAGTTTGTTCTTCTCAGAGCTTACTTCCTCTAGATTTTTTTGAAATACATATAAAATCAGAATTTTTCCTATCAAGATCTTTAGAAAGATCTGATATTTATTTCTTAAGAATTTTATTTCTAGAGTTTTCCTTATCAGGTTTTTTTTGAGTTTGGAATTCTCAATATCTAGAAGTTCCGCAAACCTAGAGACTTCTTCATAGGTAGGTGAAGTATTTTCTTCATCAGAAGAGGATTCTTCATCTGAAGAGTTATAATACTTACTATCATTAAAATTTAAAGATACATTGGTCAATGATTCAACATTGTGTACCTTATCCATAAAGAAATGATTGTTAATAGGTACTCTGGATATAATACCAAGATTATTCTGTCCTAAAGATTCATAATCAGAAGATTCATCTGAAGAGTCACCACCACTGGCACTCCAGGTGTCATTTGCTTTCAGAACTTTCTTAGCTTTGGTTTTGAAATACTTCTTTCTGTTCCTTTCAGAATGCCTTTCTTTCCTTTCTTTCTTTTTGAGCAATGGACAATCTAGTCTAATATGTCCAGCTCTCTTGCATTCATAACAGGTAACTTCTCCATCTTTCCTATCTTTCCTTTCCTTTTTCTTATACTTGGATTGGAAAATTATCTAGCCAGATATCTTGTTCATCCTTTGAGAAAGATTTGATAACTCATTCCCTAAGACTTCACTATCACTAGATTCTGATTGAAAAACCACCTTCATAGACTTGGACCTAGTTACTCTCTCAGGAGTCTTAGATTTCATATGATTTGATGTTGTGGTAAGAGCAACAGTACCATTCCCGTTCTTCTTTTTGATGATGTCAGCATCTCTCTTCATTCTTGTTTCATGTTGGAGAAGAGTTCCAAATAGTTCATAAAGAGAAATTTGAGTGACCTTACTGTTCTCATCAATTTATGTTCTCTTTGATTCCCACTCATTAGGCATAATATCAATTATCTTATCCACAAGGGCTTCATCATCTAACCCTTTTTCTCCCATAGACAGTAAGTTGTTTACAATTGTCATAAATCTTTGTTGAACTTTACAGATTAGTTCTACATATGGAAAATTGAATCCATGGTGTTCAGGTCTAAGCATAGCTCTTCTAGTATCAATCACTTTAGAAGTTCCAAAGTGTGTAACCTATATCTTCTTCCAGGTAGAATTAGCTGCTTCATAAGAAGAAATTTGGCTATATATATTTCTAGTCATCGAACATAGTAAAGTATTGCATACCTTATAATTGAGTTGATACTATTGATTCTCCTAGTTAGTGAATGTTATAACTTCTTTATCAGGAATTTTATAATCACCAGTAAGAATAAAAAAATTATCCACTCCAGTATTGATAACAAAATTCTTCATTCGATCTCTCTAGTACTCATAGTCATTACCATCAATAATTGGTTGTCTTTTAGGATTTAGATTGTCGATAGAACCAGCATTGATTCCTTCCATTAATAAAAAACATTGGAAACAAAACTTTTCAGTAGGAAAAGTTCGTAACCACAAGGTTCAGAAGGAATAATTTGGAATAATAATTAGAAATGAAAAAGTTCGCAATGACAATTCGGAATGAATAAAAACTTTCTAAGAATGGATGAAGATAAATGAAAACGTGAGAAAGAAAAACTTATATGTGAGTATAAGTATTTCAGAGACCTCCTCTGATACCAATTGTAGGATCGAAATAATGATATAGATGCTCAATATACAAGAGGGGGGGGGGGGGGTGAATTGTACACTTTAAAAATTTTCCTTGGATAAGGAAAAATCTAAGATTAAAAAAGTTAACTAAGAAAATTCACAACACCTCTAACACCAATTGGAAAATTGGAACTAATGTTTACAATATGAGATTCTACCTTAAAGCATATAGAATCTAAACTAATCAGAGTACAAATGTAAGGAAATATAATATGATTATAATTTCCTTACAATACAAAAGTACAGCAGAAAAACAAGTAGCAAAACCACAAGAAACAAGATATAAGTCTTTTATCCCAAAGAGAAAGTTATCCAACAACCTTGGATAAAGGTCCCTTGATTTATACTTTCAAGCAAGTCTGTATTACCCACACCAGGGTAAGCCCTCGATATGAAGATCAGTATCTCTGTCCTACTATCCCCACAAGCCCTCAATTTCAAGGTAGTTGGAACCTCTATCTTCCGCAGCAAGGAAGCCCTCGAACTTCAAGGTAGTCGGCACCTATGTCTTCCTATCCCCGGAAGTCCCCGAATGTAATCACCAATATTCAGAGTCACACGAAGAAATATGAACGAGAAGTTTAGTACACATAAAGCATGGAAGGATTCACTCTCTAGAAATCACCTTGATAGCATGTGGTCTCTAGATCGATCAACTTCAGTAGTGTGTGTTATGAGATCTTTCAAATGAGCTTCTATTTATAGGCTCGATCAGCTCCCTCTCCAACAGTCATATTTTCCATGAAATTCGGAGGGACCTGTACACGTGTAACTCAACCAATGGTTAATTAGAAACATAATGGATGACATCATTTAATAACAAACCATTTATAACTGAATGCATGACATAGTTTTGTAATGAAGAATATGTAAGAAAAAATCCATACAAAAATTTGTAGTGTATGAAAATTATAAGTTCGGAGTCTAACCAAAATTAATTTTAGAGTCTATGTTAAGAAATGTTCGGATTCTGTTTTATAGGAATTCAAAGTCTGGTTTCACTAGAGTTCAGAATCTGAACTTGCAGAAGTTCGAAGTCGAACTTCATAAGAGTTCAGAGTCAAACTCATGAAAGTTCAGAGTCGAACTTTATAAGAGTTTGGAGTCTAACTCATGAATGTTTGAAGTAGAACTTAATAAGAGTTCGAAGTCGAACTCATTAATGTTCAGAGTCGAACTTTATAAGAGTTCGGAGTCAAACTCATGAAAATTCAGAGTTTAACTTTATAAGAGTTCGTAGTCGTACTCATGAATGTTAGGAGTTGAACTTTATAAGAGTTCGGAGTCGAACTCATGAAATCTTGGAGTCGAACTTAATAACAGTTCACATCCAGAATTCAGAGTGGATCTTTATTACAGTTCACATCTAGAATTCGGATCCTAAAAACAGAATACACCAATTCTTAACATTATATGATTCTAGGGTTTTGGGTATGAATCTAATTTTTGTACTTAAGAAAATATTGATATGTATAAGAAAATCTAGGTTAGGGTAAATTTCCATAAAGAAGTATATTTTACTTATGGAGGTAGAATTTATATTTTCATAATTATAAGGTGTTTGTGATTTTCAAAACAAGAAGTAATGGAAAATTCATAAGGAAAACCTTATTGACACAATAATAATAAGATGAAAATAGAGTTTCATGGGAGTTCTGTTGTTGAAGACCATGGAGGGAAGAAGATTAATCTTTATACAAGTAAAGTATGAGGGAAAAAGCACCTAGGTAAATGTATTAATGGAATAAGGATATGTTTTATTATGGAAAATAAGGCCAAAGATCACATAATTTATGAGAAAAAATAAGGATTTCAAGGGAGTTAAATGAAATTTATCCTAAGGTATCATTTATAGTACAATGTCTTTTGTGTGGAAAAAATGGGATTTATTTGAGTAAATTCTATAATCCAAAGGATAACTACTAGAATACGGAAGGGAAAATTCTATTAGAATAATTGAAGTTGGATGATTGAAGCGTCTACATATAGGGATTCAAGAGTTATGATGTAGTGATAAATGTAAGTATGATCATAAGTTTAAAAGAATTATTTATTTTTAACATTTTATGTGATAAGAGTAACTTTGAGAGACATTGATTATGTTTTAATAAATGTTTGTGGTATATGTAACCCTTATTCTTAAATTGTGTATTACTGAAAAGGTTATTTCAGTAATAATTATTTTATATTTTTTAAACATAATTTTAAATGTATGGACAACCTTTAGGTTTAAGTTAATATTTTTTGTTAAGGTAATTATGGTTAATTAGGATAAAATAATTATTATAATTTGGGAGCATATGTTTTATCATATAGATAGCCATGTGATTGAAAACTGATTTGGTGACTATGTGAATTATTAACAAGTTTACTATTTTGGGAACAATATATGATTATGTAAAATGGGAACAATTTTGGAAAAGTTGGTTTTTAGTTTAAGGAATAAAGGTTGAATTAAATTATGGAAGTATATATGATTTTATTTTGGATTTATGGTCATTTAGATTATTTTTGGAAAAGATTAGTCTACTTTATATATTATACGATCCAGATATAATTTTTTTAGTTATATGAATTTATGAGTGACTAATGTTGTATTGAGAGAAATGTTAAATTTATTTATGAATAATATGGTATCATATGATTTTGATTTTTGAGTTTTGAACTCGGACAAGAATATTTTGAAGTGTTTTCATGTTTATTATTTATTTAATTTTTAAATTTTAGCTTTGGGTGTTATTTTTGAGGATTTTGGGATTGATATAATATTTTTTAAAAATTATATATCATATTAAATTTTGCTAACCATTTTTTGGTTTTGATTAATGGATAGAATTCGGTGAAATATATATTAACCCCTTAGTGGATCATGTGATCTATTAAAAGTAAATTTTAGTGTTATAGGCATGCAAAATTATCCCTTAATATTCATTTCATGGAGTCATAAATGTGATTAAAGTGGAAATTGATCAATTCAGAACCAAATTATGAAAATTTTCTTATTAAATTGAATGGAATCAAGTAAAGTTTCCCAGGGTCTATACGTTGATAGTAAAATAAACCCTCAACTCTAGGAAAAGTATCTGGATATAAAAATGTAATCATTATACCTTCATTTATGATGAATTTATGGTCTTATTTATTCCATAATGTTTTATGGTTTTTAGGCTATTAACATTATCATTACCATTCTCTCTATCACTCTCTATTATTACTTGGATGCTACATTTTTTTGTTCTATATCTATATTTTCACTTCCCACCAAAAATCTACTTATTTGGGAAGACGATAATGTATTGTTTCAGATCAAATTAATATTTACTATCACCTCTTTCTAAAAATATGTTTCATTATCCATTTGAATTATTTGGGTTTTCAATAAAACTATTTTTAATAATTTGTTTTTCAGTTCGTGATCATATGTCTTATCATCCCCTCCGAGGAATTGGTTCTAAAAATATTTTAAAACCTTCATATTAATAAAAAATTAAAATTATGAGGATAAAATTCCTTTAAGGGGTTTAATATAACACCCTAGTATTTTATAATTTATTTGATAAATTGTGTTATATGCAACATCATGCTTAAAAAACCACGATATACTATTATTCAAATTTAACTATTTTGACCTAGCCATTGTTTTAGAGGGTATGAATATAATTATCCATATTATGAAATATATATAGATTTCTTTCCTTCAATAAAATTAATAATAAATTATGAATTTATTATCAATCGGTTATAACTGATGTTAAAATCATTTAAATGTAAAAGCTATATTTTTCATAAAAATATTTTTATGGGAAAAATATATATTAATCATAATAAATTAGATTTTTCACTTTTTATAAATGAATTTAAGTAATTAAGTATATTATATATTTAATTTAAGAAAATAATATTCATTTAATTATTTTTATTAGGAAGTTAATGAGAATAAGGCTATTTAATGCTATAAAAATTCTTATTTTTCAATAATGGGGTTTACTGAATTTTGTGCATGAATAAGATAATTAATTTATTTCAATTTTTGAAATTTTATTTTGTAACATGGATATCATTTTTTAAATACTCATATTAATATGTTATTTTAGTTATTTTTGGAATTTTTTGATAATTAATTTTTTTTCCATGAATAGTTAAAAAATAACATTTTTTTTGAAAATATTTTTTTATTTCAAATATTTAAAAAGTTTAATTTTGGTTTAGAATTTTTAAACATAAAATTAGTTCATTTATATTATTTGTTATTCAATTAATGTATTTTCAATCAATGTTATTCTTGATTTTTTAAGAAAAACGTTTTATACTTAAGAAGATGTTTTTTTCTGGAAAAATGTTTTTCATCACATAATGCAGATTTCATTCTAAACTAAATTTTAATACTTATATAAATTTAATTTGATAAAATATATTCCATATTTGGGGTTTTTAAATTTATTAATGAGTTTAACTTCATTTTTGGTTAATATTAATAGAAACTATGGTAAATAGTTATAAGCACAGTAAAGGGAAATTTTGGTTAATTAACGTTTAAACTAATGTGAAAAGGATTTAAAATATACCTAACACTTGATTGTGCCCTATTATATTAATATAATTAATATTTAATATTCTATTTATCAAATTTACGGACAGATGGATCCTTTTTTATTTGATAATGACCTATATAATATTTTATGTAAAGAAAAATACAAAATTTCGTTCTCTTTTATTCCAATTCAAATTAAATGTTCACAAAAGGATAAAAATAATTAATGAATCAATATTGAAGAATAGTTTTATCAAAATTTAATTATTTTATGATAGTAATTTTATTTAATTTTTTGTGATTATATAATTACCTTAAAATCTTATACAACACTAACACAATGCTTGTGAAAATAGAGGAATAATCAAAGTAAATAATTTTAAAGACATTAAAAGTAATGTATTTGAGAAAATTAGGTTTCTACAAAAAATTTATACTTAATAATATTGTATTATAAATGGAAAAAAGTATTATATTCGAATTAAATTGTGTTGATGTATTTAAAGTCATATTATGTGAATAACTCTTAAAATGAAATTACTAGTATTTTATGTTAAATAATATTTTATTCAATTATTAAAAAAATATAAAAATATTGAAATTGCGAAGTAGTATGAGATATATTTTATAATTTTATTATTTTTCCATTTATGATAAAATTTTTACATTATATGTAAAACTATAACCCTTTAATTTTGAAAAGGTACTTACCGCGATTAAGGTTAAAATTAGTTAAAAAATGGGTTAAACCAAATGATAAGGTTTAAAATACATATTAAACCTATAAAGGTTTTACTTATTTGATGTATTTTGACAATATCCTATATTTTATTCTAAATTATGGCAACATGTTTCCTCTTTCACATGAAAATGAATTCATTTTATTTAAATATTTTTATTAATTCCCTGTGTGTCATTTTCTTCACTATAAAGGAAACCACCTCTACTATATTGTTTACACCATCTTCAGATAATTATATTTAAGAAAAACTAACAATAAATATTCTAAAAATACTTATAAAAATTATATAGGTTATCGTATTTCAAAAATACCAACCCTAGGGTCCTTAAGAGGATATGTAAAGGAGCTAGGTCAAAGAATATGCAATCATCTTCACTGAAAACTTTCATTTTTATTCATATTTGACCATATACAATTATGTAATAACCATTAAAATATAATAAAAAATTATCTTCCATAAAATTTTATTTTATTAGTTTTTTGTAAAAATATTTATCTACCTCCTTCTCCATCAAATGTGAAACAAAATCTTAGATTGTGAGAATACCACCTCGTGAACCTATATAATATTTTCCATCACTACCTCAAATGGATAGTCATTATTATGGAACTAATGATTGTATATCATAATTATAACATAATTATTATTATTTAAATATATTATATCATTTATCTACTTACCCTGACACATTATAAAAAATGATAACATTTCTCATGCATATGTGTGGACTACCACTTCCACAAGGTGATGTGATTAATTTTTCATGAATGCCTTTCATGTATGATTATAAATATGTATAAAATTAATATATATGAAAGTTATTTCATTATTAATATTTTTTATATGATTTAACCATGATAAATATTTATTTTCTGAAACTAAAAAAATGAAACTCAATAGAAAAATGAAGTAGTTAACACTTAGAAAAAATGATTTTAAAGATTTATTTTCAATGTATTTTTATTCCACGTCCATATTCTTAGAAATAATTTTTATGAATGTATTTATATTGAGAAAATTTAATTATAAATTACATTTTATGTCTTTTTTTTTTGTAATTTGATTTAATGTTTTTTAAAAGGAATGATTTTACATATTTTATATTGAATATTTTGAATTTATTTTCAAAAAGACAAAAGGAATGTTTTATTTTAACATATACAACATCAAAAGATTTTTCTATTAGTATAAAAATAATTTTATGTTGGATTAATTTATAATATTCCATGTATTATTCAATGAAAAATCCTATTTCCCTTTATTTTCGGTATTTAAGTTGTGAAAAAATAGATTTTAATGGAAATGGATATATCAATATCTAAAAATGTTTTATTATGGTTTCAAAAGTATATTTTTATTAGTTTGATGATGGAAATTAAATATTATATGTGTTTTATATATTTTATGGTCCTTGGAAACTATTCATAGTCAAATTATCCTATTATAACTCTATAATACATTGTGTATCGATTATGTTCTCTGGACAATTATACTTGATGTTCGTTGTGTAGGTTATTCCACTAGTAATGGTTCTTGATAGGGTTCTATGAAGATGATGTCCGAAGTCACCTATAAGAATTTTCATAGTATTTTTTATTAAAATATTTTTATTTCATAAGGTAAGCTAGTGATCTTCTATTTTTACGAAATTATTATTCCCTTTATTGGTAATAAGGTATGTTTTTAAGAAAATATTTTCATGCACTTTGATGTCTTATAAGGAACCCTCATGATTATGATTTCTACTTTTTTTATAAAGAGTTTTATGGAAAAATTGTTTGGTAGAATAGTTGATTTCATGTGTGTGTAAACAAGTATTTGAGCTCAAATTTTATTATGTTAAAGGAAAACTCTCTTATATGATATCATAGTTTTGAAATGGAATAACATGTTTATTTATTATTTTTATATGTCCCTTAATGATATTCTTTTCAATCATACCACATTTATATATATTTTTACAGGTATTAAGGATGAGTAGGAACAAAGAATAAATCAATTTGAAAGTCATGAAGATTTTACATATAAAGAAAATGATTCATTTTAAAAGATTTATATTAAAATCAAAATGGATACAGAGTTGAAGGGTTCAATTTTTAATATGTGGGTTTGTTATGTATGTGTTATGACATAATTTTATAAAACTATAAACTTAAAAGTTCCTCAAAACTCAAAAGAATGTGAATTATTCACTAAAAATGATATTATGGGATGAATAAGGATCAAGTCCTTATATGTAATGCATCTTATTGAATATTTTTTACCCTTTGTGCTAGTTGCCAACTAGGGGACTACTAGAGGCTGGCTTCAGAGGTCATTCTATCTATATATTGCCAACCTAGGAAGCGTATTGGTAGAGGTGAGGTTATGAAAAAGTGATAGAAGAGATGATGATTGATATATATGATGTATATTGTTGTTAGGAACTTTTATGAGTGTACGGTTTGGTAGGGAAATTGTGTCAATTAATCATGGGTCATGACATTGGCTAGAGGACTAGTGGGGACATGAGATTTTAGGCCCCGTATTTTCTGAGACAAGGACTATGATTTTACCGAATGATTAATTTAATGGGAACTACTTGTAGAGTATATCCTTAGTGAAGGTAAATTAATCATATATATTCGTTATTTTTTTTGAATTTGGCGATCGTGAAAATTAAATGAGCCTAATTAAATGCATTTTAATTATTCCCATGCTACCAAAATTAATCATTTATATTGTTTTGATAATGTATGTTATGGATTCAAGTATATAAATAGAGGGGAAACATTCCCCATAATAATGAATTATTTTCATGATGTATTTTAAAGTCGTATTGTTGATTCATGGCCAGACAAAGAAGATAATATAATAATGTGTTCGATGGATTTACATTATTTGTATATTTTCCACAGACTTGTTTTTTATGATATATGTGATTTTATTGATTAAGTAGTAAAATGTGGTGCTGACAAAGTAATTTCATAGAAGTAATGAAATTCAATTATGGTAAACGATGAATAGAAATTTTAAAATTTTTATAATGTTTACTTGGGTGCATTTTTATTAATTATTTTTTTAACAATCCTAGAGGATCATTCATCCTAATAACGTAAATTATTTTCAGCCACATGTTTTATGATGCATGTTATTTATTAATTTATATTATATAGTTTTCTAGTCTTGAATGTTGATATTAAATTACAAAAAATAATGATTTTCAATTTGGATAAAGTTGGTTAAAATATTTAGTAATAACTTCTAAACATGATTTTTACCATGATGTTATTCGTTATTCAATTGGAGATAGTTTTTCATTTAATAATGGTTTTAATTATTTTCATTGTTATTATATAACTAGTTTAAAATTATTTATGAAAAAAACTGTATTTTAGTTTTTTTAAAAATAAATCATAAGATTTTATATTAAAATTGATCTAAATAATTATTTAAAAGTCACTTTTTAAAATGTTTTTGTTTTTTAATAATGGTTTTCATGGACCAATTTCATGGAAAAACATTTATTATGTAAAAATTTATGTTTTAGTTTAAGGCCCTTCCCAATATTCTTTTTTATTCTATAAGGTGAAAAATTGAATTTAGAATTAGATTTGTGATTCTGTTTTGAGTGTTTATTTATGATAAAATCTATTGATATGATGTGGTTTTTATAATTAGAATGTTTTCAATTTAAATTGATTCATTATCACTGACTCATACTTCGTTATAAGTTTGTAAATGATGATATTCTTTTTTCCCTTTAATAAAATGGTAATTAATCACTTATAAAAGCATGTTTAGGATAGTATTCTCATCACACTATTTATTATGCGTGATGATTACTAAGGGGTTTTAGTTGTGTTAATAGAAATCATATTAATGTTTCAATATAGTAATAGACAATATATTAATATCCTATTATCCATGATAAATTTAATTATCTTGAATGTTAGGTAATTGAGTTGGACTAAATTGGTAATGAGATGATTCAGAGAAACTAATTTAAATTTATTCATGTTGATTTTGATGTGAAGGTTCTATATTACTTTATGATGTTTGGTGTCACTATCCTAAATTTTTAAAATTATAATTTTTTTTGGAAATAATCATTCCCAAATAGGTTTTGAGTTTTATTTTAACAATTGTGTGGGAATTTATTATTTGAACTTACCATATTTATTCGATGATTGGGGAGAACATATATCATTGTAATAACACCAGAATGTTATGTTCAAAATAAAGGAGATAGATTCATGGGAGGATATGTTGTTCCATTTTTAATAGTAGATGGTTATGAAGTTCTGGAGAGTAGTGTTGGGTCATTGAGTTTAGGAATGGATAGATGAGATTTGAGGTCTGTTTAGAGTGGAAAAGGACCTAAAACTTGTTTTGGGTTTCCTTAGTAGTGGGTATTCTCTATAGGGTATCCCTATGTGGTAGAAGATAGATTAAAATCATATAGAATGAGTCTCCATAGATGAATTCCTTATCATGGTCTTGGAAGTGTTCATTCATCGGGAGAGGAAACATGTTGAGAAGGACAAGGGTGGTGTGTTGAGCTGTGGATTTTGAAATAAGTGGATTTAGGGAGCTAGGTAGCCTATTGGCACTCGACCACATACTCAATCTTGGGGACTTCCTGAATCTAGTAATTATGTATAAGATATGTTGATGTTATTTGGATGTGGTGTGATAGGTAATCTATTTTCCAAGTACACCCGGATATTTAGAGTTACAAGGTCTCAGTGAAGTGTCTGGTTGGTCATAAGGATGGTTGGGATTTCCATAGGAATTTGTAAATTAATGTATATATTTTTAAATAATCTATAGTATTTTTATTTCAAAATGTATTCTATTTTTATGATTGATAGTTGAATTTTAGTTAATTACGATGTTTAAATGAATGAGGTTATCATTATTTTTGTTGAGTTTTTTTGGTAATGTAAATACCTCTATTTGAGACGTATATACTAAGGAGTGTTGAATGGATATTTATTTTTTAGGTTATTATTTCCCTAACCATCTTAGGATGTGATAATGTTCGGGATATAGAAAGATATATGAGAAGTGTTTCACATAGTGGTTTTTTTCACCTCACCTCCTCTATTTATTTTTAGTCTTATTTTATTTTCAAAGACAAAAATATTATAAGTGGAATTTAGTTTAAGGAACCAAACCATTCTGGACTATTCCTTTGAATTTATATAAGTTTTTAGGTGTTCTAATGATTATAGCGGAGTTTTTCCATCCTTAGTACCACTGCACTACAAAATTGAGAATGGTGCTAGAAGTTTGAGTTCCCTGTAGATGTGAATGTTGTGTAGACCAGTTTGACCAAGTGTTTTATAAAGGTGCAAATTTTGGAGTCGAACACTTGGTTATTGTTGCACTATGGTGAGTTAAATAGTCATGGGTAGCCATTTTAGTGGATGTTTCAAGTTTCATAGTGGTAACATGGCCTTGTATTTTGTATGAAAGTAAAATTGTTTACCCCCCGTGTGAGTTTTTGTTGTGTAAATTTTTGTCCGATTACCTTTACTTGAGTTACCGCTTGATGCTGGGGTGCACTATGATTAGTGAAATGGATTAACTAAATGATTTAGATTTCGTTATTCCTAGATAATACCCCATTATTGAATGAGGATTGCTGAAATTACCTAGTTTAGCCATTTTTATGGGCATGGTGGTAAGTTTTGTTTGTTATAAAAACCCCAATTTGAGGTATGTCCTACTATTTTGTGTGTTTTTGATATTTTGTTTTGTTTTTATTAGTCGTGAAAATTTTCTAAGAGGTTTTGGAAAATTGAATTGTTTTAGAGGATGCACAGTTAGTGCAATGTTAAGGGAAACTATGAAGATACCATAGAAAACAATACTTTATCCCGAGAGAGTCCAGGAGTAGGCACATAATTTGTTCATGGTTAGGGTAAACCATTTTTAATTCCCCCAAGAACCATGCACATGGGATATAGGTGTTTCACAAGGTTTTCTAAACCATGTGACCAAACCATTTGACTTGGGTGTTTTGCACAGTGAGCTCACAGTTTGTGAATGGGTTAGTGAAAAATGTGACCTAAACAGGCAATGTGATTAATTAAATCTGAAAATTGAATTTTAATATAAAAAGTCCATTCACAACCTAATTATTGTTTTTCCCCTAGTTTCTTGAACCATATGACTCCTCTATGAATTTTGGGTGATTCTCTTCGATCTGGAACTTGATTACAACAAGTATTAGTGAGTTAGGTCTACAAAATAAACATATTTCTCCCATTTATTCTTAAATATCTAGATCTATCAAATTATTAAAGAACAAAACCCTATATTGAAACATTGTTTTACAAATATATGGGTTATTACTTATTATGTTGTGTTTTTTTGGAATTTTTGAAGGTAAGGATGAATGATCCCAGAACTACCTAGTTGTTTATTAGTTTCTTCAAGAATTGATTCCATTGTGATGTAGGTGGATTCTCTATTTCTCCAATTATTCCAAAAATTTATGTCTTTCGATTTCTAAAACTCACGCTTTTAATTTTCCATTATTAAAGAATCATAGAATTCCATTTTATTATATAGTTTTAAAACGAAGGTTTTAGAATGATGCACAAAAGATGTCAATTTAAATGCATAAAATATAAATTATGTGAAATAAATACTATTTTAATGATACTTTAGAATACATGGGTTGGTGTGAGTTCATTGTTGAAATATGAGGGGCCTTGTTGTATTTAGACTTTGTTTCCTATGCCAATCATGGTACGCGGGTAGATGACCATGTGATGACTTTGTACAGAAGATGAGTTACCAATCATGAGTACTCATACTGTCATATTGGATGTATGCATGTGTGTGTGAGTATGTGAAATGGGTATTATAAGGGGAAAGAAAAAATATGATGGTTATAAATTAATTCTTGGTTTATTAAATAATTATTTATGGAAATCTTGTTAAATTATGATTTTGATATAAACATTTTTGATATACCTTGTACATTATTTTATATGAAAATTCTCTTCATAATTGTTTTTATACTAATTACTGTTTATATAAATTCTGAAAATTCATTATAGTCTTAGTGGAATATGTTGCAATATTCATGGGGATTTCTTAATGAGTTGATATACTAACCCTATGTATATGCACCATTGTTCATATGTAGAGGATATTTTTTAGGAAACATGAATGAGTAAGATTTATTTTTTCCCTAGAGGAGAACCATGATGTAACAGTCATGGATGATTGTAGATGGAGTTTTGGAGTAGTTTTAGTCCTTGCAGCTAGAGTAAATCCACCTTATTTCCCAATGTATTGCATGAATTTGTATTTGTGGTTTTCTGTTGTGTGTTGTTTCTTACTACTACTCTGATTTATCTTTTTATATTAGAGTTTCATTTGTGATTTTTAAATATATAAATCATATAATATTATTGTTTTATTTTTTATTTTTATCATATAATATGTCTTTGTTAAATTTTAAATCATCCCCCAATGATCCTATAATCCCTTGAAATTTATTTCCAACATTTGGTGACTGAAGGATGTCACCTAAGGTCAGTAGCACCACCACCTTATCCAAATCAAATGTGTGAGGGGAGATATATTACAAATAAAGTCAAAGATATGTTGAGTTTCATGTGAGGTAGGAGCTAAGATTAATATGGATGTAACTGAACCATAGTTCTTGGTGTGGTATTCCAAAAAGATAATTGATTAATCCCTACATAGTGGTTGACACTATAGTAGAAGTTATGTGTTTTTTATAAAGCTACGTGAGGATAAAGTGGAGTCACGTAAGGGTTATTGGATGCTTCCTTCATCTATATATAGGAAAATATGATATTATATCTTCATTATAAGGTGAAAATGGGAATCTTAATTCTCATATATGGGTCATTGTTTAAATATACATAAGTGTAGCATCCACTTACCCTTAGACTATGCATATATTGTTTTCGAGAGTAGTGTTCTTTATAAAAAAATATTTTTCCCACTATATCAACCTCAAACCCATTTAAATTAAATAAATTAAAATAATAAATGAAACTATTTATTTTATAAATTTTATGATGAATATGGATACAATTATTAATACCACTAAATTATAGGACTTTAAAAAAAATAATGTGAAGGAAATAAATTGAAATTAATTTAATGTGAGTTAAAATGGGAGTTTGGCTAAGTATTTTTGGGATATCTAGGTAAAATGATATGTTTTGTTTGTAAAAACTAGTTTCTTCCCCCATTATAGACTTTTGAGTTACTTTTCATTTCTCTCAAACCTGTGGGATCAAATAATCAGCATTCAAGACTCGTGAGATTTCAATAATTTTCAATGATTTGTCTCTTTTGAATGTATTGTCATGTGTATATTTTATCTCTCCTCTATTTTGGTGTTGTAGTATGTAATTATTCTTGAGGTAAGGGATTCAAGAAACACTATATCCTTTATTTTTTAATATTATGGGTTTATCATTCCTTTCCTTCCATTGGTAATTGGTAATAATTAACTTACAAAATATAATAACTGGAAATATGGGAATTAAAAATAAGAGTAATGTACATGTATTTTATTTATACTTATTCACCTCATCATGTGTTGGTACTAATAATAATATCATAAATAAAATAAAATGAATAACTAAATAAAAATATGACATTAAAGGGAATGAAAAATTTATGGAAATAATATGATGCATGAATTTATATTTTTCTTTGATATATAATCCTTTTACTATGAAGAGTTATTTTTGTTCCTTTTATTATTAACATGAGCCCATATAACGATATGATTTTTTCCATTAAAAATATTAATTTTTGTTGTGTTTTTTTGGAATCAACTCAAATAAATGAATAATAATTATAGTTGGTAATTAAATGGGTTGTTTGAATAATCAGGACTCAGAAAATGTTGATGGTGGAACATGTTTTGTGTATTCCATGATGTATCAAAGTTTCTTGTTACTGTGAGAGATGTGAAAATTAAGGAGGTCATTATAAGATTTGGGATTTATTAGTTATGCCTAATAATATATTATGAGATATAATTAATAAATATAAACATTGGGATGTGGTTGGAATAAAGGTAATGATGGGCTGTTAATTTAATTTGGAAACTTGAAAGGTTGAAATAAAAATATTTAGGTTTTAATTAGAATATAAATGATTGAAATAAATAAATAATTTAATGAATAAATGTGGGTGATCTTTTAGATTTCATTTTCATTATATATGGGAAATAAATGGAATAATGAATCAAATATCAGCTGGAAATTCAAAATCTATAAATTTATAAATGAACGCTTAAATGAAAAGTTGTGGTTGTTTATCCTATTTTTTATGGTTATTAGTTATTTTTGGTTATATAGGAAAAAATGGTTGTGGATGGGTAATAGTGATAAAATGGTGGAGTAGATGATTAGTTTTAAGACTGGTTGTGTACACCCATAGGATGGGTTCTATGTGATACTCTCTATTCAAGTATTTTATTGTGATTTATAAATACACCCCACTTGAGTCTATTTTATTTTTAATGATTCCAATTGTTTTGGTTCTAGGTGTTTTCCCAAACATCTAGGTTATTATGGGAAGATGAATGAATGCCCCCTCTTCCCCACCCCATTTATCAGTAGATAAGATGTAACGTCTTAAGGTTGGTACAATCATGCAATGTTTGGGAGTGGTATGTTTTGTACCTAATGGTGTGGTGATGATGGGATGTTGGTTATGTGATGGGGGTCATTCATGGTATGAGGAGGAAAATAGGTTAATTACCTTCATGGTTATGAAACCATATTTCTCTATTTTTGAGGTGATGGATGTGGATGTGATGCGGCTATGATGTGATTATGTGATATATGGATTTACCTAATGCTAACATGAGATGATATACCTTACTATATTTTGGGTAGGTAGGTTTACAGATCGACCCACATTAGACCGGAATGGATGGGAGCATAAGATTTTTGACATTGGGGTGTGAGAGAGGAAAACCAGTGGTGAAGATGTTGTCTAGTTCAGATGTTTATAATCTTTTGATATCATTTTATTATACCTTGGATTCTATACATGGTGAGCAATCTTTTATGAGGTTGGGAGTGGGAAGTTGACCTATTAGGTTCATGTTGGTTATACTATTTTATAACTAGAGCATCAATATTATTTTATCATATATATATGAGAGGTATTGAGGGGGATCCTACTGAGTATAGATGTTATTCAAACCACTATATAATATATATTGTTGGTGATCAGGAGAGTTTTGGTGACCATGATGGACTTGGATTTTTTGAATCTGGAGTTATTGTTTTGACATTTTCTTTATAATTAGTTTTGGATTTTTATTTTCTAGATTCATTATGAATGATATTACATGAATTTTTGTATTTATTTCAATGGATCTTGGTCTATTTTATATTATGTGGTTTTTAATTTTGATTATTAAATTATATCTTGTACAGAAATTATATTATTATGGTAGTTCCTACCATTTTATGTTTTATAACATGAGTGCTAGTCGCCAACCCAGGGCCCATTGAAGGTGGGCCCATGGATCATTTGTTCCTCATTTCTATACTAGGAGGGTTATAACTGTTGGGGTTTGTAACAATGCACATATAATTAGAGTACATAGGATTATATTTAAGGAGAATATTATATATGTTTTTATTAAGGTGCTTGAAAATGTGGACGGTATACCTTCTTAGGAAGTAGTAGTGATGGACGATGTAGTTGAGGAATTTAAGGCACAACATCATTCTATTTTTTGGAGATATTTTTAACTATGTGGTTAATGGTAATATTTTAAATACATTAGAAAGTTTTTCAAGTTGAATGATGAATCATTGGGTAAGAAGGTGAAGCTTTTTGTTTACATTATTGAGGGACTATGTCGACATAAGTGTGATATTCATGTTTTGACAAAGTGGACGAAGGGACTCACTTGGGATGCATTTCATTTTAGATTATTTGATAGGTTTTATCCAAATAAATTAAGGATATACAAAGTCTAGGAATATATAGACATGAATTAGATTGAAATGTACATTCTTTATTATGAAACTAAATTCATAGACTTGGTATGTTTTCCTCTAACATTGGGCAGTGATGAGTCTACTAAGGATTAAAATTTTGAGTATTATTTTAATCAATAATTTACTTTCATGTGAGAATATTTTTTTACCCGAATTTATAGAACTAAAAAATAGATCCTTGATTATTGAGAAAGATTTTACGGATGAAAGGAGGGAACTAGCGGGTTCTAGTTGATCGAGAAGTAGTATGAAGAGAAATTATAATGACTGGATCTAGTGTAGTGAGAAATTAAGGGGATATGTGGATACTACATCTTCTTCTTCTTAAGGGAAGGTTACATTGGAGTGTTATTAGTGTTTATAATATTTTTATAGTCAATATATATATCTAGTGAGCTAATATAATGCCATTTTTTTTGTTAGAAATAACATATTAAATGGTTTTGTTAGAAGTGTAATATGGAGAGTAGAGTTGAGGATTCTTCATGCACTCATAATTCTTATGATTTAGATAATTCATATTAATATAGTGATATTTAGATATTTTCAAAGAGGTCTGGTAGTAGTAGTGGAATATTATCTTAGGGGTATACTCAGTGAGGATATATAGATCAGAGGAGTTGAGTGACTTGAGATTAGGGTTAAGGGATAGGTTCAAGGAAATCTACTCAAATTGAGTACATGTTGACTAGTCTTAGTGATGATATTTTACTATCAAAGGTATGATACTATTCACTTTGAACTTAGATACTTTTATTTTAGTCAGATCCTTTTATATTATTTCTACATTATTTGTATCTTATTTGGGATTGAATATTGAATAGTTAACTGGATGACTGATTGTGGATTCTCTATTTAGGAAGAGAGTTAATCTCATTTATAGATGTTCAACATGTGTTATTGTTGTTAATGAGTATTACCACATTTTATAATTATTTATTTGGGAGATGAAGGGTTTTGATGTTATCTTATATATGTAATGGTTAATGAATTTAGATGGTTGTATTGATTATTATTGAATATGGGTGATTCTCTATGCATAAGTTGTTGAATATTATTCTTCCTTGAGAGGGTGGGATTGTGATACTAAATGTGATGGATTTAAACCATGCTAAATGCGAATTATAGAAAATTAAACTATAGACATGGTTCTTCAAAAATATTTGGGTAGCAATGATAATGATTTTCTCCAGTGGTGGATCTATTTTCGAATATGTTTCTTAAGGATTTTTAGGTTTTCCACTAGAGAGGGAAGAGAAGTTTGTTATAATCTTTGTTCCTAGTATAGAGCTTATTTCTATATTTTTTTTTCATATTCATCTAACAAACATTATAAAATTCAATCTTTTGTAAGAATAACATGAATATAAGGGATTCATTTTATATAATGTATCACATTATGGTTCTTTAATACTATTTTCTATAAATGATGATGGGATTTTGTGATTATGTATTGATTACCAATAGTTAAAATAGGTTACTATCATGAAACATTATCTATATCCATAAATTTATGATTTTTTTATAGCTAATGGGGGTCGGATAGCATCCTATAAATGACCACTAGTTAATATATCAATAGATTTGGGTGAGATCATAGGATATATTAAAGATGACTAGTTTAACTAGATATGGTCATTTTGAGTTCTTAGTGATGCCATTCAGGGCAATGAATTCCAAAATTATTTTTATGGACTTGATAAATTAAGTTTTTCATGGTTTTTTAGACTCATTCGTAGTTGTATTAATTGATTATATACTGATTTATTCCAACACTCATGAAGATAAAAGAGAGAATTTAATCTTTTACATAATGACTTTGAGGGAACATCATAATTATAATAAAATTTCGAAAGGTTATTTCTAGAAATGGGAGGTGAAATTTCAAGTGCATGTTGTCTCTAAGACTAAAATATATATAGATCCTAAAATGAAGGAATGTTTTTTTTTCATGGTAAATACCAAAAAATAATTGTGAGAATTATAATTTTATGGGGATTATAGACTATAATCATTTATTTATTCATGAATTATCATTAGTAGCAACACCGATGATAATTTTTTCCAAGAGAGTGGTTAATTTTATTTAGTATGAAAGATATAAGGCGATATTTTATGAATTGAAGAATATATTTACCTCAACACCCATTATTAACTTATATGATATGGGAAAGTTAAATGAGGTTTATTTTAACATATCTGGTGTAGGCCAAATTTGTGTGATGATATAAGAGGGTCATGATATTGCATATATTTCCCAATAGCTTTGGTCACATGATAATAATTATCCTACCCGTGATTTTTAGATGGCTTTCTGAGATCACATTCTCAAGAATTGGTGGCATTATTTATTTGTTGAAAAGTTTTATTTATATATACAGATCATAAAATAATAATGTATATTTTATCCTAATGTTATCTTAATATTTTTTAAATAAGGTGATTTGAATATTTCAAATAATGTGACTTTGAGATGATATATAATATTAGGGATTTAAATTCCATTATTGATTATTTAAATAAGAAATCTTCGGTTGATGTATTTGTGGAATTGAAGGATGTGTTAAATATAATATATATTTTATCAAAGTTGTATTTTATTTATATTTAGAGAGTATTATTAATTTATTGGTATCTTGATTATAAATTTTCCTCTTATGGAGTGAGTGAATGGAGGTTTGATTCAAATTTAACGTGCTGGTATTTTTAAGAAAAAATATACTATGGGGGAAGATACTCAGATAGGTTATAGATGCTGATTGCATTTTATATTTTTACAGATTACTTTTGGTTCAATTGGGTTTATTAGAAGAGGAGATGTAATACTTTAAAATTTCTCAATGGTTAGATAATAAAAGCTTAAATAAGATGTAACACAATGTTCAAAGAATAATTGGGTAGTCAGGGATATACATGATATGTCTAGATTTTTTTGAGGTTCCTTACCTGTCAATAGGTAAATAAAACACATCATAGGCCAACAAGTATTCTTCTATTGTTACCTATTCTAGAGTGTAAATTATATGAGGTTAACATGGATGTTTTGATTAATTTTTAATGATCCCTAAAAGGAGGATATGCTATCTAACTAGTTTTTGATTTATTTACTAAAGATAAATATTTTTTATCGAACTGATAGAGTTAAATAATTAATTAGTTATGAAATATTTATTAAAAATTTATTTTTTATGATTTATAGTGTACTAAAAAACATAATATTAATATTATATATGAGATACACATCTTGGTTTTGAAAAGTACTGAAAAAGGATTTGGGTGCTCATGTAGAGTTGTATATATATAATTATCTTTAAAAAGATAAGAAATATAAGTACACTATAAATATTATTTATGATATCCTTTGACCATGTATTCTTGATTTTGGAGGTTCTCAAGATTATCATATAGATCTAGTAGAGTTTATGTCTAATAAAAAATAACATCACTATATTTATATGGATATGTTAGTGGAATTACATTGAAGATCATGTTGATTACCTTTATATTGGATGGAAGCAAGATAGGTGTATTTATTTGGGTCTAACAATGTGTACTAAACTTCTGGTTGAGTCCAATTAAACTGGAATAGGTAAGATAAAACCCAAAGTAGATAAAAATAATATAATAATATAAGTCTCTAAACTCCTATGTTTGTTTTTGGAGATCATGTTTGTTTCAAATATCACCTCCATTCGGGTATATGAATTTAGGTATTTAAGGGAAGTTATTTCCTCGCTTCATTAGATCATTTAATATTTTTGATTGAGTTAGGTGAATTTATTACTATTTTGTATTACCTACATATTATAGTATAATGGATGATAAATTTTATAAGTCTAAAATGATAAATACAATAGATATTCATCTGATGAAATATACTATTATGATGTTTCATTAGATAGATATTCTTCTTTTATAGAGTAAATAGTGAATATCATTGATTGAGGTGAGAAGAATTTATTGATAAAGGCCACGAAAATTTTATGTGTATTATAGTAGAATGGTCTTTTATAAGAGGATACTTAGGAGTGAGAATATGATATGAGATCTTTATGAATGTATTGTTCCATTATAGATTCTCAGTGACACTTATTATGGAGTAAAAACACTATTGTAGGGATTTTGTAACAAAATTAGGGTTTCATGTGTATATTTTTTTTTGTTTTCTGGAGATTTATTTTTTATACATGTATTTTGGGTTTCATTTTTATGTTTTTTGTGAAAGGAGGATGATATTGGCCATGTTACTGAAAAATCAATTGGTGGTACAACTAGGTACCTAATGGGGGGGGGGTATTAGGTACTCATTAGCTGTGGGGGATTCATATGTTCTGCGTTGACCACTAGGTGGATAGTGCCCTGGAACCAGGTGGTTAACCCTAATATACTAGGTACCTGATGTGTTTCTGGATCACATTTATAAAAAGGGGCCATTTTTCTAATTTTTATATCATGGAAATTTTATGAAAAGTAGAATTTTATTTTTCTAGAAATCATATTTATTGGATTCTCTCCCTTTAAACTCTCTCCCTCTATCCTTATATTATCTTAGATATATTTCCTATGATTGTCAAAATATTTTTTATTGGATAGTTGTGTTTTTATTATATAGGTGATCATTTCATTTTTCCTATCATTTTGTAAAAGGAATTAGGTTTGATTTCTATATTATTATAATTAATTTCTATAATCTTATTTAAGGAAATTGTTAAATTATTTGTGATTGAGGAGGAATTAAACATTCATTTTTAGTGTATATTGATATTTTAATGAGATAAAATTGACTTCTTTCATTTTATTAGGGTTTATTTAAGTGTTTTTATGTTACTTTAAAATTTTTATTTGTGATTTTAGTAATGTGTGTACTAAATGTTTTTGAGATTGGATTCAATCTAATGAGAAGAATATTTGATGAATTAATAATAATGAAGATAGTTTTTTTCTTGTGTTTTATTACTTGAAATATATTCTAACATTGTAAAAATATTAAATAATTTCCGACTTAAGTGAAATAAAATAATTCAAAGCATTACTTTTATTACAGTTAATAATAACAACATTTTCCTTACATCGAATTTTTGTTTCAAAATTAAACTATGTTATGATAGGTTGTTTGAGATCATTTTAATTTACATTGACAAGTAATGAATTTATATGATTAAGTGAGAATTAAATGAAGTAAAATTACATGTTTTGAATAATTAATATATGTTGGGAAAGTATATTTTATGCTCTAAAATGTATGCTTTTAAATTAATCTCAATGGGTTGAGTGGCATAAATTAGTTATTGGTTGTTAGTTAAATAAAGGATGATTTATTAAGTGTAAGGAGAAATTTTATAAGGGAAATTTTATATTAAAATGTGATTTTAAAGAATAATAATATTTTTTTTATGAATTGATTAATTTCATGAGAAATTAAGAAATAAATTAGTAGGTTTTAGGTAATAAATAGAGAATACATCATTGATTTATTTGAAAATAATAAGTTCCATTACATGAATATAACATGATTTGATCTAAGAAATATTGTGTTTAGTTTCCAATGGGGATTTTGAATATATTTAATTGATGAAATTATTTTATTGGATTTTATTTGTTGTGTTGAATTTAATAAATTGATATATAGTTCCATGATATATCAATTAGTGATTTTCAGAAGCTATGAGTTGGTCTGACAAACCCGATATCATATACACATTATATCATGATTTATTACATAATGGTACACATATTAAAATCCCAAAGGATCAATATTCCTAGTGTATTTGGGAAATTATATAAATATCAAAAAAACTTGAAAAGGTGATACAAATATATTTTTTAAAAACCCAAAAAATTTCCATTAAAATTACATTGATCTTCTAAAACTATATGAGATAACCTGGGATGTACATAATAATGGGATGATCTATAAAACATAGTATGTGAATAATAAAATAATAAAATAAATTAAATAGGTACATGTGAGTCAATGTGAATAACATGGTGACATAAAAAGGTGAGAATCATAATCATGAACATCGATTCATAACAAAAGATGATAATGTAAAGGCCTCATAAGAATGTGGAAATAACATAAAACATGACATCATAATCATACTTCATGGATAAATACTAAGAAATATTATGATTGTATGGTTAGGATAACTTCCCATGCATCATAAATGGTATATCATGATATAAAAACATTTCCCAGTGCATTAGAGGACTATATAATTCCAGTCCCACCCATCACATTCATATCATGTACATAAATTTGTATACCACATAGATCACACAAAATAAAAACATATTTCATCACATTTAATCCCATGATTAAGGGGTGGATGTTACAAACATATAAGTCACTAATAAATTAAGTATAAGTATAATTATGTGAATACCCTTGCGTGGAAATGAGGATTCGTATTCAGAAAACCAATTTTTGGTATGGAAAATCATGAATAATTTTGGTAGCACAACAGGTGTACAAAAAGGTTCGTCAAAGGGATTGTTGAGAGAGAAAGTTTTTCGCTCATTACTTGTAAATAATAATAACATAATGTTATGTGTAAACAAATATGTCAACATGAACAATTTGAAATCAATGGATTAACAAAAATAATGTTATTGACTAAAGATGAAGAGGAAGAGAATCCCTTACATGAGAGGTCACTTATAAAGGCTTGTGGGAGATCTTCTTAAGATATTGGGAACACATTTGTATGGATTTATAGAGGAATTGGGAGTGGAGATTTCTACCAAATGGGATTAGAGTGAAGATAAAAGGGGGGTTGGGTGGGTATTTATAGCAAAGAGTGTGGGATTCTTTATTAATTTCTAAACACAGGGTTTAGAATATAAGTAATAAAATACTAAAAACAAAAAAAATTCCCATGGTATTTTAGCATTTTTTATTTGAAACAAGAGTGGTTTAATGTATTTTATTATGTTAAGAATAGAAATCATTAAAATAATACCATTCATGATGTGGAACTGAATCATGTTCATAAATAATTGTTTTTAAAACCTTAATATATATTCTAATCTAAATGGTCAATATAGAATGACTATATACTAATCTAAATGGTCACTATAGAATGACTATATGAACATTGATTATGATGAAAAATGTTATTTTAGGAATGATAATAAAATTATGGTTATATTTTATAATGGTCCAAAAATAAAAAATGAAATATAGTGAATGTGTTTCGTATAACTAAATTACATACTAAGGAATTTATTAATTTAAAATGGAATATAATAAATAAATTTTTGGTTTATTACATTATTCCACCATTTAAGAAATTTTCTCCTCTAAATTTCATTTTATACACTAAAACAAATAAGCATACTTCTTTTTCATTATATATTTTGGTTCCCATATTTCCTTATCGAAATTATAGTTCCACCATAGTAATTTGAAAAGTTCACTTATCTTGTTTCATAGAAAATTGTTTTTATGATCTATGATTTTCATCAGTTTATCCTTATATGAAATATCATTATTCAAAGGTACCACCTTTGGATTCAGTATATGTGGGGGGTCTAGTATATACTTCCTTATGAGGGATACATGTAACATATCATGTACTCGAGATAGGTTAGGTGGGAGTGCTAGTTGATATGAGATAAATATGATGTGATATAATATCTCAATGGGAATTATTTGTATGGGAATGATCTTTAAATTCTTCAAAAAACTAATGGAATTATTCTATAGCGATATAGGAATGAAAACCTTATCTGTAACATAAAACTATAAGTATCATTGATGATTGTCTATATAGATTTTATGTTGATTTTGTGTAGATTTAAAATGATTCTAAATTTTTTGAACCTTCCTTATCATATCTTGGAAAAGATCAGGTCCCATAACCTTCCTCTTTCAAGCTTCATCAAAAATTGTTAGGGTCCTATACCTCTTCCTATATAGAGCCTTATAAGGTGACATTTTAATGCTACAATGGAAACTATTTTTATATGAGAACTCCACTAGGGGATGTTTTTGATCACAACATACTTGGGAATTCATTGAACATGATCTCAACATATCCTATAGAGTTTGAATGGTTTTTTAGACAAAACATTCATTTTAGGGTGATATTTAGTACTAAAACTTATCTATGTATATGATTCTTGATGGAGGCTTCTCAAGAACCTTGAGGTAAACCTCATATCTCGATTAGATACAATGGAGAGTGATAATACATGCAATTTTAACACATATCATATATATATATTGGTGAGATGGAAAAGATATAAATATCAATTGATATAATATTGACTACCACAAATGGTGTTATGGCCTTTATATATCCTAGGGAGTCCTACAACAAAATCCATGGTTATGTTTTCCCATTTCTATACTAGTATGGGAAATAGTTACAACATAAACATAGACTTATGTCATTCAACCCTGAGTTGTTGACATATTAAGAATTAATATAAAAATTATAAGATCCCCTATTAATGTTATCCCAACATAAATTTTGATTCATATATATACACATATTTGTTCATACTGGAGGAATAAATAATGATGAGTTATGTACATCATCCCAAAGTTCCCTCTTTAGTTTAGGTATTGGTGAGATATATATCTAGGTTCCAAACCATATAACTCAAAATTATTCAATGTTTTACTTCATAATATTATCTAACAATCTCTATAACTCATAATCAACTTTTTGGTCATCCTTGATCCTATAAATAATGGATGGTTGAGAAGTTATTTGATCATGGAAGGATGGAATTCGTTTTATGATTCCCATTTCCCAGAAGATTGGATCCCTTTAAATCATCATCATGAATTGGACTATTGGATCATTTCTACTCATAGAATCTTACACTTTATATTCCTTCCCATGATGGTAATGTATTGAACAATCATAATCCTCTATAATCTCTAACCAACTTCTTTAGCACATATTGAGACCGTTTTGGGTGAATATATACTTGAAGCTTTTGTGATCTATATTTATTTCACACTTCTACCTATAATGATAATGTCACACAATATTTATTGTGAAGATCCCTACATCCAATTACAGATCATGTTTCATGTATTTATACTCATGGATCTTTAATTGGTAGGAGGCACATTCTATAACCTTTTCATTTTTAATGAGTACACAACCCATGAATTTTCAAGATGCATCATTATAGATCATGAATCCTTCCCTAATTATGGGTAATTCAATAATAGGATAAATGAATAAAATATACTTTAACTCTTTAAATCTATCCTCAAATTCATTATTCTATAAAAACATTAATCCATTCTGAGTTAGATTGGTTATTGGGTTTAATCCTGAGATGTTTCCTAAAAAATGATTTTAGGACCTAGCTAATTGATAAAAATTATGGATCTACATTATATATGTTGTTATGTTTCATCCTTATGTTTCCTATTCCATTTATGGATCTACATATATCCCTTTACTGGTGACAACATCCCCAAGGAATGTTAATTTCTCAATCCAAAACTCACATTTTCTATACTTCACATATTACATTTCCTTTTGTAGGGTATTTATCACAACATATTAATTTTCCTTATATTCAGCATTTCTTTTGGAGAATATATGAATATCATCCATAAATACTTCTAAAAATTTATCAAGGTAATCCCTATAGACTCTATTCATTTTTTCCATGAAGATAGATGGAGCATTAGTGAGCCTAAATGGAATCACTGTGAACTTTAATTTCCAATACCATGTACAACAAATAGAATTAGAGATATCCTCATTATTAAACATTACATGATAATATCCTTAAAGAAGATCCACATTAGAGAAGTACTGGGATCTGTATATCTGATAAAAAAATTCATCAATTCATGGAAGAGGATATTTTTCCTTTATCATTATCTTATTGAGATCACAATAATAAATGCAGAGGTGTATTTACCAGTCCTTCTTCTTGATTAAAAGGAAAAAGACACCCCATAGTGAAGTGACTAGTCTTATAAACAATTTATATATATTATCTTATAATTTATTATTCAACTCTTAAAGTTCAATAGTGTGCATTCTAAATAGAGTCTTAGATATTATAAATTATCTGGACACATGTTTGATTGAGAATTCAACCTCTCAGTTTAGAGGAAGACCAAAAAATTCAATAGAAAAAATGAACATATTGTTAGGAAATTGTAATGTCATGAAGGGGGGTATTTTACTTATTATCAATCATTTAAACTAGATACACTTTCTCACAAGGAAATAATATCCATTCTTGAGATGATGATTCCTAAAAATATCCACCCTCCTCCTTACTCTTCTATTGAATTAGAGGTTGATTCATGATATGATGGGTTATTTAATTATCCTAGAAATTAATTATGGATATATACAAGGAAATCCAATCCATATATATGATAGAATTTAATTATACAAAATGTAGTATTGCATGTTACACTAGGATATTCAGACTAAAAATATTGATAGGGGTGAATTTATATACTTGTGATAAAATAATTTACCCACATTACAATTTTACTTATAACATGACTTCCATGTTTTGTGGTGGTGTTTGGATATTTATACTAAAATTAACTAATATGAAAGAATGGATAGAACAAAAATCAAATATTATATTCTCTATTTTTGAATGAATAACTACCACTCCTTTCACCACTTCATTGTAATGATCCAACTTAACAGTTATGATAGAATATTCTCTCCCTTTCTCTCAAGGACTTGGAGGTTGTTTTCATCAATTATTTTAAAAAACAATTTGGCTTAGTGAATTATTTTTTATAGTGTTATTATTCCTTGTAGTTGAAATATTGGAAAATTGGATGATGGTTGAATGGAATGCTCCTTTCTTCCATCACAACAATGGGTTTCTACCATTGGTATTGACCATCTTGGTGCTACTATTTCCAATACCTAAATAATTTTCTCATCCCCTTAATGAAATTTATTGGATAGTTCTTCCCTCAATTTTAAAATGTTTGATGTTGTAATTTATTATCACCATGAGATTTCTTAATTGCTCTCAAATAATTAACCTATGAATTTATAGGTTTGAATACAACTTATCCATTGTCTATTTCCCACCATTAGATTTCATAAGAATTTTATCTTCATAATGGTTTGTAAAAAATCACATGATTGAACAAAAAATATCCCCTATGAGTGTCTGGCTAGGTGTAAAGTCTTAGGACTCTTTGTTATGCATCATGCACATGTTGAGTTAATATCCAACAATCCCTTTCAGAGTTATTACCCCTAGGTACATCTATTATAAAACCAAATCCACTTACAAATATCTAGACATGGATTAATTTTCTCAAAAAACAAACCACTCTATACTTTACCCAAATTTATGGATGTTTCCCCATGTTTAGTCTTATCCTTATGGGGTTCACTATGTTTTTCTATTCCTGATCCCCAAAAACAACTAGACATTACTCTGATTCCAACTACAAAAAAGTATATATTTTATTCAATTTATTTCATGAATTATTACATAAATATACACAAAGTAAAATTATAAAGGATTTAGAGGCCTTTAATCTTAGGGTAATTAGATACATATCATAATAACTTGAAATAAGTTAACAAAGTTATAATTTAAAAACTCCCTATCATGTCCATAAAATTCCATAGTTTTTCTAAAACTACACAGGATAACCTGAGGATGTACATAAGAAAGGGGAGATATATAAATTCCACTAAGGTAATAATCAATTCGTATATTTAATTAAACAAATACCTATGAGTAAAGGGGCATAACAATGTGCCATAAAATGTTGATAATCATAATCATGAACATCAAATCATGACAAAATATGATAACATCAAGGTTTCAAAGGAGTGTGGATGAAGAGTGATGAATCTAAAATTTTCATATATTTTATACTATAATTAAATGTTTTAAAAATCACCATTGTATTATTTTATGTTAAATTGTCACATTTTTTAGGTTATAGTGGTTTTTTCATCTTAAATGCTAAAGCAACCTAATTTTGGGACTTAATAGTTTTACTTTTATTTTGTATTTCAAAAATAACCTTTACTAATATGAATCAAATTTTAAAATTCATTTTTAGGATACATTTAATATTAAGATACATTTCATCCTTTTAGATCCCAAGATGAACCCACCATTTGGAGGCCCAATATCATCTCACAATCCAAACCACAAAAAATGTACACAGATATGACTCATTTAATATTGAGATTATATCATCAATTTGGACAGCACAATTAACATAAAATTCTACGTGAATATATTAAAGGATCTCTTTAAAAACATTAATAAAGTATTCCATGTGAGATTCTACCGAATTCAAAGACATAAATTCATGACAACATGATGCATTGGAATATGAAGGGTGACCTTGACAGAATTAATGTTTCAGAGTAAATATGCTATAACTCCTACATCAGGATCCCAATCCAACTAAAATTTCTATAGTTCATGCTTCTGAATCTTTTGAAAAACTTTTCAGAAGACAAAATTTCTGAATTATCTTAATAAGTGAGGCTAAATTATGGAACAATACAAAATAAAAAATTAGAGCCAAAATTTCTCGCCCATTTTCTCTATCAATTATCACCCCCTATACTTCTTACAAGGATTACAATTTAAAGGGGGGATGGTGGGGATTTTTTTATTGTAATAGTAATTATTATAATCAAAATATATCACTGTATATTTCCTCATATTCTTTTCATCTCTATTTTTCTTCCATTTATTTTATTTTATTTGCTGCTCCCACAATGCTTCTTTCAACTTTCTAATTATGGAGAGCTAACCCTCACTATTGTTCAAGGGGGGAAGTGGTGGTATTTGAGTTTATTGTGATTTAATGTTTTATTATGTGTTATTATAAATATTTATTAGTGGTTAAAATGAATTTGGTTAGCGGTCGCCCCACTTTCTCTACTATTGTCTTCTTCCTCCTCATTCACTCATTTTACTTCTCATTGATATCTAATTCATTCAAAAAGAGGATTTTGGATTGGGTATTGATGTTGAAGATATTACTCCTAAATGTAGAGGTATCAATGTAAGGTAATAGAATTATAACTAGAGGGTGTGGAGTGATAGGTATTGATCTTCACATTGAATAACACATTGATGAGAATTTTGAATAATAACGATAATACCACTATGAACCCCTAAGTGAAGTGATCTTCTTCTAACAACTTCTTTTTTCTTTTACATTGTTTTTCAATGTGTGTTTTCTATATTTTAATATTTTTATATATTAATAATATTCATCTTTAATGTATTTAATGAATCAAATTCCCCCTATTTATATTTTTTAAGATTGTTTTATATTAGTTTGATTATAAACAATGAAAATAGAAAGACGGTGCATGCAAGCAACCTTTTTGTGAATGAACCTAGGCTGTAACACTATGGTACACTCATAGGAGAATAAGAAATTAATTTTACAGTGCTTTATGAAAAATAAATTTTTATTAATTTTTCACCACTTATAGGTCGACAATGTTCTTACACTATTTTTCATAGAAAACCAAAAATAAAAATAAAAAATTTACAAAAACTAAAAAAAGATATTTATTGTAAAAAAATTTATTCCATAGGTCAAGATAGAATATTTTAGTGAATTTTTCTTATTATTGGTGTAGTAATTAATTTTCTAGAAGGGATGTTAGATTTATGATTCAAATGCATCAAAATTCATTAATGCTTCAATATAATTTCAATGTTCTCGAAAAAGAGTGCAAGATGGTAGCATCACTAGATCCAGAAGTTAAAGAAGTTAATGTTATATGGATGTAACGACAAAAACAGCATAACCAAGATAAAGAATAAGAGGAAAATTTTGGTTCACATAGATTTTCTATTAATGAACCCAATGAAGACTTGAATAAGCAACTTGAAGATCATATCATCTCTCCTTGTCAATTACTTAATGAGGTTTCTGAAGATCCCATCCTAGATAATACAGTTGTGGGAGATAAAACATGATTTTGAAGAAAATTGGTAAGATTTTATTAAATACCAAATGTTATATGATACTAAAATATTTTTTAATGAATATTCATCTCCTCTAAACCACTCTCTTGCTTTGGAAGAAGATAAATATGGTTCCCCTATTGAGACCGAGTCTCCGGTGGTCTTGCCTGAAGAGTTTGACATTTAATATGCTTCAAATCAAGGGGATGATTTCTTTATTGATTCATAATTATTTAATATTATTCAGTTTAAATTGTTTTCTAACTTCCATTGGGATGAAATTTATAATGTACTGTAAAATAAGTAGGCTCTAGATGACAAATAAGAGACCAAAGAAGTCATGAAAAAAGAAGACGATGACTCATTATTTGTCCTTCCCCCATATTCTAAGTTAAACAACATGGAAAAGGGGGAGGGGATAATGTAAACTATCCATGGGTTCATCCAATAATGGTGCAATATGAATAGCACTAGAATAATTAATTTTTACTGGATCATGTTCAAGAAACCCCATCCACCTTTGGATTGGGGTTAATCCACTCCAACTTCATGAATAAGTCCAGTAAAAACCTAGAACCCTCTTGGGGGTAAAAACATGAATTTTCTCATATTTTTATTTCCTATATTCCCCTTATTTTTATTTACTTATTTCTTTCTATGTTTAGTGTATGTATCTTAGAGCTTAAATCAAATATTCCTCTGAAAAATAAAGTAATGTTATATGTTTTCATCCCTTATTTTTTCTGCCATATTTTTATTTTTAAATTTTTGTTGAGTTAAAATGAGGGGAAGCGAAATATGAGTGTGGAGGGGAGTGTCAACATGGATAATATTTTTTTATATGTGGCGTTTGTTTTCATTTTTAGGAATCATGAACTTCATTGAATATTAAAATCATTTTTCACCCATTATTTGTTTTTGAAATTTTTTTAATAGTTTCCAAACAAATGGATATTAAAAGATAGTTGATATGGAAAATTTTTCAATGATTTTTATTTTAAATTTTTTTTACGAGTTTGATTGATTTTTGAAATGCATTCCCATGAAACACACAATCAAAATATTTTTCTGGTATTGTGAGGTATTTTGAACCATTTTGACATTTTATTCATAATACCCACACTTTCTTGAGGGAAACATGGATTTTGTGTGAGAACCAAAATTTATGACTTTTTTCTTCTATGTTTTTTATTTCATATTATAAGCCTATTTTTCCTCACCTACCCACACTCTTGGTATTTTGTATGGATTTATCAAGTTTGAATGTGGTTGAAGGGCCTTTCACGTGCATATATTGGGATGTATTTTATTTTTGGGTGATGTGAGGTGTGTGTCAGTATTTTGGGTAATAGAGAATGATATTATTGGGCTTGAATGAACATTTCATTGTACTTTATCTGTATCATCTGGTTCTTCTCCATAAAAAATGATAAGAAGAAATGAAAAAAATATGAAAACATAATGGATTTGAGCTTGAATTTATCATTGTACTTTATTTTATGACCAACATCCCTATAAAAAATAATGGGAATTAATTTTCATTCCTTTATTGTATTCAAATTTCATATCATCCCTCATGAAAAAAAATAAAAATAAAATAAATCTGTTCTTTTTTGGAGACCTTAAAAAAATGAAAAGTATGAGAAAAAAGTGGAGAAATTGGATGATGTCATTCATTATATTAACTTAATTTCTCATGTAATATGTAATAAAAAATGGTGGAGGTTTCCTATTTCACATTTTTTAAGGTTTATTGAGTGAGTTTCATCCAATTTTTTCACTTGATTTTTCATGTAATGTACTTAATAACGAAACCTCCTATTTTTTGCCTCAAAATTTTCTACCATTTTCCATCAAACCTATGCCAAATAATTAACCTGTAAAAATCCGCCATGATTTAAAAATTTCCATGACTCATTCAAGGGAGAGATGTGATTATTCAAAAGACTATGGTCATAAATTCGTTTTTCAAGTATGAACATAACTCCAGAATTAATTATTCTTGAGTAAAAAGTGACATAAAATTTAGTGTGAGGTTGGTTGTGATTGGGACATGTAAGGATTTCAGTGCTTGAAAAATTATGTTGTGAGGTATGAAAATGAGAGGGAATTTTTTTAAAGAAGTTACATGATGCAATTTCATTCTGGATAAGATCATTGATGTTTTTTCATTCTTGATTATTGTGTGGATTTTGATTTGGATATATGATGATTTCTAGGGACTGAAATGGTTAAGTGTGGGGGAGTGATGAAGATAACATTTTCACATATTTTTTACTACAATTCAATGTTTTAAAATCTACCATATTATTATTTTATGGTCAATTGTATCTTTTAGAGGTTATAGTGGTATTTTGAGCTTAAATGCAAAAATAGACTAATTTTGGATTTAATAGTTTCATTTTTATTATGTTTTTCAGAAATTACTTTTACTACACTAGATAAAATCGTGAAATTAATTTTTTAAGGATTTCTAATATCTTGGGATACATTTAATCCTTCCAGACCCCAAGAAGAATCCATCATTTGGAGTCCTAAAATAAACTCACAATCCAGGCCTTAAAAAATGTGGAAAGATCTAGAAATTTTAATATTGAGATTATATATAGAATTGGCCTGGAAAAAATGATCTAAAATTAGTAATAAAGATAATAAAAGATATTGCTAACAACTTTAATAAAGGATTACACGTGATATTCTACCTAATTCAAAGACATAAATACATGTGAACTTGCTGTATTAGAATACAAAGGGTCACCTGGGCAGAATTAAAGTCTCAGAGTAAATCTATCATAAATACTACATCACGGTCCCAATATCACTAAAATATTTATGTTCCATTCTTTTAAAGCCAAGGAACAAATTTTTAGAATACAAAAATTCCTAATTCTATCATTAAATGAGGCTAAATGATAGAAAAATCTGAAATATAGAATTAGAATAAAAATCTTCTCACCCATTTTTTGTATCAATTGTCATCACTTATACCTCTTACAAGGATATTAAATTTCTAGGGGGAAAGGTAGAGTTTTTATATTTTAATAGTTATTATTATATTAAATATATATTATTGTAAATTTTTTCTTCTTCTGTTCATTTCTCTTCTTCTTCCATATCTTTTATATTATGTGTTTCTCCCACAGTGATTCTTTCAACTTCATGATTATGGAGAGATAACTATCACTATTTTTTGACAGGGGAAGTGGAAGTATTTGGGTTTTTGTGATTTCATGGTTTATCATGTATTATTATAAGAATTTAGTATAGTTTAAAGTTATTTTGGTGAGGCCTACCCACTTTCTCTACTATTGTCTTCCTCAATCTCCTTCACTCATTTTCCTTCTCGTTGACATCTAATTCATTCAAACAGTGGAGTTTGGATTGGGTATTGATGTGGAAGATATTACTCTTTCATGAATAGGTATTAATGTAAGGTAATACAATTAATATAAGAGGGTGTGCGATGATAGTTCTTGATCTCCACATTGAATAACACATTGATGGATATTGTGAATAATAATGATAATACCACTATGAACCCTAGAGAGAAACGATCTTCTTCTACTAAATTCTGTGGGATTTTCCTTTTTTTCCATTATTTTTTTATTTTAATATATATATATATATATATATATTTTATTTATATTTCATGTATTTTTAGAATCTATTTCCCAAATTTATATTAGTTAATTTAGTTTTATATTGGTTAGATTATAAATAATTAAAATAGAATGATGGTGCATGTAAGTGGCCTCCTTATTATTGACCCCTGATTCTGCCACTTTGGTACACTCTTAAGAGAATAATAAATTAATTGAATAGTGTTTCATGACAAACCACTATCATCATAGATCCCAATTTGTGTATGATTTATATCTTTTGTCAAAGATTCTCATTGGTTTTAAATGATGATTAATGAGATATAAAGACCACATTGAAGTGCCCAGATCAGTGTGAATCACTGAGAGGGGGAGGGGGTGAATCAGTGATACCTTAAAACTTTTTACTAATTTATTCCTTATCAATTAAACCTCTATGGCTGGTTAAAGCCTCGATCCACTCTTCTTGAATCTCTCAGCCTTTCCTCGAGTGATGCAGTAAATGTAAAGGCATAGGATACAAGGATTTACAAGGTTCGGCACCAAAGGCCTACGTCCTTGCCATGTTGGTTATACACCCCAACATGGTTTCTCCATTATAACTTGTTAGAATTACAATGGTCGATACAGAGTCCCACTGTATCTCTCCTGAGTCCCACAGGAGGGTCTTTATACTGCATCCCACAGTGTTACCAGAGTCCCACTGGCCTGCTCCAGAATCCCACTGAAGACTTCTTCCACCCTGAGTCTCACAGGGGGCTTCTCCTGGCTCCTCGAGTCACACAAGTAGCTCTTCTTCTGTTCAGCTCTTCAAGTATCCTCAGCAGCCTGGGATAAAGGCTGCTGGCCTTGCTCTGTACCTCTGATCTCTTGTGGTGAACAGGTCTTCTCGTCTTGCTCAGGCTTTATCACCTTCTTCTAAGGATGACCCATATTCTCTCCAACTACTGAATACTCAGACAAATAATATCTTTAACTTTAGTCTGGTCCAGTCTCACTTCACTTCAACTTCATGCACTGAGTGCATGGAAACTCTGCATCCTCATGCACTGACTGCATGGCCTTCTCAAATTCTTCAAGAACCACTGGTCTTGGACTACTCAGATGCACACCACTGATTTGGATCTGTTCACATGTGCATGTGCATGCATGCATGCACGCACTTCCCTTCTTCTTCTTTGTGTGATAAACACTCAAAGAGTGCAATTAATTTAAGCACACACACTTTTTTTGAACTTCACACACTTTTTACAATTTGTTTACACACATAAATGTGTGTTCTACTTTTGTGTGAGTATTCTCTTTCTTCTCCTTCTTAGTGTGTACACACCACTTAGAACACACTAAGGTTCGGCCTTCGTTTGTTTTGCACACACAATTTGTTCCACATTTTTCACACACTTAAGCTTGGCCTCTTTCCTCTTCTTGCACACACACGGCCAAGATGTGGTGGCCTTTCTTGTTTACTGTTCACACACAAGAGGCAAAGACTCAGGTCTTCTTCCCCACTTTAGCACACAAGGCACTAAGGCCTCGACCTTCTCTTCTTCTTCAAAGCGCGCTAGTGCAATGAGTGCAAGGGCCACTTCTTCTTCAACACTGCCGCGCAAGGTGAACTGGCCTCGGGCGCGCATGTACTACTACCGCGCAAGCACTCGGGTGTGCAAGGTGCAACACCGCGGGGCGTGCAAGCTACTCCTGCCACGCAAGTATGCAGGCAGAGAGAGTTCCTTCCTGTCGCGCAAGGGATAGCGCACAGGGGCCTCTCCCTTTCTCTTCTTTCGTGCAAGAGGTGCGCAAAAGGAACCTCACGGAGCCTCTGATGGCTTCGGGCTTCACTGCCGCGCAGGGGGCGCGCAGGGTGTTCTTCGCGAGGATTGAAGCACTCACGGGACGTCAGGTTTTCAACAAAGGATCAGCAAGCCAGCCTCAAGGGCTAGGCCTCATTATTATAGGCAAAGGAGAGGCGGTTCAATCCGTGTGATATAACTTCAAACTCCCGAATATCTCGGGTTTTCAAGATTTCCAAAATCTTGTTTCTCCTCTGTTTCATGTGGCTTCCCTCTTCTGTTATTTTTCTCTTCATGCATGCTTCGCTGAACGTGTACATGGCCTTTTTTAAACCCAATACATGCAAAGCATCAACACCGAATGGCCTCGCACCTTCGGTTGCTTCGGCCGAACTTCAAATTCTCCTCTCGTTGCATGCAATCCCACTTTTAAGCATGGATAGGTTCAGTGCGTCGAGACGATCCCAATGGACTCTTCGGCTTGATCAGAGATGGCCGGGAACTCGAATTTTGTCGTCGGGGAGGCCTCTGGTTCGAACGGAGCTCGCAGGTGGCTTCGGGCGAGCTCTAGGTTGAGGACAGACGTGGAGCCGTCGGATCAGGCGATCAGATAATCTCGGACGGCCTGGATCTGAACGGGAGCGGCGCGATGAGATGTGCGGCCGAGATCTGGCACGCGATAAATCGTGCGGCCAGGATGTGCTCCCAGTGATTTTTCCGCGTCCCACATCGAAACGGCGAGCGTATTTTCCGCGGTTTATCAAACATCTGCTGCCATCCATACCTCGATTGAACTTCTCCCTCCACGGTGCCGCCCCGCACCGTGTTCTCTCTGCGGGCGCGCTCTTGCGCCCACCCCTGCCACTCGGGTGCGCCACTGGCGCCCACTTTGCTTGTCACGGGCGCGCTCCTCGTGCCCCTGCTGCGCAAGCCTGATCCCCTACGTGGCTCGGGGATTATACACGGCCCCGACCTTCTGCCTCAGGGATATGCTGCCTTGGCCTGAGGGTTCCCCATGGGCGTGGTGACCTCGAGTCCCACATGAGCCTTGGGTGATGACCCTCGGCTGGCCTTCCTTGGTGGCTATTTTTTGCTACTTAAAAACACAAGTGCTTTGTTAAGAAAGAAAAGTGACAAGTGTAAATGCCAATTGCCATTCAAGACATCTTCTAAGACATTCCCCTCATCTATTCTTCTTCTTCATTAGAATTCCTCCACTTCTTAATCATGTATTCAATATTTAATAATGGACATCCTGAAGGTTCTTCTTCATCAACCGATCTCCTTAATCAAATAACTTCTTCAATGTTCTTCATTTATCTAATTAGAGATCAAGTTGGATCATCTTCAATTCATCATGCTCTAAGAAATAGTACATGGACTTCATTAGCACCACTTCATCCACTTAGTGATTGTGGATGGATCACTTCATCTCCTCATGCATTGTGAAGACAATGCATGGTCTTCTAACATTGTTGTGACATTGTATCTACTTGATACAAGTTCTTGGAACTAAAAGAGCAGCTCAACAATCGTCAGATTTAATGATGATACTCCATCATCATCAATTCTTCAAGTGGTGTAACTTAGTATCATCTTGATACAAGTATTGAAACATTAAGAACAGTTCTACAATCGTCTGATATCCATGGAGAATGTTTCTACCACTACATCCTATGTCACTTAGTGAATCTCCTAAGTGACATGCCTCTTAGTACCATGGACATTCTCCTTTCCTCACCAACACCATCACAACCTTTGTCATTCACATCTTGACATTCCTTGACATCCATTCATTCTAAGGCAACAACATTCCTCATTGACAATAAATGCAACATAATGCACATCACACATTGATGTCAATATGATGAAGTAGTTTCAAATTTAATGGAGTTTGGATGAAGAGATATACTATTACGATATGAGGAATCATATAAATGGTTTGAAGACTTTCGGGTTCAAGGTTATGAATGGAGAATTGTTATGGATTTGTTAAATGACATTGAATTTCATGTTTGAATAATTTTACTAGTTAAATCAAACAATTATAGAACTAATCTTAGGTTCATGTTTAAATGATGACACATTTTTAAAAATAAATAATAAGGAGTATTTGATGATAAAGAAGTTAGTTGGAATTTATATTCCAAAAATAATAGAAGAACCAGAATTGAAGGAAGGCCATGGAATTATTAATTGAATGAGGGTTGAGTAGAATTTTAAGCTAGTCTTTGTTTTTATATGATGATATTTTAATTAGAATATATTCTAAGTGTTACTAAAAAAATTTCCAAAAAAAAAAACATGTATCCAAACCAACATCAACCAAATAACATGTGGGACTAGATGGTCATCCATGACCTTAGGAGGTCAGCTTGAGCCACCTAAGAGGAAGTAGAGGAAAACAATGCCTACATCATACAGGTGGGCCTGTGTAAAAGGCTCTTGGAGTTCACTCCAAAGGATGCACATGTGTTGGGATATTGAGACCACAATAAATCCCATTGACCACAAGTTCTATGATTCATGTGGGAATGATGTTCTATTTAATCTAAGATCTGACCCAAATGTCATCTTGATGCCACAATGATCACCACTTATCCTATAAAGTAGAGGGAATCCACTTCAGGAGTTTGATGTGGGACAAATATCATAGATTAATGTTACTAATATTAAAATATTCTTGAAAAATCACATCAATTTCATCCAAGGATATATAATGATCCCCATGCTTCTGCATCACCATCTCCTTCTTCTATAAATGAGGGCCACCTGACTCCAGCCTTTCGATGACCAGTCACCTCTAGCAATCAAGCCACACACTGAGAATCAAATCTAGTGACTGAAACTAGTACGATGTTATGATTAAATCTTCAGGTATAATTTTATGTGATACTCATAAAATCATTAACTCAATGAAAAATTATTGGATGAATGAAAATAAATTTTTAAAGGATATTTGAGACTCCGATATGCATGGATGAGTTTCAGCTTGTACATGCATACAACTTCACTTCACTGCATGTTTATGAGTTTTTTCAAAACTGAAGAGATCCTCATCACATAACAAAAGGTTACATGATATTTTCTGTATAGGTTTGAAAAAGTGACAATTTATATGTTAGGATTTTTTAATGGGTCATCAGAAGGACATAAAAACTAGGATCCAACGGGGGCATGAATAGAGGTGAAAGGTGATGTGAATCTCACCTATATATGGAGTTTCATTGATTTGAGAAGAATTTATTTCCCACGTAACATTCGAGTGATTTTATTTTATCTAAAAAATAGAGAATATATGGGGAATTATTTTCTGTGATAATAAAAGGAATAATTTGATCTTTCAAGGATTCACGAAGAAGGGGTGTCCCGTGAACAATTATGTTTACTTGAAGGAGAACCACACAGTTATTGCATGATTATGGAAGTCCAAAGCTTTGGTGAACTGCATGCACCTTCACAACTGCATGATGATAAATATGTTCCATGAACCCCTTATTGGGAGATTATCTCAATGAGTTATGTTAATAAATTCCATAATAATAAGTGCTTCATAAATATTAGTGAACACATTCATACAATATTACACGAAGGGTGATACATTGATATTGTGAACTTTTGTTGCATTAATAAAGAGACAATAAAAAATGTTCTTGAGTATAATTTGTGAGAAGGGTTTTCATGAAGGTAGTGTGTGAAAATTATTGTTTCATTCAAGAACATTGACATTGAGTACATATTTTTCATGAAGGAGTACCATGTAGTTTAACTTGCGTAGTGATATATGGAGGAGGTAGAAGACACATGACATGTCCTCTACATAATAACTAGGTATTATATACCTATACAGTGTGCATATAAAAAGACTATGCAGATAAGGGAAAATTAGAAGTGAGTTTTTTGATCAAGCTTGCATTCATACGTGAAAATTGAATCACTTGTGATACTCAAAAAAATTTACAGTAGCACATCAAAAAAATATACATTGAGTAATGTTCTATGGATTCATGTGATATGAACTATTTATTACATGTATGAAGTAAATATGATATTATCAGGTTTTTAATCCAAAAAGAGATTAATTTGATTATTTATAAGATCATTGTTGCATGATATAACATTGAAAGAGAACTGAACTCCAGTTAAACAAATATCTACTACACTAAGAATAATATAGAAGAAACAATGGGAAATAAGTGCTGATATTATGTATGAAAGAAGAAAAATATAATTGTGACGATGATTTATTGATCTGATCTTTATTACATTGATAATAAAAAATGAGTTTTTTGATTCTAGAAATATTGGAAGATGGTGATTTAGTGCAGTCATCTTTGCACTGAGAAGAAAGAGATAAATAAAGAAGAAGAGTTGTGTCCAAGATGATATCATATGATCATCACATAGTTCAATATTAATTCTATGTTCATTAGTCTATAACACATTCATATTATCATGAATTAAATAAGAAAAATATTTTGTATCTTTCTATTTTCTACTATTATTAAGAAGAAGTGTTGCTTTCATGATTAAGTGTAAGTAACCAAGTGAAGAAGATGTTAGGGGAGAGATAAGATTCACTATTAAATCCAATAGGTATTAGTATATGGAAGACATTAATGATGTTACAAAACATTAACTAGGTGTGGAATGTGTTTATAGGCAGTATAAAGATTCAACCAAGTGATGTAAACCGTTCTCTGTCTGTTGAATATAGTGCATTGCAAGTGATATGATATTTAATAATTGACATAACCACGCTTATTGGATTGTTTTGTAAGTGTTTGTGTGGTAATTATTATTTCCAAATGATGCCAAGGACTAGCTACACATATTGAGTAGTAAACCTTATAAAAATATCATTTTCTATTTTTTACTACTTTCATATTCTTTCATGTGAAAGGGAAAATAGAATATGAGAATTGAGGTACTAAAAGGTCAAAGTGGTAAAGTGATAAAATGTTGAATTGGATTAAAAATTCCCCAACACTGATTCACATCTCTCTTAGTGTTAGGAATATCCCAAAATAGTGCTTTCTAGTTGTATCATTTGGAATGTTCGACTCTTTTGGATACTCTAAGATGAAGATATTCTATTTTTAAAATTTGAGTTTCTTTCCTGAGTTAAAAATGATGTGCATTTTTAGTGAAGATTCAGTTATCACTAAATATAAGACTATATATACCTAGAACACTTTGAATAGGAAAAAAAATTAAATTGAAAGATAAAGAAGATGTCCCAATTTTTTAAATAAGAAGTAATATCTAGTTCTCCGTGACTTATTAACAGTGAAGATAGAATAGGCTTGGACTTTAAAGAGTAGGTTTCTCAGGTTTCCCCCATTGTAAAGGAAAATCTTCCTACCTCAAGTGATTAGGATATATGTATTATTACATTTAAAATTTTTCCTCAATATGAATTTTTTAGCACAAGTGGTGATTATCAATCTACAATACCTTAAGTATATCAATTGATAGATTAATATATATTGTGCATGGTGTTTCTACAGAAATAGTGTCCCTTGTTTGTGGAGTCTTTCAATTTACGTTGAAAGAAATCACCAATATGAGAGAAGAAGAAAATACTATGGAGAAAGGATTATAAGAAAATATCCATGAATGTTTAAATATATCCCAAAAGGTTGAAACATTTGAAGAAATAATGAGAAAACTTGAAATATGTTTTTCAAAATACCTCAATGAAGTTGAATAGAAATTTGGAGTCAGGAAGTCTCTAGAAGAAAATATTTATGAACATGAAGAGAAATTGAAAAAAAACACTGATTTCAAGGGATTACAGTTGGAATAAAAATAAAAGATATCCAAGGAACATGAATCTTTGATTCAGAACAACGTTAAGTTTCATGATGATGAAATTGAAAGAAAGAAGTTTCCATGTGTAGAGAAGATGATTATGATTGAAGATAAGAAATTCAGCCTCAGTATGAAATGTCTATAGTTGGATGTTTAGTTGAATAATATTTTCAAGACACATATTTAATCTTCAAAAAATAATGAAATAGTTGTTACTACTACTCGATGCTCACTAGAGGATTCTAACGTCAAAATATCTCCAACATGTGATAAGAATATTATGAATTCATTCAATGATCTATTAGAGCTGGCTAAGAAGAAAGAGGTACCATCCATACCATCCTATAATTTGTTTCCTAAATATATTGTCATGAAGGATACAAGTTCTAAAACAAATCCTAAACAGGTATGGATTAATAAATTATAGAAACAGGTAAGCACAAATACTAGGGTGGATAGGAAAAAATGTATGGAACCTAGTTCCCTAGAAAAAACCAACAAGATATGAAGAAAACCCAAAAAAATTAAATAGAATATTTTAGAAGATTAAGTATTGGGAGTCAATTATGGTTCTACAATAGATTTGGGAATTTTGACAATATTTTTGGTAAAATACACAAAATTTTAAATCATAAAGAAGTATCATATAAAGGGCGATCAAACAAGAGAAGAAGAAAAAAAATCCATAGGTGAAGGAAAATCGGTATTCTACAAAAATATTTTGAAATATTGAAAACATATGTGATTTATGAAATCATAGTTGTTAAGAGGATGGTACATGATCATCTCAATATGTATCCAAAGATGATGAGAAAATAAGAACACAAAATTTGGAAAGGAATGTAGACGAAACATTTGAATGAAATAAGAAGAATGTTGTGAACATAAATCCTAATTAGAAGGTATCAAAGAATAATAGTGATAAGAAATTTGATTCTAAATCCAAGAAGTTGAAGGGTAGTGCATCCAAAATAACTACTATTATTGATGAATCTCAAAAGAACCCAGGTGTAAGATCAATTTTTCAACATTTCCTAATTACATGTTAGTTATCTAGCCTAAAGATTTGGAAAGAATGAGGAAAATTGAAAATGAAAAAGCTAAGATCAATGAAAAATGGATATAAAATATTCTACATGATGAATATAAAATGAATAAGATTCTGTAAAGAAAAGAAAAATATTATGTTAAATATTTTATGTGTGAGAGACTAAAGAATGATGGTCATAATGAAAAATATTGTTTAATCATTTTTCTAGTGCAAGAAGTAGTCCTTTAGAGGGGAAAGAATGTATCACCTATTAAGGGTGTTAAGAAGATAAGTTCTCAACACAAATTAGAATAGCATGTGAAGAGATCCATGCTTCCCCAATAATAATTAGAACAGATGTTCAGATGTGGAAGTATGCAGACTAGAGTAAGTAGAGAAACTTGGTTGTGAAAAACACCTCAACCTTGTTGTTCAAATCAAGGATCAAGGAAGGATCCAACCTATCCCATTAATCCATTGTGTATTTTAATTGTGCTTATAATGTTTGGATTTTAAGGTGAAGAAAGTTCTCAAGTGGGTAACTTGATAAGAATCTAGTGTTGTCATTTATTAATAGCAATGTTGATGAAGTGACACCCATGAATAATTCCTCAATTTTGTATTCAAATACAAATATGATATATGTTCATCTTTAACGAAGATGAATAATGAGATGTTCTATTCTATAAATCTAGGATAAAGAAGATACCATTGTTAATTGATCTTATTTTTTGTATCCCTAAGAACAAGTGTCCATGAAGATTATCCTTGGCGAAGTTGTGAAAATTTTCTATCTATACAATAAAAATTTGAAGGTCAAGTTTGGTTTATTCTCAAAATGAAACATCATGAAATCCATTCTTGAAGAGATACACCATTATTAAGATGATGATAAGTGTAATGAACCAAGGTTTCATTAATGGAAATCCCTCTTGATCTAATTAAATGGCTCTTCGTGATTATATAAAATGTAAACTTCTTTGGTTTTATGATAAGAATTTTGACCGTTGCTAATATAGTCATTGAATAGTGATCACATGATTAGTATAAATATAGGGCTTTAAGAAATCCAATTTACTCAGACAAAAGAAGAGATGGCCTCATCTAATAGAATTTTTCCATACGAAGCCCATTTTTTAGAGCTCGGAAAAGAGGTGGCGTCCTTGGGATTTATTCTTGACCAAGGCCAAGCTGAGCTTCATCATTTGAAGCTCGAACGAGACCGTCTATTGGAAAACTAGAATTTGATAGAGATTACCACTCGAGCAATGTTATCCGAGCCACCCCAAGAGTCTATCACCATCACACACCTTACCCTTAGGTCTTATGAGGTTGTTTTAAGAGGTTATGTAACAAATATCTAGTATTATTTTCATGTATATTATTTTTGTATATAATAATGAATATACCTCCTTGTCATTTTTGATACATTGTAAATACTTTTTAAAGTACAAATAGTGTTTTTAGTTATTATTTAATTAAGAAATCTATTTTATTAAATTAATGTATTTTTGAATTATATAATATTTTTGTAAAATATTATTATTATTAAATTAATTTTTATTAAATATAAATGATTTTATAATTTTATGAATGCAATTATAATTTTTATTATGGTTTGAAAGCAATTTCAGTCAAAACCTGTGAATTTTCAATAAATGTCGGTTTTTATTTTAAAAATGAAAATTTACATATTTAAAAATTATTTATATAAAATAAATTATATTTCTGGAATCAGGACATCGAAATTATCCAACGGTGAATTTTTCATAATTTTCTGAGACAGTCAATTTTTTGGGTAAAAATTAAACACCGTTTAAATATATAATGTGTTTTATGACATCATAATGACCCAATAGTGATGTAATAAAATACAATAATCTTTATGTTCGGCCAATATATTTTTTACCATTAAAAGAATGTGATTTTGGGTTTTTTTGACTAATTTTACAAAGCATTAATGGACCCCTCAAGACATATTAAACATCTTGTATTTTTAAATTATTTTCCATGGGAGTGTGAATCTCCTCCACATAAGAAACCACATTATTTTAAGCATTTCGGAATTTGGAATTATAAAATATTGTTTTTCACTTCCCTTTTCCAAAAACCATGGGCAAAAACCATGGGATGGTTTGTGGTTTGGATTAATTTAATATAAGGGGTCCCAAACCTAAATAATAAAGAATTCCCTCACCTTTCCTATATAAACCTACCCAAGCTCACACTTCCTCCTCACTCAAATCCTTTTGAGTTCTTCCAACCTATGACCTACTCTCTCTAGAATCCTTCCATGGTTCCCTAAGATCCCAAGAAGCCTCTCTCAAGCCTCTCTTACGCCTTTGGAAGCACACTTCCAAGTAAGGGTTTTTTCTTCCTTTCTCATTTTTGTCCAATTTTCTTTAAGTAGTTTTGAATTTTAATTTCAATTATGAATGTTGGGGTATGGTTTCTCCCCTCCCTCATACTTCCCTCTTTATGTTTGAATGATGGGATACCCCTTTCTCTCTTATTAAATTCCTCCCATGTACACCCGTTACTATGCCGAAATTCAAAAGGAACTTCTCTCTCCCCATTTATTTTCAATAAATACTTTTGTATCATGAATCTAAATTCCATTACAATTGTTGGGACATGTATCTATATGACCTCCTTACTGTCCATTACATGTAAATATGATGATTAACCCCTTTCTATCTAATCAACCAGTTTTATGAGTTCTTATGTCCTGCCGTTACGCTGCCGAAATTGCACCGATTTTCTAAGCCAATGCCATTGTGTAGTGAATACCATGCCCATTTCTCCATCAAGGGTATTCAACTTTATTCACATTTACTTATTGATTATAAAGTTTCATTTATGAATTCCACATTACTTTATTGTGTAATAAATAATTATTTTTTATGAATCTATGTTTTATGATCCATGTGGCACACTTATTCATGAAATGAAATGTTTAAGAAGGGTGCACCCTTATAGCGCTCAAATTCATTGGGTAAAGTATAGTATCATGATAGGTCAAGTGTAATTAGTGTTGAATCATTCTAATTCATGTTCTACAAGGGTTTACTCGTGCTTCATGTGCAATGAGGGTTTACCCATGCTCTATGTGCAATGAGCATTGGCTCATGCTAATTCCATGTTAAGTGTTGTTGCCACATTTCCATGTTATGATTATCATGCTTTATAATGCCTTTATGTTCATGTTTCTATTGTGCTCTATTGATATGCCTAATGTATTCCATGTATTTTACTCCTCATGTTATTCCATTTGTATTCCCTTACCAGGATTTATAGCTCACCCTTTTCTTATCCATGTCCTCGGGTTATCCCATGCAATGCTAAGTACGAGGGAATGTAGTGGTCAGGTAAAGGAAGTTTTCAATAACGATGTTGTATTCCATGTTTTAAGTTTTTATTTAATGATCCTAATCCCCATAGACACTAAACCTCTCAATCTTCTTGTTGTATCAAGTGAATTTTTATGTGATAAATCATGTTTATGTTTTTAATAAAATCAGGGTTGTCATAGTTGGTATCAGAGGGAGGTTTAGTTATTTTTTGGGATTAGGATTAGAAAACCCTAGTAAATCCTTAGAGAAAAGACTAAGAATAATAAAAACATCCCCAAGTTTTGGTAAGTACTGAGTAAGTGGTTTATCAATCAAATACATCCCTATCTGGATACAAGCAGGTAGAGGTGGCTCTGGAACAGATGTATCCTAGGGATAAAATCCGAAAACACCACTTTGAGCTAGACTCAAATGGGAAATGTTGCACGACAACGGGCCTTGATGCACTCTTAGTTACGACACTCCCGGGGGATATGTTTTGATAAATTCACAATCTTAGTATGAACCCTCATTAGGGGAATTAAAAAAATGCCCCTATGAATATATGTTAGAAAGTAGATCATGAAAAGCCTAGATTGAAGCCAATATAATCCAGAGTTAAGAAAATAAAAGTTTATTTATAAGTCATAAAATTTTGTCTTTGGATTACCCTTTAGGTGTTACCCCCTAAGTTTCCTTTTATTCTAGCCAATGGCCGGTAATAGGAGGACTTGGGCTAACAACCGATGTGAAGATCTGTGTGATGACTGTACTAATGAGATGCCCAATCTAATGGGAGCGGGAATCACGAACTTTGTCACGCTTCTCTCTCAGGTAACTCAAGCTTTGAATAGAAACACGGGTCAAGAGGAACGTTCAAACCCCATAAGAAAGAACAAGTCATTATCGAGAGCTTCATGAGACAAAGGCCTCCTACTTTTAGTGGATCATCCGATCCCACGATCACTGAACAATGGATCAACTCCATTGAAAAGATCTTCTCCATACTTCAATGTTCTAAACAAGATAAGGTTCTCCTGGAAGCTTATCATATGGATGGTGAAGCTGATCAATGGTGGATGTTGATAAAAAACATGAATCCTAAGGAGGAGATCTAGGCATTGGAATGGAAGGATTTCTAGAAGATGTTTTTCGATAAATATTTTCCACACACCCTTCGGCTTAAGATGGAATGGGACTTCCTTTCCATAAAACAAAAAGAAGAAGAATCTGTTGGAGCATACAAGGATAACTTCAAAAGGCTTGGATGATACGCTTCCGTCTTTGTCGTTACCCCTGAATTCAAGGTTGACCACTTCTTTGGTGGGCTAAAGACTAGCCTACGGAAAGCATTACCGATCCGTGACTTCGACAGCTATGAGAAAATTGTCCGATGTGACCTCAAGGATGAAATAGAGATTGAGGAATCACAGGGGTATCATGGGGACAAGAAGCGTAAGGTGGACTTCAATGCTGGTTGTCTGATGGATAAATCCAACGGTGCTAAGAAGATCCAGCACCCCACTTTCCAAAAGTGCATAAAGAAGCACCCTGAAAATTTCCTTAAGTAGACGAGGAAATGCTTCAGGTGTGGAAGAGAAGGGAACCTAGCTGTTAACTATCGGAAAGAATGAGCCGCGGCTACGACAGATGAGAGGAACGCTCCATTCAAACCTCAACGCGTTGTTCATTGCGACAAATGCAAAGAACCAGAGCATCTTGCAAATCAATGCCCTAATATAAGGGTTTTCAGAGGCAACCAATAACCTCCAAGGCAGCAAGGAAGATATTTTTCCATCACTTCTGCCGAATTGAACCCTGAAAACAAAGTAGTGATAGGTACGATAGTTATTCATTCAGGAATAGAGAACATACTTTTTGATTCAGGTTCTATGCAATCTTTGATATCTCGAAAGATTAGTAGATCAATCCCAACACCACCATAAATCATGGAAGTGAAGATGTCGGTGAATACGAAAAATTGGGAAATACTTGCATCCCATGAATATAAGTCCTCCCCTGTTATAATTTGTGGATTGAATTTCCTGTCAAACCTCGTCATACTCCCTCTGGTGTAATTTGATGAAATCATTGGCATGGATTGGATTTCGTTATATAAAGCCAAAATAAATTGTCGGGAGAGGGAAATCACACTTCATATGGAGAATCAACCCTCGATTCTTTACAAGTGTAAGGAGGAAGATGAATCTCCTTTAGCTCCATCATCTCAAGCATGGATATTACTGCCCTATGATCACGTGTATTTGGGTCAGATGATTGAGTCCAAGGAAGAAACCATCCTTGAAGAAATTCCTATTGTGATGGAATTTGCTAAAGTGCTTCCCAAGGAACTGACTGGTCTTCCTCCAAGAAGAGATGTTGAATTCTCAATTGAACTTATACCAGGGGTGCTCTAAATATCCAAGACTCCATATAGAATGGCTATAATGGAGCTTGAATAGATGAAGAAACAACTATAGAAGAATCTGGATAAAGGGTTTATACGCCCAAGTGCTTCACCATGGGGTGCACCAGTCATCTTCGTCAAGAATAAGGATGGGTCAATGCGGCTTTGCATCGATTATCGTGAACTTAAAAAAATCATGATAAAGAACAACTATCCTCTACCTTGGATCGATGACTTGTTCGATCAGCTGCGTGGAGCACAATACTTCTCCAAGGTAGATTTGTGGTCGGGATGTTATCAAGTAAGGGTGAAGAAGGAAGATGTCCCCAAGACTGTTTTTCGTACAAGATACTGGCACTCTTAATTCATACTAATTCCTTTTAGACTCACCAATGCTCCAGCAATCTTCATGGACTTGATGAATAGAGTCTTTAGAGATTACCTAGAAATTTTTTTGGTAGTCTTTATAGATGATACTCTAATATCCTCCAAAACCAAGTAGGATCATGAGGAGCATTTTAGAACTATACTAGAGACTTTGCGCAAGGAGAAGCTATATGAAAAGTACAACAAGTGTGAGTTCTGGTTGAATGTGGTATCATTATTGGGCCATATCATCACAAGAAATGAGATATCTATGGATCCATCCAAAACAGATGCAATTGAGGGATGACCGAGGATAACATCGGTAAGAGATATCCGTAGATTCTTGGGGTTAGCTGGATATTATCGACGATTTGTGAGAAATTTCTCACGATTGTCCAACCCTCTTACCAAGATAAATCGAAAGGGAGTAAAGTTTTCTTGGAGTAATGAATGTGAAGAAAGCTTCATGGAGTTGAAAAAGAGGCTTATCACTGCACCCGTTCTCACTTTACCCACAAGTGGGGAAACTTTTGTGGTTTTTAGTGATGCTTCGAAGAGGGGCCTAGGCTATGTGCTGATACAGAATGATAAAGTGATATCCTATGCCTCAAGGTAGTTGAAAATCCATGAGAGAAACTATCAAATGCATGATCTGGAGTTGGCGGTGGTGATCTTTGCCTTGAAAATCTAGCGACATTATCTCTATGGGGAGAAATGTTAGATATATACTGACCACAAGAGTATTAAATATATATTCACACAAAAATAGATTAATATGCGCCAGAGAAGATGGATAGAGCTCATCAAGGATTATTACTGTTCAATACATTACCACCCTGGGAATGTAAACAAGGTGGAAGATGCCCTAAGTAGAAAGGACCCGACGATTCTATTAATGATGAGAATTGAGAAGGATCCAATCTTCTTATACTTGATGAAGATGGACATGGGAATCATAAATAAGGTAACATCATCAATCCTTTCACAAATGATTGCTCAACCATATCTTTTGTAATAGTTAAAGGATGATCAAAAGGATGATGTGGGAATTCCGGAAAATGTGGAAGATATCAAAAAGGGGAAATCCTCAGAGTTTAATGTTAATGAAGAAGGAATTGTGCGATTTGGGAAATGACTATGTTTTCCATAAAGTCCGGAGCTGAAGAAGGAACTTTTGGATGATGCACATAGTTCAAATTTCTATATTCACCAAGGGAGAACAAAGATGTATCGAGGTCTCCGAGAAAAATTTTGGTGGGATTATATGAAAAAGAAGATCGCTGAATATACATCAAATTTCCTGGTGTGCCAGAAAGTGAAGGTAGAGAGGCAGAAGTCTAAGGGGATGATGAAACTATTTCCCATACCATAATGGAAATGGGAGAAAATCACCATGGACTTTGTCACCGGACTTCCAAGGACATCCAAAGGCAACAATGCTATCTGGGTTGTTATGGATCATCTTACAAAGACTACACACTTCATTGATATTCGGGAGGATTTATCATTGGATCAACTGGCACAGATATATATCAGGGATGTGGTAAGGCTGCATGGAGTACCTCTAACTATTGTGTCTGACCGAGATCCAAGATTCACCTCTACGTTTTGGAAGAGTCTTCAACAAGAACTGAATACTGAACTGAACTTCAGTACATCCTATCATCCTCAAACTGATGGCCAATCCGAGCAGACTATCCATACACTTGAGGATATGTTGAGATTGTGCTCAATGGACTTTAAAGGAGGATGAGATCAACATCTTCTTCTTGTTGAGTTCTTTTATAATAACATTTTCCACTCGAGCATCCAAATGGCACCATATGAAGCCCTTTATGGGAAAAGGTGCATAACACCGGCGTGTTGGAATGAGGTCGGTGAACGTAAGCTTCTTGGACCGGAAATGGTTGAGGAAATGGTGGAGAAAGTGAAAACCATTCAGCAGCATATCAAGGCAACACAAAGTCGATAGAATACTTATGCAGATAATCATTGACGAGACCCTGAGTTTAAAGTTGGAGACATGGGTTTTCTACGCATATCTCCATGGAAGAAGGTCATGAGGTTTGGAAAGAAAGGGAAGTTAAGTCCAAGGTACATCAGCCCCTTCGAGATTCTTAATCGTTTCGGGGTTGTGCCCTATTGACTAGAACTTCCACATACCATGGACAAAGTACATGATGTCTTTCATGTATCCCTCTTAAGGAAGTACATACCAGGCCCTTCACATGTACTCTCTTTTGAGGTGGTACAATTGGAAGATGATCTTTATTATGAGAACCAACTAGTGAAGATCTTAGATCATAGAGAAAAAGGTCTATGAAATAAACAATGCCCCTCATCAAGGTGTTGTGGAGATACCACAAGTTTGATAAAGCGACTTGGGAATCAGAGGAAATGATGAAGCTGAGTGACCCACATCTATTTGAGTGTGGGAAAAGGAAAATATCAAGGGAGAAATTTCTTAAGGGGGAATATTGTAATGATCCAAAGCTTCACTAATGGAAATCCCTCTTGATCTAATTAAATTTCTCTTCATGTTTATATAAAATGTCAACTTCTTTGGTTTTATGTTATGAATTTTGACCGTTGCTAATATAGTCGTTGAACAGTGATCACATGATAAGTATAAATATAGGGCTTTAACAAATCCAATTTACTCAGAAAAGAGAAGCGATGGCCTCATCCAGTAGAATTGCTCCATACGAAGACCATTTGTCGAATCTCGGAAAAGAGGTGGCATCATTGGGCTTCTCTCTTGACCAAGCCCAAGATGAGCTTCATTATATCAAGCTCGAACGAGGCCGTCTATGGGAAAAGTGGAAGTTGATAGAGGTTACCACTCAATAAATGTTATCCGAGCCACCCGAAGAGTCTGTCACCATCGTACACCATACCCTTAGGTCTTACGCAGCTGTTTTAAGTGGTTAGGTAACAAATATCTAGTACTATGTTCATGTATATTATTTTTGTATATAATAATGAATATACCTCCTTGTCATTTTTGATACATTGTAAATAGTTTTTAAAGTACAAATAGTGTTTTTAGTTATTATTTAATTAAGAGATCTATTTTATTAAATTAATGGTTTTTTGAATTAAATAATATTTTAATAAAAAATTATTATTATTAAACTAATTTTTATTAAATATAAATTATCTTATAATTTTATGAATGAAATTGTAATATTTATTAAGGATTGAAAGCCATTTCTATCAAAACCCGTGAATTTTCGATAAATGTCGGTTTTTATTTTAAAAGTTAAAATTAACATATTTAGAAAATTATTTAGATAAAAAAAATGTTATTTCTGGAATCAGGATGTTGAAATTATACAACGGTGAATTTTTCATAATTTTCTGAGACAGTCAAATATTTGGGTAAAAATTAAATACCGTTTAAATATATAATGTGTTTTATGACTTTATAATGACCCAATAGTGATGTAATAAAAAACTATAATCTTTATGTTTTTCCAATATATGTTTTACCATTAAAATAATGTGATTTTGGGTCTTTTTGACTTATTTTACAAAGCATTAATGGACCCCTCAAGAGTTATTAAACATCCTGTCTTTTTAAATTATTTTCCATGGTAGTGTGACTCACCTCCACATAAGCAACCCCATTATTTTAAGAATTTCGGAATTTGGAATTATAAAATATTTTTTTCCTCTTCCCTTTTACAAAAACCATGTGCAAACACCATGGGATGGTTTGTGGTTTGGATTAATTTAATATAAGGGGTCCCAAACCTAAATAATAAAGAATTCCCTCACCTTTCCTATATAAACCCACACAAGCTCCCACTTCCCCCTCACTCAAAGCCTTCTGAGTTCATCAAACCTCTACCATAATCTCTCTATAATCCTCCCAAGGTTCCCCAATCTCCCAATAATCCTCTCTCAAGCCTCTCTCAAGCCTTTGGAAGCACACTTCCATGTAAGGGTTTTTTCTTCCTTTCTAATTTTTGTCCAATTTTATTTAAGTTTTTTGCCTTTTAATTTCAATTAAGAATTTTGGGTTATGGTTTACCACATACCTCATACTACCCTATTTATATTTTAATGATTGGATACCCCTTTATCTCTCATTAAATTCCTCCCATGTACACCCATTACTATGCCGAAATTCTGAAAGGAACTTATCTCTCCTCATTTATTTTCAAGCAATACTTTTGTATCATGAATCTAAATTCCATTACAATTTTTGGGACATGTATCTATATGAAGTCCTTAATGAAAATTACATGTAAATATTATTAAGAACCCCTTTCTCTCTAATTAATCATTTTTAGGAATTCTTATGTCACGCCGTTACTCTGCCGAAATTACACCGATTTTCTAAGCCAATGCCATTGTGTAGTGAATACCATGCCCATTTATCCATCAAGGGTATTCACCTTTATGCACATTTACTTATTGATTATAAAGTTTCACGTATGAATTCCACATTCCTTTATCGTGGAATAAATAATTATGTTTTATGAATCCATATTTTATGATCCATGTGGCACACTTATTCATGAAATGAAATGTTTAAGAAGGGTGCACCCTTAGAGCGCTCCAATGCATTGGGTAAAGTATAGTATCATGATATATCATGTGCAATGAGTGTTTACTCATGCTAATTCATGTGAAACTAGGGTTTACTCATGCTTAATGTGCAATGAGGGTTTACTCATGCTCTATGTGCAATGATCCTTGGCTCATGCTAACTCCATGTTAAGTGTTGTTTCCACATTTCCATGTTATGATTATCATGATTTATCGTGCCTTTATGTTCATGTTTCTCTGGTGCTCTATTCATATTCCTAATGTCTTAAAAGTATTGTACTCCTCATTTTATTTCATGTGTATTCCATTATTGGGCTTTATAGCTCACCCTTTTCTTATGCATGTCCTCAGGTTATCCCATGGAATGCTATGTACGAGGGAATGTGGTGGTCATGTAAAGGAAGTTTTAAATAAAGACATTGTATTCCATGTTTTAAGTTTTTATGTAATGATTATAAGCCCCAAAGACACTAAACCTCTCGATATTCTTGTTTAATCAAGTGAAGTTTTATGTAATAAATCATGTTTAAGTTTGTAATAAAACAGGGTTGTCATAATAAGTGTTTCCCATAAGGAGGGGAGAAATAAAAAATTATGAAGAAGCTTCCAGAATCAATATTTCAATTGGTATTAAATTGAATCATTCTAGAAATTTCTTGAAGATCATGAAATTGGAAAATGTATTTGTTTTCATAATATCTCATATTTTTTAATTCAAGATAAAATTATTTTATAAAGAGGGAGTAATTTAATTAATCAAATACATATGGAAAATGGAAGTGCACCAAGGTCACTTATATTTCCTATTTTACTTGAAGGTTTTTGATATATTTTTTGAAGTGGGTGAAGGACTTTCAGGTTGATATTTACTATAAAATAATTATATCTAATTTAATTGTCATCAACCAATAATTAATGTGAATGAAATTTTAATTTAAGTGTATGAGTTCTCATTTCATTTGGTATTATGATCAATTGGTAAGGGACAACTTTGTTTTCTAAATAAAATCCTCTTGTTTTTAAACTAAGAATTGCTCAATTAGACATAATGTCATATGATGGATGGAACATTGATTAATTTTGAACTAATAAACTTTTATCATGAATTGTATATTTATTTTAAATAAATGGGAAAAAAAGAGAAATGATATTTTTGAAAAGTAAAGGGGAGATATAATAAATTGATTCACAAATTGACACATTCATTTGGGGAATAATGTTGAAGGTATTGTTAACAAATACAAAGGTTGATATTGATGATACCACTTTGTGTATGAGTTTTATCTTTTTTCAAATATTTTCATTATATGTTAATATTGATCAATGAGATAGGAAGATCTCATTTCTGTCAATTTGTTGAAGTAGTTTTAATGTTAAATGATCTTGTATTAAGATATAATGTCTTATGAGGAAACATATAAATGGTTTGAAGACTTTGAGTTTTAAGGTGATGCTTGGAGAACTATTACAGAATCATTAAAATACATTGGATTTCATGATTGAATAATTCTCCTAGTTAACTCTGATGATTTTAGAACTGATCTTAGGTTTAATATACATGTTTAATAGACGACACATTGTTTAAAACAAATATTATAGATGATTGGTGTTGAAACTATTATTTGGAATCCATATTTCAAAAATAATAGAAAAGAATAATTAAAGGAAGGTCATGGAATTATTAATTGCACAAGGGTTGATTATAATTTGAATTTTGTAATTTTTTTATTTGATGATATTTAACATTGAATTTATTCTATGTGTTATTAATTTTTTTTCCAACCAACCAAGTAGCCAAGAATCAAATTCGATGATCGAAATGAGTTCTAGGTTATGATACAATATTAATGTATTGTTTTTTGTTATAATTAGATTTTAGAAACTTGAAAAAAGGCTTGTAAAAATAAAAAGGAAGTTGTAGAGGGTGTTCAAGACTCCAATATCCATGGATGAGTTTGAACTTTTGAATTCATGTGACTTCTCTAGACTACATTCTGATGGGTCTTTTTCAAAATAGAAGAGAGCCGAATCACATAACAAAAGGTGATGTGATATTTGTTGTATATGTTTGAAGAATTAAAAGACAATATATTTGGATCATTGTAAGTTTATTCATCATGGAATAAAAATATGGATCAAATGTGGAATGAAATGCGATGTAAGGCAATGTGATCCTATCCTATAAAATGAGATGCACTGATCCAAGAAGAAGGCACCACTCACATAACATTAGAGTGATCTTGTTTTTTCATGAAAATAGGGAATCTACAGGGAGATATTTTATGTGATAAGGAATGGAATAACGCGACCCTTCAAGGATTTTTGGTGAAGGGGAGTACCATGAATCATTCTGGTTATGTGAAGAATAACCATACAGTGCTTGCTTGAAGAAGGAAGTCCCATAATCTTGTGCACTTCTTGTGTATTCACGACTGAATGATGATAAATTTGTTATATGACCAGTGACAGTGATATCATGTCAATTTGTTACACAAATAAATTCCACAAGATCATGATCTTTTTGAATAACAATGAACACATTTATATAATCTTATGAGAATGAAGATACACCAATACTGTGCACTTGTGTCGCGTGAATGAGGATACTATAAACCTATGTGTTTGAATGTAATTTATGTGAAGGATTTTCATGATGAAAGTGGGCGAAAATGGCTATTGTGCGCATGAATGTTGAAACATAGCATATATTTTTCATGTAGAATGAGTACCATGCAGTTGCACTTGCGTGAATATATATGGAGGAGGAGGTAGCCGGATGAAACGTCCTCTACATAATAACTTGGTATTATATACCTAAATAGTGTGAAAACAACATACTTTTGTGGAGAAAGAATAATTATAAGTGAACAGTTTATTCATGCTTGCATGCATACATAAAATTGAAGCACTTGTGATACTGAAAACAAATTCTATAATAACACATCAAATAAAAATACGTTGATGAATTTGAAAGGTATTCATTGGACACGAACCATGAATTACATACATGAAGTACATATGATATTGTTGGGTTTTTAATTAAAGAAGAGATTATTTTGTTTATGAAAAAAGATCATTCTTGTATGAAAAAACATTGAAAGTGTAGTTCAATATAGATAAACAAATATATACTACACCAAGAAGAACAAAGAAGAATCGATTCAGAACAAGTTTTGATATTGGGTATCGAAGAATAAAAATATAATTGTGATGATGAAATGTTGAGATGGTATTTATTTCTTAGATAATCAAAATTGAGTTTTTTGATTCTATAAAAATTGGAATATTGTAATTCAATGTAGTCATATTTTCACTAAAGAAGAAAGAGAGAAGTAGTGAAGAAGTTTGGGTGTCAAAGTTGATATCAGTTGATCGTCACAGGGTTTAGGAATAATTATATGTTCATAAGTCCAAAAAACATTCATATTATTGTGAATAATAGAATAAAAATATTGTGAAGCTTTCTGTTTGCTGCTATGAAGAAGAAGAAGTGTTTCCTTACTACTACTGTTAAAGTAACCATGTAAAAAGGAAGTTAGTGTAGAACTAAGAAGTATTATGACATCCAAATTTCTCAATAGGTGGAAGAATTTATTGGTGTTAAAAACCTTTAATAGTGAGGATAGTGTATTCATAGAAAGTATAAAGATCCAACCAAGTGCTGTAAAAGATGTAATGTCAATGGAATATAGTTTATTGCAAGTGAAATGGTATTTTCTACTTGATGTAACCATATATTAAGGATTTCTTTCAACGTGGTTGTGTGGTATGGATTATTTCTAGACCATTCCATGGGATATATAATCTTACTGAGTTGTGAACCTTGTAAACATATCATGTGATATTCTTTAATACTATCATATTCATACATGTGACTAGGAAAATAGATTAATAGAATCAAGATTCTAATAAGTCAAAGTGGTAAAGGGAAAAAGCATAATTGGATTAAAAATCCCCCAAAACTGATTCACCCCCTATCAGTGTTAGGAATACCTGAGACTATTATTTTTAGTGGAAATAACATCAAATAAGACATTATAAGCATAAGTCAAGGATAAATACAGAGTCAACATAACATAGTGTTCTTAGGACAACCTCCCATGAACCATACATGATATATCATGACATTATAACATTAACCAATGCATTTTAGGTCTAAATGATTCCTAGCCCATGGATCACATTCATATCATGTACATATATTTGTGTTCTACATGGATAATACAAAATAAGAATGTATTTCATCAAATTTAATACCATGATTAAGGAGTGGGGGTCACATACATTGAAATCCCAACAAATGAATGATAGATATGAATAGCTGAATACCATTTAGTGGAAATTGTGATGGGTATTCACAACAAAAATGTTTTTCATAGAGAATCACATAATAATTTTAGCTGCATAATAGTGGTACATAATGTTTCATTAAAGGAATAAATGATAGTGAAATATGGTCTCTAATAACATGTGAATCATAAGTACATCAAATTTATGTGTGGAAACATACATCAATATTAATAATTGTAAATAAAAATTATTAATACAAGTAAAATACATGAATAAAGAGGTTGAGGAGGATAATCATGTACTTCAAAGGTCACTTCTAAAATTTTGGGAGGTTCTTCTTAAGATATTGAGAACACCATAGGAGGGATTTAGAGTGGGAGAGGGAGAGGAAATTCATGAATAGTGGGGTTTGAGTGAAGTGGAAATGGAGGCTATGTGGGAATTTATAGTAAAATAGAGGATAATTATTTATTAATTTCTAAACACAGGTTTTAGACTCTAAGCAATACAGTAATCACAAACAAAAACCTTACCATGGTTTTCCAATGATTTCTACCAAATAAGATTGGTTTCTTGTATTTTATTAGGTTAAGAATATAACACATTAAAATAATACACTTCATGATGTTGATGCGATTCATGGTCATAAATAATTGTTTTTAGAACCTTAAAATATAGTGCAGGTTTTGAAGGATATATTTCATGTTCGTAAAATTAATCTTATAACTTGAGAAATATTATTTTAATGGGAAAACCAATTTTAGATCATAGAAACCTTTTATTTTATTTATAAGATCACTTTTAGGCCATTATGATGTCATAATACAGTCCATATATTTGTACCATATTTAATTTTTACCCAAAAATTCTATTGTCTTCAAAAATTATGAAAAAGTCACCATTGGCTAATTGTTTTGTGACAATTTCAAAATTAGTATTTATTTTATATAATTTTTTCCTAAAAATATCTATTTATAATAATAATGAAAAATCCTTATTTATTGAAAAAAAAGTTTCCGATCCTTTTAAAAATAGTATTGGCCGTTATTAAATAAAATTATTATTTATATTTAAATAAATATTATTTAACATAAATATTTTATGAAAATAAAATTTAATTCAAAATTATTGAATTGATAAAAAATAGTGTTTTAATTTAAATTATACATTTCCAAAAAGAATACAATTTTAGTTTCATTGTATCAAAATCTATTCTATATCAAATTCATTATATAATCATGTATATATATAATATAATATTTTAAATATATCTATATAATTATTGTTTTATAAATAATAATAAAAATTAATATTACTAGGTTCTAGATACATAACCCTTATTACATCAGCATACTCCCGAAGGTTAAGATGTACAATGGTAGTAATTTATTGGGGTGGTTTAGAGAATATATCTTTGGTTTTCATCTCTATAATCTTGAACATTTCCCTCAAATGGTTTAACTCGAGTTTTAGTTTTTGAATCTTAGTTTGGGATGGATCAAGGGAATATCCATATGATGCAATATCCCTTAGAAGATCTTACAAATGGGCTTCATAGGGTACACTTCTATTATTCGTGGCCATAATCTCTTTCCTATGTGTTAATTATACTTTATCACAACCCTTAACAAATATACTAGTCATAACATTCAATATAAAATTTATATATTAACAATGTTATGATACTTAATGGTGTTTTAATCTAGAAAAAAACCTATGAAGATATTTTTTATGGTCTAAAATAAAATATATAATATAGGGGATGTGTTTTATAAAACTAAATTCATTAATAATAAAGTAATTCATTCTAAAGGGAATTTAATTTATAGTAGCTTTATTCATTATATCTAAAATTTAATGAAGCCATTTGTTAGGATATGACATGAAGAGATCTATGGTATTAGCTAGGAATTGTGTTAGGATACGATTTAAAATACTATCCATGTGTTTGGTAGGGATATTTAATGTTCCATATTTTTGGATTTGGTAGTTTATGTTCCATGTATTTGAAAGTGATATTAATTATTCCACATGTTTTAATTTGACCTACACTGAAAAGCATTCAACGGGTTCACTGACACTAGCTGAAGTATGTATATGTGGTATCAATTTGGCTTGGATAACACCTTTAATTTTTTAAATGAATTGTTCATGGTTTTTCGAATAGATTTACACATTTAAAAAACTGACATAAGAATATGTTAATATTTGGGTAATTTTTGGGGTCACAGGGGTTTATATTATAATTATTTCTCCCACTACGTATGTGTAAACTTTTTGTGCATATAGATTTTATGAATGGTGATATAGTAAAAGGAAGGGGACTAATATATATTCAAATTAATGTAGGGTGAAATTATAGAGATGATTTCCAAATGATTTTAGAGTCTTTGTAGAGGTGCTAAATTACAATTATTTTATAATTATTTCATTTGTAATATTTTATGCCTTATAGGGTTAGGTCATTGTTTTACATTGTTTAGATTCATGATATAATTAGGTATTGTTGGGGTACAATTGTAGTGTTTATTAATGATGTTATCATTTTATTTATGACTTTATTTTTTAGGATATTATAAAAATTTTAATATAGAATTTTATTTTTAATCATTTTCCACAACTAATTAATTGATTTATCCAAAACTGGGTGATCTTTATTAGAATAATTAATTTGGAGAAAATATGTGGAGATTATAAATTTGAATGTTTGATTTTTTTTGATTTTTTTAAGATTTTGATTACCAATATTTATTGTCTTGGGAAAACATAGTGGTAAACTTTTCTCCACCTATACATAGGAAAATTGGGTATGTGAATTTTTTACATGGGAAAAATGGCTTCGTAAATCGTATACGTGGGAAAAATGGCTATTTGAATCAGATACATTAGAGAATTACTAAATGAATCAGAAACATGGAAAAAATTTATATCTAAATTAGTTATGTGGGAAAAATACTAATGTGAATTGATGACATGGGAAAAGAGCTATGAGAATATGCTACATGGGGAACATTGTTTACATTGTGTAAAATTACTATTTTAATTAGCTTACTAAACATTCTCTTAAAAAATTCAACTACATGAATATGGGAAATAATATGATTTAATCAAATTTAATTAGAACCGCTTCACCTGACCTCCACCCCTTATCAAAAACACTTGTGAGAGAACCCCTCCCATTCATGATGCCATGTGGGAAAAGAATTTATTTTAAAATAAGGATAAATAAATTTTGAATATAGATATGGGCGAAGATTAAAGACAAAAAATTTGGATATGAATGATTATAAATTATGATTCTATCCATCTCTCGATGGGATCAGCCACTTCATAGAGGAATTGGGATGTGGCTTTTGTTTTTTTGTCTATATTTTTTGTTTAAATTATTTATCATGAAACTACATATGAATAGTATTATAAATTGTTCTCAAATTTTCATTCATTCTTTCTCTATCCACCTTTATAATTCATCACAATGATCTATTGTTCTCATGATGATTAGTAACTAACATGATTAATATCCTGAGGGAGTAATTTATTTTATGAATAAGGGGCATATTTGATTTCTTCTTTGGGATAATATAAGGAAGAATAACAGTGGGTACAATCATTAGTATGGTTATCTAAGGATTAAGTTCTAATTCTACAACATTTCTAACATGATTTAGGAGGTGTATGTATAGTGTACTTGGGGATTTGTTAAGTTCACTATGAATTCAAAATTGGGGTAGAATGTTTGTACACATACTATGTAGTGTTTTCACCATGTAGATTTAAAACAAGACAATGAATGTTCAATCATTTAAATCTCTCAAGATAAAAAACATTCTTTCCAAACTATATCCATTATATTTTTATCTGTATCTACATGATTGTTTTAATTTTTTCATTTCATTTTCATTCCACTCTATAATTTCTATTTATTCCATAAAATAGAAAACACCAAAAAAATAAAATAAGTGAATCATAATTACTGTGTCATTGACTATGAAATCTCCTCAAGTGAGACAACCATTTCTAGCCACTATACTGTACATGGAAATAAATATTATCCTTTTCCCAAACCTTTGAAAGACATGTCAATTATCCCACTATATATAACTATTATCATGGTTTTAACAATTACAAATCAAAAGTGGGTTGAATTGAGCTCTTGTATTTAACCTTCTAAAAAATAACTTACCAATGTAATTAATTTTATTATAATGTCATTATTTTCATATAATATTATGTTTTATAATTAAATAAAAGTAATGTTAGGAAAAAATATGTATTTATAGTGGTTTAGGGATTTCAAGAAAATTTTAATACTCCATTCCACCAGCACCTAATATAGATATGCTGGTATTACTCATATCATTTTTCTAAGTATCTCCTTGCTAAGTGCAAGAAGATGATAATTTATTGGTATAGGTTACAAAATATTTCAACTTGGATCACCCTCTCCTTTATAAAAGCATGTCCACTCCTTGATCTCTCTAATAATAAGTACAAAAAGTGTGTAAATTAGGAATAGAATAATAGATATATAATTTTATTATAGTTATAGCACACCACTATATAGAAGTATAACTCTTGATAATTTAATATCATGATAATAAAGAAAATGTCTCTAAGTTTTTTCTCTAAAGTATTTACAAGCATATCTTGATGATCATGAACTCACAACATAAAAAATACTTTCACATTTGTCTTCTTTGTTCTAATTAGTATTTTAGTTGTGAGTAGAATAATATTACATAACTTATAAATAGACAATATTCATAGAATCACAATAATAAAATCCATTTTTAGAACATTTTTTTATTATTTATCTCTAAAAAAGCAAATATTCATTCCATATATTTTATTTACATTTAAATAATAAATCAAATTAAACTCAGTCAACAACTTCTTTGACTTTTTCCTTAGAAAAAGGAACATCATAACCTTTAAAAATATTCAGTCTTCCTAAAAAATATTGAATTAAAAATATTAAGATATTTCTCCTGAAATCAATATTTTATTAATGAACCATTTGAAAATTGATAAATCTTATCCTTTAAAATAGAATAAAATAATATCCCTGAAAATATATGAAATTGTAACATGCAAGAAGAATGTAACCATATCTTCACACATATGAATAACTTCCTCTATGATGCATACACATGAATAGGTCTTGAATTTAATATAATATATAAGATATTCACTTTAAATATGTATGATTAAATCTTAATATATACGGGTAATCTTTCCATTAATCATATATTTTACTAATTTTTAAGATAAACTTCAAAAAATCATGATACATAATATTAATCTGTTACTTCAATAGCATACATAATTGTAACTTTTCCATAATTATGAATAAATATTATTTGTGAAATATTCCATACTTTGTTAATATTTTATAAATAATAATATTATTTAATTAAACCTAAATATATAAGTGTAATATATTTTTATATAATTTTGTTTCTCGAAATATCCAATATATAAGATTAGTTTCCAATTTTCACAAAATATATAAGAATAACATTTTTTATACATTATATTGATCACTTATAAAACATTACTCAACTAAAAATATGATAAATTTATAACATAGGTTCACATTTAGAAACCTTTAAAACCTATTATCACACATAATGAAACTCATTAGTAACAAAAATGGTATTTTTTTTATTACCGAAACTTTAAAATTTCTAGGGTAAGTTGGAATACTAAAAATATTAAAAAATATCCGTTATTGGAGATCAAAAAAACCCATAAAATATATTATAATAAATCTTATAGATTATGTAAATTAAAACTTACAAATTAAGTACAATTTAGTTTTAAAAATAATATTCTCCCCCTTTTTTGAAATAAAAAATAAAATATATAATGAGAATTAATACATTATTTTTTTACACTGTGAAAACTAAAATGAGTGAAAGTTGTATCAAAATTTGAAAAAATATTTTTTTAATTGTATTCATCTAAAAATAATCCAAATAAAGATTAATGAAAAAAATAAATAAACAATGATTAAGCATAAAAAAAAATAAATTATTTGAGTTTTGGATCAGGTTTCTTAAAATTTGATGGTTTAGGGTTCGTATTCTTCATATAATCTTCATACTCAAAATGTTTTATTGATTATATAAAAGGGTTAGGTGATGATGATGAAGAAATAGATTTCCCTTGTGAATCTCAAAAAACATAATTGTTTTTATTTTTATTTCTAAAATTTGTTAGATACCCTTCAAGACTTTGGGATCATTTCCTTATTTTTTGAGGAGTATACTTATATTATCCATGTTATAATTTAAAAGTTAGAGTTGAGTCATGAGTAAATTTTAGGGGTATGATTAGGATAAACTGAAGTTATGACTATAAAGTTATAAAAAACTGTTTGGGGGTTGTTTGGATACTATCACATCTGTTCTCTTCTGAAAATCAGAATCATCCATGGACCTTTCACAGAATGATCTCTAAGGACTATAAAACCTCTCTAATTGATCTACAAAGGTGGGAAACCTAATAGATGTAAATGGACCAAATATTTTCTTAAAATTGAGCTCATACAGTTCCTTTAAAAAGATATATATCATGGAAATGTTCTCATCGCTATTGAATTCTAATAGAAATTCACAACCTCACTTTTAGATATATCCATAGGCTCTCTACATATAGTTAATTTCTTCCCTTCAAATATATTTAAAATAACACTAATTAATCTTGTTTTCTTATATTATTGAAACATTTTGATAAGATCATATAAATTACTTTAGCATGATGAATCATTATATAGAGATTCCTCATTATATATTTTGATTTTTTTATGTTCTTGGATCTTCTTAGAATATCATTCAATATCTCCCATAATATGTTTGATAATTTTTAAAGTGTTCTATGAAATTATATCAACTATTGGAATTTTATCTGATATGAGAGTAGCTTGGCCTTTATAAAACACAATTTCATTTCCCTTTGAAATAATTTTCTCTTCCTAATATAGTTCTAAATTTGGATTATATTATTCATAATTATATAATGATTCATTAGAATACTATTCTTCAATGTTTTAAAGAATGTTATTTTTCATTAGCCATATGTTGAATATTTTCATCTAATGGTTGTTGTCATTATTTTAGTATCCACCCTATGGCCTGAATATAATTTTAATTTTTATGATGTCTTTTATTTAATTAATATTATTAGTTTATAATTTAATTATTACTTTCTATAATATATATATAAAATTTATAATTAATTTCATTATTTTTCACGTGTTTAGCTTCATAAAGAAACACCTTTATAAATTTATGAAGCTCAGAAAATATACCTGTGGTGAAATGGTCTTGATTTTCATCAAATGAGTGATATTATTCTTCTTTAGTAGTTAATGACTAACTATATTCATATAATACGACTTTTTTTTCAATGAAAGAAATATTTCCTTATATGATTTAGTATTTATAGCTTCTTTTTCCTCTAAAATTTTTATTCTTAGATTGAATATATTAATAGTTAGCTTCTGGTGCATTCTCTTCACCGCAATCTTTAAGGGTTCAAATACCCATTTCAAAATTAACAATAAAATGTTATTTTTTATTTATTGAATTATCAACAACATAAGAATTCCCTATATCATCTATAACAAACTCTATTCCATTAGCTTCAATTTCAGAAATATCATCCCCAACATCCTATGAACGTGCTATATCTTCAGTAGTTTCAGTTCCAAAATTCAATGTAATATATTCATTTACTTCTTAATTTATAGAAATAATACCTTAAATCTAAAAAATAATATTTATTTCAATAAATTATTTCTAATTATTATCTACTTGAGGTTCAAAATATGTTCATGATTCCCCCATTCAACATCACCGTAGATCTCTTCTTCATTCCCTTCATCATCCAGGTATCTATCCCCATCCTCTAGAACTCCATTAATAGAAATTCATATTTTCAAAGATACTTTCAAAATATATCAAATGATCTTCACAAAAACATCATTCATCCATTCTGATGAATAAATTTCAAGGCTTCCAACAAATTCAACAATATCTCTCTCTTCATAAACAAAAGAGTTAACAATCTTCTATAAAGTTAGAAGTTAATATTGTTCCTTACATGGATAAAATGGTCCCTATATCTCAATATATACATTAGTAGATTGAATATATTATCATTTAACAATAATTATAATAAATACATATCTTGGTAAATAAAATTCTCAAATTCCCATGTCGTTTGGGAAATAAATGTCTAAATGAATTTAGAAAGAACCATATTTTTAGGATCCAAATATTTTAGAATGATCTTATAAATATATATAGTTAAAAATAGGTAAAACATGATATTTTTATCCTTAATATACTTATCAGTGACTAATGAATTATTCAACCAATAACTTCTTTCATGGGTATAATAAAATTGTTGAAAAATAGTTTTGGAAGTAAATGAAATTTTTTACCATTTACTTTTGATGAAACTAAATCATCAAAACTTTCAAAAATAGATTATTCATACATAATTATCTAACATATTTATCAGAGAAAAATTCTATTTTCTTATAATTGAAAAAATCATAATATTGAATGCTTAACACTTTATTCAAAAATGTAAATTTATGATTTAACCAAAAGTAATCTATGATATCCCACAACCGGTCCACTCATAAGTTTCCAAACTTGGGTGACCATATGGCCTCAATAGTACCTCCCCATATGCCCAGGCCTTCCAACTAGGAGTGAGCGTCTATGGTGGTACAATGGGGAGAATGTACCCTCATGATCAGAGTGTGAAATTATGGAAAACTATATGAATAACCCAATGCAAGTACTGATAATGGAAATAGTGAATGTGAAGATCTAGAAAAAAGTAAACTAACATAAATAACACTCAAGTCATGTAAAAATTAATTTTTTCACGTTTCTAGAAAAAATGGGGATAAAAGGGGAATCATGGTAACATTCAAACACAATACATAATATATAGAAATGGAAAAATTCCAAAATATATATCATAAAACCCGGATCTTACAACCTCCAATCCTTAAAAAGAATCATCCCCAAGTTACCCTGAGGGTGGTTGGGAATAATCTAATAATAATTCCTACCACCAGGCATGTTCTTTGGCCTCTTGGTCCCAGGTTCTCATTTTGTACACAACCATTCATCCATAACACCCATACTATAGTAACAACTGTTCCTTTGAGAACCGTCATTATAAGATAAAATATATGAACATGATACTCCTCAAAAGAATCATCAACATCCAAATCAAACTCATTAGGCTGAAGGACATGAGATTATTCTAAATACTATTGACATAATTCAGAAACATGAAATTCACAATTCTTGGACTGATATCTATGAGGAAGAACACACCAAAAAGTTATTTCACTTACTCTAACCATGTTATCAAAAGGACCAATGAACCAAGGATATTGTTTACCATACCTCCAAATTCATAAATGACCCAATATTGGATAAACACATAAGAAGATCCCTTCTCCCAGTACAAACTGAAAGGGTCAGTGGTGAAAACCTGTATGAGACATCATACATGACTGAGATGTATCCATACACTATCTGAAAAGATGTGCCTTCTCTGATGCCTCTAGAATAATATAAGGTCCCCATAGCATTTCTTCGAATTCTTATAACCAAAACAGAGGTGATTGGTATCACCTACTATATAGATAATCATATGGATACATTTTAATTATCACTTGAAATATATTGTTATAATAAAACTCATCAATAGTTAAATGTTTCCCCCATGAACCACTAGAATCTAGGATGAATTCCCTAAGTATGTGCTCAAAATCAAGTACAATATTCTTTAACTAACCATTAGTATGAGGGTGATAGGGTGTCTTTAGAAGCACCAGTGAACCAAGGGCCTTCTAAAAACCCTAAAAAAAAGTGAAATAATGAAAATATACCTATATGATATGTCCCTATAATAAAGGAGAGAGGTAGTTCACTCATACCTAGAAGATCAGAAAAAGGATAAGGATTGATCAAGAGGGTATGACAAATATTGTGTAAATAAATTTTTTGGTAGTATGGACTCAAGTTGTTAACCAAAAATGAATTACACAATGGTTATCCTATTTTAAAAATAACAACCATTACAATATTAAAAACCAAAAATTTAATATCATTTTTTATGTTCTATTAACATATTTATAATTTTAGACTATTTAAAATCATCTATAATATGAATGAAGAGTTTTAGATGAGTCCAGAAATCAATTACCTTGATTTTTAGCATTTAAAATCACTAGTACCATGTTATGGAGTCGAGATGGAGAAGAAGAATAGAAATAGGAGGCTTTAAAAGTGTTTTTCCTTGAAGGGGATCCATATAATGGTAGTATTATTTACATTTACATAGCACATATGTGTCACATAAGGGTAATACGTATTATCCTTACAGATGTCATAAACCCCATATTACATTTACACAACCCTAGAGTACCCTAATGAAATCCTAATAAATAGGGTGTTACATTTACGCAGGTTGGGTACTACCCTCTCATGGTTCATTGGAATTGGGAGTTACCCTTATTTAGTTTCTACCTAACATTACACAACTCATATAATAATAGTTATAACCTTACATAACAAAATTTTTACCCTCACTCAGCACATGAATACATGAGATCACCCTTATACATGTCAATATTTCCCTTAAAAAATGTGCATAAAATTTACATTACCCTTGTGAAACTCAAGGTAGAAACCCCTATACCCTTATGCAGCCTTTAAAAAACACAAGTTACCCTTTCGCAGGGCATATATTCTACATAAGGGTAAAAATAGAACTAAAAATCCATAATATTTTATTAAAGAGGATAATTATATATAAAAAATGATATTTTTATGAACATTTAATTATTGAGAACATTATAAAACATATCATGATCTATCCCAAAAAACAATCCTTAAAATATAGAAATTTTTTTAAAGGATCATTTTGAAACCTTTCTTATACCACCCCTTTTTGAAATTAAATATTTCAAACCATATATTAAAACAACATTATACCATATAAATGATTCCCAAAAATGATATTAAGGAAACATCAAACAAAAACATAGAAAGTGAACAAAATTAGAAACAAAATATTAAAGTAGAACTAGTGGAGAATTACATAATGAAACTATAAAATAGTGAAGAAATAATGTTAATAAAACTAATATTTAGGAAATAGTAAAGAATAGTTCATCATGGTAATCAACTAAACACATCATAATGTAACCCTAGATGTACTCTGTTTGGAACCATATACCAAACTATTAAGGCATTCCTAAGTCAACGAATGACAAACTCCTCTTAACTAGCCTCTCTAGTGGCACTAAGAAATGGCCCCCAATACCATAGTAAACCATGTTTTTCTAATTAGTAATATGTTGTAATCACCTCTCATACATCAGAAAGACACCTAAGACACCCATGAATAGTAGTGTAATCGGGTGAGATATCATAAATAAAATGATAACCATAATTAACTAATCAAAATCACAAAACTAATTCCAACCTCTAAACAACTACCATTGTGAATCCCCTATAAAGAAAATCATTATTACACACAGAAACACATGGGGGATACCACTGTGGTGTATCTAATTTGGGAATTTTTTTTCATGTGGCCAAATAAGTCCTTTTATTTTGAAGCTAGTAATATAATTACAAAATCCATTTGAACAAAATTTACAATTCAAAGTTAATTAAAAATTCCACTGTGAAGTTCCAAATGATCGAAATAATTCTTTTTCGAAATTATCATTTTAAAACTCATTTAAAAGGTATTTTTAAAACCACATGGAAATTTTATATCCTATTTTTAAATAAATTGATCCTTGTACATTTCTATATATATGACTACACACATCTATATGTACACTAATGTGTATATATGGATATGTAGACATATTGTGAATATATATATATATATATATATATATGAACATTCATGAATAATTATGAAGTGACGAAGTGATAAAACACAATTCAATTCATTCTTAGAATATAATAATTTAACAAAGTAATACCCCTAAAAATAAATAATAATTTAAATCCAAGGACAATAAATACCTCATGTCGTCAGAAAAATCATATAAAAGTATCAAAAATTAAAAAATTAATTATGTAGTTATAGATTACATAAAAGCATCTTTAGTAATTTCATCAAACATATAGATTATGAATATTCTCTATGAAACTAAGAATTAATATCTCACCCTTTATTTATTTATTTATAAAATAATTTTATAATACTAAAACAACAATTATTTTAGTAATAACAAATTTTAGAAACAAAAACCATGAATGGGCTGTGTTAAAAATAAAATTGAATAGAACCACCTACATCAAATGGTGTGTGTGGATGTTTTGAACCTTTGAATTTGGAAGGAGTAAGACTTGAGAAACAGTTTACACACCCTAATCCAAATATAATCATAAGAAAAAAATTAACCTGTATCCTCTTGGGTTTTTCTAAGAGGGAACTGAAGTATGATAATAATATAAACAAAAAAATGTATATGGGAGGGAGAAAATTATTTACCTCAAGGATAATACCAATAACCGTGGAAGAAAGCCCTTGAAAAGAAAGGGGTAGAATGGGGTTATTCCTTAGGAATCCCTTGTGTGTATTGACCAAATGAGGATGAATGGAATACAAATTTGAGTTTATTTCATTATAGAAAATTTTATGAATTTTATATTTTTAATGAACTTTGAATACTAAAAGGTTTGGTCACATGATTTAGTAAACTCTATTCCAATCATGCACCACACACTCATCACACAAGACACCCACTTGTTTTTTCCACATGGTTTGGGAAACAACATGGAAACTATGAAAAACATGTTTGTTAAGAATTATATGCATCTTCATGGTTGGATTTATGGCTAGTCCTAATCATGTTTCAACTGTGTGCCTATGAAAAAAATTTATGTTAATAATATTTAAATAGTATATCATGGTTCATTTAAACTCAGTGTTCTATGTAAAGAAAGATATCAAAGGCATAAAAATTATTTAAATAGAAATGTATCATAAATTTTTTTGGTGTTATATTATAGTAACTTTATAATAATTCCTCCATTGAAATTTTATCACACTAATTTAAAAAATTGAGGATACTTACACCTCATCGTAACCTCAGTTTTCTACATAGAAAACCCAAATTTATTACTTTACTAAAAATAATTGACCAGGTGAGTGGTCTTATTATGTAGAACGTTCTTATTTTGATCTATAATCTCAAAAACAAATTCATCACAAGAGGCATCATTCTTTGTTGGTATGACCTATGAGTTTAGTACAATTGAAGGATTAGGTATGTTATTCGTTTGGAGAGATACATTGAACACATTGTGGAAGCCCCAATATATATGCTACCATCCACATACGATCAAGAATTTCTAAGGGACTATTATATCTGGGGATAAACTCGACCTTATTTACAAATTTCAGAAACTTATTTCAAGGAGATATTCATAGGAATTATTTTTCAGAAACATTGATTTATATATTTCTATAATGTTTTTCATTGTATATTTTCTATCAAATATGAGATACCCTGATGTGTTACTAAATGAATAAAATATTATTCATCATTTCCTCATCTAGCCCATATCCTATTAGATTTAATTCTCCAAAATTATCGTAACACATTGGAGTTTTTAACTTCCTCCCATATAAGGTCTTATAAGGAGACATATGAATGATAGAGTGAATGTTATTATTCTATAAAAACATGGCCATGGGAAGGAGTTGATCAAAAAAACCGTTAAAATACAAATAAAAATATCTCAACATATCTTCTAATTTTTTAATTTTCCTCTCATACTTACCATCTATCAGAGGATGATGTATAATGCTAAAATTAAACTTCGTCTTCAAATCCTTCTAAAGAATTATCCTAAACATTGAGAAAATCCTTAGATCCTGATCATTTAAAACATAAAGTGAAACTATTTATAACCTAAACAATTAGTTAAATTATATCATGTAAATTTCATCCATAGATAAATATTATACAATATAAATGAAATTTGATGACATTATAAATGATCAATTACAAAAAAAATAGTATTATTCCCTTAAGATGTTTTGTGGAGTATGATGAAGAAATCCATGGTGATGTTTTCTCATTTTCATTTTGCTATGGGTAATTGTTGTCACGTCTTCTTATACTTCTGTTTCTTATATTTTTCTTAATGACATCACAAGAATCGATATACATACTATACAAAATCCATTTTAATTTCATCCCAGTAGAAATAATCTTTTAGATCTATATATATCTTCATAATTCCAAGATTAATAGAGACTGATCAACGATGGGGTTCATCCAATAGCTCATTCTTACAATATAGTTTTTATAGAACACATACTTAGTTCATAAACATTATCATTATCATGTTTGAACTTAAGAATATTCTTATCATTCTTCTTTAGTTCCATATCATCCTTCTATGCCTATTTAATACTTACTGGATGGATAACTGGACATTAATCATGGGAAGATATGATTTTACCACTTTTCTAATGAATTCATTATCAATATTATATAAATATATAAGAATTGAATCCCTTTCAAACCTCATCATGGATAAACAATATTGGTCCTTCTAACCAAGAACACCAGTCACCATGTTCAGCTTCCTATAATGTTAATGTATTGAGCAGTCAGAATCCTTAATCAACTCCAACCATCTTTTTATAAAACATTCTACTATTTATATGTGAATATATACTTAAATAATTTATGATTATTGTATATATAACATCCCTCATCATGAAGATAATTTTTCCATATTTTTTATAAAAAAATTAACGCTATCAATTCCAAATCAAGAGTCTGGAAAATTTTATCTTGAATTTTCAATTACTGTGAGGAATAATCCACCACCATATCATTAATCTTGAGGAAGAATAATATGCCAAAATTTTATGGATCACTATAAATCAAATACCCTACTCCATTGTAGGTTTAAGACACCCCATACTCATACTCTTAGATTTTGTGTTAAAAAAATGTATATTTTTTTAAAATATACTATTGAACATAACTTGAAAATTATTTAGATCAATAATCATTTAGGTCTATAGTTTAGTAGGATTAGGGGAAAAAATAAATAAGAACTACATAATTAAAACATTCATTTAAAAAAAAATTACAATCTTCTAATAGGACACTAACTCTACTCCATGTACTCTACTAAGTTGATACTTATATCTTGATTATCTATTACTGAGCTACAAATAATATGAATCTCATTATAAAAATTGTGATTAGAAAATGGATAAGTAAGGGGTTTTACAAAATCTTAATGTCCCTTTTAAAATTTGTGGATTTTTTATAATATTTTCGTTAAAATAATATAATTATAATGTACATACTATTTAAACAATATACATTAATATTTATAATAAAATGTAAAAATTACCTTTATAAAATCAAATAGGGGTTTTGTGAAAACAAATTTTCATAAAAGAAACGATTTCAAGATCTACATTTGAAAGGAAATAAATTTTAAATAACTTTTGAAAACCCTTTTAAATAAAGAACTATACCTTTATTTTGATAAATTATTAAACCTTTGAAAATTATATTAAAATCTATTAAAAGTAATCTATGGATAATTAGAATGTATAAAAATAAATTTATGAGGTCTAAGGTATTGAAGGATACAAAGGGACCACCAGTCAATTGTGGATAACATCCCTTGGGTCTGGGTTCACTCCTTTTCCCTCATCTTGTTTACAATATCAAAGTTCAATGTTTTAAATTAAATTCATTGGAATATATTTCCTTTCCCATTAAAACTATCTTTAATTTTTGAAACATTCACATCATCAATGTAAAATATATATCAAAAGAGAAAATTTTAATGGAGAAAAATTAAAAAGAATCAATTTAAATAACTCATTAAGATGTATGTCTCTAAAAGACAAAAAAATATGGAGCATCAATGAGAAGATAGTGCATGGATATAAAACAATTTATTCAAAAATTAAATTCAGGAAACATAAAATAATTTTGTTAAAAAAATTACATTTTAAAGTTATTATACTCTAATAAGAACATTCATATGAAGATAATAATTTTAAACTTTCCTAAAACCAGTTTTTGAATCAAATATCATTTTTAGAAAAGTTTTCTTAAAATGAGGGGCTTTGTTACTTTCAAAAACAAAATTTTAAAACAATAATCCTTACTAGTGATTTCTACTTAGAAAATATAAAATATGCATTGAGAATATTTTCCCATGTAATTAATCATTAAAAATAGATGAAAATTTAAAATAATTTCACTTTAATCACTTTCCTAAATAATGAAACATAATTTATTCAAATTATCATTGGTAAGTCCTCCTTTTGGATGTGTGTAACTTCCTATTACCCTGATCAGGTACGTTTTTTAATCCTTCCAAGTTCCCTTTTGGTTTAAATTCCTTATAAGTCGTTTTATATATTTTATTTAGGCTGTAGAGCAGTTACACATCGTGTAACTGTGGTACATGTCATGTAATGGTAGGTGTGTACAAGTCGTGAAAGGGGAGATCACGCTGTGAACTAGTACACATCATGAATGGTGGTTAGAAATTGTGAATGAATTATGTAACCAATTTTTAATCTGAGGTAATGTATTTTTTGGCATACATATCTATTATGGACTTCACGATGTGATCAAGGGTTACATGTCGTGACTCGACCCACTCCCAGTTCTATATCATGTTCATTGTATTTTTGTTTCGGTCTTATCTCCAGCTCTTCATTACACTTGAACCATGGTTGTTCATAGGTAATTTTGAAAGGAACCTTCTCTTTTTGATCGATCCGATTGTCACTTGATCTCTATTGTGAGTATGGTGTGTCTCTCCAGGCGAATTAACATTCATCTTCTTCATTGTTTTTTATCACAGTACCACCCTAGGGTTTATTTTTTAGATCTGATGATCTATGTTTGATGATCCTTGTTGATATATTCTAGGTCCATTGTGAGATCCTATTCTGGGGACCATTCCTCAGTTAGTTGTGGTGCGACGGGGTTCCATTATAGAGGTAACTGGGTTTTCTTCCATCCACTGACCAATTTTCTTCTAAATTGAATCAATAATAAGATGTCTATGTTTTATTCTAGGGTATTCGTTGGTAATGTTGGTTTTCATTGTTGGTGGATTCCGTTGCAGGCGGGTGCGACTCAAGATTTGAGGTAGGTGGTTCCGTCTCTAGCATATGACATTAAGACTTATTGCTATTGCTTAATAAATTTATTCTTTAAATTATCATGATTGTTTCTGTGTGTTGACAAAGGGTTTCAAAATAGAAATTATTTTTCCTGGATTTTGATAAATGGTTTGTGAAATGGTTTTGAAATTATTATCAACACATTGAATCTGGGTTTTGAAATTGAGAACTTCAGTTACATTGGGTACTTAGGTGAAAGGTTTAGTTTGGGGCCACCGTCGATCGTTTGTTATTATCAAGGAGGGTTTTCTTAGGGGATTCCTTTGTTTCCTAGCCATGTTGTTCTAGGGGACCAATATTGACATTAGGGGGGGGGGGGTTACTCCTGGGGTGTTCCTCTGCTTCCCATTCTTGTGTTCTAGGATCAGGTTTGTGCACTTGATAGTTATGGTATGAGTATTCTGCGACTAGGACTTATATTATTCCTTAGTTTTGTGATACCTATGCTTCTATTTTGTACTTTTTTGATTTCTTATTTATCCTTGATATTAATGATTATGCTTGTTAAAAATGATATGGAAAATGTTCTTTGAAATTTATATATCTACTTATTTTAGAACTTTAAAAAAGAGAAATGTTAACCACGTTTTCTATTAAATTGTTTTACATCTTTTCATGCCATGTTTTAATTTAAAATAAGCATACAAGATTCTTTATGCATTGAATAATTGTGGAACGCCTAGGTGGGATCATACTGAGCATGTTAGCTCACACCCCGTGCAGTTCTTCAGTGGTTCCTAGAACATTGTTTATATTCCAGTGCAGAGAAAGGTAAGGCACTGCATTAAGGTAGAGATTATCATGTCAGATGGTTTTTTGTAGCTTGTGGTGAGGAGGTGGGAGATCACCCACGTCATCACTAGGATTAGTTTTTGGTCTTATCCCATTGTGTTTGGATGTGTCCTTTATGTTCTTAGCTACTTTTTTTCATCTGTTTCAACTATTTTCTTACTATTATGGAATATATTTGTTATTCTTCCCCTAATTAATTCTTGATATAAACATATGTATTCCATGTGGTTATTGAGGTTGGGTGAAATCGTTCACTCAGTTTTTTCATTTGATGCTCGGGTTCTTGTTGCCATCCCGTGGGGATCGAGAACATCCTTTGTGTATATAATAGAACAGGTCGAGTGTCAGGTTTGAGGGAAACCTGGGCTAGTTAGTTATAGTTTGGTATCAGAGGAGGTTGTCTATCCTTAATAATCATTGTCTATGTATGTCTTTTAGATAGGATATAGGAATGTCGTGACCTTAGAGGTATGTTGGTATAAGTTCCTGGACAAATCAAGTCACAATGAGACTCAATTTATCATGGGATGTCAGTATACATGTCTATAGTATTGATATTTTCTTTTAGAATCACAATTTATGCTTATGGGTTTTCTAGTTTGATTGATATTTGTTCTTTTGTCTGACCATTATTATGTTTTGGTGTGCAACAATATGCCTTCAAGATGTCTTCTGTAAGTTCCTCAAGAGGGTGCAACTGATGCTCCTCAAGAAAATCCACCTATGGATCAAAATATCATCGAGACCATCATACGATTAGTCTATGCTGTTGATCAGGATGTTCCACGAGTCCAGAACACAGTGGATGAAGTGTATTTCGGAGTTGGAGGAGAGAAAGATTGATTGCGGGAGTTCTTGTGAGAGAATCCACCATCCATTAATAGAACTATTGAACCTCAAGAGGCAGAGGAATGGATGGATAGGATCGATCAAATATTTGGAATCCCAGAGACACCTGATTATACCAAGGTAAAGTGTGCAACATTCAGGCTCAAGGGTTCCGACAAGCGTTGATGGGATTCTATGCTCCATGCAGACAAACATGTGGGCTTGGATTGGAAGGGTTTCAAAACCCATTTCTTTCAGCAATTTTTTATAGAGTCTATGATGATGGAAAACTCTTTGGATTTCCTATTTTTATAGTGGAATAGGGTTAAATGTCAGCTTACACCAATAGTTTTGCTGAGCTTGTCCATTTTTCTTTGAACATGGTAAATAATGACCAACTAAAGTCTCAGAAATACCTATAGGTCTTGCGACCATACATTAGATCACAGGTGTTCATGTTGAATATTTCTTCCTATGAAGAGACAATAGATAGATCAATGATCATACATATGAACATGGTAGGCATGGTCGGTGTTACCGCCTATTATCTTCCAATTGGTGGTAGCTTTGATGGCATATATGGGAAGAAGAGGAAGTGGTAGGAACGTCACAGAATTGGTGGAGGTGGGTCTTAGCAGCAATCCTCCTCTGCACCATCCATTGTAGGTGGAAGTGTTCCTATGACTTTTTACCTATCCAAAAATGGAGGACACCCCAGATGTTCATTCCCCGTGATCGCAAAGACGTTCAAAAGATATGGATGTGTTGGGTACTTACAAATATCTAACAGGCTATTAATACATCCCATTATAGTCAGGGTTCGTCATTTCCCAAGGCTACTATAGTGTAGTCAAGAAATTCGAGGATTACAGGGCTCCAACCATAAGCCTCAGGATGAAGAAATTACATATGGTAGATGAGTGTCCTATGGAAGTTGATGAAAGTCTGGAAACAATGGGAGGTATGATCCTTATCAAAGCTTCAGTAATTGTTGTATTGTTTATTACTAGTTCCTCCAACTCATTTATATCTACAATTTTTGTTTATATACTTAAACTTCCAAAAGAACATATTCCAATTACAATGGAGTTATCGAAACCTCATGGAAATTGGAAAGAGTAGAGGTTTTGGTTCCCTTATTGTTCTTTAACGATAGACGATACAAAGTTGGAATGGGATTTTATCATTCTTGATATGGATCTATTTGATGTCATCATCAGTATAAATTGGATTGTCACTCATTGAGATGAGGATGATTGTTATCATTGGAAAGTTTAGTTTATTAATACCGATGGGAGCTCTCATGTGTTTCAATTGGAGTGGGACCCATGGTCTGGCCATGCAGGACCTTCCCACCCAGAGCTCAGGAGTTTGTTGGTTGCTATTTCTTTTGAGGCTAATGATGTTTCTACTATTTATGATATTCTTATTTTTAAGTGATACTTTCCTGACATTTTCCCAGAAAATTTCCCTAATATTCCTCGAGAGAGAGAGAGAGAGAGGTAGTGTTTTCAATTGAGCTGGTATTGGTTACACAACTGATATCGATGACTTCTTATCGCATGTAACTAGTGGAGTTTAAATAACTCAAGATTAGATTGGATGACCTTTTAGAGAAATCCCTCATTCTCCCTATTGTTCACCTTGGGAATACCCTAAGATATTTCCTAGGAAAGAGGATGTTTAACTTCAGTTATGTGTGTACTATCGGAAGTTAAACTGGGTAAAGGTTAAGAACAAATAACCTTTGCCACTTGAGGATGATTTTCTTGATCAGTTGAGGGGAGCAAAGTGGTTTTCAAAGATTGATCTTTGGTCGGGTTATCATCAGCTCAGAGTTTGAGAGACTCATATAGGGAAGATGTCTTTTAGGAGTAGGTATGACCATTATGAATATCTTGTGATGCCTTTTGGTATGACTAACACTCTTATAGTTTTTGTGGCTTCAGTGAATTAGATATTCCATCAACGTCTTGAAACTTTTGTGGTAGTGTTCGTGGATGGTATTATGATTTATTCAAAATCCAAGCATGCGAATGAGAACCATATGAGATTGGTTCTAGAAATTATAAGAAATCACAATATGTATGGAATGTTATCAAAATTTAGTTTCTTGATTCAAGAAGTGATGTTCTTAGAGAGTAATATTTCTGAGAAAAGGTTATCAGTTGATCCGTAGAATGTGAAGGATTTTTTATCATGGAAGGAACCATGAAATGTCTTTGAGATATGAAGTTTCCTTATTTTTTTAAAGGTTTGGGGCTGAAGCCTCAATTTTATTATTAAAACAAATACCTCTTTAGACAGGGTAGAGGGTGACCCATTAAATATCCCGAAGGACCAAGTCTAAGTGGCCTGAATAAAAGGCTAGAAAGCCCATTTTTTGGACCAAAGGACCCTCGGTGAACAGTACTGCTACAGTACCCGTACTGCTACAATACCTGCTACAGTACCACCGCCGCTATAGTACCTACTACAATCCCTCTGCTGCTACAGTGTTGCTACAATTCCCTGATACAGTGATATGCTACAGTACTGAGAATTCTCCCCTGCCCGGATTTGATCATGGGACTTTTGGATGCCAAGCAGGAGCCTGAACCAGTAGCGTACATGTTCGTTGGTTACGAAGTTTCCTTCTTTTTAAGGGATAAAAACAAAAGTTTTTCAAGGACTTCTTTAAGCTGGTGTCGCCTTTAACTGCTCTTACCAAGAAACCTGTAAAATTCCCATGGGATGGAATGTTTCAATATTCTTTCAATGAACTAAAACAACATCTGACATTGAAACCAATTCCGATCTTACCTGATCATGGAAAGGGGTATGCAGTGTTTTGTGATACATCTGGTTCTAGTTTTAGATGCATTCTTACGCAAGATGACCATGTGGTATCTTATGAATCTTATCATATCCGACTTCATGATAAGAATTACCCCACTCATGATTTAGATCTTTCTACGGTTATGCATGCACTTAAATGTTGGTGTTACTATCTCTTTTGGGAGAAGTTCATGGTATTATCTGACCATAAGAGTCTGATCTATATCTTTTCCCAAAAATAATTGAATATCAAATAGAGGTGATGGTTAGAATAACTTTATATGTTTGGATTTGACATCGCCTACACTATGAAGAAATGGAATGTTGTCATGGACGATCTAAGAAGGAAGGTACCTTCACAAGCTATTTTGGAATCAAAGGTGGAGTGGAAACTTATGGGGACATTCACTTAGTTTCACTTGGATTTGCAGGATAATGATTCAGGTATGGTTTTTACCACTGTTCAGTTATAATCATCTCTCAGGGATTATATTTTTCAGAGTTATTAGTGGGATAGTGAGTTTCAGAAGACTTGAGATGATGTTTATGGTGGGGAGACCATTCCAGGTTGCTCACTTTCTTCAGAAGACATACTTCACTTTGGAAACCAATTTTTTATCCCAAAACCTATGATAAGTATAGCCTTTTTCTGATTGTCATAGATATTTATGGGATGTTCATCAAGGTGCTACGATGATGTATTATATCATGAGAAGATGATTCTGGTTGTCAGGTACAAAGCGTGACATTTCAGATAATGTGTCCCACTATTACACATACCAATGGATAAAGGAAGAGCACTTGAAACCCTTTTATTTACTTCAGCCTCTCCTGATTCTGTATTAGAAATGGGACGAGGTTTACATGGATTTTGTTGTTGGTTTACCATAGCCACCCCGAGGGAAAATGCATTCTTGTTGGTTATTAATCAGTTTTCAATGTTTTCTCATTTTATTCCGATCAAGGACACCAATAAAGTTGATGATCTGGGTTTGATATATGTATAAGAGATTGTGAGGTTACATGGGAGTCCATATTACATTTTTCAGGATAAATATACTAGGTTTACCTCAGGGTTTTGGAGGGTTTTTTCATGAAGAAATGTGGACTTAGGTCAAGTTTATCACTAATTACCATCCATAGACAGATGGCTAGAAAAAGTGTGTTATTCATATCCTAGAGGATATTATTCATGACTACATATAAGATTTCAGTGTATCATGGCATTGAAATATTGGATTGGTTGATTTTTTTTACAAAAAAAGTTATCAGTTGTTGATCATAATGGAACCCTTCGAAGAGTTGTACTGTCACCCATGAAGATCAACACTTTGTTGGGTAGAGGTGGGAGAACTGTCCTTGGTAGGACAAAGTCTAGTTCCAGAGATGTCATCAAGTATTCAGAATGTGTGACAACATCCGGTTGCATCCCAATATTGACATAAATCATATGTAGATCGACAAAATCATCCTTTGGAGTTTTCGATAGGTGAATGGGTTTTCTTGAAGGTTTCTCCTTAGTTGGGTCACCATCGGCTTGAAAATTAGAGAATGTTGGCTATGAGATATGTTGGAACATTTTAGATCACTGAATGGATCTAGAAAGTTTCCTATCAGTTAGATTTTCCAACTCAGTTGACAGCCATTCATGAAGTTTTACACATACCTCAGCTCAGGAAGTATCAACCTGATTATGATAACATTCACTGTTTGGATGAAATTGAACTATAACAAGATTCTTATGTTTTGGAGAAACCATTTAAGATCATTGAATCTCAAAAAAATGTCTTGTGTGGGAGGATTATTATATTGTTCGGAGTTCTATGGAAACATGGATTAGATTTTCATTTTACTTGGGAAAGCGAGTTGTTGATGATAAAGTAGTGGCCTTATCTTTTTCCAGGGAATAAAAATCCCACATGACTTTTTGGGGATGGAAAGTCCTTATTGTAGAGAGTTTGTAACATCCCGTTACCTTGATCAGGTATGTTTCTCCCTCATTACATGTTCATTTTTTGTTTTAAGTCCATAGAATTCATTTTATGAATTACCTTGAAGGCTATAGAGAAGTAACACGTTGTGTAACTGAGGTACACATCACGTAATGGATACCGTGTACAAGTCGTGAAAGGGGATATCACACTGTGAACTTGTACATGTCATTAATAGTGGTTACACATCATGAATGTCTTATGTAATGGATTTTTAAACTAATGCGGAGAGTTTTTTGGCGTACTTATCCAGCGTGTACTTCACAACATGACCAAGGGTTACATGTCATAACTAGACTCATGCCCAGTTTTAAATCACACAATCGATAGTTTTGGTTCAATCCTTTCTCCAGCTCTTCACTACTACTGACCCTAGGTTGTTCCTATGTTATTTTCAGGGGTGCCTTATCTTCTGGATCGATTGGATCGACACTTGATCTACATTGTGAGTAAGATGATATCTATGGGTGAGTAACCTTTTCGCTTCATCTTTTTTTTATCATGGTATAACCCTAAGGTTTGTTTGTTGTATCCACTGATCTATTTCAGTTTATCCTTGTTGTCTTCTCCTAGATCCACTGTGAGATCCTGTTCTGGAGACCGTCCCTTAGTTATTTATGGTGCAGTAGACATATGTTCTCAAGGTACATGAGTTTTATTCTATCCATCGACCCATTTTCTTCTAAATTGGATCAATACTAAGATGTTGGGCTTTATTCTTGGGTCTCCACTGGTGTTTTTCGTTTTTGTTGCTTGTGGATTCCATTGTGGGCATGTGCCACCCAAGAATTGAGGTAGGTGGTTCCATCTATAGCCTATGAAAATAAAACTAATTTATATTGCATTATAAATTGATTCATTGAATCAGCATGATTGTTTATGTGTGTTGAAAAAGGGTTTTAAAAGAGAAAAGGTTTTCCCTAGATTTTGATAGATGAACTGTGAAATGGTTTTCAAATGATTATCAAATAATTAAAATTGGTTTTTGAAATTGTGAACTTGGGTTACCTTGGGTACTTAGGTGAAAGGTTTATCTTGGGGCCACCATCCATCATTTGTTATTATCAAAGAGGTTTGTCTTGGGGATTTACTCTATTTCCTAGGCCTATTGTTTTAGGGGAACGATATTGATATTTTAGTGGGTTTACTCATGGGGTGTTCCTCATCATCCTAGGCCAGTGTTCTAGGATCAGTTTTGGGCACTTGATTATTATGGAATGAATAGTATGTGGCATGGACCTATAGTATTACATTGTTTTGGGATACATATTCTTCCATTTTTACTGCTTGGATTTCTGAGTTAGACTTATTATGCATGATTATGCTTGAGAAAATTTTTATGGAAAATGTGATTTGAAATATGTATATCTACATTTGTTTAGAACTATGAAAATGGTAAATGTTTATCATGTTTTCTATAAATATACTTTATTACTTATCATGCAAGTTTATTATTTAAAATAATCATAGATGATTTTTTATACAGAGACTTGTTATGGAAACGATGGGTGGGATCCTACTGAACTTATTAGCACACACCCTGTGAACTTCTTAGTTAGTGTGTAGACCATTGTTTGGAATTTTCATGAGGGATAAAGGTTCGTTTCAAATGGCTTTGGGTATCTTTTGGTGAGGTGGTGGGAGTTTGTCCATGCCACCATACGGAATAGCTCTTGGTCTTAGTCCTCTGTGACCAGATGTGTCCTTTGGGTTTTTAGCTACATTCATTTTCATCTGTTTCCTCTTTTTTTCTACTATTATGGCATATATTTAATATTATTACGCTAATTATTTATTACTATATACATATGTATGCCATGTGGTTTTTCGGGTTAGGAGAATTCATTCCCTCTATTTTGTTGTTCGATGCTCGGGTGCTTGTCTCCAGCCCGTGGGGATTAGGAATTCCATTTAGGCATGTGACGGAATGGGTCGAGTTTCAGGTTTGAGGGAATACTAGGTTGGTTTGTTACAATGTGTATCCTCTAAAGTCAGCCTTTTTTTAATCACTCTCCATGAATATCTCTCATCCACAAGATATGGCTATGGAATAAAATAAAATAATTGTGAATGAAACTCATTAGAAACATATTTCCTTTATATCGAAGATAGAATGAATTTTTTATATCTAAATTTTCACTATTAAACCATAATATCACATGATCTATTTGATATAGGAATACATGGGTGGAGACCCATAAACATAACACATTTCACCAAATTTTTTTTATAAATCCATATGTTGTAGGTCCATCATGGTGTGGTAATTTATTTACCCATTAAACATACAACCTACCTACACATTTTTGCAGGCTTTCCATGCTTTATTCATGTGGCTACATATACATATATTGGAAGGAGACCTTGAAATAGTGGCATACAGGGGAGAATATGCCTTTTTATTCTCTTTCGATTTTTGTTGCTATTAATCAGTCATGTTATGCCACAAAATAGTAGTGGATATCATATCTCCAAGACATATATACATATATATTTATAGTATATTGATAACATAAGTGTGCGAGGGGAGAAGACATCCATTAGCCTCTACATGAGAATTTTAATTTTAAGATGACCCTTATGCGAACATCAAGACACCTTTACATGAGGATAATGTTGGGTTTCTACCATTATGTAGCATTCAATTTTACTATGTGAAATTTACATGTTCCATGTACCCTTATGTGAGAGATATACACTACCATTATATAAAAATGTAGGTTACCCATTTTTATGTTTGATATTCACCCTTAAGTAAATTGGGAGACACCAAATAACAATTACATAGTGTGATAATGACTTTAACAAGAGAATGAAACCTAGCATTTTCCATTACATGTGATATGAATTCTTTAAAAGACACAAAGACATGTTGGGCATACCCATACACAAGCTTTTTCTTACACTTCTGTGAGTACCAGATAATCTTTATGTAGCTACCAATTTTCTTTACCACTATACAAAAACTTATTCTAACTTACTGTAATATCCTAACCTTTTTTGAGATGAATTGTACTCATTAATAAGTACATTTACCATTGTTTTAGTCATAAGTTTTTTGAGGCTTGTCTTGGGTGAATTTGGGATACATTTTGATGTTTTTGGATGGGTTTTGGGGATACCATTATTTTAGTCATTTTTTGATTGGCACACGATTTTCTCAAACCATGCGCCTACCCCAATAAACCATAAAACCCATAAAAAAGAGGTTTTTTATGGTTGGAACAAAGTATATCAAACCATGTAGAACCTAGGGGAAATCGTGAACCCCAAATTGTAGGAGTTCATAGTTAAGGTACAATGTTTGCAAAACTCAGTGTCTATCATAGGAAACTATGCATGTGGGAACTTAAAATGATAAAAGATTATTAAAAAATTCCAAAAACCCTAGTTTATATCCCTAAACACCCCATATTGGTATAAATCTATTTTATTCAAAATTTTAAGATCATGAAAGGATTCCATGGACCCATTAACCCATTTTGATGTGAATGGAAGGTCTTGTGAATGGATTCAACCTCTATTCTAGTATGAGATCTCTTTTCATTGGATTCATTTCTCTTTCCCATCTTCCTCTCATCTTTGGGATGGTTGTTTTACTCCATTTTCAAGGGGTTTTGATCTAGGTTTTTATTGTAGTGTTATTTTGGATCTTTATGCTAGGTTTTCACAATAGATATTTCTTTTTGTTGTGGTTCTGACCATTCAACACCAAATTTGAGATTGTGGGTTGTGGAAAGATCATCAACTATATTGAGGTAGGTGGTATAATTTCGATTACCATATTCTTGATTATACTAGGTTTTTGTAACTATACAAGTTAAATTTTATCTTCAGAAAATTTCATTTTGTAATTGAATTAGTTAATTGAATTAATTGGTGGAATAATGAGATTATAAAATTTAAAGATTAATTTGATTAAGGAATTTTTTGATTATTGGGATTATAGAATTAATTGATAAAAGTATTTAATTGGATTCTTAGATTAACCATGAAGGGTTAATAAGATGTTAATAAATGATGATAAATGGTATAATGGTGAATTTATCATATTATTCCATTTTTTTAAAGTGTAGAATCATGTTTGATTTGATAATTGAAATGGTTCAATATGGTGTGAATGATTGATAAGATGGTCATGATGTTTAACCTTGATTTCTATATTGTGATATATGTTATAATGAGTCTGGGATATGGATTTTTTCTCAAAATACCCAAATGTGATAACAAATGTGGGATATGGATTGATGCTCAAAATACCCATATGAACAAGGAGTTGTGGGATAGGTAATTATGTACAAAATACACATAGGGTGTCAGACATTTTGTTCTAGTCCTCAAGATATTACCATTAGAATATGGTTCCATGTTTCCATGATACGAATGTGAAATTAAATTATTAATGGATACCCTTCATGAAATTAAATGTGATATCCTTTGGTGGAGGGTTTAGACAACAACATGGGACAATATATGTATTATTGGTTTGGGTGTCACCGTGAACCCATGGGATTATGTTGTTAATTAAGGAATATTAAATGTGAAAACTATTTTCTTTATCTTGTGAAATTTATTCATATACCAATATATACACTGTTATAGAATGGATATTTTATTAAACGTCATCGGCAGTTTCCCACTGAGTTATACTCACACACTATATAGGCTGCTTGATCAAACCCAAATATCCTTCATGATTGTTCGATAGGAAAAGGGAATGAGTGATATTTTATAGGGATGAGTTGAGATGGAGCATGGATAAGGGGACCAGACGTGATGTTAGGACATTCTTGGGGAGTTTTATGTTTGTATTTAATTTTTGGTTTTCATTTGACTCTTGACACTTATATGGAATGTCATGTCTATAACTCTGCTTTATTGTCATTTATTCACATATTTTTATTATAATGAGATATTTGGTCATATTCGGATTTTGGTTGATTATTTGTTATTGTTATTATAATTTTTCTATTATTATTCTAACTATTTATTTTTTTTATGTTTATTCTTTGATAATGTGGTTATATACTCCCCATGTATCATATTAAACCCTCTCTACTAGTCGACATCCTATGAAATACATGGTATTGTTCCTAAGGTCATGTAACCAACTGACATGGGGAACCGGTACCCATCACCTATTTTGGGTTGTTACAAGTTGGTATCAAATGATGTTTTATTTTATTTTATATTTTCTTACTATATTGGAAAGGTAGACACGATACTAGGGTGATTCAGTCCTTGGTTATGAGCTCGTGCATGGGAGTATCTAAACCATGTGTGTGGGAAACCCCATGTATCCAATGTGGGATTGTTGTTTTTATATGTGTTATTATAGTTGAATTTCATTTCACCTTGGTTGATTCACTTATTTTGTGATGTTATTCTTTTTTGAGATTTTACTTGTGGACTGATATGGGATGGGAGGTGAGTATACATGTACCATAATAGGCACAGAGGAATTCATGTGACATGTATCATTTTTGGCACACACATAAAAGCATAGTATGAGAAGTTATGGAAAATTAAAAAAAATATATTCTTTAATTGAGTATTTTAAAATGAAATGGTGCCTAATATGAAAATTGAAATTGTGAATGATTATAAATTTGGAAATTTGAAATCGATAAAATGGGTGTCTAATGAGAAAATTGAATGTGAAAATGTATTACACTATATTATCCATAACCTAAGAGGGAGATGTATGAGAGTAGTGATAGTGCATCTATTTTGATCACCTGGTGGTGTATGTAGGTCAGATTGGAATGGTTTTATGTGAATCCATATTTTTAAATGTGATAATGATTTGTTATGTGTCCTAATAAGCATGTTTAGACTGGTAGTGACATTCCTCCATGATGACATGTGTTGATAGGAAAACAAGAGGACATGGATGGACTTGTGACTCCAGTAGTAGAACCTAAGGCCATGATAGTTCTGGGTGAAGGGTTAGGAGAGTAGTTCTATGAGAAATTTTCTAGATTTATATAGTTTATAGTGAGATCCCAAGATCGAGATGTGAAAATTATGCCTAATCTGATATGGGTGTTCCTGTTGCAATACCCTTTTACATTCAACAGAGAGGGTAGACCGGAGGATGTAAAGTTCTTAATTGAGTCTATCTAGACTATACATCACCATTTAGAGAGTCCAATAGAAAATAGGGTCATGTTGGAATCATATTTTTTAGAGGGTTAGTGATGTGCGAGTGGGATATTCAAGCTCGTAATGAGCAGTGAGAAAATATGGTATGGAAGGAATTTTTGGAGAATTTACTGAATCACTTTTATCAAGAGACACTGTGACAGGAGAGGTAATATGAGTATACATGATTGACCCTAGGATGTATGTCAATGATGTTCTATGATGGTAACTTCACTAACTTGGATCAATGTAATATAGCACTGGCATAGGATGAGATAGCTACAATGAGAAATTATTAGGATGGGATTAATTGTTAAATTAAGTATCTGGTTAACATAATTCGATTGAAGAAGTTTCCTGAGTGGTGGATTAGGCTCTCATATTTTAGAGGAACCTAAAGAAGGCTTCCATGAGAGGATAGGTGGTTTTTTCTGGATGACTAGGAGGTTCATATTTTGATATTATGAACCATCATTATGATAATGGTAACTAGAGCGATGGAAGGAAGTGTAGTCAGGGAGAAGGATTAGTTACTCTAGGAAATACTAGAGTAGTTTTCATTCAGTGTGGTACAATGGGTCACTATCATAACCATTGTCCAAAACCATAGATAGAGTGTTGATCATGGGGAATGATGAGATATCTAAAAAAATTTAGTCAGAATCCATGATAGATGGGTGGTGACGAAGGAGCTATACCAAACTATAGTATAAGAAGGGGGTCTTCCACACTGTACTGATCTAGAAGTTGGAGAAATTTTCCCATACTGGTCAAGGTAGGGACATGATATGTCAGGGAATGAGTTCCCATATCAGCATAGTAGTGTAGCTTAAGAGACTCAGATTGTAGTACATAGAAGAGGGGTGAGATAGTTTCGTGCAGTTTGTTAAGAACTTGTGGATAGCGCGGCTGGCCCATCGATAGACAGAGGTACTATTCTTGTAGATTCTATACTTTCCAGTGACTTTTTTGATACATGATGCTCTCATTCTTTAATATCTAATCAACTTTTTAATGGTTTGAGTCTGGTGGTGAATTTTTTGAGAAGGTTAATGTTGATCGACACATCGTTTTTGGTAAATTTGAGGGAAATATGTATATGTAAGGGGTTTTCTCTCATGGTTACAGAGTTTCATTTTCTTTGGGATCTTTAAAAAAATTAAATTCTAGGTTTTGAATTGATTTTGGGTATGTATGTGCTGGTATCTTACCAATAAAATATTTATTGTTAACATAGGAGAGTAACCTTTAGGTCACATGGGGGTCACAACTATACTCATTATGGAGAGTGGGATATCAAGGATGTTCAAGCAGGGCCATCTCATTAGTAAATCTCACCACCCGTGTTGCAAGTATTTTTTCTAGATGATAGGGGTGTTAGTAATAGTGTATTTCCACCCATTGTGGACTTATTTCAGGATGTGTTCACTGAATATTATCAGGGATACCACATGAGAGAGATGCAGAATTTACAATTGAGCTCTTTCTAGGGGATGATTCTATTTCTATGCCACCTTATAAAATGGTACCAACTGAGCTTGAAGAACTTAAAACTCAGCTGTAAAAGTTCATGGACAAGAGATTTATGCATCTGAGTATGTCAACTATGTTGGTTATCTAGTCTTGTTTTCTAATAAGTCTGATAGGAAAAAACATTTATGTGTTTATTACCAGAAGTTGAACCAAATGATAGTGGAGAACCCCAATATTATTCCTTGCATCAATGATCTCTTGGACCATCTGAGAGGATCATCTATGATTTCCAAGATTCACTAGATATTATGTAGAATCATTTGAGAATTAGTACTTATGATATATTATAGACTACATTCAAAAGAACGTATGGCCTATATGAGTTTGTCATGATACCATTTGGGATAGTAGACACTTCAATAATTTCTATGTGCATGATGAATAAAATATTTCACAAATAATGGGATTAGTTTTTTGTTGTTTTTGTAGACGATATCCTAGTGTACTCCAAGACTCATGCTGATCAGTCCCAATATCATGAAATCATCATGACTACACTAAGAGAGAATCAACTATACCCCATGATATCTATGTTTTAATTATAGATTGATATTTATATTTCATGGGTCACATCATATTGGAGGATGGTGTGTTAGGGGTCCTAGAGAAAGTTTAGGCAATTGTTTATTGGGAGTATCCCATGAATATTTTAGATGTTAGTATATTTATAAAGGTAGATAGGATATTATCAGAGGGTTTTCTAGTACTTTTTCTATATGGAAGAAAAAATTTGGGCATGAACAAGAAGTGAATAACATTTTAATTGTCCGAAGCATATGAGGATTATTTCTTGGAGTTAATGAATCATTAGATTAGTGCACAAATTGTTCTCCTACCTGAGCCAACTGAGGAGTATACCATGTTTTGAGATGTGTCCAGGATCAAAAGAGGAGTAATGTTGATGTGGGGAGATCAAGTACTGGAATATGGAACAAAAAAGTTGAGGCTACATGAATATAATTACCCTATGAGTGATCTCAATTTAGATATAATGTTTTATGCATTAATTTGTTGGCCGAATTACCTGTTGGGAAAAATATCATTTTAAATACCCACCATAAAATTCAATAGTATACCTTTTCACCACAAGACTTGAATATACTCTAGTGAATATGGGTTGAGTTTATGTAGTCATATAACATTTATCTTGCATATGTGATGAGAAAGAGAAATAGTGTTTCTAGTGCTTTGAGAAGGAAGACATAGACTAAGGATGTTTATTTGTATAGTTTAGTGCGGAAGATATTGAACTTGCTTGTTGAGATGTATACTGAGGTTTAGGAGAACTAGGAGAAGATAACCATTATATCATTATTTACCGAGTCCACTCTTCTATGAAGATTAATGGAGAGGCCAAATTAGGATATAGAGTTTTTGGACATGAGGGAAAGTATTGAAGGTGGGAAGACACCTTTTGATTGGACCATATATAAGTATTAGATCATCTATATTTGGGACTGTGAAGTTTTTACTATGACTATTTTATAGGGGATGATGAATTGGCTTAATGACTCAAATTGGGTGGTGCATCCTGATTTTACCAAAATTTACCATGACTTACATCAACAGTATTGGTGGCTAGGTATGAAAATAAAAATTGTATGTTTTGTGACATTTCTATACCTGTCAAAATGTGAATGATGGGAATCAGAGACCTGGTGGTCTACTATATACATTATCCATTCCAAAATGGTGGTGGGATGATGTTATTAGGGACTTTGTTGTGGGTCTTCTGAGGATACCTTAGAAGAATGATTCTATATGGGTGATTTTGGACCAATTGTTGGAGGTAGCCCATTTCTTGTCTATCCAGAAAACATTTACCATAGACCAGTTGGGTGAGAATTATGTTTGGGAGATAGTATATTCTATTGGGCTAACATAGAATACAGTTTGTGATTTAGATTCATGTTATACTTAGAACATCTAGTAGGAATTACAGATGGCCTTGGGTACCAAGGTATTTCCAGTACAACATTCCACCCACAGACACATGGGAAGTCAAGATATTCTATTTAGGTACTAGAGGACTTAATACAAGAATAAATCATAGACTTTGGGTGATGTTGGGAGAAGAACATAGACATTTTTGAGTTCACTTATAAAAAAAGTTACCAGGATTCTATTCATATGTCACCACATGAGGCACTTTATTATAGACCATGAAAGTTATCTCTTTGATGGATGGAGGTAGGAGAGTCTAAGATGATGGGACCGATTCATGTGCAAGAGATATTGATGTAGCTTTAGATGATTCAGAAAAGTATTGATATGGATTAATGTTTGAAGAAGACATGTGATAATTGATGATGACGACCACTTGAGTTTACAATGGTGTATCTTCTATTCCTTTGGGTGTTTCCGAGATTGGGTCACTGTATTCAGGGGAAGTGCAAGTGGGTGACTAGATTTTTCAGGCCATTTGGGATTGTGGAGTGAATTGGACTGGTGGCATAATGATTGGCTCTATTAGGGATTTATAGTTTTATTCATGAAATTTTCATGTGTCATAGCTTCAAAAGTATAACCTCAACCATTCACATGTGATTGATGTTGATGATGTTGATCTTGATGATGATGCATCCTTTAATGATCATCTAAATTGTGTTATGGATTAGAGTGAGATAGTCTTGTCGGGAAAGAATGTGCAATTGGTCAAAGGGATACAGATGTATGGATGCGTTTAGAAGGTGATGTGGGAGAGATATGGAGATACATGGGATCAGTGTCCCAAGCTTTTTACCATGTAATCTTAGAGATGCATGGGATTACACCTCAAGGATGAGATCTTATAAGGTTGGGAGGTTTTAATATCCCAGCCGTTCTAGAGATGAATTCTTCTCAATATCATGTAGTTTTTACAATTTTGTAGTCATAATTTTTTTTGAGTCTTATCATGGTACATTATAGAGAAATGTGTATTTTTAGGAGTTTTTGGTAGTGCACGGTAGGCACAAAGTTTTCCCAAACTGTGTGCCCACCCCAAGAAATTGTTTAACCATTTATAGAGAGGGTTTTGAACATTTGGGGCATGGTTTTTTAAACCATGCCCTATATATAAGAAATAAATCACCCCAAATAGTAGGGGCACATAGTTAAGGTGCACATTTTGAAAATCATGTACCCTTTCATGGAAAACATGCATGTGCAAAATTAAACCACTGAAAATATTTTAAAAAATTTATAAACCGTATGTTAATATCCTAAAACACCCTGGCTTATCCTAGAACTATTTTATTCAAATTTGGAAGCTCCCAAGAGGATTATAAGGAACCCTGAATCCCTTATAATATGAATCAATGATCTGATGGATTTATTTTTCCTCTCTTCCATTATGTATTCTCTTCTCATTGGATTACTTTATATATCCCATATTACACTAATATTTTTGAAGTATGTTTTACTCTATTTCAAATGGTGTTAGATCTAGGTTTTTATTGTTGTGCTTCAATGGATCTCAGTCCTTGGTTTTGATCCTAGATCTCACTCTTCATTGTGGGTTTTACTATTCCACACCAAATTAGAGACGACGGGTTGGAGAATTATCATCAAATATCTTGATGTAGGTGGAATAATTTTCGATTCTAATAGTCTTGATTATATAGAGTGTTTTTATTTATGAAATTGAAATTTACAAGATGGGAAATATCATTTTGTAATTAAATTAATTAATTAAATTAATTGTTATAAAAATGAGATTATGGAAATGGTCAACTAATAGGATTTTTTAATTATATGATTAATGAGATTATTGAATTAATCAATTGGGATATTTAATGGGATTTTCAGATTTACCCTAATGGGTTAATTACATGTAAATAATGATGATAAATGGTTTAATATTGAATTTTCCTTATTATTCAATGTGATTAAAGTGAAGAATATTGTTTGATTTGATAAATGATATAGTTCCCTATGGTTTTAGAGATTGATAATGTTGTTAATATGTTTAAACATGATTTTTATATTGTGATATATGTGATTACAATAGCGAGACAAGGACTGATTCTACAAATAAACATAAGTGATAATGAGTGAAGGAAATGGAATGATTCTATATATACCTGGATTTAAAATGAGTTATGGGACAAGTATGATTACTATAAATACCCATGGGGTTCCAGACATGAATTTCTAGGCACTGAGATATTGGAATTAGACTATGGTTCCAAGTATCCGTGATATGAATTGGAAATTAAATGATTAATGGAAACCATTGATGGAATGAAATGTTATATCACTTGGAGGATGGATCATATTATGATATGGGATAAAGCTAGTATTATTTGTATGGATTTCCACTATAACCCATAGGATTATATTATTAATTAAAGAATATTAAATTTGAAAACTATTTAATTTATCTTGGGTACTTTATTATTTATAAAACATCATACACTGTTATAGAGTGGATGTTGTTCTAGACTCCGTTGGTGGGTGCTACTGAGTTATACTCACTCCCTACTCGGGCTATCGGATCAGTAGCCGAATAGACTTCATGTTTGTAGGATAGGATAAGGGAAATAACTCTATGTTATATGGCTGAGTTAAGATGTATCATGGATGAGGGGAATGACCGTGATGCTGGGACCAACTTGGTGAGTTATAAATGTGTCTTTAATTTTAATTCTTCATTTGAAAATTGAAACTTACATAGGAACTCATGTTAGCTGGTTTAGTTTAGAGTCAACTATTCATGTAATTTGGATTATGAAGAGATTTTTGGTCTTATATTCATTCTGGTTGATTACTAGTTATTGTTATAATAATTTAGCTATTATTAATTTTTTCCATTATTGTGAGGATTTGATAAAGAGGGAATAGTCTTCCCACGTTACATATTAGACCCTCAATGATAGTTGGAAGAATTTGGGGTACAGGGAGGGGCACCTGCGGTCATGTGACCAACTGGCTCAAGGCAGCGGAACATGGTACACGAGTTATAAAATGACACTTATATATTATAATTCTAATTATATAAAATATTATATTACACACAATTCATTAATTCCTTAAAATATTAATATATTTCATTTCCTATATATCATAAACATAATTTTTAATTAATGAATATATTCTTATGACATAATAAATATTATTCTAATATTAAAATCCACACCAACTAAAATTTATGCACTTTAATTTTATACAGTTTACATATAATTATCATTGTCTTATATACATTCATTTCAAATTAATATACTATGATAATTAAAAATTTACATAAAATTAATATAACCCAAATATTATCAAATTATATTAAAATTTAAATTCTATTTAACATAATGACTATATTTATTAATATATGTTATATTAGTGTTAATATTTATGTTTATCATTCATTATTATTTATGAAAAAATAATTTAACTGCAATAATGATTAATTTATTCAACATATCTCCCTCAATATTCTGTTGAAAAATATATATATAATTTATTAATGGTGAATCCAATAAAATTAATTTTATGTTTAATATACATCTATCCAAATCACTACTTGCAAATATAAATAAAAATATTGTTAGAGTAGAATTTTTATAACATGAATTAATTTACATCATAATTTAGGGTACTTATAGGGTGAAATATTAAATTTCATAAAAGTTACTTTTTATAAATAAATTTATATTGTATTTTAATTTAATTATGAATTAATCTAGTTAATAAACATTTGTTTAAAATAATAATTTATTCTAATATCTCAAGGTGTTAGCTTTACAACAATAAATTAATTTCATCCTCAAAATTTTAATAATCTATATTAATTGTTTTACTTTTTATTTATACATAGATAAAGTATATATATTTTGAAATTAATATTAATTCAGGTTTTACTAGATAAAAATAAAAATAAAAATAATAAAAAATAATTTTCATAGAAAATTATTAGGAGTTACAAAATTATTTTTCTCATTTTGAAAAATAACCGACTGGTCCCTAAATCGAAGATAATGAAAACCAAGAAATCCCATTCGATTCTCATTCTGTTCACAAGGTCCCTTATCTTAAGGATATCCTAAATTCCAATCACAAAAAAAAATCCAAATAAACATTATAACTCTTAAATTACCCTTGAAATCTAAATCTCTAAATTTGTTTAAAAATATCCCTTGACACCAAATATGATGCCCTAGATCTTCACTCTAGGATTAAGATCTAATAATAATATATATTTTTTAAATAAAATATTGAACATCACATGAAAATACATATCCCATGGATCATTTGAGTTTACATTTTTGGATTATTAGGAAATATAAAAAAAAACTAATTAATTAAAATAGTTTTTTTGAAAACTAAATTATTCTATGAAAACATCTTTTATACTCCTTATAATCTATATAGTGGATTCTGGTATCCTATGTAACTATTACTAAGATAATTCCCAATGAATTTTTTTAAATCATTCATTCAAGAAACAATATAGTAAGGATATTTAAAAAACATGAGGGTCCCTTTTAAAATGCATGGATTTGTTTGAAAATAGTTACTCTTTAATCATATAATTTGGAAACACATTCTATTTAAACAAAATACATTAATAATTATAACAAAATTTAAATTTACCGTTATAAAATCAATTAGTTTTTTAAAGAAAATTTGTTTTATAAATGAAATACTTTCAATATATACCTTTGAAAGAATATAAATTTCAAATAACATTTGAAACTCTGTTAAAATAAAGTTCACAAACTTTATTTAGATAAAATATTCCACCAATGAGAAATATATAAGCTTCCTTTAAATGGTATATAATGATAATTGAAAAACATAAAAAAATTCTATGGAGACCCAAGTAATTGAAGGCTATAAATTGTCCACCTGTCACGTGCGGATGACTTCTGTTGATGTTTGAGTTCATTCCCTATCCAGCGTCATGTTAAGAATATCATAGTGCAATTTTTTTAAATAAAAATATTTTTTTAACTATTTTTATTTCTCATTAAGACTTCATTTGAAAAATTTCTTTTGAAATATCACATAATCGTAATAAAATATTTAAAAAAAGTGAACATTATTTTAGGGGAAAAATGAAAACAAAACCTTTTAAATCCCACATGGAGGGGGTGTTTAGAAAACAAAAAAAAACATGAAATATCCATGACAAGCTACTGTTTGGCCACACAAAACATAAATCACAAATGAAATACATGAAAAAGAAGATAATTTTCTAAATATAAGTCCATTTAAAAAATATAATAATGAAATTTAAAAATAAAATAACACATTTGAAATTTCAAAAAACATTTGTAGAATCTGAAATAATTTTTAGAAAAATTTTAATTTAATGAAGTGTTATCTAAATTTCTAAATAGAAATTTTAAATTCTGACGCCTAAAAGTGGGTTATTCTTGGAAAATATAAAATAAATATACCAGTTACTTTCCCTTGAAACGAAGAACTAAAAAATCAAGAAAATATAAAAATAGCTTAATTGTCCCCCCGCTTAAATTATGCACTTGAATTTATAAAAAATATCCTTCTATGATCCCCCTTTTGAAAGTGTGTCCCCTATAATCACCCTTCTAATTTACTCATTATCCCCCTCCCTCTATAATATATATTCTGGCTAAATAAGGACATTCAATCTTTGAGATTGAAACCCATCAGAATGAAATTTCCTCTATACCTAAAAGAGATGGGCTTCTTTTATATCAAAATTTACACTATCAAACCAAAATTGGGAATGAACAATGTGATAGAGGAGTATGTGGTAGAAAACATTAAATAGAACCCATTTCACCGATCACTATTTATATCTCCATACATTACAGGTCCTTAATAGTCTGGTAATTCAATTATAAATTACTCATACAACCTACCCATTCATTTTTATAGGATCACCATGTGCTATTCACAAACATATATATAATTGGATGAAGACCTAGAAATAATGTTTGATAAGGGAGAAGATGATGTTTATGCTTGTTTAACATGTTATTTATTCCTCACTCATTGATTGAGGTCTCCTTCGGTTCTATGTTCCTAAAATATTTTTTGAATTTGAATTTAGACTTTGGATGAATTTGAATATCGTATCCCATGTCATGTTTTGGTTACCAGTTAACCATAACGTGTATATTTTGAAAATCAAAAAAAAAGAATTTTCCATCATTGATAAAATCATCATATGAAGGAATTATATGTCTACTGGGATATACATGAGATTTTTTATTTTAAGATTACCCTTACATGGATGAATATACACCTTTATGTGAGTAGAATGTCAGGTGTCAACCATTATATAGATTTAAAATTCACTGTGTGACAATTACATGATCCAAGTACCCTTACACAAGAGATATAAACTACCATTACTTAAAAATATTGGATACCCTTACATTTGTTAAATATTAAGCCTTACATGAACTGGGAGATGCTGATTGAACCTTACGTTTTCCAAGAAAATGAAACCTATTATGTACCCTTTCATGAGTTATAAAATCCATCAATATCCCAAAAATAACACAGGTGTACCCTTACATGTGTACATGATGACATTTGCATAGAAATCAACTCTACATACCTTTATACAATAACTTAGTCTAACATATGAATTATAATTATAATTATATAAAATATTATATCACTTATATTCATTAATTAGTAAAAATTTTATTTTATTTAATTTCATATATATCTTATACATAAATTATAATTTAACAATATATTCATATGCCATAATAAATAACATTTTACTATTAAAATATACTCTTCGAAAAATTTATTCATTTCCATTAAAAACAATTCACCTATAGTTATCACTGTCTTATACAAATTCATTTCATATAAGTATAATATTATAATAATAAATTTACTTCAGATTAATTTAATCCACTCCCTATCATTTAAATTTCAAATTAATGTTCTATTTACCATAATAAATATATTTCCCAATAAATGTTATATTACAATTAAAATTTATATTTATGATCCACTATTATTTTTCAAGAAATATATTCACAACATTAAGGATTAATTTCATCAACATATTAAACATAATTATATTTTGAATACGACATAAATATAATTTCTAAAAGGTTAATATATAAATATTAGTTTTATGATTAATATATAATTAATTTATATTATTTCTTGGAAAAATAAATCAAAATATACTCAGAGTATAATTTTTATAACAGTCATTAATTTTTTCCTTCATTTATGATGTTTAGAGAGAAATTAATTAAATATAATAAAATTTACTTTTTTCTAAAAATATATATCATAGTTTATTTTAATTTAGAAATAAGGTAGTTAATAAAATTTTATTTAATAGAATAAGTTATTCTAAACTCTTGAGGCGTTAGAAGGGTAGTGTGAGCATAGGTGCACTAACCAAACTTATCTTTAACACATTAAAATTATCTTCCAATTTCCAAATAAAAACGAACTTGGATCAATTTCATGTCAACATGGTTATTGGATTGTATATCTATTTGAAATCTCTCACAAAGAATTGACATTATCTAACCAAATCAACAAAAATTATTGTTCATAATCACCATGGATTGTCTGGGAAATTTTTTCTATAGATTCATTTATTAAGGGTTATACTGATATAACCTCTCTTAAGGTTATATATCCCATGAATGAAGCTTCCTGTAGCAATAATTAACTATTGTTAAATTTTAAATATAATATATTATTTATCAAAATCCTTAACGCAGTCCTCAAAAGATCATCATGATCTTCCTTTCTATTTATAATATAAGTATATAATTTATAAATACTAGGGAAAACTAATTGAGGTAATCTACAGGGACAATATTTATTAAATATTTGAAGATAGTTGGGGTATTGGTATGTCCAAAAGGAATTATATCCAAATAAAAGATCAATCAAATAAAAATATTAAGTTCCCTATAATCAATGCGAAGACACATTGAACCATATTTATTCTTAAAAAAAGAATATGTGGACCCCCAAGTGACACACTAGGGTGTATAAATCCATTAACTAGTCTCTCTTGTATTTCTTTATTCAATTCATATAACTCAATCCAGATCATTAAATTTTGATTAATTTAGATTGGTGTAACACGAGGCATGAGTTCTATTAAAGAATCATCTTCATGATTCAAGGGAATATTAGGGAATTATTAAAAAAACACATCAATATATTCCAAAATAATAGAAATACATTCAATGTTGAGTTTATCCCCAATCATTTGAGAAAAAAACCCTCATGAGAAGTTAGTAAGTCTGATAAAACAAATGTACTTTCCATTGGAATTTAATATTCATACTCACACTAAAATATTATTATATATTGATTTAGAATATCAAATATTACTTACCTCCAATGATAATTGAGATGATATCTATAAAAATAAATCCAATACATGGCCACAATAACACCAAATTCAATTAGAGGGAGAATATAAAGACTTTCAAGAAGTATATTCCCACTAACTTCTATTGGAGAGAATTTATAGAATTGAGATGTGATCATTATACCATTAAATATTTTTACTACTAACTCAAAAAATAATCATTTTGGTGGTATCATGATTCCATTATAAAATTATTTATATATGAAATATTGGGTTGATCTAGAATCACATAAGAAAATTTTAATTATAGAGTATATGGTAAGTGTACATTTCACCACATCACTCTTATAACCCAATTCAGATGTTATGACCACATGGGATTTCCTTTATCTCTTTTACTAAGATGTTTCCAACAACTATTGTCATAATTAACCTTTAGATTCATGTATTGATTAGTTTAATTTCCATTTCCTTTTAAATTATATAATTAATGCTTTTGTGGTACATTTGTTTGAGATTTCCCACCATTGTATTAATTTACTAGACTCTTCACATGAAATTTGTAATATTTTCCTCAATGTACCTATTTTCCATACATAGAATACTTTTCATACCCTATAAAAAAATTTCTCTCCTGATATCTTCAATATTTCATCCATGAATGGATATTAATATTCTTTCCCCTATGGGTTTTATTATTATAATTTCCTATAAATTACATATTTCTATTCTTAATGCAAAAAACGAATAGAATAATGAGAGTATCAAAACTCTATTTCTAGATTGAGACCACATCAAAGAACCTAATATAAAATTCCTTTTAGAAACTTGGCATTAAACTACCAAAAACTATAAAACTTTTATTTCTGTATTGATGATAAAACCCGAAGTGAACCTTTCTTTTAGGAGGTCATTTTCCTCATAGGTAAAAATCATTTCATAATCCCCCTCCTTATGTTCAATAAATACCCTCTATATTTTAGTGTGAAGGTATTGGGGAAAATTCTTACATAAAAATACAAACTTAAACTCTTGTCATGTAATTGAGTAAATTTACTCATATTACATAATATTCTATATTAGAGTCCAAAATTTATTAACTTCACCTTATAAATTATACACAACTAAAAAAACATTATCATTGTTTGAGCACTAGATAATGGAGGAAATATTTTTTATATAATTGATCCATTTCTCAAAAATAAGTTGATTAGAGGAACCAAAAAATAGTGGGAGATGTTGTCGCATAATAATTTCAATGGTGATTTATTCATTCCTTTAGTTGATTAGACGTTCATTACGATTTATGTTATTATTTATAGAATGATATATTTTGGTGATAATAGCTACATGATTTCTCATCCTATCTTCCATTTCATTTGTTTTCTCAAGAGGATGATCATTGCATTCGTCTAAACATTTTTTCACAAAAATTAATCCCAATTATAGACATTGAATAAAACAAAAAATCTTCTTTTGAGTATCAAATATCAATAATTATAGTAAATAATCATACAATTATGAAATTAATTCTTATAATGTACTAAATTATGACATTATCTTTCAATCCATACACTTTAATGTCCACATCATATCATTTTGGATTATCATAGGTTTTCATCGATTCTATCATACCATTCATCATAATGGGTCATAATGAAAATATGAATTACCTAAAGAATACATTCCTGAATTATTTAACTAGGTATGTAGTTAAGCCTCATTATCATGGACCAGGTGAAGAACAATTTAATACCCAACCATAATTTTTAGTGTTATTACCCATAAGTGCATATGTTACAGAGAATAAAACAACATGGTTGTATCTATACAGGGATTTAATTTCTAGGAAACCAAAAAAAATATACTTTACCAAAACATCAGGATGTTTTCAAATACATACAATTATCCCAATTGTATTCAATAGTGTTTTCTAATCATAATATCTAAAAATAAAAAACCTAATGTAATACCAACTAGTGTAACCTAGAAATTAAATACATTAATATTAATTAATTTTAAATGAAAATTTGATACATATAATTATAATAAATAATATAGAAAAATTAAAGTTTAGTTTATTTGGAGATAAGATACAAAGTAAAATTATTTCATGAATGATCTTCATCATCTTCCACAATGTTCTTATAACTTAGCACCCTTATTTTTCATACCATACATAACAAAATTATTCATAAACTAGGGAAATAAAATATAAAAAAGTTGAGATTATATTATCAGTAAGGATAAACATGGTATATATCAATCTATGATCATAAATGTGAACAATAAAATCCTATGGTAATGAAAACACAATCATAACATACAAAAATCATAGCTAATCAGTCAATGATCACTAATCATGAGTCATGACATAAATATTTTCCTTTTCAATGGAATAAGTTATAATAGTTCAAAAACATGCATAATCAATCACGATCAATGAGAATTTCTCATAAGTATAAGAAATAAATTTTTTGAATACACAAATGTATATAAAACCATTTCCTCAGTCAAGGTTCACATACAAGTCTATCATAGTGGATAATGTCCCATAGGAGATTTGGTTCACTCTGCATTCCATCTTTTTTATAGGCATGGTTCACTACAAAGGAATCATAGTAGAAAAATTCCCTTAATAATCTGGGTTTACTCCCCATTACCTTCTATGCTATCTCATGAGATATCAATATTTACCCAATCCGTTAGAGTTCAATATAATTCTCAGACTACCCATCAAAGAATGAAAACCATAAATATATGTTTCAGAAGATCATAAAAACACTCATTATTTCATCATAGAAAAGCCTATAGAAATTAAATGGGTTTCATAAACATGTCATGATCACATAATCATATCCATCCAAAGAAAGAAATTAGATAGTTTCACAAAATAATTCCTTATTTAATCATATCTTAATTGTACCATGGGGAAGTAATGGGTTTCATAGGATCATCTTTAAAATATCACCAACATAACCCATACCAAAAAATACATGATATAGTATCCAAATTTCATATTCCTAGTGAATCATAACAGTCCATAAAGTATGTATACATAAATGAAAATACATTTAAAGGATAATTTGATCATTCCTCTGAAAATATATTAAATTTCCTTTTCTTTTAGTATCATTAAAAACTAAAAAATTAAAAAATATCGAGGAAAATAATTTCTATGAAAATAACCATGGATACATTTAATGTAGGATTAAAATCATAAAATGGTTATGATGGTAGGAAAATTCATTAATTATATAAATTTTAAAAGAGAATATTATTTTCACACTCTAGTAAATGGGTGAAAAATTCACCATACATAATTTTTTTTAAAAGATACATTTTAATCAATTTTAATTAATTAAAAAGTTAGTTAAAATAATATATCTCAAAAATTTATTTATAGATAAAAAATTCTATTAAAGTTTTGAAAATGTGGGAAAGGATGAAAAAGTTTGTCTACCAAAGTGGAAATAAGGTTTTCCCTTCTTAAATTTTTTTAGATCATTTTGTTGATCATATTTTAAAATTATATACACTTTTATAATCATTAATATATAGAGGTGATGAAAAATGAATTACATCACTTCATGAAGATGAGTGTCTATACGTAGACATGTGTGATGTATCCATTTTTAGACGATGTAGCATTGATTTGTAGATCCAACATATCTCTTTTGTTTAACATATATTATGTGGAATATTACACCCACTGTATATTCTATACCCTCAGTTCTCATTGTTAACTCGAGGCCTATTGGAGTCATAAATCGTGGGTCACTATTTTTATTTATTGTTTTCCATAGAGGTTACTAGTGTAGGCGGTTCATGATAGATTGGTATTAGAGATGATAGTTGTGTAACGTGATTGATATTAGAGTTAGGAAGTGTGATTATTTCATGGGTTGGTAGGGAAAAAGAATCAATTGAAACTAGTACATGATATACATATGGGAAACAGGCTTGGACACTGTATTTTTGGCCCCCCATTATTTGGAATAAGGATATTATGATTTCCAAAAATACTAAGTGAAGTGAATTTTCATGTAGTGTAGAGAACTAGGAACATTACATGCATCATGATTGTTTATTATAGTGATTTAATTGGTGGTTTTGGTAACTAAATGAAACTAATTATATAAATTTTAATGAAAAATATGTTTCTAAACCGAGGGAATTGTATTTTTCTAGTAACATATATTATTTCATCAAGCATATAAAGAGTGGTGAAACTTACCCCATGTTAAAGAATTATTTATTGACATGTTATAAAGTCCTGTAGGTGAGTCAGGTTCACCCAAATATGAAAATATCATAGCGAAATGGATGATTTCCCCTAATTTTTAGGATTAGGGTAGCTATGTGTATGAAAATATAGAGTCTTATATTGTTTGAGGAATATAATCTATGAAGGACTTAAAACTATTAAAAATATTGATATTAACAAATAATTAATGGTAAATGGAAATGTTAAAAGTTTGTTAGTGTTTATTTTTGTATGTTCTTTGTTATTGTATAATTATTATGAAAACTAGAGGTCTATTAAACATAAAAATTTAAATTATTTTCATAATTTTTTTATAATTCATGTTATATTATAGATTCTTTAGTTTTTCAACTATACATGATGATATTAACTTGAAAAAAATAATGATAAAGATGAATTATTTGAATGAGAAAAGTGTATTAAAATCAGGATTATGGTTTTGATACAATATAGTACAAAAAAATTACTTATACCAATAGAAATGTATCAAAAAATAATACATATATTGGTAAAAATGAGAAATTAAAACAGATATTAAGATTTATTTGTATTTATTTGAAGCACGGACAGTTATTTTTACCAACAGATCCATCTATTGGTATTGATCTTTTAACACCAACAAATCATTTACCATCATTTAAATATATTGCTTTATTATACTATTACCAACATTTTTTACCAACAGTTGATTCCATTATTAATAATAACTATCACCAGAAAATCATTCTTTATAACATTTATCAAACTATATACTCTAATTTTTTAACCAAACAACACCTTCTGAGTAATTTTTAGATATTCTAGCACTTATTGCAACCAATTATTTTCTTAAAATGGTTTAAAATTCAATATAATCATCAGAAAATAATTACCAAGGATTTAAAAAATCTAACATAGTATTTAAACACATGAAAAAGTTGAAATACATAGTAGTTTTAATGTTTTTCCCAACAGGAATCATGTTACTTTCAATAACAAATAACCACACCTTCTGAGAAGATTTTATAAATTCTAGCACTTACTACAACCAATTAATTGTTTAATATAGTTTAAAATTTAGTATGATCATCAAGAAAACATTATCAAGACTTTGAAAAACTATAAAATTTTAAATAGTGACATTGAAGAATTATCATGTTGTATTGTTATTTAACAAGTATGAAGTGGGTTACCAAACTACGATATCCCCTATGATTTTTCGTACAATGTATCATTTTTATAGGAAAAATGTGTTCCCCTTATGTAATGGACCCCACACCCCTTTTGGATGGATGATCCCAATTTAAAACCCTATTTTCATTCTACTTTAATGATTTTAAAAAATTTATTATTTTAAAACCTATTAAAAATTTGACTAATGTTTTCCCACACAAAAGGTGCTTTCATTCCACCACATATTTCTCACATTACAAAAACCTTGGTTTACTCCTTTATAGCTTATACTATCACAGTTCCATTTAGAATATTATTGTTCCTTTTGAATTATAATAGATGTAATATTCCTCACTACCCCTATATAGAGGTGAATATGTTCAGTCAGGGAAGAAGGAAATAGAACTATAAAAGACATGCTGATGTGGGATACCAAAACACTCTAGTTGTGATGATTATCCTAAGTATGAGAAAAAAACAAACAAGTTCTTGAACAATATCATGATTAAAAATGGCTCCTTCTCCATTAATATTTTTTGAGATCATGGAATCTATATATTAGAATTAAGATTCATTCATTTCCTTTCATCAATTTTTTGTTTCATCTTTCTATTTCTTGTCTATGGAGGACATCAACATAAGGTATTTGAGGATATGAATCATCGAGATTCCTCCCACCATCATCCATGCCTCATTAAAATCTAATTGCGACAAGCTATGGTTCCTCACCAATGAAATGTAATGAATTGGGAAAGGAAAAATCCCTTCCTATGTCATTTCATTCTAATAGATCTATATTGTGATATAGAACTATGATCCCAATTTCCTATTGGAATAAGGGGAGTATGGATGGGTGTATAAAGGGTAACTCAAGATTAGTAAAAAGGTCAGCTTTCTCCCAGTTACATTAGTTTCTTTTCTATTTTGATTATCATTCTTTTTTTAATTGTTCCTTAGTATGTGGATGTTAAGCTAAATGACAATATTGGATTGCAAGGTAACTGTAAATCATGGTGGAGGTCCTCATGCTGAACCATCTTCACCATCCCATCCTCACGAGCTTGGTAGGGTTTTGTGTTGATGGAGATCTAAGTATTTCTTTATATGAATAACTGGTTTTATGGAGGATCATCTTCTTGGTATGTATCTTCATTTTTTATTCATAAATCACATAAAAATGAATCTTCAAACAATTTCTGACTGAATAAAATTTTCCTTAGAGATTTACCTCCAAACATGAAGCCCTTGGATTAGTTTCCAGGATAAAAATTACTAAGTGGTTAACAAGATGGATTGAATTCTTGCACGAGAAGGAAAACCAAGTAATATGTCGTGACCTCAAAGCATCAAACATATTTTTAGTTAATTAATTCAATCCAAACCTCTCTTATTTTAGGCTTCCTAAGATCAGTCTAACTAGGGATAAGACCCATGTTCCTACAAGGGTAAAGGGGACCTTTAGATACTATGCCCCTTAGTATGCACTGACTAGCCAGTTGACTACCAAATCTAATGTGTACACCATTAGTGTCATGTTCCTGGATATGATTTCTAGAAGGAGGGTTATTGACATTGTTGGTCCTACTGATGAGTGAAAGCTTATCCAATAAGTTGTTATTTCAAACCGAATGCCAATTCTACATTTTTTTATAAATTAAATGCAGTGTTTAATGGTTCATTTCCCCCTTTTGTTGGAACTACCTTTTTGGAAAGTGATAAGTTCACCATAATGTAAAATCCATTTCTTTAAATGATGTATCCAATAAATGGTATCTACCAAGGTCTTGAACTTTCAATACGCGTTTCCATAAGGAAGCTAAAACTCTAAACTTTAATTAGTGATGTCTTTATTTTCATAGAATACATGGCTTTTAATGAAAAATCAGGCTATGACATTGTATTTCCCTTGGTCTCTAGTGATTTTTCATCTAGTATTGGATTGATGGGTCTATAATAAAGGTAATGAAAGGGAAATATGAAACTAGTTAGAGACGGGGTAATGTTAGAGACCTTTTCTGAAGTTCATAGGAAGCTATCATGGAGAATGGTGTCATGTTTCAATTCCTTTTTACTGAGTCTTGATTCAACCACCATTTATTTATTTATTAATGAATTATATTGTTTTGTGTTTTCATTTATATCCTTTTTTATTTATTCATCTTTGGTAAGACGTTATGTAATATTATATTTTTCCTACATATTTTCATTTTGAGTAGATTGTTTTGATTCATTCAGGGGTCGTTAAATGAACATTAATTTGCACCAGTATTGTTTAAAAATTGGTTTTATGAATTTTTGTAAAATTTATTAATGTTTTTCAATCCGAACATTAAAATTTTTCCATGGATGAAATATATAAATTTTTTGAACAGTGAAATGTGGTACTGACTAATAAAAATACTGTATAATATGGTATATCTTCTCATGCCTGCTTAGATGAAGTTGATATGCTTCCATCAGCTATTGGTACTTCTTCCCCATTAGGAAATAAAGGTGAACATGACTTGATTATGAAAACCATTGTATGAGAGATCCAGGTTGGATCAACATCCCATACCACGAGGTAAAGGAAATTTCCCAATGGTTTGATGTGTTTTATTTGATAAGCATTATCTTGCTGCTAATATATTTTAGACACATCTTTTTTTCTGCCACTATGAGATTGGTGATGAACAGATTCCATGCTCAAGTGAAAGATAGAGGACCTTATTGATTGGTAATGATCAACTGCTTCCTGCCACTAGTGTGAGTGCCACCCGTGGCTAGAATTGGGGATGAACGGCTTCTTCTGGTCATACCTAGTGTGAGTTTATTTTGGGTGTTTATTTTTTGAGTTATTGATTCATGCTTGTGAAATTTTTTATACAGGTTATGTGGAAGGAATTTAGGAAGTTGTTGACTCTATATAAGCTTTTTTCCATCCTTTTATCATTTAATTTTTTTATTATACTTATTATTTGGGATTCAATAGTATATTTTCGTGTCATATTTTTGGAACCTTTCCTAAATTCATATCTCCTACACATCATGACTTGTAGATTCCTACTGAACCTCCAATGGATCCATGTCGACTCATCATTATCTCCTTGGAATATCATTTCAATCCCAAGCATGTCCTCTCCCTCTCATATGACTATCTGGGTATGAACACACACACATAAGTAGAGCCAAATGGACATAAGACAAAGAGTGGTTCTGTGAATATCGATGGGAATCTATTGACTTCAGCCTCTTAGAGCGCTTACAGATGAAACTCCTACTGGTTTCCAACTTCTCAAGGGCTATTGAGCGTACTTGACTACCATCACCTGGAGACTCAAACTGTACAGTAAGAAGATGCCCAACCATCACATGATAACATATAGTCCACCTATCCCCACAGAACCTTCCTCTTCCAAGTTTATCCAATCCACAAGGCTCATCCTTGCCTCTGTAGCTTGAATCAACTCACACTGATCTTGATTGATCTACTTGGTTCTCTCATGGATCATGAGATGCCCTTTATGAAGCTTCGCCAATCTAGCTGATTATTTCATATTCTCTACAAGTTTTCTTGCATGATGAATTTGTGCAATGACATTTTTCCTTCCATGAATGATGGATTGAGAAATATGGCAGTGAAAATTGATTCTAATTCTATACTGGAAATTTTGTGCATCCAGGATACATTCATTTCACCATAAAATCCATGATTTGATAGCATCCCTTTTAAAGATAGGCATATTACGCATTGTGGGTATAAAATACCTCTCCTAGTGTCATATCCAATATACTCCTCTACATATTCCTTTGTATAGTGAGTATATATGTTAAGGACTATCATTTTCTTTGGATTTTTTCCCTTAAAAAGCATATCATGATAGAAATGGTCTTATTTTCAGGCATTGGAAAAAACTGAAAGCTTCCATATTGTTTTTTGTGTTTCTTTTGATTTCTTTTTTTTTTCTGGTTATAGTTCATTGTGTTTTCTTTGTCTTGATTTTTCATCCCTTGGTACCCTTACAAATGTCAATTTTGTTTATTTTATATCAAGAAGAAAATAAATATATTGCACCAGAAGTAACTATTCTTCTACCATGGTGGCTGTTAGAGGTCTTCTATCAAGAGATAACATACCCTTGGGGGTGGCATCATAGATGGATCTTAGGTTTTTGTGTTTTTATTTGTTTCAATGTTTCAATATTATCAATTGGATATTCCCCACTGGCTAGGTTGGGCTAGAGCTACTGGGGTTGGAGCTGACTCACTGGAGCTGGTCATTAGAGCTAGGGGTGGGGCTGGGTTGTGGAGGGGGTGGGGGGGGGGTGGGGGGAGTTCTAGTGTTTTTGAATTGATTCATTCTCTACTGAATTTCATTATTAATATAATTAATTTTTCTATGTCTTAAATGTGTTAAAATTTTCTTTGTATTTTGTTTAATAATTAACAAATATGTATTATATATGATAAATTAATAAATATAATATGATATTTTAAAAGAAATAAAAATTTATAATTTTTATTAAAATGTAATTTATAAATAAATATTACATGTTCCTAATATTATTATCAATATAAATTTGTTTCATAAGAACCTATTACTAAACACTTTAAGAAACTTATATATTATCTATTGGTATTATTATAATTGCGACAAAACGATTAAATCTTTCACAAAAATATTTAGTGATAGAGTTTTTAACAACAATTTAGTGACAAGGACATATATATTGTTAAAATGTTTTACCAATACAAAATTCACTTTTACCAACAAATATGACTCTGTCGGATATAGTTAAATATATCGTAGTGATAATTGATGAAATATTAATAACCCACATTTCTTGATAAGTTAACATGGTTAATTGTTTTGAAAGGATTACTTGACTTACCTTAAATCATGATGTGATTTTCTTCTCAGTAAATGAGATATTTTCTTTTAGTAATGGTTAAAATAATTTTAACAGTAATCTTGAAATTATTTTAGAGTGTTTTATAAAAGGTTTTCTCATAATTATGATTTAAAATGGAATTTAAGAATTTCTATTTTTATTATTTTGGAGGAATCTATCAAAGTTACCCATCTAACAGATTTTTGTTACCAATATTTTTTTTAATGCATGGTTCCAATAAATAATTTTCATGTTTTAAAATTGGTGTTTTGTTTTAAGGACTTTTGGATCATGTTTTATGTGATTAAAATTATATGATGCATTTTTGTTCCCAATATGGGTTCTTGAATCAATGTAATATTTGAAATTAGAATTTGTTTTACGAATATATTTATAATTTTTTACTTTCACTAAAGAGTATTAATATGATGTGAAATTTATAATGTGAATGAATTCTTTTAAAATTTATTCAAATTATTTAAAAAATTCATCATTAAAATTTTAGAAATAATGACATGCTTAGTGTTGAGAACACTTTGTGTGAGTAATATTTTCTTATCAAGATATTTCAATACGTTTGGAAAAATAATCTTGTTGAAGAAAAGGAGAACCCTAGATAATGTTATGTGATTATCAAAAATTTTGGAATATAATTTTTAATAAGTTTATTAGTATTTCTTAGAAATTTTGTTTTGGAAATTTATTTAAGAGAAAAATTTATTTAAAGAAGTTTATGAAGGTGTTCCATCCCTGTTACTTATGACTGAAAATTATCATTCTATTAAAACCCCTATGATCGAGGGTGGAGAAAGTTGTGATGGATGAGGGAATCACCCCTTAAAATGAGGTAACATTAATTTGGTAAGGAACTATTATAAATATTTATAATAATAAACTTACCAAGAATCCCTTTACTAAATAAATATTTTTTTTATAAAAATACCTTCTCTGCATTTGTGACAAACATAAATTCCTAGATCTATGATTGCACATAATTTTGTAATGAAATATTCTAGTTCCCATGGTGATATGTCTTTTCTACAGAGAATCCCATCCAACAATATGGAGTCTGATTCAACCTTCAATATGTTAATGTTTTAGAGCCTACACATCATAAGCCCACTGAACACTTCCCTTTCCTATTCACTTATAGTGTAACCTGGACCATAATAAGTGATAAAACTAATGATCACCGAACCCCTGCTATCCCGCAGTAGTCCACCCCCTCTCATTTCCTTGAGAACAAGAGAGTCTTAGACATTTAATTTTAGATTTGTACACAGTGGTGTCCATTTTACCCACCTCCCCTAGTTACTTTGACCCCTTATATATATAGTAATGGTTATACTTAGACGAATCTACCTTAGAAGAACTGATGAATCCACACCAGTGAAGAGTACACCATGATCTTCCACTAGAGATTTAATTTTCATGTGAATATATAAATGAGAGTACCATCTACACTATCCCGTACTATTTTAGCCTCAAAAATCACCCAATACACCACAAAGAAGGCCACAATATGAATATTAACCTCAACACCATACTAGAATACCCCATGGAACCAAGATGTGATAAAATCCAAAATAGATTCCCCATTATTAGAAATTCCTATTAACTACCCAATATAATTCCATATGTTAAGTACCTAACTTTATATGAAGATCAAATACCAAAATGATTCTAATCCAGATGATACACAACACTGACAACACAATCGTAGGAAAACCCCATTTTTTGCACATTATCATCTATAGGTAATGATTGGTTCCTCAAGAACGACACCAAGAAATTTATCATCACTTTTATATCTTTACACCATAACTTTTATTCCATCTTATCAATATCTTTTGTTCCATGAACCATTGATTGGATATCCTAACCACTAAAGCATCCTAAAGATGATTATGAAAAAATACATCTTTTAGGCTCATAAATAGGTTTTATATTTCTAGTGAGGGTATTTTATTTTTGATCAAGTGTCATTTTGATAAATCCAGGGATTATTTTGGACTCCCTAAATGAGATATCAAAAAATCGAAACCCCACGAATAATATATTTTCACAAACCCAGTTCTCCTTCCAATAGAAAAGCATAATTACCGAAGAAAAAAACTCCATGTTTATGACACTGATGTTGAGCATAATTATTCATGACCATATGAATCCATGAGCGCATGTCTTCAGTGAGTTATTATAATGGTAAAATAATTAGTGTATGACTATGGATATGTGTATAGATTCAACATAAGAGTTCTAGAATTATAGAATTAAAGTGATGACCTGTAGTATGAGCTTCATTAAAAATATAATCATGTGGATTCAGTTTAATAATTTATTCAAGAAGATATAATAACTGAAGAAATGTATGTTTTTCTGCTCATGCATGAGTATAGAGATGTATCATGAGATTTGTGTCACGATGAACATGAAAATTACATAATAGTTTCATTTATTCATGCATATATTTTTAGGACAATAATTATGAAATCAATTTTGTGGAATAAAGAATAAAAAATTTACAAGGAGTAGTTGGTTCAAAAAATGAAGAAGAATCCACGAAAACATTTATTAGAGAAGCATTCATATTAATTTTCTTTTCGAAATTAATGAAAATGATAGTGAATTAAAGGTTCATTTTCTAATAAAGAAGAAGTCTCATCAGTTATCATATATAAATATATATTTTTTATTTACAGTTATTGAATGTAAATTTATGTGTAAATATTTATTATCATGGGTGTATTTAATTCCAAGTCACCAAGAATTTTAAATGTGAAGGATATATGGATTATGATTTTGGATATAGTGGAAGATTATATAGGCCAAGATCCAAGGGTTTTGAATTTATGGTAATCTTGGTAATTCGAAATATTACATTCACTTGATAATTTTAATAAAATAATAATATAATAAATTTAGGAAATTAGAACCAACACTATAATTGTTTATTAAGTTTTTTTGTTTTTTCAGGTCAAAATAGATGGAGGTGTGTGAGGGGTTTGACACTATTAATAAAGAGAGAATATTTTGGTGTCCGTAAGATTGATACTTTAATATATTATTATCAACCTTATACATATGTGATTATTTGAAACCAAGAAGAAAAAAATGGAGACAATATGCTCTAAAGAGGAGGAATATGAAAAAATAGGAAAGAATATATATAATGAGATGTGAGTGTTATGCATATCTATATTCATAAGAAGAAGAAGAATAAAAAAAGAAGAGAGTAAAAGAGAATGGGGTTTTGCAGTTCTATAAAGAATAATCCATTAGTTAAAGAATGATAAGAATAAGTATAGGAGCAATGTTCTTTTATAATTCTAAAAAAGTAAAAATACAATAATTTGGAGGAGAATAATATAGTTTCACTATAAAATTCATTAAAAGTCACATCTGGTAAAGGAATATTTGGATGTTGAAAAATATATGATGAAATTGAAGACTATCTACATTGAAAGTATGTATATCTCGTTGAAACCTACATGTTGGACTGGGATATAACCACTCTAGGGAATTATGATTATTTTTAGTCCCCCCATTTGAGTTTAGGGTACCACATTTTAGGTTTAATATTATTTTCTTTCTAACCCAATACAATCACTTGCTCATTATAGTGTCCTATGTGATCATGGATTGTTTCATGATAACAACAAGGAATAAACTTTCTTTTTTAATGGTCATAATTAAAAATATTTTATTGACTTTGTGTGTTTATTGAAGAGTGAAGGTGAGTTATGTTAACTAGATAATCAAGATCTTCACCATCCAAATAGGTAATAGGGATATAAGGAAAATTGGTTTAAAATAGTAGAAAAACTCATTCATCCACCCTCTGTGTGCTGAGTATATCGCAATGTGGCCCTAATAATTGGTTATCAGGTGAGGTTAACCTATATTTGATTCTCTATATTGAATGATTTTCTCTTTTTAGGATTTGTTGTTTCATTCCTATTTCATAATGAAATTATTTTTTGGTGATGAATTATCTAATTTAGATCATGATTCAATTTCTTTTAGGTATAAGATGAAAAGGAGAAAGAAGGAAAAAATGTGGTTGAGGAGTTTTCCCAAATGAGTGAAGAAGTAGTAATTTTGATATACCATGAAAATAAATAACACATATCATTATTTGATAGAGAAGAATAATTGGTTCATATTACTACGAAGTAATTCAATAAGTATCAATGATTTCAAATGATCTCAAAGAGTGTTTAATTATATACTAAAAATATCCCTAAGAGGAATAATGAATTTTTTTTATGATTATATATTTGTATGTTCCCAAGATATATTGGTTTGTTATTTCCATTATTTGATGTATTGTTTTCCCAAAGATTTATTTTCATTGGCTAATGAATGTTTTGAATTATGACAAGATTAAATAACCCAACTAAAGGATGAGGTAGAGAATATGTAGAGAGAATTGTATGAAAGGTTTTTGACTTGTATAAAGAAATATAAAAAACACAATGAAATGGAAGAAATTAATTTGGATATTGAAGAAAAGTTTTTCAAATTTTATGATGATTGGGTCAATGCAATTTTTTGAGTCAATAAGGTTTACTTATGAATTTTCCATTCCTTCATGTTTTGAAAATCACAAACACCCTATATTAAGGAAAATTTCATTTCCCCTAAGATTTATCTTAACAAGGAAAATTTTCCTTCCCCACGGAAAGTTTCTCCTTACCGATGTTTTCATAGTTTACATCATATTTTCTCTAATATTTATCCTAATATGGAAAAATTTTCTTCCCCATGGAAATTTTATCCTTACCAATGTTTTCATTGATCACGCTATAGTTTCTCTAAATAAAACTCATTTTTATATCTATGTGTAAAATTTGGTTTCATATCAAAAACCTCGGAATTATATAAATACATAGATATAGAGTATTCTGTTTTCAGGTTCCAAATTCAGACTCCAAATTCTCTGAAATTCAGACTCTGAATTCTCTGAATTTCAGACTCGAAATTCTCTAAAATTCAGACTCCGAATTCTCTGAAATTCAGACTCCTAATTCTCTGAAATTCAGAATCCTAATTCTCTGAAATTCAGACTTCGAATTCTCTGAAATTCAGACTCCGAATTCCTCCGAATCTAGACACCGAATTCCTTAAAATTAAAACTCTAAAATCCTTAGAATTCAGACATTGAATTCTTTAGAATTCAGGTTTTGAATTACTGAAAAGAAGACTTCGAATATCCATGTAATACATACTCTGAATGTTCATTTTCATATACTCCGAACATTATTTTTCTTTAGACTCCAAAAAATTGATTAGGTTAAGCATCCAATTATTTCTTACCCTTGTTATAGTTATAAAATGATTTCGTACATTCTATTATTAACTAACCATTGTTTGAGTGACACATGTACAGGTCCCTCCGAGATTGAAGGAAAAATATGACCATTGGAGGATGGAGCCATCCCTTAGATAATTTCCTATAAATAGAAGCCCATTTAAATGAGCACAATTCTTGATGATAGTTCCAAAACTCTAGAGAACACATGCTGTTGAAGTGATTTCTAGAGAGAGATACTCTCTTTCTTAGTACGTACTGAACACTTTGTTCAGATTTCTTTGTGCGACTCTGATTGTTATTATGTACAATCAAGGGCTTCCGAGGATAGAAAGACAGAGGTTCCAAATACCTTAAAGTTCAAGGACTTCCTTTTTAGGAAGACATAGGTGATGACTACCTTGAATTTCAAGGGCTTGCGGGGATATCAAGAAAGATTCCGATATTCCTATTAAGGGATTACCCTAGTGTGGGTAAGAAAAAATTTATTGAAAGTATAAATGAAGGAACCTTTATCCAAGGTTGTCGGGTACCCTACTCTTTGGGTTAAAATATATCATACTTGTTAATTATTTTGTTTAAATTTAATTTTCCGCTGCATTTTTATTAATAAATAAGGTATACCTATCTTATACTTTCTTTTATTTGTATACTTTGATTAGTAAGATTCTATAATCTTTAAGGTAGAATCGTTTCCTTGAGCATCTACAACATATTTCAATCATACAATTGGTATCAGAGCAGGAATCTAAAATACTTATATTCACATATAAGTTTTTCTTGCTCAATTTTTTATTGTTCTAATTTTATCCTTGCTTAGGAATTTTTTCCTACATTACAAAGTTTTCTATTAACAAGTGTTTTGTGGATAGATATTTTTATTTAGATGGCAGGAATGAATGTTGGTTTGATTGAAAATCTAGATCCTACCAAACCACCTATTTTTTATGGGAATGATCATTAATATTTAAGATATAGTATGAAGAATTTTGTTATTAATACTGGAGTAGACAACTTTTTCATGCTTACTGGAGATTACAAGATCCCCGATAAAGAGTTCAGAACTTCTAATAATCAAGAAAAATCAAAATATCAACTAATCTACAAGGTAGAAAATACATTTTTGTGTTCCATGACCAGGAACATATATAGTCATATTTCTTCCTGTGAAGTTGCTAATTGTATCTGGAAAAATTTGGGGGTTACACATTTTGGTACATCCAAAGTTATAGAAACTATAAGTGATATTATTTGAGAATAATATCATGGATTTCTATTTCCTTAGAGCGAACCAGTATGCAATGAACAACAAAGGTTTATAAAAATTGTTAATAGTTTACAATCTATGGGTGAAAATGGCCTTGATGATGAATCTCTTGTGGACAAGATTATAGATATCATACCTAATGAATGAGAATCAAAGAGAACAGCTATTGAAGAGAATATAAAAGTATCTCAAATTACTCTTAACAAATTTTTTGGAACTCTTCTTCAACATGAGACAAGAATGAAAAGAGACGATGATATGAATAAGAAGAAAAATGGAAATGGAATTGTAGATTTTACTACTACTAAAGCTAAGACTCCTGAAAGGGTTACAAGATCCATGTCTAAGAAAGTAACTGTTTTATCAGAATCCAGTGAAAGTGAACATTCTGAGAATAAACTAGCTAATTTTGCTCGAAGGAAGAACAAGATAGTTGGGAAGAAAGAATTTTAGTATAGATTTAAGAAGAAATAGAGGAAAGACAAGAAAGACTCAGAAGTTACTTGTTATGAATGTAAAAGACCAGGGTATATTAGGCCAGATTTTACTACGATTAAAAAAAAGGATAGAAAAGAAAATCATTTTGAGAGGAATAGAAATAAGTACTATAAGGATAAAGCTAAGAAGGTTTTGAATATTAATTACACCTGGAGTGCTAGTGGTGGAGACTCTTTTGATGAATCCTCAGACTATGAATCTTCTGGTCATAAGAATCTTGGTTTACTAGCTAGGCCACCCATTAAAAATCATTGTCCAATGGCTAAGGTACACAATACTGAATCTGTCACCAATGTATATTTGAATTCAAATTATAGTGATGATAAATACTATGAATCTTCAGATGACGAGTCTTCCTCAGCAGAAGATAAAAATTTACATACTTATGAAGAAGTGTCTATGTTTTCTAAACTTCTTGAGAATGAAAACTCTAAAATCAAGAAAAAAATTGATTAGGAAAATTATAGAATTTCTATTCTTACTAAGGAAGTATCAGATCTTTATAAAGATCTTGATATGAAAACTTTTGATTTTGAAAGTATTTACAAAAACCTTGAGGAATTTAATTCTGAGAAGGATAAACTTCTTATGTATATTGAAAATGAAATTTCTAAGAAAAATATTTTAGGGACTAACTATATTTCTAAAACCAATGTTTCTTAGGATAAAAATTTGGTTATTAAACTAAAGTCAGAAATATTTTCATCAAGAAAGTGTTTTTCAAACTTTACCTTAGGTAAGGAAAACTTTGATTAAATGTATTCCCAAATTCGACCTTTAAGGAATAGTTCTGAATTTGGTTATACGCATTCTAAACCAGTTTTTAGTAATAACTATTTTGTACCTCAAAGTGATCCATTCTGCACTAAATGTTAGTTTGGAGGAAATTTGGTGAAAAATTGTTCTTTAAACTAAACTCAGTCGTTAGGTTTTCATAAAGATTATTTTTCTATGAAAATTTCTGTACCTAAAATTTTTTTTTCTGAGATTTCTGGATCCAAGAAAGTTTGGGTTCTAGAAGTTTAACACTATTATTTTCAGGAAAATAAAGAGAGTACCAACAGCAATACATGGTACATGGATAGTGGATGTTCCCGACATATGACTGGTAACACAAACTTCTTTGAAAATATTATCATGACGAAAGGAGGAAAAGTAACTTTCGGAGATAATTCTCAGGGAGAAATTATTGGTATAGGTAACATTGTTCTTCTTGAAAAAACATTGATTTCAAATGGATTATTTGTTAAGGGTATTAAGAACAACCTTATTAGCATAAGAAAATTATGTGATGAAGGTTACGTTGTAAATTTTTGGAATGAGAAGTGCTTAGTACACAATTCCAAGGAAGAATTTATTCTTTCTGCCCACATGCAGGAGAATTTATACACGCTAAACTTAGAAGACCATAGGAGCCAAAACCTACCTTGTCTTAGTGAAATGGAAGACCAATCTTGGTTAGGGAATAAAAGGTTAGGACATTCTAGCCTTAGGAATCTATGTAAACTCTCTAAGAAAAGACTCTTTAAGTATCTACCAGAGTTTAGATTTGATTTTTCAAAAGTTTTTGAACCTTTTCAATATGGAAAGAAACATAAATCATGTTTTAAATCAATTGCTCAAGTCTGAACCATTGATGCATTACAGTTGGTGCATACAGATCTTTTTGGTCCAACACAAACTGGAAGTATTGGAGGAAAATATTATGTGTTTGTCTCATTTTATGATTACCCTAGATTTACGTGGGTTTATTTTCTATCAAATAAATCTGAATCATTTTCTTATTTCAAAACTTTTAGAGCACAAGTTAAAAATGAGAAAAAACTTTCATTGACAAATATTCAAAGTGATCTTGTAAGAGAATTTCGAAATTCTGATTTTAAAAATTTTGGTAGTGGAAAAGGCATTACTCATTACTTCTCAACACCAAGAACCCCTCAATATAATGGAATTGTTGAAAGAATAAATCTAATTCTTCTAGAGATAACTAGAACCATGTTGAGTGAATATTCAATAGCTAAACACTTTTGGGATGATGTTTTATGTACTTATTTTTATACTATAAATCAAGTTTTTATTTGGAATTTTATTAACAAAACAACTTATGAGTTATGGAATAGTAGAAAACCTAGAATTTCCTACTTCAAGGAATTTTGTTGCAAAGTATTAATTCTGAATACCAAAGATAATTTACATAAATCCGTACCCATATCTGATGAAGGAATTTTCTTAGGCTACTCCACAATTTCTAAGTTTTATAGAGTTTTCAATAAACACCCTCAACCTATATCTTCAGATGTGTTTTCAAAAACTGATTTTTAACCCTTGATAGAAGATCCTTCTGATATGGAAAATGTTCAAGAAAATATTTCTGAATCATTTACCCTAGAATATTTCTTACCATATGTTGATGAACAGGTTTTACAAAACCCAAATTAGTTGTTTCTTAAAAATCATCCCAATGATAGTATCATTGTTTATGTAAATTAACCTATAAGGAATAGAGGTTCCTTAAGAAATTAAGTAGAACATCTAGTATTCCTTCACTAATTTGAACCAAAAAGCACTAATGAAGCTTCAGGTGATGATGATTGGATTAAAGGCATGAAAGATGAGCTAAATGAATTTGAATGGAATAAAGTCTGGACCTTGGTAGAAATACCTAAGGAAACTTCTTTTATTAGAGTAAAATGACATTTTAGAAATAAATGTAGAAAAAATAAAATCATAGTAAGAAGTAAAGCTAGATTAGTTTCTCAAGGATATAATCAACAATTACAAATAGACTACGAAGAAACATATTCTCCAGTAGCTAGACTTGAATCTATTCGTATTTTAATTTCCTACGCAACATTAATTAATTTCAATCTTTTTCAAATGGATGTTAAAGGTGCTTTCCTTAATGGTTATGTTCAAGAGGAAGTTTTTATTGAACCACATCTTGGTTTTGAAGAAACACAACATCCTGAACATGTTTTCAAACTTACCGAAGCTTTGTATGGACATAAACAAGCCCCTAGATCCTGGTATGATAAACTTACATGATTTTTACTACAAAATGATTATATTAAGGGAAATGATGATCCAACACTTTTTATAAATAAAGATAAGAAAACTGTTTTGATTATTCAAATTTATGTTGATGACATTATATTTGATTCAACTCATAAATCTTTAACTGATTTTTTTTGTGGATCTAATGAAATCTGACTTTGAAATGAGTATGATGGGTGAGTTAATATTTTTCCTATGTTTTCATATTTCTAAAAAAACAGATGGAACTTATATATCTCAACATAAGTATATCAAAGATCTTCTTAAAAAGTATGGATATCACAACACCAAAAGTATAAGAACTTCCATTGGAACCTCAAATACTATTGACCTTGATGAAGCTGGGATACCAGTGGATCAAACATCTTTTAGAGGTATGATAGGAAGTTTAATTTACTTAACATCTTGTCCTCCAGACATAATATTTTCAGTATGCTTATGTTCCATATATCAATATGATCCTAAGGAAACCCATTTAAAGGCAGTGAAAAAAATTTTTCGCCAGTTAAAGGGAACCATGGAAGTATGAATCTTTAATACTTCTGGAAATGATTTTATTAAAAATATTTTCAGATGATGACTTTGATGGATGTAGAGTGGATTGAGAAAGTACATCTGGAAATTGTCATTTCTTAGGAGATTCATTAGTTTCTTGGTCAGGAAAAAAGCAACCCGTAGTAGCACTTTCCACTGCTGAAGCTACATATGTAGCAGCTAGAAGTTGTTGTGCTCAAGTATTGTGGATGCAATAAACACTCACATACTATTGTATGAGTTTTACCAATACACAAATTTTGTGTGATAATACTAGTTTCATTACCCTATGTAAAAAACATACACACCTCTCTCATGAATAAAACATAGATATTAGGCATCACTTTCTTAGGGGTTACACACAAAAAGGAAATATCATTCTTCAATTTATCAGAACGCAAGATCAACTTGCTAATATTTTCCCCAAATCATTACCCTCTGATAGATTTGAATACATTAAACAGAATTTAGGAATGATAACAGTGAGGTAATATTCCTTGTTAACATCCTGTTTAAATCTATCTACTTATAGTAAGAAAATCCTTTTCATAGGGGGAGTAAATTTTCTTGTTAGTTAAAAGTCTAAAATTTTTCAGTCTAAATATTTTCGTTGTCTAAAATTTTTTCGTAGTCTAAAATTTTTTGTAGTCTAAAATTTTTCTTAGTCTAAAGTTTTTCGTATTCTATAGTTTTTTGTAGTCTAAACATTTTCTTAGTCTAAAATTTTTTGTAGTTTAAAATTTTTTGTAATCTAAAATTTTTCGTCGTCTTAAATTTTTCGTAGTCTAAAAATTTTCAGTGAAAAATTTTTCGTAGTCTTAAATTTTTTATAATCAAAAATTTTCGGAATCTACAGCTTTTCACGAAAAATTTTCCTCATTAAGAATAGTCTTCCTAGAAATCCAAATGGTATGTTTCCTTTCCTAAATTTTCGTAATAATATTTTACTTGTTTGTATTTTCATTTTGTTTTAATTTTTTTTGGAATCCTTTTTCAATTAATTCTGATTCTTTTTCCTAAAAAACTCAAAAGATCAGAATCTATCAAATCCTTTTTCAGCTATCATCTCAACCATCAGATCTGATTTGAATTATCTCAACCATTGGATCATATAAGAAAGTTGAACCGTCACTTGAATTGCCTATATAAGGACCCCCAATGTTTTTCCCACATCTAATTTCAAGCCTTCGTGTGCTGAAGTTCTGCCTCTCTACATCAGTACATTCTGAATTTTCAGGATTTCTCAAATCCGAATGTCTATACAAGCCTCTACATAGAATGAAATTTATTCAGTAAATGAAATATCCGAATGAAAAATATACAGAGAAAGTTATTCATTTCGAAGTTTTATGTTAAGTATGATTCTATCATTTATAAGAATATTAAGTATAATAGTTGGGAGAGAATTTGTATTTCAAAGCCGAAGGCACATGATCTATTATATCTGGAGTTTTTTGTCGAGTTCTATTAAACTGTTAACTTTTTCATTGTGGGAGGGAGAGATAAATTATTTTCAAGAGTTATGGAAAGACCTTCTATGTTTCTTACAACATGGAAGCAAATCTGATTGGAATCCCTTATGGGGGAGAAGTAGAGTTATACTGTCACAAGCTACCTAATATAGTAGGATCTTTCTACAAGGAAAAGGCTATATAATTTCTTGGCATGAAGAAAGTCAAGAATCTGAAATTTTTTCCAACTATCCATAAACCTTTGGATTCTTGAGTTATGGGTCCAAGGCTTTATCATTATGAGAAAAGGGGATAATGATACCCTGAAGAAAAGAGGTATCTATATTATGATATTTCTGGTGAACCTCAGGAATATTAACCTAGTCATGTACGTTTTGGTTATGATTGAGAATATCAATAATGGAAATATGAAGTCTCAGATTATCATCTATCCAACTATTCTTTCAAGGATTATAGTTCTTTGTCTTCAGTCTTTCAAAAATTTTTTTAGTTCAAAGACAAGGAATTTCAATGTAATGTTGCTGAGTGATGACACTATAAGGAAGATAAAGGTTGGTTTTAATATTCAATCAATAGATTTCAATGATTTGTCGGAAGTAGAAGTTGGAGTTCTTTCGAAGAAGTCAGAAGTAGCTAAAATGTCTAAGAAAGGTGGAAGGAAGTGGAAGGCTAAGGAACCAGAAGAGAAAGAAAAAATTCCCGTGGTTAAGGAAACTTAGTCAGCACCCCCAAAGACAAAGAAGAAAAAGATATATCCTGATGAGGTAGTAGATAAGTGGAGAGAATACAAGAAGAACCAGAAGGAAGGGGAGCTTAAGTTTTTCCAGGACCATGCTGAGGCAAAATCCTTAAAGATAAAGGCTACTAAAGAGCTTGATAAGTAATAAAAAGAGAAGAAGAAAAAGAAGAATATGACTGAGGATGAAATTTTTCAATCTCTTCTCAAAGATGATGAGAAATCCTATGAGAAAATTCCGGTACTATAATCATTTTTGAAAGAATCACTTCCAAAGACTCCAGGAAAGAAGTTGGTATTTCCGGAACAAGATCAAGAAGAAGAAATAGTGCAATAAGAAGAAGTGGAAGAAGAAGAAGAATAAGGTAGTGGTGACACTAATGATGTCATAAGGAAAGTAGAATACTACCATGAGAAGGAAATTCCCTCTAAAAAATTATTAATCCAGACTTCTCAAGCCGAATCCTCAAATCATGCTACTCCAAGGAATGAAGAGAAGCATCAGGAAGAAGTAAACAAACTATCCGAAGAATAAAGTACTAATCATAATTTCATTCATTCGAAAGATCAAGTGGCTGATGCAGATAAACAGTAAGTGGATGAAGATAAAATCGTTCAGTTATATGATATTGATCATGAATCACCCAAGGCAGAAGAGATCATTCAGAAATTTGATAAGGGAAAGAAGGTGTTGGTTTCTACACCTAAGAAATCTATGGTGAAAAAGAATGTTGTTGGAAGTTCATCAAAGAGAAAATATATTGAGTTAGAAAAAGAATACTCACCAACCAATCTCTCTAATTTAGAATCATCCTCTCTTGGACATGATTTTATGGTACATTATTTAAAGAAGTTAGTTGATACTATTCATTTTTTTCTGAGTAAAGACTCAAGGTACCAAATGCTTCAGAAATCCTATAATAAGATATCAAATTCTATTTCCATGCTTATGGATAAGTTTGTAAATCTTGAGACACATTTCAAAATATTCTTCATTGAATATGAAGCTCATAAAAGATCATGTAAGATGATTACGAGTTGTTCAAGGAATAAAATTGAATACCTGATAGTCTTTGATGAATTTCAAGAAAGTGTAAAAGATTATTTTGACACCGAAGATGGAAAATATAATGATCTAACTAAACGTTTTGAGGAAGAGCTAACTCTTGAGAAGACAACTCGGAATTAGGAAATTAAGGATTTGAATTGGATGCTAAATTCTATAGCTATGAGTGGGAAGAGAGAAAGGGATCTTAGAATCGAGTTTAAGAAAAAGCTTGTTAAGTAATAATAAGTCTTCAAGGCTCAAGAAAAATGTCTTATGGTTCAGGAAGAAAAAATCAAAGCCTTAGAAAAGAAAAGTGAAGATCAGGGTCATCTAATCAAGCGTATAGAATAGGATCACAAGGAGCTCAAGAAGATAAAAACCATTGTGAAGAAACTCATGCCGAAGAAGAAAGAAGGATGACTTTTTCCATACTGATAATTTTTTGTATTCCTTGTACGATTTTTTTTCAATCATAGTGGAATTTTGGTTGCTCTTCATATGTCTTGTTGTTTTGTACTAATATTTCTGGTACCATATTTTTCCATTCCCATTATTCCTTTTTGAAAATCAAAAAGGGAGAGAAAGGAATGATAAAAAGAATAATAAGTAAGAAGAGTTTTCCCTAAGTAAGTGGGAGTTCATCTTAAGGGAAGTTCTTATAAATGAATATTTTCATCTGCAAGAAATTATAAAATCTCATTCAGGAAATAAAGTATACGATCCTTATGGATTTCAATGAGTAAGGGGGATTTAGTCATATTTACTTTGATCCATAATTAAAGGGGAAAGTTTTTCTTCTCATGTTCATAAAAATTCTACGTCCTTATAGTCTTTTTAGTAAGGATGTTTGTGCTTTACAAGAAGGGGGAGATTGTTGAGTCAATAAGGTTTCCTTATGACTTTTCTATTCCTTCATGTTTTGAAAATAAAAAACACCCTATCTTAAGGAAAATTTCATTTCCCCTTAAGATTTATCTTAATACGGAAAATTTTCCTTCCCCAAGGAAATTTTCTCCTTAATTATGTTTTCATTGTTTATATCATAGTTTCTCTAATATTTATCATAATAAATAAAATTTTCCTTCCCCAAGGAAATTTTCTCCTTAAAAATGTTTTCATTGATCATGATATAGTTTCTCTAAATATAACTCATTTTTATTTCTAAGTGTAAAATTAGGTTTCAAATCTAAAACCTCATAATTCTATAAATACTTAGATACAGAGTATTCTATTTTAAGGATCAGAATTTAAACTCCAAATTCTATGAAATTTAGACTCCAAATTATCTGAAATTTAGACTCCAAATTCTCTTAAATTCAGTATTCTAATTCTTTGAAATTCAGACTCTGAATTTTCTGAAATTCAGACTCTGAATTCTCTGAAATTCAAACTCTGAATTCTCTGAAATTCAAACTACGAATGCTCTGAAATTCAGATTCCGAATTACTTAGAATTCGGTGTCTAAATTCCTTATAATTCAGACTCCGAATTCCTCAGAATTCCGAATCTGAATTCCTCAGAATTCAGACACCGAATTCTTTTGAATTTAGGTTTCGAATTCTTGAAAAATAGAATTCGAATATCAATGTAATACAAACTCCTAATGTTCATTTTCTTAGACTCCAAACATTATTTTTCCATAGACTCAGAAAAATGGTTTTGGTTAAGGAACCAAATTTTGCTTACCCTGGTTACAGTTATAAAATGATGTCGTACATTCTGTTAATAACTATCTGTTGTTTGAGTGACACATGTACAAGTCCCTTCGGTATTTAAGGGAATATATAACTATTATAGGAGGGAGAAAATCGTTGGAGAAGTTCCTATAAATAGGAGCTCATTTGAAAAGCTCAATGCTTGATGATAGTTCCAGAACTCTAGAGAACACATGTTTTTGAAGTGATTTCTAGAGAGAGATACTCTCATGTTTAGTGCATACTGAACACCTTGTTTAGATTTCTTTGTACGACTCTGATTTTTGCTGTGTACAATCAAGGGATTCTAGGTATAGTAAGACCGAGGTGCCGACTACCTTAAATTTTGAGGATTTCCATTGTTAGGAAGACAGAGGTGCCGACTACCTTGAAGTTCGAGGGCTTGTGGGGATAGCAAGACAGATTCTGATATTCCTATCGAGGGATTACCCTGGTGTGGGTAAGATAGAATTTTTTGAAAGTATAAATCAAAGCACCTTTATGCAAGGTTGTTGGATACCTTACTCTTTGGGTTAAAAGATTTTATACTTGTTACTTTTTTTGTTTCAAGTTCATTTTCTACTACATTTTGATTAATAAGGAAAGTATAACTATCTTACACTTTCTTGTATTTCTATACTATTATTAGTAATACTCTATACAGTTTAAGGTAGAATATTTTCCTTGTAAACTTTTTATAAGTTTCATTTTCAGAAACAGATTTCCGGAACCTAGAAAGTTTGTAGAACTAAGAGGTCTTTTGAATTTACCTTGTCTAACTTTGTTAAACATAGTTTTCCTTAAGGTTAAAAAGAAGTTTTATACCAACTTTAAAGGATCCAAAGGAATTTTTAAAGAATACAATTCACCCCCCTCTTGTATTTGAGCATCTACATCATATTTCAATCCTACAGAATCCAACAGATGGAAGAGATTTACAATGAATTTGGTGAAAATTTATATTCACTTGAAGATGATATTGCTAAAAAAAAATTCTCTAATAGGTGTCAATTATAAGAGAATAATGGATCTTGACACATTATGGTATGAAAAAAAATTGTTTCTATATGATGATATTGTAATAATTATGTAGGAAATTAAATATATATTGAAGGAAATTAAAGAATAAAAATACCTTCTCAACACCAGATGACATGATCTATGTATTAGATTAGAATATTTAAAGACAACACAAGATATTTCTTAAAAAGAAGTTTTTTGATGATGTATTTTTACCACACTATTCTTCTTGGAGAATTATATTTATTAGATACCTCTAATATATTAAAATAATATAATTAAAACACATGATGGTGTTTGTTAAGTAGCTATAAAAGTAAAGGTATTATCCGTACCAATTTATATGGATTTATCTAAATATTTTTAATAGAATTTTCTATATTAAAATAAAAATATATAATAGTATGGGTGAATAAATATTGATAAAATCCCAACACAATGTATATATTGGATAAAAGGAGTGTGGAAGTTGGTTCCATATGAACATCCCAACCAGTGGTGGAGAAATCTAAAAAATATCATGCTCCAAAATAAAAAATATAGATAGTATGAAATGGAGAAAATAGGATTATGGTTTATTGGGATTTATTTGTATTTTAATAGGATTTGAAAACATGTATTAGGTTATTTGTAAAATCATTTGAATGATTAATTATATAGAAATCGCATTTCATTAGAGAGGAAGTCATAGATGAATCATCAATATCAATTGATAAAGAAAAATATGTATACCTAAAAACAGATTTGAAATGATTTAAAGTATGTTTAATGTATGTAATATTAGTGTTTACATGAATGGGTAAAAATCGTATCTATATGTATCAATAACTAATGGTGAAATAAAATCATTCATGTAATAATGAAATAAAATATATCCTTGGGAAGAAAATAAATTAATGTTGAAAACCTAAATTCATCAATGAAGATCTAGAAGAAAAATAAGTGAGTCATGGAAGTCAACAAAAGGAAGATCATGTTAAAGAGGAGTATAATAATTCTAAGAGGTGTTCTATATCAAAAAATAATGGTTTTGAAATGGGAATCCTTAAAGAAACAAATGGATCAACCCAGCATGTTGTATATATTTATAACGACAGTCTTGTAATAGGATAGTAGAATTTTAAAGAGGAAATAAGATAGATGGATAAAAATAACAATATAGTTCTAAAGGGAAGGATATTATTCTAATTGAATATCTTTAATTTTATGAGTGGTTCTAAATAAAAAAAAATCTTATGAAAATGTAGTATTGCATGTGAGGTGAAACATGTATGGATAGACTCAAAGAGATTTTCCTATAATAATTATAGAACAATAAGTGTTATTAAAGAAGGTAAAAGTTTCATCAAGTGATAAATGTTCCTTAAAGGATACTAAGAATAGAAAAATCACACACAAATATATTTAATAGGTGCTGATATCCATTCATCCAACATTTAAACCAGATTTGAAAAATAAACATGCTTCTATGAGGAGTGGAGAAACATGGTTTAGATAGTCCTCTCAATATCTCTTATAAAATTGAGGGGTAGGTAGACACACATTATTATTTAGACTTTATATGTTTTATTTTTTCTTATAATGTAGTTAATTTTTGGTGAAGTATGAATAAATGGGAGAACCTATATAGGAGTGATGGTTGTGAATTATGGATATCCTAGAGTTATAAGTTTCCATCTATGTTGATATCTTATTTGTTATTCTTGAAAATATAACAAATGGGACATCTTTAATGAAGTTTAAGTGTGTCTTTTCAATAATAGGTAAAATTTTGATGAAGTTTCCATCACAGAAAAATAGTAAAAAAACTAAATAGTGGTAGTTTATGAGCGACTGTTTCATGTAACCACCTCTAATAAGAGAAATATAAATATCCATATTTTTTTAATTATTGTTTTTTACCATCAAAAATTAACTTTTAGAAATTTTAAATTAATGAATATTAACTAAAAAAGTGAATATCATAGAATTATCCTCCTTTCATCAACCACTATAACTTAATTTCCTAACCTATCACTCGCGGTGGTAGCTCAATGAAAAATCATCCTCTCTGCATTTCTTCCTTGGCCGAAACTTCACCTCATAGAAATACTTTGGCTCATACTCCCCTATTAAAAATCATCCTTTTAATGAACCTTTGAGAAATAAATATCCTCTAGAGTGTGGTATTTAGGTAAAACCATTTATTTTATTTGAACACTAATCACTTAGTGTTTTAGATTTTATAGAACAATTTATTGAATTTTTTGTCATCCGTTCCTAAAGGAAAAGTTAATATTGTGTTTATCATTGAAAATTTTATATAATTTATCTAAAGTGACTATTCCTTTTATAGGAATAAATTAATGAATCATTTAATCTCTCAAATAATCATAAGAAAATTTTCAATTCACCATTATTTCTATACCACAATCCATAGGTTGTCAATTACAAACATATCAGATAGAACATAGTTAATAAAATTGATCAATTAAATTTTTTCATGTGTCCTTATATATGGTAACTTATAATTTAATCCATTCTATAACTAATTCCATATTAGATCCTACTCTAGTTATGTTTGTTTGTGTATTAACATATTTTCATTATCTTTAGTCATATATTAGTGACCATCTAAAAAATTTACCCAAATTTCTATTAATGTTTAAAAACACATTTTTATGTTATTTAATGATCTCATTTAGATAATGGGATCTTATAATTGTAAAATTATATTTAAATGTGTAATTACATAAGTCAAAAAACATTTTTGTAGTTATTTTATTTATAATACTATTTTAATGATTCATGTTTCTTCAATTAATAATACTTATTTTATATCATAATTATTTATGATTCTTTTTCTATTAGTAAATTTTAAAAAAATAACTATTTTTAGATATTAATGATTGATTTTTCTATAAATCATTTTAATATTCTTAAAATTATATTATTTAATTAATTAAGATTATGTTTTTATATAGATATTTATCAATATCATACAAATGGATAAAAGTTACATTAATATACCCCAAAATACATATCAGTATATTAAGGTGTTGTAGGGTGTCTATATTTTTCAATTTCAAATTGATATGTAGATAGATGAATAAAATGTCCATGTTTTGATTATATTTTTAGATAGTGGTTAAAAATACATTATGTTTATAACAACTTGATATTGAAAAAATTTCTTATTTTTTATTTGAGATAGATTTGGCATGGGGAATTAGACATTGCAAAAATTTCATCATCCGAAAATCATCAAAATAAACCAACTTACCCAATAGTATATAATGATATTACACACCTAATTAATGCTTTTTTCTAAATTTAATAAAATGATGAAGATTCATACATATCTATGAAGTGTCATTATAATTTTAATAAGATTAATATGATAGAGATGTTAATTAAGAAATTAAATGAGGTATATGAATAACTGGAAGTTGGAAATTAAGAGTTTTATAAGGGAGGTATCAAATATAATAAAATTCCCTTATCATATAATTTGTAACATATAAATTTATTATGTTGAATTAATGAAAAACTAATGTTAATTATATTAGATTTACTATATGAAGAAAATTTTCCGGATAATATCCCTTTATAATTTTCTCTGATGATGAAAGTTGTTATAAAATTTAATCTTAATTACACAAAGATAGATGAATGTAAAAATGAAAGTATGTTGTATCAGGGATAAGATTAAGAGAGAGAATATTGTTAAAGATTCTATACTGTTAGATTGAATCTAATGAGTTCTGAGGAATTATATGAATGAATAAACTATGAATAATAAGATACATAAAACTAAAATGAATGTTTTATATTATATTCTATTAAAATTAAAATTACAAATATTATTCATGTTTTTATAAAAAATGATCAAATGAGGTGGAATGCAATTGAGAACAATAATGACTAGTTTATATGTCATCCTAAAAATTTGCAAGCATGAAAATATTTTATTATTTAAAAAAATCTCTCTCCATATCTAAGGAATTTTCATTTCGGATTAGCTACGAGTGTATTTAATACATTCGGAACTCTATGTAAAACTTACAGCATATGGATAGTTATTTTTATCTCTTAAAATCATCCTTTATTGATGTCTAGGAAAAAACATCATTCATTATTTGAATAATCATTTCATGAAATAAAATTCCTTCAAATTACATCAATTTATATCTTCAACCTATTATTGAAGAAATTAAGGAGTTATGGTATAATGGTTTAGATACATATGATGTAATTACAACCAAAATGATCAAAATGTGTAATGCACAAATGACGATGATTATTGATTTCCCCAGATTTCTAAACATGTCTTCTTAGAACACACACACTTGTTAGGAATGTCTAGTTTGAAACATTGAATTCGAGTGAAGAATATTTCCCTATAGTAGAAATATTGGTTTCATGTTTCATTATTTATTCTTGGATGTGTATAATAGATATCAGTTAAACAATTCATGATATGATTGAAAAGATGAGTTGAGTTCACCACAAAAATTGTTATCCGGATATGAAATAATGTAACAATTATCATTTGTTGATTCATACTTTGGGAATGCATATTAGTCAATGTATTTAGGAAAAATAGTTTATATATCATCAGATATTGTTTGAACAAACCAATGGAGGAAATAATGTATTTTATTCAAACATCAATATGGATAATTTCAGTTGATACATCATAATTTTTATGTTATGCACACTTAAAAAACTTTTATATATTAATTTTATTTTTAAAATATTGAATTAGCATTGAAAATAAAAATATTCACTTAATTATTATATGGTTCTATAAGAAAATATTATAAATCATGATATATGGTATAATGATAATGTAAATTATCCTATAGAGGTATTTGTATTGAAAAACTATGAAAATGATTTTTTTCTATTGAATGCTAAAAATGTGAAAGTACATGATGGATATTCAAATAAAATTTCATGATGTATTGAATTGTAAAATCAAAATTAACATGGACTAATAAATCACGACTCACATATTTTTATGGAGAAATTGGCACACGTGGAAATTCCTAAATTATTATACGACACAATAAAAACACTTATAATTGGGTTATTCATATTCTTCAGACAAATTTTTTAGAAAACTCTTATCACCATTAAAAATGTACAACTTAAGGATATAATTTTAAGGGAACATTATCATTTGACGATGATATTTCGCTCATCAATTTTCAACATGATGATTCATCTAACTATTTAGTTGTTCAAGGAAGAAAAACTAGGAGGACCCAAACATTATCGATGGATATATCCCATAGTGTTTTATTTCCATAGTGCATTGTTATGAAAACTATATGAAAATTTCCAAACTCATTACATCTCTATTTAATTATGATATGTTATGTTATTCCATCTGGAATCTATGTCATTAGAAGTATTTTGATGAAAACAATGCTCGAATAGAAGGATCTATTTCGAATGGTTATATAGAGGAATAATGTATCACCTTTTGTTCGATATATTTAGATAATATCTACACATGATTCAATCAAGTTGGACATGTTTATGATAATTAAAATAAATTGTAATACTATATTAATTTTTCAAATATTCCATTAATGGTTCATCAAGTTTGGGAAATATCATCATAGATATTACAAAATATGTTAACAAGGAAATTGTTGAATATTTTTCATACCCTGTAAGATCATTATATATTTCATGTTCATAAAATATTGGTATGATTATCATTGATAAAACATAGAATTTTATATTCATAAATGTTGATCATGTACGCTGATAAATTATATGGGGTACTAGATGATTTGAAATATTAGGCTTGAGGACCTTTGAAGAAGTATATGATAATCATTGCATATAATATTAATAGCTTTTAGTATCACACCCCTTTTTCAAAAAGATGGTATGAAAACACAAAATATTATCATTTTAAATAAATCCACATAATTGGGATACTATGAATCACTAATTTAAATTAGTGAATTAAATTATCAAATTTTTTTTTTAAATTATGTCCCAAAAATTAATGTGGGTTGATATATATAATGTCATAAATAATGATTAGTTACAATTTAATTATGTTAAATTATCTTGATTGATTGATATTTGTGAGTGTGAAGAACATGATCCATATATTTTGTCTTTACAAGATAAAATGGTATATTATGTGGATGGAATATTCAACGATGGGTGGAGTGTTATCATCCATGTCAAACCAAATGAACTATTTGATATAGGTGATGAAGTTGAAGAATTTTTTTTGTGAAATCAAACCTCATCAGAAATAGATTAAGATATATTTCCATGATGATATTGAAACCATTTATCTTACAAGGCAGGGTAAATATTATGAAACCATGTTAATTGTTGATGATGAAAATAATATGGATAATGATGAATAAGTTAACTATATGTCCATTCATTTATCTTTTTTTATTTTTTTATTTAGAATACATTAATTTTATTAATCTACGCATGAAATTTTCAAAACATTTTCTTATTTTATATTGTAAATCATGTTTTAACTTGTTTTATATTTTTATTGGATGTAGGAATGATGAGGGAAAATGATTTAATTATACAAGATGATCATCCATAACTCCTATGATGTTGGATGGACATTCTGATATGCTCCATTCTGAATGAGGTAAGTTCCATGTTTTTGGTTTAATCCCCTTTCCATCATGAGGGAAATAGAGATTCACCATTATTTGAATGTAACTATTAATGTAAAAATATAATTTATTGCATTTGTATACTAATTTTTGAATATATTTATTTAATGGATTTAGATGACAATAATACAAAAACTAACATGAATACCTAAAGTTTTTGGATGTTGGTAAAGTTTAAAGGAGTTTTACTATTTGACATGGTTAGAGTGCCTAAAGATGATTCCGAAGGATTATATGTGAAGATCGTGGGTGATTTAGCATGTGTGATGAAATCCCTTCCCATCACTTATCATGACTGGAGAATTATTCTCCCGAGTTTGAAGAATGATATTTTTTTATAAACAATATAAAGTAAGTAGAAATTCATATTTATACTATTTTATTTACTACTCCTATAAATATTCAATTTAATTATTTTAGTTGTATAATTTGAAGAATAATTTTTTTGTGCATAACATGGTTTTGTATAAATGGATGTTAAAATGATTTTTGAAAAAGTTAAATGACTTGAATTAATTGTTGTGGTGTGAGTTCAATGATACCTCCTTTACTGGAAGTATTCATATGGAAATTTCGGCCCTTATATGACATAAAACAACAATACTGAATCTGTTACATGTATTTTAATATGCTTACATTACTATTATAATTAATTTAAATAGTTCAGTTGTATCAGATAATTATAGCTAATTTTTAGTATATTTTAGTCAACATGAAAATCAAGAGCATGTATCATATGGAGGCAGTCAATATGACATAGGAGAGCAGTTTTGATGATGTATTTTTTATATAGTTTATATTCGTAAGTAAATCAAATATATTATACTTGTGAAATATCTGAAAAACATGTTTTATGTTTATATAATCTGTTTAAATATATAGATTTTATGTATTTTATGTTTGGTTTGAACATTAACAAAATTAAATATGTTTGTTGTAGATATATTTGATTTTTTATATTTGAGGTGATATTATTATTTTAGGGTAATGAGTGATCTTAATTTGATAAAGAATGTATGTATAAAATACCATGAAATTTAAAAACCATTTGTAATGATTTAATGGGTTTTTAGCCACCCACAATCATGTTAAAACTATCACTAAATGCTGCTAACCTCACGAAAACTGTTTAATAGGGGATATAACAGCAAAAAATTATGGTAATTTTTTTAAAAACCATTACCTATATTATTAGTTTCAGTTTGACACATTATAAAATTTACCATATTCTAATGAAAAAATTAACACCACATTCATTATCATGTTTCTTTGAAAACCACGACTAAATACTGATGTGTAGTGGTTCTGAAGAACCAAATCACATAAAAAACACTAACAAATTAATTAGAGAATCATAATAACATGAATGTTTTAAATACCACCACCATTTCCAAAATAACCACTGCTAATAGTTGTTTTTCATGAAGTGTGGTTTGATATCACACTTCAGAACACAAAAGAATACATGTTAAAGAAGATCAACCTTGGTGAATTTGTGGATGTTTTCATGTGATGATAGCCACATGAAGAAGAATGAAATTGGTATATTATTTACCTTAAACATCATGTGATTACTCTTATTAATAGACTAACCATTACAAAGTTCATGAGGAGTGTCTATTGAGTCAATAAGGTTTCATTATAGCTTTTCCATTCCTTTATGTTTTGAAAATCACAAATACTCTTCCTCAAGGAAATTTTTATACTTACTTAGATTTATTTAATAAGGAAAATTTTCCTTCCTCAATGAAAATTTTCTCCTTACTCAGATTTATCGTAATCAGCAAAATTTTCTTTCACCAAGGAAATTATCTCCTTACCCTTGTTTTCAGTGTTCATGTCATCTCTAAGATTTAATTTTTTAAAAAAAATTTCCTTCCTCAAGGAAAATTTATCCTTACCAATATTTTCATTGCTCATGTAAAAGTTTCTCTAAATCTAACACATTTTATTTGTAAGTGTAAAATTTGGTTTCATATCTAAAACCTAGGAATTATATAAATACATAGATATAGAGTATTATGTTTTCAGGATCTGAATTCTATGAAATTCGGACTCTGTATTCCTTAGAAATCAAACTCCAAATTATTTATAATTGAGACTCTGAATTCCTCAGAATTTAGACTCTGAATTCCTCTGAATTTAGACTCCTAATTCCTTATAATTCAGACTTTGGATTTTATAGAATTAAGACTCTGAATTCTTTAGAATTTAGCTTCAAGAATTTTTTAAAAAGAGAATCTGAATTTTTATTTGGTAAGAGTCAGAATTAATTTTTTCCTTAGACTCCCAAAAAATGGATTTGTTTAAGAAACCAGATTTTTCTTACCCTTGTTATAGTTATGAAACGATGTCATACATTCTATTTCTAACTAACCGTTTTTTGAGTGACACGTGTATAGGTCCCTCCGAGATTCAAGGAAAAATATGGCCATTGGAGGAGGCTGACAACCATTGGAGAAGAGCCTATAAATAGGAGCTCATTGGAATGAGCTCACAACTTTTGACGAACGTTGATCACTCTAGAGACCACATGCTGTTGAAGTGATTTCTAGAGAGAGATACTATCATTCATTGTGCATACTGAACCCCTTTTTCACATTTCTTCATGTGACTCTGATTGTTTTTGTGTACAATCGAGGGATTTTGGTAATAGGAAGATAGAGGCTCCAACTACCTTAAGTATCGGGGACTTTTTTGGTGAGGAAGACCGAGGTGCCGACTACCTTAAAGTTTGAGGGCTTGCAGGGATAATAATACAGATTCCGATATTCATATTGAGGGATTACCCTGGTGTGGGTAAGACATACTTTCTAGAATGTATAAATCAAGGGACCTTTATCCAAGGTTATTGGATACCCTACTCTTTCAGTTAAAATATTTCACACTTGTTACATGTCTTGTTCAAATTTATTTTCCACTGCATTTTGATTAATAAGGAAATTATAGCTATCTTATACTTCCTTGTACTTTTATACTCTGATTAGTAAGATTCTATATGCTTTAAGGTAGAATCTTTTTCCTTGTAAAATTTTCTTATGTTTCACTTCCGAAACAATATTTCTGGAACCTGGCACGTTTTTAGAACTAATATGAATTATGAATTTATCTTGTTTAACTTTGATAAACATAGTTTTCTTTAAGGTTAAAAAAGAATGTTTTACACCAACATTAATGGTTCCAATGGAATTTTTAAAGTATACAATTCACCCCCTATTGTATATTGATAATCTACATTCTTATTTAGATCCTACAGTTGGTCTCAAAGAATTTATTTTAAATTATTATATTCAAATATAAGTTTTCCCTACTCAAGTTTTCATTTTTCTAATTTTTCCATTCTTAGGAATTTTTTCCATGATTACAAACATTTTCTATTAACAAGTTTTTGTGGAAAGTTATTTTTTCCTTAAGATGATAGGATTGAATGTTGGTTCGATTGACAATATAAATCCTACTAGACCACTTGTTTTTATGGGAATGATTATGAATATTAAAGAGATCATATGAATACTTTTTTTATTAATACTGGAGTAGAAAATTTCGTTATTCATACTGGAGATTACAAGATTCCTGATAAGGAAGTCAGAACTTTTACGAACCAAGAAAATTCAGAATATCAACTAAACTACAAAGTAGGAAATACTTTGTTGTGTTCCACAACCAGGAGTATATATAGTCATATTTCTTCTTGTGAAGCTGTTAATTGCATTTGGAAGAAATTGGACGTTACTCATTTTGGTACATCCAAAGTTATAGAAACTAGAAGAGCCATGCTTAGAGCAGAATATCATGGAATTATATTTCATTATGGAGAACTAGTGTGTATGGTGAAAAAAAAAGGTTTATGACTATTTTTAACAGCCTATAATCTATGGGTGAAAAAGGTCTTGATGATTATGCTCTTGTGGAAAAGATTGTTGATATCATGCCTAATGAGTGGGAATATAAGATAATATCTATTGATGATAACATGAATGTATCTCTAATTACTCTTGATGATCTTTTTGTAATTATTCTCCAATATGAGATTACAATGAAAAGAGATGCTGATATGAATAAGAAGAATAATTGAAATGGAATTGTATCCTTTAATATTACAAAAGCTAAGACTCCTGAAAGGGTTACAAGATATAAGTCTAAGAAAGTCATTGTTTTATCAGAATCTAGTGAAAGTGAAAATTCCGAGAATGAAATACCTAATATTTATCGAAGGATGAACAAGATAGTTGGAAAGAAAGACTTTTAGAATAGATTTAAGAAGAGAGATAGAAAAGAAAAGAAATACCCAGAAGTTACATGTTATGAATGTAAACGAGTAGGGAATATAAGGGCGGATTGTAATGTGCTTAAGAAAAAGGATAGAAAGGAAAATCATTCTAAAAGGAATAGAAAGAAATATCACAAGGCTAAAGCTATTAATGTTTTGAATGCTAATGAAACCTGTACTGCCAGTGGTGGAGACTCTTCTGATGAATACTTAGAGTATGAATCTTCTGGTCAGAAGAATCTTGGTTTACTAGACATATTACCAATTGAAAATCATTGTCTAATGGATAAGGTAGAAAATTCTGAATCTATAGAAAATGTTTCTTTGAATTCAAATTATAGTGATAATAAATATTATGAATCTTCAGATGAAGAATCTTCTTTTGATGAAGATAATACTTTACCTACTTATGAAGAAGTTTCGAGGTTTTCTAAACTTCTTGATATTGAAAATTCCAAAATCAAGAAAAATATTGATAAGTAAAAATCTAGAATTTTTATTCCAACTAAGAATGTATCATATATTTCTAATGATCTTGATAAGAAAATTTTTCATTTTGTAAGTATTTAAAAAAACTGCGAGAAAGTTAAATCTGAGAAGGATAAACTTTCTAAGAATATTTAAAAAATAATTTCTAAGAAAAATATTTTAGATACTAGCTCTAGTTCTAAAACTAATGTTTTTTAGGATAAAAACGTGGTTATTAAAATAAATCCAAAATTTTTTCCCTTGAGGAAGTGTTTGTCAAAATTTACCTTAGGTAAGGAAAACTTTGATAAGATGTATTCCCAAATTCGACCTCTAGGGAATAGTTCTGGATTTCGTTGTAACCATTCTATAATAGTTTTTACTTATAACTATTTTGTTCCTAAAAGTTCTCCATTATGCACTAAATGTCAGTGTGGTGGACATTGGGCGAAAAGTTTATCCCTAAATAAAATTCAATCTTTAAGATTTCATTATGTTTATTTTTCTAAGAAAATGTGGGTACCTAATATTCAACTCTATGAAATTCCCAGATCCAAGAAAGATTGAGTTCTGAAATTCTAACACTCTTATTTTTAGGAAAATAGAGAATGTTCCAAAAACTATACATGGTACATGTATAGTGAATATTCCCAAAATATGGCTTAAAACAAAAACATCTTCAAAAATATTATCAAGACAAAATGAGGAAAAGTAAAATTCATAGATAATGCTCAGGGAGAAATTATTGGTATAGGTAACATTGTTATTTTTGAAAAAATGTTGATTTAAAACACTTTATTTATTTAGGGTCTTAATCACAACCTCATTAGCATAAGTCAATTATGTGATGAAGGGTACCTTGTGAATTTTAGGAATGAAAAGAGCTTAGTACACAATTCCATAGAAGAGTTTTTTCTTTCTGCCCATAGGCAAGAGAATTTATATACACTAACCATAGAATTCCTTAGGAGCCATGATCTACCTTGTCTTAGTGAAATGGAAGACCAATATTGGTTATGGAATAGAAGGTTAGGACACTATAACCTTAGGAACCTATACAAACTATCTAAGAAAAGACTTGTTAAGGAAATACCAGATCTTAGAATTGATTCTTCAAAAGTCAGTGATCCATGTTAATATGGAAAGAAACATAAATCATGTTTTAAATCAATCAGTGAAGTTTCAAAAACTAATGCATTACAATTAGTGCATATATATCTTTTTGGTCCAACACAAACTGGAAGCATTGGTTGAAAATATTATACATTTTTCTTAGTTGATGATTACATTAGATTTACGTGGGTCTATTTTCTAGAAACGAAATCTGAAGCTCTTTATTATTTAAAATGTTTTAGATCCCATCTTAAAAATGAGAAAAACCTTCCATTGATAACTATTCATAGTGATCATGGAGAAGAATTTTAAAATTATTATTTTGAAACATATTGTAGTGGAAAAGGCATTACTCATAACATCTCATCACCAAGAGCCCCTCAATAGAATGGTGTTGTTGAAAGAAGAAATCGATTTTTTCAAGAGATAAATAGAACCATGTTGAGTGAATATTATATAGAAAAACATTTTTGGCCTGAAGCTATAAGTACTGCTTGTTATACTATAAATCGAGTTTTGATTATACTTTTTCTTAATAAAACACTTTATGAGTTATGGAATGGTAGAAAACTTAGACTTTCCTACTTCAAGGTATTTGGTTGGAAAGTATTTATTCTGAATACTAAAGATAATTTACATAAATTTTGACAAAAATATTATGAAGGAATTTTCTTAGGCTACTCCACTACTTTTAAGTCATATAGATTTTTTAATAAAAATACTTGTACATTTGAAGAAATAGTGAATGTCAAATTTGATGAAACTGATCCCTTTTTTTAAACAAACTCAACCTATATCCTCAGATGTGTTTTCAAAAACATATTTTCAACCCTTAATAGAAGATCCTCTTGATAAGGAAAATGTTCAAGAAAATATTTCTGAAACATTTACCCAAGAAGATTTCATACCATATGTTGATGAACTGGTTTCAAAAAACCCAAATCAGTTGTTCCTAAAAAGTAATCCCAGTTATAGTATCATTGTTGATGTAAATCAACCTATAATGTTTAGAAGTTCCTTATGAAATGAAGTAGAACATCTGACATTCCTTTCCTAATTGGAACCAAAAATCACTGATGAAGATTTAGGTGATGATGATTGGATCAAAGAAATGCAAGCTGAGATAAATGAATTGTAATGGAATAATGTCTGGACCATGGTTTAAAGACCTAAGGAGACTTTTGTTACTTGAGTAAAATGGCTCTTCAGAAATAAATTTTCTGAAAATGGAATCATTGTATGATATAAGGATAGATTATTTTCTAAAGGATATAATCAACAATAATGAAATGTCTATGAAGAAACATATGCCCCAGTATCTAGACATGAATCTATTCGTATTTCACTTTCCTTTATAGAATTATTTAACATCAAACATTTTCAAATGGATGTTAAATATGATTTCCTTAATGGTTATGTTCAAGAGGATTTTTTTGTTGAACAACCTTCTGGTTTTGAAGATACTAAACATCCTGAACATGTTTTCAAAATTACCAAAGCTTTGTATGGACTTAAGAAAGCCCCTAGATCCTAGTATGACAGACTTACATGATTTTTGTTACAAAATGATTACATTAAGGGAAATTCTGATCCAACTCTTTTTATAAAGAACAATAAGAAAAATGTTTTTATTGTTCAAATTTATGTTGATGAAATTATATTTAGTTCAACTCAGAAATCTTTAACTGATTCCCTTGTGAATCTAATGAATTCTGAGTTTGAAATGAGTACGATCAGTGAGTTAACATTTTTCCTATGTTTTGAAATTTCTCAAAAACTAGAAGGGACTTATATATATCAACATAAGTATATTAAAGATCTTATTAAAAATTATGGATATGACAATAATAAAAGTATAAGTACTCCCATTAGAACCACAAATTCTCTTGATCTTGATGAAACTGGGAAACCAGTGCATTAATCATATTTTAGAGGTATGATAGGAAGCTTACTTTACTTGACATCTAGTCATACAGAATTAATGTTTTCAGTATGCTTATGTGAAAGATATCAATCTAATCATATGGAATCCTATTTAAAGGCAGTGAAAATAATTTTTCACTACATAAAGGGAACCGTTGATTTAGGACTCTTTTATAATTCTGGAAATGATTTTGTTTTGAAAATATTTTCTGATGCCGACTTTGGTGGATGAAGAATGGATAGGAAAAGTACATCCATAACTTGTCATTTCTTAAGATATTCATTAGTTTCTTGGTCATGTAAAAAGCAAAACTCGGTAGAACTTTACACTACTGAAGCTGAATATGTAGAAGCTAGATGTTTTTATGCCCAAGTGTTGTGGATGCAACACACACTCACAGACTATGGTATGAGTTTTCCAAAACACAAATTTTGTTTGATAATACTAGTTTCATTTCCCTTAGTAAAAACCCTACACACCACTCTCGTGAAAAACACAAAGACTTTAGGCATCAATTTCTTTTGGATCACACAAAAAAAGGAGGTATCATTCATCAATTTATTGGAACACAAGACCAACATGCTAATATTTTCCCAAAATATTTACCCTATGATAGATTTGAATATATTAAAAAGAAATTAGAAATGATAACCATATGTTAATCTTCCAAATTAAATTTTTGTTTAAACCTATCTCCTCAAAGTAAAAAACTGCTTTTCATGGTGGGAGTACATTTGCTTGATAGTTATTCTAAAAGTTTCCGTAGTCAAATTTTTTTCGTAGTCTAAAATTTTTCGTAGCCAAAACTGTTTTCATATTCTAAATTTTTTTCGTAGTCTAAATTTTTTTCATAGTATATTTTTTTTCGTAGTCTAAATTTTCTTTATAGTCTAAATTTTTTTCATAGTCTAAAATTTTTTCATAGTCTAAAATGTTTTCGTAGACAAATTTTTTTTCTTAGTCTAAATTTTTTTGTAGTCTTATAAATTTCATAGTCGAAAATTTTTCGTAGTCTAAATTTTTTTCGTAGTCTAATTTTTTTTGTAATCTAAAATTTTCATAGTCAAATAGTTCATAATCATTTTTTTGAAATCTAAATGTTCATCAAGAAGAATTTAGCTCATTACGAATAATTTTCCTAGCAATCCGAAAGGTATGTTTTTTTTTAATTTTTTTAATCACATTTATTTTTGTTTATATTTTTATCTTGTTTAAGAATACTTTTTGGATTCATTTTTTCCTTAAATCTGATTTTTTTTAAAAACCTAAAAAGTTCAGAACCTACAAAATTATTTATTTGGATATCATCTAAACAATCAGATCTTGTCAAATAAGTTTTTTTAGTCATTGGATCAATCTGGGAAGTCGAACTGTCATCCCAGTTTCCTATATAAAGGACCCCTCAATGTTTATCCCACATCGAATTTCAAGCTTTTGCGTGCTGAATATATGCCCCTATTTTTAAGGCTGTTCTGGTTTTTCAAAGTTTCCTTACTTCCGAATGTCTTCTGAAGCCTCTTCTCAGAAAGAATTTTCAACTGTTAAGTAAATCACTAAGTAAGAAAACCTACTGAGAATGGTCAGTCGATCTGACGTTTTATACCAAATATTATTCAATCCTATCTAATAATATCAAAATCAATGGATGGGAGAGTATGTTTATTTCCAAACCAAAAGCAAAGGATCTGGTGTATTCGATGTTGTTAGTAGAGTTCTATGAGACAATATCTTTATTCAATGAAGACGGAAGAGACAAGTTCTCTTTCAAGTGTTATGGAAATACATATTCTCTTTCTTACACCAAGGATGAAAGCATAATTAGAATTAATTATAAAGGGGAAGCCAAGTTATTTACTCACAACCTACCTGATGTTCAAGGATGTTCTGATAAGGAGAAGTCCATAGCTCTCCTTGGAATTTCTGAAGTAATGACTCCAAAGATTCTTCATATATCTACAAACATACGGATTCTTGAACTATGTGTTCAAAATTTTATAATTATGAGAAAAGGTGAAAAGGATACTCTGCAGAAGAGTGACATATATATTCTATATTTCTTGGTAAACCTAAGGAAGATAAATTTGGTTAAGTACATTCTAGTGATGATTGAGAATATAAAAAATTGGAATTTGAAATCTCAAATTATCATGTATGCAACGATTATGTCAAATATTATTGTTTTTTTATAATACTTCAAAATTCATTGCAGTTCTAAGTCGATGAATTGAAAAGTGATGCTGTTGAGTGATGATACTTTGAGAAGGATTAATGTTGAATTTTCTATTGAATCTGAAGAATTATATGATTTTCCTAAAGAGGTGGTAGAATCCTTATCAATGAAAATCGAAGTGGATGAGACATCCAAAAAGGGTGGAAGGAAGAGGAAGGAGAAGGAACAGGAAGAGAAAGGAAAAACCCCAGTGGCTACGGAAACTCAATCAGCACCTACGAAGCCATAGAAGGAAGAGACTTATCCTAATGAGGTAGAATCTAAGAAGAGAGATGATAAAAAGAACCAGAAGGAAGGGGAGCCTACGTTTGGCTGGGACCCTGCTGAGGCAAAATCCTTAAAGATAAAGTTAGCTGAAGAGATAAAGAAGCAACAAAAAGAGAAGAAGAAAAAGAATAAGATGTCTGAGGCTGAGATAGTACAATCTATTCTAAAGGATGCTGAGAAATCTTCTTAGAAAATTCTGGTACCAGAATCCTTTTTAATAGAACCACTCCCAGAGACTTCGTGAATGAAGTTTGTGATTATGAAATGAGATCAAGAAGGGGAAATAGTGCAAGAAGTAGAAGTGGAAGAAGAATAAGAAAAATGCATTGGTGATACAAAGGGATTGATAAAGCAAGTATAGGACTTTCATGAGAAATAATGTCTCTAAAAAATTATCAATACGAACTTTTGAAGCCGTGTCTTCAAAACATGCTACCCCAGGAAAAGATGAGAAGGTTGAGGAAGAAGTGAATAAGTTGTTTGAAGAGGAAAGTAGCAATCATGATTTCATACAGCTAGAGATGTTGTGGCAGGACCCGAGAAGGAAGAATTTGATGAAGATAAAATTTTTCAATTATCAGATAGTGAACACGAATCTCCTAATCAAGATGAACTCATTCTGAAGGATGATAAGGGAAAACAAGTGGATGTGGATACTTCTAGAAAATCTTTTGTAATGTAGAAAATGTGGGTGCTTCATCAAAGAGGAAGACTGCTGATATTGACAAACAATCCTCACCAACCAAAGTCTTGGATTCAGAATCATCCTCACCTGGACATAATTTTTTAGTTCAGTCTTTGAAAAAGATTGTTGAAACTATTCCATTATTCCCAAGTATAGACTCAAGATGTCAGATGCATCAACATACGATAAATTAGAAAAACCAGATTCAGTTTCCATGCTAATGGATAAATGTATAATTCTCGAGGCAGATTTCAAGACATTTCTCATTGGTTATGAGGCTCATAAAATATCTTGTAAGAAAATAACAAGCTAGTCAAGGAATACAATCAAAGAAATGAGAAAGTTTGATGAATTTCATGATAATGTCGAGAATGATTTTGATAATGAAGATGTGATGATCAAGGACCTTACTTTGATTTTTGAGGAAAAGCAGACTCTTGAACAGACTACTCGGAAGTAGGAGGTTATGGATCAGAAAGGTATGCTCAATTCAGTGGACATGAATTGAAAAAGAGAAAGGGATCTCAGAATTGATTTTTAAGAGAAGCTAGTTAAGCAAGAAGAAGTCTTCAAGGCTCAGGCAGAATGTTTTAGGGAATAGGAAGAAAAAATAAAAGCCTTAGAAAAAAAAAGTGAAGACCAAGATCAGCTACTCAAGTGAGCAGAAGAGGATCACAAGGAGCTCAAGAAGCATAAAACCATTGTGAAGAAGTTGATGTCGATGGAGAAAGAAGGATAATATTTCTAAATTAAGATATTTTGTTTTATTTTTTCCCTTGTAAAAATTATTTCAATTTTAATGAAATTTTTGTTGTCCTCTATATATTTGGATGTTTAGGACTAATATTTCAGGTACCAATTTTTTTCCATTCCCTTTATTCCTTTTTGAAAATCACAAAGGGGGAGAAAGGAATGATAAAATAATTACAAGTAAGGAAGAGATTTCCCTAAGTCAGGGGGAGTTTATCTAAGGGAAGTTCTTATCAATGAAGATTTTTATATGCAATATAATACAAATATTTCATTTAGGAAATCCAAAATAAGATCCTTAGGGATTTCAAAGCCTAAGAGGGAGTTATTCATATTCACTATGATCCACAAGTAAAGGGAGATAAGTGTTTATTTTCAAGTCTATAAAATTTATATGTCCTTATATTATTTTTCGTAAGGATGTTTGTGCTTTCCAAAAATGGGGATATTGTTGAGTCAATAAGGATTCCTTATGACTTTTCCATTCCTTTATGTTTTGAAAAACACAAACACTCTTCCTCAAGGAAATTTTTCTCCTTACTTAGATTTATCACAATGAGGAAAAATTTCTTTCCCCAATGAAATTTTATCAATACCCTTGTTTTTAGTGTTCATATCATCTCTATGATTTATTTTAATAAGAAAATTTTCCTTCCTCAGGGAAAATTTATCCTTAACAATATTTTCATTGTTCATGTTATAGTTTCTCTAAATATAACTCATTTTATTTCTAAGTGTAAAATTCGGTTTCATATCTAAAACCGCAGAATTCTATAAATACATAGATATAGAGTATTTTGTTTTCAGGGTTCAAATTCTCTAAAATTCAGAATCCGAATTCCTTAGAATCCAGACTCCGAATTCCGTAGAATTCAGACTCCGAATTTCACAGAATTCAGACTCCGAATTCCTTAGAATTCAGACTCATAATTTCTTAGAATTCATACTCCAATTTCTTTAGAATTCTGGTTCCAAATTCCAAAAAAACAGAATCCGAATTTTCATTTGGATAGACTCTAAATTTATTTTTTCCTTAGAATCTGAAAAATATATTTGGTTAAGCAACAAAATTTTTCTTACCCTTCTTATAGTTATGAAATGATGTCATAAATTCTATTTCTAACTAACCATTGTTTGAGTGACACATGTACATGTCCCTCTGAGATTTAAGGAAAAATATGCCCATTGGAGGAGGAAGATGACCATTGGATAAGAGCCTATAAATATAATCTCATTTGAACGATCTCAGAAATTTTGATGAGCGTTGATCACTCTAGAGACCACATTCTATTGAATTTATTTCTAGAGAGAGATACTATCATGCTTTGTGACTACTAAGCACCTTGTTCATATTTCTTTGTGCGACTCAGATTGTTGCTGTGTAAAATCAAGGGCTTCTAGGGATAGGAAGAAAGAGGATCCAACTACCTTAAAGATCATGGACTTATTTGGTGAGGGAGACAAAGGTTATGACTACCTTGAAGACCCAAGAATTGTGGGGATAGTTAGAGAGATTCTGATTTTCCTATCGGGGGCTTACCCTAGTGTGGGTAAGACATACTTTCTTGAAATTATAAATTCAGGGACCTTTATCCAAGGTTGCTGGATACCCTACTCATTGGGTTAAAAGATTTCACACTTGTTACTTTTCTTGCTCATGTTTATTTTCCTCTTCATTTTGATTAATAAGGAAATTATAACTATCTTATACATCCTTGTTCTTGTATACTATGATTAGTAAGATTCTATATGCTTTACGGTAGAATCATTTTCCTTGTAAACTTTTCTTAACTTTCAGTTATAAAACCATATTTCTAGAACCTAGCATTTTTTAGAACTAAGAGGACTTGTGAATTTACCTTGTTTAACTTTGATAAACATAGTTTTCTTTAAGGTTAAAAATGAAAGTATTATACCAACTTTAAAGGTTCTAAAGGAATTTTTAATGTATATAATTCACCCCCTCTTGTATATTGAGCATCTACATTCTTATTTCGATCCTACAGTGTCTCATTAAGCAGTAAAAAGTGATGAATGTTGAAGAAGATACCTGAATTATATTCTCATAAATATCTAATTAATCTATAAAATAATTTAAGAACACATAATTGAAGAGAAACAATTCCCATACCTCTCATCCTTAGAATCGAAAGTAATAAATCACAAGACAATGGGGGAGAAATTTATTTCAATGGAATTGAAAGATATTTGTGAGTATGTTACATAGTTCTTTCTAAGAAATTCTATATTTCTTTATTATTTAATATTTTTGATCTTTTTTGTTGAACTGAATACATTAGTTTTAGGTTGATTTAATTTATAATAAATTTATGACACTATTAGAATCAAACAAAATGTAGTTGGGTTTATTTTATGAAAATTAGTTTTTTCATATTTCATTTGGTATCATGTTATATTGAAAATATAATGATTGGTTATCTAAATCAAACCCTATTGTTTTCTATGTTGATCAAGGATCAAGTAGATTTAAAGTGGGGTGTTTGATGGAAATTTTATAAGTATGAAATGATACCTATTTCACAATTACTTCTTATTTATTTTCAATAAGGGGAAGAGATTATGAAATTAATGTTTGATGGGAAAGGGGCTAGTACGAATAATGAAAGCACATATTAATACATCATTTAGGAGGAACTACTAACAAATAAAAAGGGTGATATTGTGATCCCAATCTATGTGAATTTATATTTCAAGAGATGTTAAGATGCTTTTTTAATAATCACATTTGAGAATAAGAGGTCCAAACATTAATTTTCATGATTATAAAATATCGTGGAAGATTATGTTTGAATAAACTTCTCAAGAGTTCTTGCAATGGTTATTTTGGAAATATATTTAAGTCTAAAAGTTGTTGATAATATTTTATAAAGGTGTTCAATTCATATTTATAATTATTATTTAATGTATATATGAATGAATCTTATAATGTATAGTTTATAAAGGGTGGTCTCACAGTCACTTAAGTGAAAACATGAAGAACTAGTACCTACAACATTAAGGGCGGTTCAACAAACTACATAAGGAAATAATACCAATAGTATAAAGGGTGATTCGGCTAAACACATAAAGAACTGGTACTGAAATAATTAAGTGTGAAGTCATAGTCTATTTACTGACCACATTAATGATATGACCTACCATGCACTTCACACATTAGGTGAAATTACCATAATAATGTGACAATATAAGGTAACATCATATAAAAATATAAATAAATGGGAATCTACAACATGAAGAAATATGGACATACATTTTTATGGATTACCTATCTACCACACAATATGTCTAGTGACTGTGGGATCACGTGGTATATTTATAAATTTCATGATCAACCAGTTGAAAGATCAAGAAGTTTAAGAATTGTTAAGTCTCAATTCTTAGTATGAAGACAATGAAAAGAAATTGTAACAATGTTACACGAGAAAAGATAAAGTGAAGTATATAGTTAATTTAATTGATTCTATGTATGCTATGATTATATGTACTAAATATTATGATAATTCTAATCATGATTCATAATAGAAAATATATGAATAATAGGTAATTCATGATTTTTTTGGATCATAAATTATCTAAATTAATATATCCCAGGAGATTCCCTTATGGTGATCTTCATGGATTAAACAGCATAATGAGATTTTGATTCAAGAAAGGATGTTGAATAAAAAGGTATACTAGGTGAAAAATATTATATTAAGGGTAATGTTTTAAATAATATATATTTCTACTATGTATGACCATAATACTTTGTGAATAAGACTCAAGGAATTGGACTCAAAGAGTATGACTCTACTAGGGCTAAGCATAATACTCTTAACGTAAGAATATGATTATTTGAATATGATGTTAATCATAAGTCTTCATAATCATAACAATTCAGGGGTTTATAACATCACATGAATATAAAAACATAAATTTTGATTGTAAGGCTTTGAAAAAGTGTATGAATTTTACACAATCCTTAAAAAAAAAATCTAAGAGATTACAATTAATATGAAATTCATTAATATGAAAATCCTGATTCTTCAGTTTAATACTTGATTTAGGAAAATGTAAATATCAAAGAAATCTATGAGCTTTTTCTCATTCATGAATTAAGAGAAGTATGATGAGATTTGTTCCTTAGTCAGGGTTTTAAGATCAGAGTAGGTGCATGCATTCATGCATGAATTTTCAGGAAATTGTTTTTAAGAAGATTTCATGGAATTAAGAATAAAGAAATTATGGGGAGTATTTAGTACCAAAAATTATAAAGGTTCTATGAATAAATTTATATAAGAATCATGTGTATTCATCTGTGTTTTTAATGGATGAAAATTATCACGGATTAAAGGATAAATTTTGAAGAATGATTTATCCATATCAATTAAAATATAATACCATATGGTTATTATGTTTTATTATGACTGGTAAAGTTTTGCGATATTGTTTTTTTCATGGGAGTAGTTAATACTACTCCTTTATTAATTATTAATGGGAAAAAGATATGTTTGAAGATTTTGGTTCGAGTAGAATACAATTTATGTTGAGATACAAGGGTATTTAATTACCAATTATCTTGGTAATTAAAAATATTTTATTCACATGATATTTTTAAATAAAATAGAAGAGATTAAATATGGGAAGTTGTAATCAATGATGCAACTATGTATTATGATATTTATTATTCCAGTTCAAGATTGATGGTAGTGTGAGGGGGTTCAACAATATTATTCAAAAGAAAAGTTTTTTGTGTAATGAGGAAGGAGAGAAAACTCTTTTATTATCATCATCATACTGTTGTTGTTATGAAAATACATGAACAACATAACTAATTTAGATTGTATACACTGAAAAAGAAGAAGGAAATATAAGAGGGAATAATAGATAAGAAAATAATATACTATTGTAAATATATATTTTCACATGAAATAGAATAAAACGATGTATTGTGTAAAAGAGAAAAGGGATGTGTAGTACTATAAAGAAGGGACCTAAAATATATGAAAGATAATAATAAGAGATTAAATAAGGTTCTTATATGTTGTTATAGAAGTTATAATAGAAGTAGGATGTAGATAATGAAGAATCACTATGACACTCAATAGAAGAGACATAGAGTGAATAAATAACTTGATATTCTTAAATTGTAAGTGAATTTAAAGACTATATACACATGAAATATAATGATTTAGGTACAATATATATGTTGGAATGGGATATCACAAATATACGGACTTAGTGTCATGTCCCCCTCTTGATTTTGGGTACTATACATTGGGTTCAAGAATGTTTTTTGGTAGTCCCACTATAATTGCGTTCCCATTATAGTGGCATGTGTGATCATGGAAAATTCCCTAATTTCAAAAAGTAAGAACATTTATTATAAAAAGTAGAAACTTGTAAATATCATTTTCACTTTGTGTATTTGTTGATGATAAAGGAGAGGTAAGAGGACAAAAGAATCTATATATTAACTAGTCAAATAAGTTAATGGGATAAAATGATTAATAGATTTAAAATGGAAGAAAAAATTATTCCCCCACCCTCTCAATGTAAATTATATCTAAAAGTGTTCTTAATAATTTTTTCTCTTTAATAACATTCCATGATAGTTTTAAAATTTGAAATTTTTCATAAAAAACTTTTCTGAGCATGTGAAAAATTGATAATATTATTTACGACTGATATGCGAAGTATATTAACTTGTTTTCATTAGTCAATATTCATGACTAAAATATCATAGTTTCTTTGAGTATTTTTATAAAATCTATTTATTAGTGTGCCTTACTGGTAATGTTTTGATTTTGAAAGTACAATTTATACAATATGCCTTGGATTTAGACATCCCTTAATATGAAATGTTATTCCATATTCTGAGTCTCAATTAAAAAAAATTATTTGTATTTTATTAGCATCAATCATTTAGTTAAATATCACGCTAGGAGTTATGATTTTTTTTTGATTTTGTGTGACTTAAAAAAGGGAAAGAGTGTATATATAATTCATATTATATTTAAAATGGAATTAATGATCGATCATTTAAATTGAGAAATGGTCAACTGAAGAATATTAATGAACAATATAAATGAATGGTTATAAAATCATGATGTTTTATGATACATACATTTTAAACAATGTTAAGTATGATACATTCCAATTGTTATGAATTAAAATTTATTAAAATATTTATTCTGTTATGTTTTTTAAGTATATAGTACAAAAGGTTAACATGTTTATGTTAAGTGATAAATTAAAGGCATGACGTGATATTCATAAATAACGTAATTTTCTGAAAAGAATTATAGTGTGAGAATTATAAGTTTTTCAAAAATATATAAGAAATAGACATGAAACATGCTAGGGAAACATTAAAAGATATTTGGTTTTAATGTCATGTATCATTTGTTGATAATAGGATTTCCATAATATATAACTTCATGAATTGTATTTTATTATGTTTTTTGGAATTCATAACCTTTTGGATCACTTATAAGGTTTTAAATTATTCTTAAGGTGTTTGTTTTTTTATTTTTAATTTCTTCTAAAAATATCCCTTAATATTTTCCATGCTCCTAGACTAAAATTAATTTCATTAGATTCATTCATAGATTCACCTTTATTTGGTAAAAGTTTTTATACTATGTGTGATCTTAGGCTCATGAAATATTATATACATGTGTTATATAATAGTTATGAGGATGTGTTTTGGTAAATTGTTTATGTAATTCCTAATAGAAGACAAGACAACATAGTGTATCAATAATTTTTTTTAATAATTTTACATTAATAGAAATTCCAGAAATTTTTATGAATGGAAAATGTTTTTTGATGCTGAAGTATTTATCTGATATAAATTAATTTTTTAATTCCCAACCACAAGTAGTTATTGGAAAATAGATCATCTTGTGTAAATCATCATTTGAATTCCTGATTATGTAAAATTGTTGAAGTAATATATATGATGGTTCATTCAAAATGAATATAATTAAATTAAGATTTTTTTCCATTATATACTATTTGGTTAATTATTCCCTTGAAATGTGGCTATGGTTTGATAAAAATATATTTTCTAAACCATCAATAATCATACTAGAGGGTGGATAACAAAAAATGTTCCACTAAAAATATTCATTCATATATGTTTTATGTTATCTATTCAAAATCAGTGTGGAGAGATTTTTTATGAAATGGTTTTCCTACAATAGTGCTTCTATTTCTACTATGATGGGATTGATTAAATTAAATTACAAAAAAGGAAAATCATTTAAAGATGGTAATTAAAATAGTTTCTCGTAATTACCACATTAGATTATGATATTCATATTAGAAAATCTAAACTCAAGTTAGTGGAATGATATAAATGTTATTAATTGATATTCTTTTTTGGTAGGGTTTTCAATGGATGTTTATATATCCTTTTTTTAATTGTTGTGACTTTAATAGGGAAACTTCTATGGGTTGTTGGGTACTAAGACACTTTGGGTTGTGATGCTACAAATTATTTCCTAGGTGAAGATAACATGGTTGACCTTATGATATTTAATTAAAACATTATTCTTTTTTTTTGAAATCCTATAGTTTTTAACAAACTATTATGACTTATTCCTTGATTATGGTTTATACATGTTTTATAGATATCTCTGGAGGGAGTGTCGAATGTGGTTTCTAGTTATATTTATTACTAGTTTTATTTTAATTTTTATGGTAGCTAACCTTTTGCGTGGTATCTAATGTAAAGTCCCAAATTTTTCCTTGATTTATCTTCCATTTTTCATTTGTTTAGGGTGGGGTTTTGAGGTGTGTTTCCCATGTTTTTCAGATGTATAGCACAATTTATCATTTTTTTATTTTGTTTTAAAATGGATTCAAAATATATAAAAGTTTATTTCAAAATATTTAAAGTAAATTTTATGTTAATAAAAGTTTTTTGGAAAATATATAATTAATATGGATGTTTTGAAAATGATTAGGTTATTTTTGAAGTAAATTGGAAAATATGGGAATAATAATAAATATCCTTTCAATATCATTTATGATTTTATTTATTTGGAATTTAATCATTTAAAAAAAATTCGTTCCCTTATGTAATATTTGCTTCATGCATGAATGGGTACTGTCTTACCATTACATAAATTGTCGATTTATTTCCTATGTAAAGGTAATTATGTTTTTCATTAGACTATATAAAGATAGATTATATAGTTTCATAATGGTAAAGAAAAGATTTAATTGGATGCATAAAGGAAAACCTTATATTTCATTTATTACTTATAGGTATGGTGGTGATTCTAAAGGACAAATATAGGTAGCCTTCAATGTATAATGATAGTTATTGGCTATGGGAATGAAAGGATCCTATATTAAAGGATACTTGAATGTAAACTCTCATCTCACATCTGCGTGTCTTGCATGTGGGTAGGTACATCAACATATTAGTGTAATGCCACCGTTTTCAAGCATACATAATGGTTTTCTGTCAATGCTAGGATGAGTTTAATGCTCACATCAGGGTAACCAGCTATATAAGTATAAACTATATTAACCTTATACAATGAATGTCTATCACAGATAGGTAAATTTATTCATATATAAAGCTGGAATTTCTCCTCGATTGGTTCTATGATATAGTTTTATGAATTATAAGGGGATAATAAGTATAATAAATGGGATATTTAAAGATATAAATGATCCACTATAATATTGAATGATTTTAGGAGTTTTAAATGGTTTGTGTGAGGGTATTAAATTAAAAATAGATTTAATGTGAAATAATTTTTTTGTATGAGTCTTTTTGTGATACCGAAGAGATTTGATTCCTCTTATTCTAAAATTTTAAAAATCCTCCCTCATTATCATTTCTTATTTTCCCAAATCTTTGTTAATTAGGATCTTTATATTCATGTATTATGAATCTTTTCCATTATCCCGTGATGTCCTTGGGATCTCTTGACCATAATTATCTTCTTTATCTCTCAACAATTCTTGGTGCAATACATGTGAATCTCCCATACACATAGAGGTTTGAAGACCCAATTTTTTATTTTGGGAAAATCATGGGATTATCTTGATTCAATTTCTAATGCATAATTAATATGAATTAACAAAATAAATACAATAACCTTGAATATAATAAGTAGAAAGAGAATTCATGTTGATATTTTTTCTATTTTCCAATGTTATTTCATGTGTGATTGATGATTATATTTATTTAATAAGAGAAGGAATAATTAAATAATGTATGATAGGATTCTAAAAGAGACAAATTATCTAAGAGGATGAAGTGGAATATGTACATGTACATTCTATAACAATTGAGTCTTTCCTTTAAAATGAAAAATATACAACATGTTTCCTTAATAATTTGAGGCTCTCATTATTATCGTGAATTTATTTATATTAAAAAAAGTTCTTGTTGTTTTGTTTATATAGGGGACCAACCTTATACATTACATATTTTAGTGACTATAAAATATAATTCACTTTTTTCACATTACCAAAGATCTTGTAAGTTTAGAGTTTTAGATAGTTAGGTCATAACTCTTACAAAACAAACTCATATATTAAAAGTGTCACACTTCAATTTAGTATCCATCTTCCTATCAAACAAAAATAATAAAAAGTAAAATGTTTTACTTTCATGAAAAATATTCAAAATTTTAATATTGAACTCCTATTTGTACCTACTCTTCCCATGAAATATAATTTAATTATGGGATGAGCACAAAAATCTCAGTATGAGACCTAAAAAGAAATAAATAAACAATTAGCCCATGAATAATTATAAAAATATTAATTTTTAAAAATTATATTTAGGTTCAAAATAAAAAATACTTTACCCAAGAAATCACCTTCGTTGAATAAATGTTTTCATTAAACATTAAATAATAAATCTTAAATGAAAAATAAAACTCATAATTGTTTTTTACAGTCACTAAAAACTCATAAAAACATTTTTAAATATTAATTATTATCAATATTAAAAAATATTATATATATTCATTTAAACATAATATCATTATCTTACCTTGATAAATAATAATATTTCTATTAAAATACATATATAGAATTGATAAAACATATAGGTAACTCAAGAAATAATTTCCCTATCACTATTACAATCACTCTTAAAAATTGAATAAACATACAATTAACTTACATACCTAATGCATTGGAGGGCTATCAGTTACCCACCAATACTTGGATTATAACGGAACCACCCATCCATGGTCTATAATGGGTCCACTGGTCATCATAACAATACTAAAGAACCATAAAACAATCATATCATATAAAATATTTCAAATTATAACATCAGACTAATAAAAATATTATTTTAACCCATAATAATTTTTCATGGATATTAAAACATTCATTCCATTTTATAACCCTATTTCAAAATGAACTAGAACATAGAGAAGGAGGATATTAGGCCAAATTTATTTTTTTGTTATTTTAAAATACACTTTAGGGTAAATTGGTAACCTCATATCCACTATATTAAAAACCAAACAACCCAGAGGAATAGTTTTATTTGAATAAAAATGGATTCATTAAATGGAATCCAAATATCAAATATAGTTTATTTTCATTGAAAATTAATTGTCATTTTATATGTTAAAATAGAAATTTTTTTTTGTTTTTTTCTAAAGAAAGTCAAAAACTTTATTAAAAAGATTCCATTTTAAAACCTTTGAAAGAAAGTAAAAAGATATATAAAATGTCCGTTGTAATTATTTTTTATTCATATAAATATATCTATAAAATAATATTAAAAATAAGAAAATATATTAAAAAATAGTTTTAAAGGAAAATTTAAAAGAGGATTTCTAAAATAATATACCGTACCTTGATTCTGACTCATAAAATAAAATATTTATCCTCCTGAATAAATCAATTATCTTAATTATTTACTTGTTTATGTACCTTTTTCAGGTTTATAATTCCTTTTATAATATATTTTACCATTCTCTATTTAATCAATTAAACTCACATTAGATGTTTTGATGATATTCGGTTCATTAGTCCGAGATTTCTTCGGTATATAGAGTATAGTCAAAGAGGTCATTACTACACAATATCTATAATATTAATAATGAAATAATCAAAATTTATATACATTAGTTACAATTCTCAATATAACCATAAAACTTGTGTAGAGACTCTCATTTTTTTGTGTAATACTTTGGAATATTCCTAATAATGTTATCAGAGAAAGGAGTTGTGACGGTGCACAATTCCAGGGCATGGGGAGACCATAATTAATTTTATAAAAATAATAAATATTTTTTTTCGTATGCACAAATTTTAGGAAAAAGTGGATTTTCTCAAATATTTTTGATCAAATCAGAAATCCTAGACCATATTTGAATTTGGAATGTTTATTTTACCCTAGGGGTGACATAAAGATCATCGGAAAGGGATGTTTGGATGGGGTACCCGTTGGTGGGTGCATTTAATAAATTGAAAAAATTAATTAATTAATTTAATAACAACCATAACCCAAATAACTCATAGGTGGAGACTCAGATCAGAAATCTGAGACCGCTGTTGAGTTCTTAATGTGGTGTTTTTCTTTAGGTGCTACTTAAAGTTTGTCAGAACATGATGTTCATATGTGGAAGCTATTGGTAGGTGTGTTTAGTTAGAATGATTTTTTTAATTATTTATTTTAAAATAAATGACCTAAAATTCATTCCTCTATAAATAATATTCGGTGAAAAATTTCCAGGGTTAGCCGCATAACCCTAGGATCATTGAGAGGATATTCCAACCCTTATTAGTTTACATATTGAGACCGGGCGATGAACGATAATTGGATCAAGGTGAATCGACAAGTGGAATACACAACAGATCATATTCATCAGTAGAAGATGCATTTTCACCAACGATCGATCAATAATCAAGGTAGTTCTCATTATATGTGGTTTTCCACCCATATAATTAAAATATTGAGCACAACCAATTCCATCTCTTTGATATTTTTTAATTTGAATTGCCTTCACATGTGACCATTTTGGAGTTTTAATTATTTTATTATTTTTTCATCTATCCTTAGGGTCCCATTCTTTATCACTGGACAAGATATCTGGGCTGGTGATGTCTAAAACATTGTTATTGGTGAATTTCCTCCACCATTATTCACGTTATTCATCATTATACAATATGATTGTGATTTGATATTGCAAGGGTGGGTTCGAGTATAGTCAAACACCCAGATTCGTTTTGGTGGCACGAAATACATATTGATCAACGGTTTGGAGTTAGATTGATAAAATAACAAGATGATTTTTGGTTAACGGATCAGATCAGCACCATATGTGTGTGTTTTTTTATCAGAGGTGGTTTGGTAATGGGTTGATAATACCCTTTTTTTATTAACATGCAGTGTGATGAGGTCGATTTTGAGAGAAGGAAATGTGTGAAATCTCAGGGTGGAGGCATCTTGGTGTGAGTGTCATGGTGAATAGAATCAGATCTCTGATGAGATGGTTAGATGTGCTCAACTTGGTGGACATTAATATAATTATTAATAATAGTAATATCAATGATTATTTTAGAGGTGTTAGGCATAGAGGAGATGTAATTGCTGACATTCTTTAATTTATTATATTTAAAGATTAAAAAAATAAAATACAGATGTTGACAGCACAACCACTTTGTGACAGTTGGGAGGAATGACAAGGGATTTAAATTTGAGTAGAAACGTAGGAAAAAAGGGCTCTCCAACCACATTTCCTTATTTTTGGGCGTGCAACTCTCCCTCATTAGAGAGATCGAGTGTAGTTTTCCAGTATTCAAAGTGAAAAAACTAATATAAAATAATAATAACAATAGTTTTGGTTGTCAAAGCTTGAATTGACCATAACATCTACATAAGATATGCGATTGACAAACCGTCAGTGGAAACATGTCCTTAGAATTGGGTTTTTTATTTCAAGAACTGTGATGGAATCCTTTTTCCTATAGGTGGTGTTGGTTGATAGAAGACCCAATAATAATAATGATAATAATATTGTGGGATCTTGAATTTCACAGATCTCTCTCACACTGTGTCATAATTACGAACCATCTACGATGCCGAGGCACTGAAATTTAGGCAGACATTTGATGACCAATTTTAAGTATTTAACTTAGACTTGTGATTCGGTCCCACGAAGTAGAGGTTGAGTGTGATGTGGTGAAATGTTACATTCTCATAGTGTGTCTAATTGTGGCTAGTCAATAGAATATCTCGAGCATTTTTCTAAGACGATCTCAAAATTTTGATCCATTTGGCCGTCTAAGGCTGTTTGAAGAGGCATATTAGGAAAGTTATCATTTTTTCCTACATACTGATGAAAATTCTCATGCATTCATCAGGCTTGTGGCCATGAAAAGTCATGTAGTACCATTACACATAGTGTATGATACATGTCTATAAATCCATGTTTTGGAGATGACATTACCTGGTAGAAGAGTTAGACCACACACCGTGTGGGTCCCTTACATGTTGTGTACTCCTTTACAAATATTATAGATTCTGTATCTCTTTTTTTCAAACTCATATGTTGGACCACAAGTATCCTATTCTTATTGTTTTTTCATATAGAACAATATTCTGGCCTCAATTGTGGCTTTGGAGTTACAATGTGAAATGTTTTGGTTGTGGAACCAATCTGAGTCAATGGTCGATGATGGCTGTGATTAGAGAGGATGACCAAGGACTTCATCAAGAGTGGAGCCCCCCATCTGCATGGTCCTAGTTCCTCTAGAGTAACATCTATGTGAAACCCCACTAATGGGTATTTGATTGGTCATTTATTAACTAGAGTAGAACCCCTTATGATACCAATATGCGGATCCTTAACAATTAGAGTTGAAACACCCATCAGAATGGTCGCGTGTCCTCTACCTACCAAGTGGGACCCCCCCTTTTTGATAGTGCGCGACTCCACAATGGCTGGGGTGGAACCCCCTATTGTACTATGGAAGAGGTCCCCATGAAAATATAGTATAATTCCCCATCGACATGGATGAAGGTCCTCTACAATTACAATTAGAGTGGAATCCCCCATAGGCATGGGCATGGGTCCTCTACCACTACTATTAGTGTGGAACCCCCCATCAGTATAGGAACTGGTCCTATATGATTACTATCATAGTAAGACCCCTTTGATTCACTAGGGTGGGGGTTATCTATTTCATGTTTTTTTCCACTCATCGGTGCGACATAGTGATGAGACATGGTTTGATGTAGCTTTGGAATCATGAGAAAGAGGAACACTTTCTCCACCAAGACATGTTTTTGTGACGTGACCAAAACGATGTGGCTGAGTCATTTCTGCCAAAAGCAGATAGTATCCAGGTGTATTTATTGAGTTCCATAGACTCATGTGTTTAGGACAGACCCATGGGATGAATGTCATGTACAATGGACTTTTGGAACTATTAGTTACTCTTCTTCTGGGAATGAGTTGAGATATTTAGGTCCCATTACTCTCTCATTTCCGATTCTTTGACTGTGCATATATATTCATTATTACTTCTGGATTCACACCTTCCATTTTGATACACTACTTCTAAGAGAGGTGAAGATGCACATGGAATGATCCTTATTTCTGTTTCTAGATTCACATGGTTAGATGAATCTACACTCCAACTATTGGTAGAAAAGACTCAATGAGATGTTCATATTCTCTCTATGTTGAGATCATTGTGTTTTGATGATTTCACTTACACTATTTTTTTGGGTTGATCTATACACATTATCTTTATTTTTTTTCAATTTCATAATTTCCTCTTCTATGTTATCTCCAAATACTCCCCCTTCACCCTTTTAGGGAATTTTTCTGGGTATGTATATACTGACCCCTACATGGGATTCACCTAACACATGTCATGTCTTTTGTAGATGGCGGACTGGTCGATCATGAAGTCATAGGAGCTTAGGGATAAAGGGTTCTTAGACCATGTATGGTGGTTTTATCTTAAAATTGAGGAGTTGGTATCTCTCAACATTTTTACTTATCTAGTTTTCTATCAGGTTGGGAAACTTTTTTGTATGGGCGTGTATTTTTCACCTTTTCATTTCAGTTTACACTACCGTATTTTTTATTTTTCAAAGGTCCATGCATTATTGGTTTATTTTTAGTAGTTTTTCATTATTTTTTCTTTTACTATGCACTTTTTCATTGATTTGGATATGTGAGTGCATATAGGTACATAAGAAAAGGAATCCGCAAGTGTAGTTATGCCTTCAGTGCTTGTCACCTCCACCTAGAATATAGAGGCGAGATTAGGCTAGCCCTGTATTGATCCCCATAGAGGTTTGGGCCATGATAGAGTGCTATTGAGGAAATTTCATTCCTTGGTATATTGTATGAATCTATCCCCTTTAGAGGATTTGGTTGGGTTTAGAGAAATATTGTCAATGTGTCTCGAGTGTGGATCTTATGTCAATGTGTCCAGTGATGGTGAAATGGATGATGTATCCATTCAAAAGGACCCTAACTCCCTCCTTGTCAACATTCCATACCAATACATTTGTTGTAGGGATCAGTGGTAAATGAGTCATATAGGATTGAGTCTTTGACTGTCCTTCTTGAGATAGCTCCCCATTATTCTTATATATATATGATCATATGACAATGCTACTCTTTGATAAATTTCATGATGCCTCTGTGATGATAGCCATCTAGGATACTAGCTCTAGTTCATTACAATGATTATATGAACAATGAGTCCATAGTTAAGGGTCCATCCCACAACCCCCTTCCTCTAGGTGGGAATGTAGTACAACCTCTATATTCCGAGTAGCATACTGTTCCATCTGACTTGGCTAGCGATGTGCACATGATTATCACTCTCCGTGAGTTCCAGCATCAGAGACCACTAAGGTTCCACAGTGTGCTAGATCCTCATGAAAAAGAGGATTGGATAGATTCGATGGTCTATATATTCATGTTTGTCTGAAAATAAATAAAACTAAAGGTTGTGCTAGCAGGCATCCTTTTCCACGTAGCAGCTAGGAATTGGTGGATCCCGTCTACAAATATTCATGATGAGTTTACACTATCATGGTATAACTTATACCATTTATTTAGTGAGGAGCACTACCCATCCTTCTTACACTCAATCTAGATTTAGGAGCATCTATAGATGAATTAGGGAGGGATGACGATGACTAAGTATGTAGAGAGGTTCATAGACCATTCATGTCACTCAATTAGCATGAACCAAGATGGATACTTTCAAGAAAGAATGTTTGAGTTGGGACTATACAGAGATAAATGTTCTAATATAGTTCCCCTATTCATCCCCACCTATGTAGGGGTGCTGGAGAGGGTACTGGTGATAATGATATTTCTATTAGAGGGTCACCAGACAATTTGAGTTAGAAATTGGAGTTATGGGTCTATGTTGTCTACAATAGCTAGTATGTGTCACATGGAAGGATCTCAGTGCCAAAAACCCTTTCGAGAGGAGGATCAAGCACATGGTTGTATAGTGTAGTGACAGAGTAGAGAACCAGGTAATCCCATGGAGGTTTGGTGTGATGCTTGTGATGAGATAGGTCACATAATGCAAGACCACCCGACTAGATGTTCTAAACATCACATGAAGATAGATAATGGACCTTGATGGTGGAGAAAACCCCATGATCATCGATCTCGTAGGCATAGACATGGTGCTCAAAAGGGAGGCTTAGCTGGAATATGAGCAAGAGAATCTATTGGTGGTTCACGTCTCTATGATATCATTCCCCCACCCGAAGGCGGACCATGTTAGGCTAAATGAGCTAGTAGCCATAGCCGAAAATAGCTACAGGCTTTAGATGTCTTTGATCTCATTGCACACAAGATGATAAAAGGTATGCTCAATGTATTTTATACCTTCTACAATAAAAATTGTTTGACACTATATGAGGTACTATTTTCATCCCAATCCTTTCTCATGTTTTAATACGGGGTGAAATAGAGCGTCGATATAACCTTGTGGCAGTGTTGTTCGACGTTGTTTCAAATGCATGAGGAAGTGGGGTACTTTCCCCACCATGTTTTTTGTGGCTTGAGAAAAACCACGAGGGAGAGTTAGTGGAACCCAAATAGGTTTTCATCAAGGTCTTCTGGATGAGTTCCTCTGACTTGTTCTTTCAAGGTGAGGTTGTGCAATGGAGTGTCGTTGTAGGTCATGGCATTATTAGTGGAGTTTTCCTATTTGAAATTTTTTGGAATGAAAATCATGGGTGTGGTGGAGTTTTTTTTGGGTTACACTCATTCTAAGAGAGGAAAAGATGCGCGAGGTATGCCACATTATTTTTGGGACTAGATTATGATGGTTGGGTGAGTTTACTCACCCGGATTTTTCATCGGTACCCTTGTGATCTCGACATCAACCTTGATATAGTGACAAAATGTTATCAAATATAGGTCAGGGTAGCTAGGAAACCATGAAAATTACTACAAGAATCCCTACTTAGAGGTGGTAGATGTAGTAATTCCCCAAAAAATATGGAGTCACAATTGCGTGGGAGTGCATTTTGTGGTTTACCTAGACCACTAGAGTATCAGGTACATCCTCACTCAGAGAAACTTGAACCTAAGCCAGTGACACTGGTTGGAATTCCTATTGCACTATGACTTTTAGATAGTTTGTACTCTAGGGAAGGTACACATTATAGCATATGCCCTTAGTAGGAATTCGTAGGATTACGTAGTGAAGGATGATTCAGAGTTTTTAGCTTCCTTACAACTGATCCTGGTGAAGCAGGGGGGTACAATTTTTCTTCCATAAATGGTGTTGAATCCTTCGCTTCTCAAGAGTGTGAGAGTGTCTCGGCTAGGGAAAATCAAGTATGGGATATTTCATAACTATATATCCTTAAGAGTTTCACTAGATAAATTTTCTAAAGAGGGGAATCATTTCATCATATTTAAGTGAAGAATGATGATTCTGGTTATGATGCAAGATATGGTGATGAGAGAGTTTCACACTTTTCCTTTAACTAAACATCCCAGTGTTGGGAAGAGATAGGTGTAGGATCAGTGTCCCCACCTCTTTCCATAGTTTGTGCTTTTTGAGGATGGAAATATTTGATCAAGGTAAAAACGTAGAGACTCTGGTTTTTCCATGTAATACTTTGGAATATTCCTAGAAATATTTTTGGTGTTAGGCACTTAGACGGAATGATATTATTAGGTGAGGTGAGAACAAAATTAATTTTATAAGAATATTAAATATATATTTATTACGTGCACACAATTTTCCTAAAAAAGTGGAATATTTCATAAATGGTTGATCAAATTATATATCCTAGAAAACAGTTGAATTTGGAATGTAGATTTTACTCTAGGAAATAAATAAAGTTCATTCATGCAGGACATTTGGATGGTAAACCCAGCGGTGTGTTCATTGAATAAATAAATAAATTTAATTTAGTTTTTTAATAATAATTATAACCCAATTAAATCATAGACGAAGAATAAGATTAGAAATAAAATACAACCATTGAGTTTGTAATGTGGTATTTTCCCAATGAATGACCTACTGTTAGTTAGTGTGGGATATGAGGATGAGGTAGCTATTGGTGGGTGTGTTTAGTTAAAATATATATTTTATTTATTAATTTTAAATTAAATAAACTAAACTCCCTTATTCCATAAATAAGATGATATTCCAAATCGCAAGGGTTATCCACTAAACTCTAGGATAGTTGGGAGGATCTTACACCCCTTCTCCATTGTCATGATTAGACCAGATGATGATCAGTGATGAGATAGAGGTGAATCAGTAGGCTTCAGGAAAATTTTATTATCTTCATCACTAGAGGATGCATTCTTCACCAACGATTGATCTAGAATTTTGGTATGAATCATTATATAATGTGTTCCACACTTATAATTAAAATATTTCACATGATCAATCCCCTATCTTTGATTTACATTAATTTCAACAACCTTCACATGTTCCCATATTTGGAGTTTGAATTATTTTCTAATTTTTTCATCTTACCTAGATGGCTCATTCTTGATCGCAAACCAAGAACGCTTGGCTAGTGATGTTTAAAAGTTTTTCATTGGTGATTTTCCGCCACTATTATTTGTGTTGTTCATCATTATACCATGGAGTCATGATTCCACATTTCTGGTGTGGGTTTGAGTGTAGTCAAACCCCTAGAATCATTGCGGTGGAATGAAAGACATTTGGATCAATGATTTGGGATTGGATTGATAAAATAGAACAACGATGTTTTGTGAATGGATCAGGTAAAAAAAATAGGTGTGTGTTTGTGATCAGAGTTGGTTTGAGATTGATTTGATAATACCCATTTTTTCTATTGACACACAGTGTGATGGGATCAATTTAGAGTAAAGGACATGCGTGGATTTTCATGGAGGATGCTGCAAGGAGTGGACGTGATAGTGTCTAGACTTAGATCTCTGAGGAGATTGGCATAAGTGGTAAATGAAGTGGAAGTTAATTTTATTATTAATAATAGTAAAAATGGTGATTATATTTGATGTGTTAGGCACATGGGATATGTAACTCATGGAATTGATTAATTTATTATAATAAAATAAGAATTAAATTAAATTAAATTTTTTGATGGTGGAGAAACTATGTGAGAGTATGGAGGAATGAAAGGGGATTTAAATTTAATGATAATCATAGGAAAGAGGGGTTTCCAAAACAATTTTCATTGGTGATGTTCTGCAACTATTATTTGTGTTCTTCATCATCAAACCATGGAGTCATGATTCGACATTACCAGTGTGGGTTTGAGTGTGGTCGACCCCTAGATTCATTGGGGCGGCACAAAAGACATTTGGATCAATAATTTGGGGATGAATTGATAAAAGAGCAAGATGGTGTTTTGTGAATGGATCGGGTCAAAACAATTGATGCATGTTTGTGATTAGAGGTGGTTTGAGATTGAGTTAATAATACCCATTTTTTTATTGACATATAGTGTGATGGGATCACTTTAGAGTGAAGGACGTGCGTGGAATCACATGGAGGAGGCTGCTAGGCATGGGCATGATAGTATCCAGACTCAGATCTTTGAGGAGATTGGCATAAGGGGTAAATACAATGTAAATTAATAATATTATTCATAATTGTTAAAATGGTGATTATATTAGAGGTGTTAGGAGCATGGGATATGTAACTCATGGCATTGATTAATTTATTATAATAAAAGAAGAATTAAATTAAATTAAATTTGTTGAGGGAGGAGAAAATATGTGAGAGTATGGAGGAATTAAAGGGGATTTGAATTTAATGATAATCATAGGAAAGAGGGATTTCAAAACCAATTTCCATATATTTTGGTGTGAAACTCCCTCCCATTAGAGAGCTCTAGTGTGGTGTTTGAGTATTAAAATAAAAAACCATAATAATAATACTATAAAATACTAATATTATATTTTATAACGTAAAATCATGAATGGACCATAAAATCATTGTATGATATCGGATTGAAAAACCATCAGTGGAAGATTATCCTTGGAATTGAGACTATCATTTCAAGACTAGTGATGGATACCTTTTTCCAACTAGTTCCGTTGGTCCACAAAACACCCAATAATAATAATAATAATACGGGATATTTTATATGACATATCTCCCTCATACCGTATCGGAATGAAGAACTATCTATGAAGTTGTGACACTGAATTTAAGGTGAAAATTTTAAGACTAATTTCAGGAATTTAATTCAGACTCATCTTTAGGGCCCATGAAACACCATTCGAGTGTGATGTAGTGAAATGTGACCTTTTCACCTAGTGTCCAAATGAGGGAAGTGAAAATCCTATCTCAATCATTTTTTCAAGAGGATCTCAACTGTGTGATCCATATGCCCATTTGAGGTCATTTTAATAGTCATATGAGTGAAACTACTTTTTTACCACAGACTGACTATGAGAATCATGAATTCATCAGGCTTATGGCTGAGACACATCATGTCATACCATTACACGTTTTGTAGTGATACATAGACATCAAGACTTATTATGGAGAGGAAACAACCAGGTAGTAGAGTGGGACCACAAACAATGTGGGTCCCTCATATCTCGTGTACTACATTTGTAATATTCATACTTTCGTATCACCTTCGTTTGAACTCGTATTTTTTCACACCTGCATTTTATCCAAAGTGTTTTTCCATGTATAAAATGATAGTTCCCTTGGTTTCAGCTTCAGAGTTATGATGTGAAATTCTTTAGGTTTGGAACTAATCTGAGTTGATTCTCGATGACGACTGTGATTAGGCATGATCACTAGAGACTTCTTCTAGAGTGGAACCCCCCAACGACATGGGTAGAGGTCCTCTATAGTTACCAAAGAGTGGAACCCCCTACTAGGTAGGGTTAGGGTCCGCGATGACCTAGAGTGAAACCGCTTTGTGATTCTAAGGAATAGTTTATCAAACATTAGATTCAAACCCCCATCATCATGGGTGTGGGTCCTCTACCATTGGAGTGGATCCCTCCTATAGGATTGGGAGTGATTCCTCGATGTCCATGGTGGAAACCCCTATTGTAACAGGGCATAGTTACCCATGAAACTAGAGTGGAACCCCAATTAGCATGGATGTTTGTCCTCTACAACTAATATCTGTGTGAAGCCCACCATAAGAATGGGAACGAGTCATCTACAACTACTATTAGAGTGAAAATACCTATTTTGTGCCAACTTGGTGGTGAAAAACAATGAAGAGATGTGGTTTGACGTAGCAGTAAACTAATGAGAAATAGGAACACTTTCCGCACCGAGAAACTTTGTTCTGACACAAAAAAACCGCATGGGCGCATCAGTGCCTCCCAAAGAGGATTGTATCAATGTGTGGCGATTGAGTTCCTTAGACTCATGTTTTAATGGAATATGTGAGGGATACTAGGCATGGGTGATGGTATTTTGGAACTGTTGGTTACTCTTATTCTTGGTTTGAGCTATGAGATGGAGATCACCTTGCACTCTCATTTTGGATTCATTGCCTCAATACACACACACACACAAACAAACACACAAACATATATATATTTTTCCATTGAGATTCATAGCTTTAATTTTTCTACACTACTTCCATGTGAGGAAACGATACATAGGCTATTACTTGTGATATCCATGTCTAGATTCTCCTAGTTTCATGAGTATACCCTCTAAATATAGGTGGTGAAGATTTGATGAGAAGTTCATCTTCTCACCGTGTTGAGATCTATGTGTTTTGATGAGTTTACATTCAATCTGGTTTGGGTTGAGTTTCATACTTTACCAATACATTGTTCTTTTTACAACATTCCTCTTTTATTGAATCTCATACTTCTACCCCTTTACCATTTCACGGAATTCTACTAGGTATGTTTATACTCATCCCTACATGGGATTTTCCAATCATGTATCTTGTATTTTTCTGATGGATGACAGGTCAATCATGACATCAAAGGAACTTAGGGATATGGGGTCCCTGGACTACATACAGTGGTCGTAACATGGGATTTCAGAGATGGGCTATCTCAACTGTTTTATATCACTAGTTTTATTTTAGGTTGGGATAGTTTTTTTGGTTTGGTGTGTATTTTACCCTTTTATTTTTTGTTTACACTACCGTAATTCATACTATATTGAGTTCCTTGAATTTTTGGTTTATTTATAGTTGTTTTGTGTCTTTTATTTCTTTCCATCTGAACTATTTCGTTGAGTTGGCTTTGTGTGTGTATAAAGGTAATTAGGAAATGTCATCCCTGAGATTACTTGTGCCTTCAACACTTGTTGCCATCCCTGGAATATGGAGGTGGTATTGGGTTATTTGTAGTTCAAGCTCCAAATTGGGTCGGGTCATGATAATATTATTATGAAAAATAAACTATGTTACAATTATAGAGATGGTAGGCTGTATGTACGCATGGGTAACAGTTTTATTTTACAACGATTAATATAGAAAGATTGTAATTATTATCTTATATTTGTATATTGATTATTATATCATAAATACAATATTATTTCTTTAAATAAATGTATAATTATCATCCATGTGATGTGGGGATGGAAATGAATATCATCGCTTCTTAGAGGTGGCAGCCCACACGTATGCAAAAATGAATTTATCAATTTTTGATTAATTGAATGGAAATAAAGTAAATGATGTATTATTTTTGAATATAATGAAATAATTTTCATTAATATCAAATATATATATTAATTCCTTCATTATAACCATCCATTAAGGAGGGTGATGAAAAATGAATTAAACCAGTTTGCGAGGCTATAGACCATCGTACATATAGAAAATGGATTCCTTTCTAATTTAATGGAATTGAGAGACATATATAGGTTATTAAATAAAAATAATAAAGTCTCATTATATGGAAGTTTCTAGTTTTATTATTTCATCATGGTTAAAGAGTATTTGTATAAGATTGAAAAGAATAAAAAAAATTCTTGATTAAGAAATATACCAATTATTCATAAAAACTCCTTCCCTTTACACCATAAGATCTGTATGTTTTGTATTATACCATAAATAAGGAATCTAATATGTTTACAGAAATTTAAATAATGTATTTGAGTAGGTATTATCTCAAAAAAATGTTTTTATCTATGATGAAATTAGAAGAAGTTTATCCCATTTACAAGAGAGGGGAGGGAAACTCTTTGGATTTATTAAAATGCAAAGTTAATATAAATTAATTATGCTATCCAAATTGATACAAATTAACATAATTAAAAAATAATATGATTATGAGATGAAATAAGATAATATAATAACATTCTTACAATTTTGGACTATATCATTACCCTTATCTTTTATTTTAACAATTCATTAACACTTTTGACAATTATGGTGATATCAAAATTATTTACTCTTAAGGGGTTAATATATTAACTATAAAGGGGAAAATGACTTTTAATGTACCATGTTTGATTTCATCAACCATATCCCATTCTTTTTTCTCATGATAATTTTTTTAGGAAATTTAAATTATTTAATTAAATATTAGTTTTAACAAAATAAGTTTAATAAAAATTTTGAACTATTAATTTAATTTGACTTTTAGAACAATAAGGAAAAAATAAAATAATAAAAATATGAATAAAAAACTCTAATATTTCACTATTTTATAAAAATTTAATTTAATACAAAAAATAAATAAAATAATTTTATATTTTGAGTTTTCAGAATCTTTTTATTTATTTTTTTACTACTTGCACAAGAATTGTATAAGTGTTTCATTAGAATTTAATGCAAATATTTATCAATAAAAATTTAAAATAAATTACCACGAAGAAAAAAATAATTTATTTTGAAAATTAAAATTTATAACTGAACATATCTTCATTCTATATCTATGATAATAATATTGTATTTACAACAAGAAAGAGTGTGTCATTTTTTTCTTTATGTTCCATTATAAATTATGAATGTAAAAATCATGGCCAAATAGAAATTAAAGTTTATATATTAGTATTTTGGATGATTATGGACAATATATAAATATTATTTAAAATTAAGTCATGTTTTTGGTCCAGTATTTATTCCTTATCATTTTATTTTTAAAATTAATAATCTGGTTTACCCATTAACGTGGAAACAAAAATAACTAATGTTACATATGATAATGTCCCAAAATAAAAGGAAGATATTTAATATTTTTTAAAACCATTGATTCAAAATATTTAATCCATTTCCAAGATTTAAAACCCATAAGTTTCATAATTTATTTTAAAATTAAACCAGAAAAGTGTGATAGAAAATGGGTTTTCATAAAATTTCAGTTTTTTAAGTATAATGGTTTTTATAATAAATTAAAGAATAAAATTCATTTAAAGAAATAAAATAAATTATTTAATTTATAATTAACTAAATAAATATTAAAACTAATAAAAATAAATAATTTTACTTTGTAAATAATTGAAAATAAAATACAATTTTCATATAAAATCTTTATTTTTGAAAAATCATTGAAAAATAAATCCTTTAGAGAATTATTAAAAATTAAACCTTAGATAATTTTGACATGATTAATTTAAAAATGGATTTTATTTTATCAAATAAATTTTATAAAAGTTCTATAAGTTAATTATGATATTTTTTCACAAAAAATATAAATATTGTTTGAATAAAAAATATTTTTTAGGCATAAAACGTCTTTAGTAAAAATTAGGTTCTTATTTCCTAAGAATAAGCCATGATATTTATTTTTAGTTGGAGAATTATAAGTATTACATAAAGTATTTAATATTATTTATACCTTCAAATTTAATATCTAGATTATAGTGGGCGTGTAATAATATTTCTTTTTTCATTTAAGATCGGTGTTGGTATCTTCCATACTGTTGAACATAATATTTATTTTAAAATAATAGTAAATTAAATTCTCCCCCATTTAAAAAACGTATTCTTCATAATTTAATATTTTACATGGAAATAAAGGGTATTGCATTTAAAAATTATTTTTTTTGGAAACCCACGTTGAAAAAATAGTAAAAAACTCTTTTTTAAAATGAGGGAAAAGGAAAAACTAAAAGTTAGCTAAAAAATAGTTTTTTAAATAAGAAAAAAATTTTAGGAAATAAAAATATGGAAAAGGAAGAGAAAAATACTTCCCAAGTAATGATATAAAGGGATATAGAACATGTTTAGGATAATTTTAATAACCAAATATTTAAAAATCTTTTACAGGTAAAGAAACCACTGATTCATCAAAAGTGAATGTAATAGGATAATGTTTTTGTTTCAAGATACTTTTTCAAAAATTAAGAAAATATATACCTTGTATACTATGAAATTAAGGAAATATAATTACCATATAAGAATAATTTAATCCAATAATTAATTTTTACAACAATATCATCTTTTGTTCTAAATGTTGAGTGTTAAAGATGAATTTTATATTCCTAAAACACTAAATTCATCTTCAATCAGATCATATACATTCATAAAAGGATAATAAGATATTACTCATGTCAATAGACATTAACCAAAACCAAAATTTTAATCATGATGTAAGGAAATTCCCAAAATGAATAAACATTAATACGAAAACATAATAAATTAATATCCAAAATTCAATAGAAATTCCAAATATCAAATTAAATAAATCTATAATTAAATATCCTTAATATTAGTCAAAATATTCTTTAATGTAATTTAACCCCAATGAATATAAATATTTGATCTTATATTATTCCATCCTTTATCTCTGAATCACATTAATCACTCATAAAGCCTCCAACCAAAAATGTATATGACATAGTCATATAATATCCAATATATTCTAATCATTTAATTAAATTATTGGAATAACCATAAATCAACATTAAAATAATATATTCAATATTTATTCCTAAAATAAAATCCTAAAATATTATCTATACCTTAATCATAATAGAGTTTGAGATAGAAAATTTATTTCAAAATAACATTAATTACTTATTAACCAAATAAATTTTTAATCCCATGATTATCTGCATGCTAAAACATATTTTCCTAAAATAAACATAATAATTATATGTTAAATTTTTTATTTATAAAAAAATTTAATAATAAACAAGACATCATTTAGGCTAGTATTAGGCACTACACCATTTTTGTCCATTGGGGGTGGGTTCAAGACTAACAACCTTTTCAAATGTGATAGGTTGTCTCCTAGATTGTGGGTAGTCCTATTCATGAAAATATAGTAATATAATTATTATAAAATTACGATAAATATTATTAATATCCTAAAAAATAAGCTTAATCATGAATGATAATATAAACCTTAATAGTTATCAATACCTTTAAACTTAAGTCCAAAAAATGAAAAGACAATTCCTCCTCAAATAACATTCACATTTTAAACATAAGGGTAACATATAATTCAAGCATATATCAATAATCAATAAATATATCCAAATTACACCCATTAAATAAAAAATAAAAGGAGTATTAATGCTATTGAACTTATGATAATGTTTAAATATACCACTATATTATAACTATTGAGTCTCTATATCAAGACAACTTATTCAGTCAACATTATTCAAAATTATTTAAACATTATTTTACATATTATTTCCTAATACCTCCTACATACAATAAAAAATAGGAATGTTTTTTTAAAGAATCAACAATATCAAAACATAATACAAGATAAAACCCATAACTTTCATTTATCTTTTGAAGTTTACTCATCTTAAACAATAATAAAATTAATTATTGCTAAATAGTTTTGTTTATGGTCCTATGGATCCCATTATTGAGATTTCTCACTAAGACATATATTTGAATAATATTCACACTCACTGCATTTAAAGTATTCAATTGATGTCTTGGGATGAAAGTTATTCATCTTAGTATAATTAATCAAACAATTCCGTTTTATTATAATATTATTTCTTTAGTCCCTCTTTTACTAAAAAAAACATATTACTATAGATTTAATAAATTCCCCATGGTGCCACTTCCCACATTCTTGACACATTTTTTGTCATCTTTTCATCATATTGATCTTTATTTACTGAAAATCCGTAGAACTCCATTTTTCTCTTATTTTGATTGTTCAAAAAATAAATTATCTTCATATATTAAATCATAACTCATGATATCTAGATAGGAATAAAAATAAAATATTTCACTATATCTCGCATTCCGTTTGATCACTCATTTTGATTATCACCACATTATTCATCACATCCATTATTAATTTGTTCCTGGATATTTCCAACCATTTACTAAAACAAGAAATAGTTAGTATGAGTATATTCATCATAATAACCAATATATGAAGAGGATAAATATAATATATCCTTAACCATTCCATTTTCTGTTCAACTCCTTCAATTTATCAAAAGAATGATAATTCTCCATTACATAAAAACCGTTGTGGTTATAATTGAATTTAATTTATCATGAAAGAAAATCATAGCCTATAAAGTTATCTAATCCTTTTTTCTAATTCCAAATTCACGAAATCAACCTTATAAATTATATATTATAGTGAATTTAAAATAGAATTATCTTTTTTAAAATACCAAAAATCTTTTATGTTTATAGTTTTATAGTGTTAGTAAGAAACTCTTTTATAACAAACCCATATATTATAAGGTCGACATTTTTGTTCAATACCCATTTTCCCCGTAAAATAAAATTTTTAAAATAAAGAATTTTTAATTCAATGATAAATTTTCATGATTTTCATCTTGATCTTACACTTTTACCTACTCATCCAGTGAAAAATATTATAAAACATGGGATGAGAATAAAAATCATAGTGACAAACATAAAAATAAGGAAATAAACCATTGTCCACGAATACATTTAAAAATATTTTTTTCCGAAATAAACATTGGAATCAAAATAAACTATTTATTACCCAAGAAATATCCTTATCTTCCCAAATATTTTCATAAAAAATTTCATAAGAAAAAATAATGTTGGAATAAAACTTTTAATGGTTTCTTTTTAGTCATGAAAAATTATAGTTATTTTGAGAAAATTATACATTTCACTCAGAAAAAGTAGGGGATACATTTATATACACATTAGATAATTATCCAAACTAGAAAAATCATAATATTTATATAAAAACCCATAATAATCATAGATAAAAAGTTTACGTTACTTGGTACATCATCTCCAATAACTCTTGTAATCACTCTTACAAATAGAAAACCATAAAATTGGCATTCATACCCAATGTATTTACAGGATATCAATAATCCACTCATCCTTGATTTATAGCGAAACCACCCATCCATGGTTTATAACAGAACCACCAATAATCATTACAATTAATAGGAACCATAACATAATCATAACAATTAAAATATTTCAATTTCCAAAATTACAATGATATAAATATTCTTTTCACCGATAAGATAGTTTTTTGGCTGTTAAAACATCTATTCCATTTTAGAACACCTTTTGAAAATAAAAATATCATAGGTATGCGTTTTTTTGAATAAAACATGGAATCATGAGAATAATCCAAATATAAAATAATCTTTAAGGCGACAATAAGCATTATTGTTTTTGTATATGTTAAAATAGAACATTAATTAGTTTTTTTCATAAAGAGATTCATAATGTTTTGTAAAAAGATTTGGTTTGAAAAAATTCTAATGAATGAAAAAGGGGAAATATAATGTTATTTATAATTAATTTACATATTTATAAATACATATATAATATAAATTTTAAAAAGAATGATAAGTTAGAAAAACGAGTTTTAAGAGAAAATTGATAAGATTATTTTTAAAAGAAAGTCCCTTACCATGAGTCTGACTAACCACATACTTTTTTATCATCTTTCATAATAAAATTATATTAATTATTTATTTTATTAATAAAAATTTTCAGGTTTATTTTTCCTTTTATTTTATGTCCTACCATTCTTTATTTAATAAATTAAACTCATATCAAATGTATTGATGATATTCGGATAAAATGTCCAAAATTATTTCAGTATGTTTACCATGATCAGAGCAGTCATTACATCATCATAACCATAATAATAGTAATAAAAAATTATCATTTTTATACAGAAATTATACTTTTACTACTTTACATAAAATATATTCATGAAAAATGTTCCACAATACAATCATGGAGACGGTTAGGAAAAGGTACACAAGAGTAACATATCAATTTTTCAATGATCATTATGGAAATAAGGTAAGAATTATTTTATCATTCAAGAATGATAATTATATAATAAATTCCCTATTATATAATTATATATATATCATCAATGTGAATTGGTGATGTGAATGAATCACATTACTTGGTGGAGGTGTTAGTCTGCACGTACACACGAATGACATTATTATTATTCTGTGAATGGAGTGGTAATAAATAAATGATATTTTATCTTTTTATAATTAAAAATATTTCATGAATATAATATATAAATTTTAATTCCATAATTATAACCAACCATGAGGAGGATGATCAAAAATGAATTACATCAGTTCGTGAGGCAGTAGTCCTCCGTACACACGAATGATGGATTCCTTTCCCATTTGATGGATGTTTGATAGAGATATAGTTTATACCCTTAATATAATAACATATTAGTATATCTAATATTTTTTATCATTTCAAAATGTTTTAATAATATTTTATTAATTTAGAAGATAAAAAAATAAAAACTCCTGATTAATAACTATACCTCTTCTTCAGACAACCTCCTTTTCATTACACCTTAAGACCTATAAGGATGGTATAAAGCCATAAATAAGGCTTCTATGTAATGGATATGTATTTAGGAACGGTCTTTTATTAGTTGTTTTACAAACAAAAATAGTTCTTATGTTTTATGAAAAGATACAAAGAGTATCCCTTTTTTAAGAGAGGGTAGGGGCACTCTAGGAATATCTTAAAATATTAATTTAATACAATTTAATTTTGGTGAAAAAATAGATCCAAGTTGATAATATTTAAATATAAGATATTTTTTTCTAAATAATATAATCAAATAATATTTTGAGAAGTTTTATTACAATTTTACACTTATTTTTTTAAATTCTTTAAACCTTTAGACAATTATAATGACGTGAATGTTTTTTCCTCTTAAGTGATTAATATAGTTACTATAAAAGAAAAAAAGGCCCATAAATGGACCATTTTTTATGAAATAAATCATATAAAATTCAATTATCCACAGATAATAATTTTTTAATTATAATATTATAATAAAATATTATTTATTATATAATAACATTAATGTTAATTTTGGAAATATTTATTTAGTTTGACTTTTAAAACTACAACACACAAATTTAATTTGAATAAAATGAATCCAAACCTATCTAATAAGTATGTTTTATTCAAAAAAGTCATGGAACCCAATAAACCACACAAATTATGTAATTTTTGAGTTTTATACATCATTTTATTAATTTTTTACTCTTTGAAGATGAACTATCTTAGTTTTTCGTAAGTAGCTAATACTATTATTTATTCGCTAAAAATTAAAAATAAAGTTCCATTATGAAAATAATCATTTATTTTTTCATTTAATGTTTATAATCTAACAGATCCTATATTCATCCATATGTTAAAAATATTATAGTTATTAAAAAAATATTGCGACATTTTTGGATTTATATTCGCTTAATAATTATAAAGGTAAAAAATATTTAAATATTTATAAAAAGGGAATATATTATAATTATGGATGATTATGAGTGAGATATTGATATAAAATAAAACTAATAAAACTGTATATTTTATCATTTAGTCACTATCATTTTATATTTATCCTTAATTACTTGACTGAACCTTTATCATGGTAATTTTTTTACTAAAGTCACTATTCATAATATTGAAAAAGGGACACATATAAAAAATTATTTCACCACAAAAAAATAATATTTACTATAATTTTTAAAATTAAAAATACAAACTGGTATATTTTTATTTAAAATTAAACTCACAAAATTTGATAAAAACCTATTTTCTGGAAAATTTCCCATTAAAGTATAAAAGGTTTTTATACTAAATTCAAGTATAAAAGTAATTTAATAAAGCATTATTTAATTAATTAAAATTATAAAAAACTAACAAAAATTTCTTACTAATCGAATATATAATTTTACATTGTAAATAATTAAAAATAAAATATAATTTTCAATAAAAATCAGTATTTTCACTATTCTTTTAAAAATCAATCTTTTTAGAAAAGTATAAAAAATTCGTCCTAAAATAATTTTTATGTGATTATTTAAAACATTATCTTCATTTTATAAAATAAATTTTATATATTTCAAGAAATCAATATTAATATTTTTTAATAAAAATCCATAACAATTATTTTTGATGAACACATATTTTACATGTAAGAAATGTCTTTAATAAAAATTGGGTACTTATTTATTATCCAACAATAAATTGATTTATATTTAGTATTACATATATATTTATTTCATAAATTATTTAATCCAATTCTTACCCTCTAAATTAACAGCTAGGTTAAAACGATCAGGTAATAATATTTTAGTGTTCGTTTAGGATTTGTGTTGCGTGTCATATATGTTATTAAACATAGTATTTATTTTCAAATATTAGGATAGTAATGTTTAAATAAAAAAATGAACTTGAGTAATTAAATAAAAATAAAAGAAGGTAGATAATATGGGTCTATTTGTTAATCTAGAATTGAAGTTGTTTTTATGATAAAAATTATATTATACATGCCAAAAAATATATTTATTGTTGATGTTTATTTGTGGAGAAACAAATGTTTTCAAAATAATTTCATGGATTATTTTTGTGTTTGAGTATTATATGGAATTCAAATAATAAATTAATATGTAATGTTGAAAATTAAATAAGTTGATTAATTACGCAGGACATCAGAGATATTGATATAAGAAAATATATTATATATGACTGAAATTATATTTGTGGATTGTTATGATGTGGCAAGATATTCTGGTAGTATGGAAGTGGTTGGTTTCTGTGGAATGTGGAATTCTAAATGATTGGGAAATTAGGTTTTATGGGATTTTTTATATGATTATGTTATAAAGATATTTTTTTTCACTTTTACTAGATAGCGTGAGGATTGATATGTCCAGTGTCATGGGACAAAATGGTATTGATAAACCTAAAAACTAGAATGTGGATTGAATAAAAGTTATGATGGGAAATAATTGAATTGTTATTACATGGAATTAAATTTTTTTAATTTATCAATATATTTAATGATGATAAGTGGGAAGATAAAGGAAGGTCAGAATGTGTGTGATGAATTTAAAGTGGTTTGTTATTAAACAGGGGTACTAAAAAAATATTGATCATAATATTATCCATCAAAGGGAAATTTGGAATTTAATAAATGAATGAATAATATAGGATCCATGGGTTCTTGTTAGGGTTTTTTTATTCACCCATATTCTAGTATTTGTGTGTGGTTATATATTCATATATTTTCTTATAATATCTATATACACCTCACCTAACTGAGAAAACCTCAATGATTCCAAACACTCCTTGGGTTTTGGGTGTTCTCCCTAACACCCATGTTGGTTTGGGAATGAATTACTAACTAATACCTCTGCCCCAATCTCCCTTCAACAGTAATACATAGAATTTGTAGTGTTGGATCCTAATGAATTCATAGTTGGTGGAGATGCCTTGATGATGGAACTGTTGGTGGTGATACACGATGATAATGATAGAGATGGTGGTGATTACTTTTGGTGATATTAATAGTGAGGTTCATGCATGGTTAGAGGAGGGAATGAGGATGGGGTTATCCAAGTTCACGATACCCTAATAATCTATAATTATGGTGAGGATGATGATATGGAAGGGATGGTAGCACATGACGTTTGATGTTGGGAAGTGAGAGTGTTAAATTAGTTGGGATATGGTTATATGGGTCTATAATTTTATTATTTTGATATTATATTCATATATTATATAAAATATTTGGTGATAGATCCTTAGTGAGGATGTGGATATATAATTAACCAAATATTCACATTCCCTTTATTTAATTTACTTACTATAGAATTAATAATATTTTTCACATTTGTACGAGTGGTCCTTACAAGGATCCTACAGACAGTACTTGTTTCCCTATACCTATGTATATATTAACTATTTCTCAGGTTTCCAGGAGGGATTTATTGATTTAGTTGGACTATAATTTCTTTAAGTGGAGAGTATCTATTGGTTTTTTTCATAGGAGTATCTTTTACTTTCATATTGGAGAACATTCATGAATTTTTAAATCATGAATTACAGTAATTTACTATATGGGAACTTTGTTAAATTGTATATAAATTATTGGAAATTGGCGCCTTCATCTCATCTATTGTTCTTAAAATATTTTATAAGGGTAATGTGTTACATTTTATGTTATATACATTCAGTTCTATTATTTAAGATGGGGCTTATTGCAGGAATGATTTGGGGGTCACTCCTTATATTCATTGTTGGTTCAAGATGGGTACTAGTAGAGGGGGTTTGTGACTTATACAGTGATGTATGAAAGAAGTTATTGGGATTTTTCTTATAAAAAATGATATAGTGGTACCATATTCCTAACATCAATTAAAGGTCTAAGAGAAAACAAATGTGGTGCATGAAACAGAGATAGTGGTGGAAATATTTTCGTTAATTAAATAGAGGAATATTTTATGGTAGTGAAAAATTATAATTTAAACATATTACTATTTTGAGGGAAATGATCAGATTCTTATTTTTACACAAGTTAATATAGTAGATTTATCATTAGATATTATATCTTGATTCATTAATATTTTACGAATATCATCATGTATTTTAATTAGTTTAAGAAATTAAAATATCATGGATGAGATTTATTTAATCGAGGATAATGTAATAGTGTATATTTTACTATTAATTTGTTCCCAAGATACATGTTTTATATTTTATAATTAATCAAAACATAAGTAGGAAATAAATAGTAAAAAAATTAATGAAAGTTAAAATTATTTTTTTACTCAAAATATAAAATTACAATAACAATAAATTTGAATAGTAATTTCAAACCATTGATTATTACATACCATGGACGATAACATACCTTAAAAGTGCATAAATTAAAAGAATACTAAAATTAGAAAAACAAATTTACAACTCGAAAATCCCTTTGATCATATTCAACCTTTAGAATCAACATTAGGTGAAGTAAACCTATAATGAGAAAAAAATGAAAGGAGAAATAATGTTGTAAAATATAAAATGAAAACTATAGGAATAAGAATGGTTCTTTGTGAAGTTATAATGTAATGAATTTATAGGATATAATTGTTGTAATATCCCCATTATATGACCATTATACAATGGTATATAGTCATTGGGTATCAAACTAATAAACATGTGTTCAATTTGGAATTTTTGGCATATAATTAATATAAAATTTTGTTTTGCAGCTGTTAGAAAATATAATATTTTATTATAATTTTTTATTATAAATAAATAATTTGAATTAAAATAATTCATTTTAAAATATAATAAAAATCTAAAAATTCAGTTGAGTAAATACAATGTTTTCAATTTTTTCTCATTATTTAATTATTTTTGTTAAATTTATAATTTTTAAATAATGATATCTGTAAAATTTATGATAATGAATTATTATTAAAAAAATTATTAACATCCAATATATAATAGAAGTAACTATATTGAACGATAATTTAATTATTTAGTGCTACAAATTATTTTATTGAAAATGTCATTTTTTATAACATATTATATATTAAAATTTTTAAAAAATGTAATTTAATGATATATATATTAAAATTAATTAACAATAATTCAGTTATTATTAATTAGTTCGTAAAACTGATAAAATCATTTAATTTTAAAAAATGGATTTTTCAAAGAATTGGTATTTAGTATATTATTTCTTTTTCTAAAAAAATTAACCGGTCTTTGAAATGAATATTTTTTTAAATATATATATATTTAAATTAATGTAAATTATGAATCAAGTAATTATTCTTAGTTAATGGTAATTATGAATAAATTAATTTTTACTCTTAAAAAATTATTTTTCTAGAAATTTTTTTTTTTATCACCAACAGTTTTTTATTTTAACAAAATAATTATGTCAATGTTTAAGGATGAATATTATTAATTTATTTTTAAATTATAATGAAATAGGTTTTAGAAATTTCAACGATTAGTAATTGATATGAAATAATATTAAGAACACTTAATGTTTACAAATTCATTTTTATACAAACAAATAGATTTTTTATATTTTATATGTTTTCATTAAAATGAGAAACTTATCATATATATAAATTTAACTATATTATATTAAGTCCAAATTTGGAATCATCAAATTGAAATTATGTTAGGTGGTCTATTTTATAATTTTAATAATATGATAATTAACATGATAAGTAACTAAACACGGTATAAAGAGGTAAAAGGGTATAAAACTGACATGGGTGAAAATTTTGATAATTAAAATGATAAAAACAATTATAAAAGAATATTTTTAGTCTGAGTGTTCTAATGACCCGGAAATTTAAAGGATTTTTTTTCTTAATTTGTTTGGAATTTTACGAGACTGCGGCTTCTGAGGGCACCTGATTCCGAGGCCCGGTGTGCTCGGAATAAATTTCTGAAGTTTAGCTCGGGTACTTTCAATGAACGAACGAGCGGGATTTTTTAACTTTTGAACCAGTGCTCGGAATCGAATTCTGAGGGCACCGATGAAACCGCAACGCTGGTTATTGCTTAAGAAGAACTTCACTGGGGTTTCATTTGCTCGGGAAGAGCTGTTAAAAAAATGGAATAAGTGTTAAGTGAAATAATGTTGTGTAAGACTTATTTCACTTCCAAGTGGTTTAACCCCCTGAGTGGGAATTGGGTGGAACCCACTTGAACCTAAATCCACTAGATAAGATCTTGTGAGGTGGGTCCCACACGAGCCTCATCCCTTCAAATTCCCTATCATCTCCAAATCCCCCACTTTAATTATGTGACACACCCTCTCATTAATGATGCCAACTTTTCTTCATTTAATTTTTACAAGCTCAAGATTAATTATGCTAAGTTAATTTAACTTTTGAATTTTGGAAATGCATGGTTTGGGTAATAAAATAAGAAGAGTCTTATTTTATTTGGGGTTGGTTGGTTGTGTGGAGAATTGGAGAAGATAGAACCCGTCTTCTTCATTAGAGAACACGAAGAATGTCAAGACCTCAACGAAGAACGTCATCACCGCAAGGAGTGCTTGACGTGTCGTTATTCTCCTCTCCGAAGCCCGTGTGAGACACCATCCACCTTAGATGTACGCCGACGCCAACCTCCATCACCATTGTTGAGGTAGGGGTTAACATTATGTTCGTGGATATTCTTTGCCGTTCTTCGTCTTTTATCTTGGGCCGCTTGTTATCAACTTAACGGGAGGAGGTCAGACCGCATGAACACAACCGACCCTCCTCTCCCATTGTTGTTGTGTTTGTTGCGGCTCGAAGGAAGGCGGCGCTGTGCAACAACACCACGCAGAAACATGGAGGAATTCGGCGAAGAAGCGCGGTGCCGTCACGCCACGCCGTTGAGGCTGAAAGAAGCCACGGCCGGAGTTGGGCCACGACAAAGAGGTGCGACACCATCACGCGGCGTCGGAGAACCACGAAGAGACGGCGACCGCGGCGGAAGGGGGTGGTGTCATCGCGCCGCGCCGGTCGGACCAACGCCGTGGGCTTTGGCCGCGGCGGAGCAGGGAGCGGCGGTCGGAACTGCCGGCCGCCAGTGCCTCGGTGGAGCGGGACAACGGGGTTCCCTGGCAGCGGCACCGGCCGGCCAGCCAGGCCGGTCGATCGGAGGAGCTGGGGGTCATAACCCCCGACTGGCAAAGGGGCGGCCACCACGTGGGGGACGCAGTTTCAAAACAGGGGGCAGCGCGCCCCCTTTCCGCGACAGCTCTGGTGGCCGAGCTGTCGGGCCAAGTGGGTCGCGCCGATTGTGACGGACCGCGCCCACAGGGCCAGACCCGGACCCGGGGCAGGTGACCCGGTTCGGGCCGACCCATGTGGTACTGGGCCGGGTCGGACCAGGCCCAGACCCCCTTTTTTTCAGCAGTTCCGTTCAAAAGCCCATAACATGGGTTACAGACCTACGATCGATGCACCGTCAGTTGTGATGTGATCCTTGGATCGAGGCGGTCGTTTCATTATATTACAATCAAGGTTTCGTAGATCTTTGTCTATGGACGGGTTGGTTCGAACACGAAACCAACCGGGCCCTCGGGGTGGAAACGCTTATAACTTAAGCTCCAGACGTCTTATTGACGTGCCATCGACTTTTTTGGATTCCTATTAGTGAGAGTAACCTTTTGGCTTACTCCGCTCACGGTTTGGACGCAGTTGGAGTGCGGTCGGGTTGGTTTTGATTTAAAAACCAACCGAGCCCCTGGAACGAAAAAGCCAATAACTCTCAGACCAGGCGTCAGATTGACGCGCCGTCTGTCGCGTTGAGTTCCTTTTGTCGAGAAGAAACTTTGGGATACATCAAATCCAGACTATGTGTCAGTTTATTTATCGAACCCCTTGTCTCGTGGAGCGGACCCTCCCGGAATCGAGCATGCTGTGTGCGGGAACCCTAGAGCTGGCTGCGACTGTGACGACGATGACGACTGCACTGAAATCTTCCATGGGTTCAGTAGCGATGAAGACTGCACTGAAATCCTCCGTGGTTTCGACAGCGTTGTAGACTATACTGAAATCCTCCGTGGGTTCTGCAGCGATGACGACTACACTGAAATCCTCCGTGGGTTCGACAGCGATGACGACTGCACTGAAATCCTCCGTGGGTTCGGCAGTGATGAAGACTGCACTGAAATCCTCAGTGGGTTCGGCAGCGATGACGACTGTACTGAAATCATCGGTGGGTTCCACGATGACGACTACTGTTCTTGTATCTTACATGGGTCTGGTAGTGTTTAACTCTGTTCTTGTATCCTATGTGGGTCTGGCAGAGTAGCTAGTACGTATCATGCGTGGGTCCGAAAGCTTAGTTGGTCTAGTATAATACGTGGGTCCCAGCATAGATGAATCAGTGGCTACATCTGATCATCTCTATCACCTCATGAAGAAGTATACCTGTGTGAGCAGAGTCTTGACTTTCTATCATTATCTTGGATATTATTGTCATGTTTTCCTGTGTGGGTTGAGAGTTGTGCTCTCCTATGTGGACTTGTATTGTTCTCCTGTGTGGAATGTGTTGTGCTCTCCTATGTGGACTTGTAGTGTTCTCCGGTGTGGACTGTGTTGTACACTCTTTCGTGGACTTGAAGTGTTCTCCTCTGTGGACTGAGTTGTGCTCCTCTATGTGGATTTTTTTTGTTCTCTTGTGTGGACTGAGTTGTGTTTTCCTGTGTGGACCGGGTTGTACTTGGGCTCTAGAGCTAGAGCCGAACTAGATTTCATGACTTAGGTATATGTTTGGGAATATACCTAAGTAGAGTTGGTTGTTACTTGTTGATTTTATCTTTTCATTGTGGTTTGTCCATTGTGGATTCAGGGAGTCCTTCGGGGGTCTCAGGGTACCTACTGAGTATCGTATACTCACCCCTGCACGGGCTTCACTCACAATATGTTGTGTTGGTTGCAGACGATGGACATCACTGATCGTGGTTGAGGCTTGTAGAGCTGGACGGTACCCGGAGGAGGATCTCATTGCGAGTCGTTGCCCGGAGGTGGATATCACATCGAGTCAGTGCCCGAAGGTGGATTCATGATGAGTCGGTACCCGGAGGAGACAGACGGACGTAGAGTGCTGAGGAGGAGATCTGTACCTACCCTTCATGTAGGAAACCAGAGGATGATCTAGGAGCGTCTTGTCACGTTCAGCTGTTGTTCTTTGAGTTGCACATTATTTTTAGTTATAGTTGTACTTTTTAGTTGGGTTTGTATTCTGGCCCATTTACCTTTCAGGAACTTCTTTTGTTCTTCATGTTGCTTCCACTTTTACTCTGTGGTGTTTGTTACTTTTATAAAGGCAATTTCTTCCTTTTTTATCAGGATTTACACCTTTGGTGCTAGCCTCCAGCCCCTGGCCTATGGAAGGCAGGCTTGGGGTAGTCACGTCACGATCCCCGAGGACGGGTCGTGACAAATTAGTATTATAGGAGTTCGGTTCTACCGCAGAACTGAGGACTCTGATCTTTCTTCTGTGTGAATCAATTTTGTTAAGGGTATTTAGTGTGGTTATCAATCCAGGGAGTCCAGTGTTGGTGCGGCGGCCGACGTATCCGTACACCAGGACCTTGACTTTTGATTTCCGACTCAGTGCACGAAAACATTGATTTCATGTGTGTTTCAAAAGTTTTCTTTGTGATTACTTTGTATCAGCTCACCAGGTATACTGTTTGACCGTGGATCACCTGTTCCTTATCAGGATACCGCTACAAAGACAGCCAACTAGGGTTCCTGGAAAATGTACATGATGGCGGCCCACCGAGAGACGAGATTCTAGTGCGGGGCCCTCCTACTATGTTGAAACCTTTGGGTGGTGTACCAGCAGCACCACCACCCGTTGGGTAGCATTGGACTCTGAGATTTTGAGACGAGACAGTTCCCAGGTAGTAGAGGACTGGATGGAGGCGATTGTTTGAGTTTTCACCCAGTGTAGACACTAGTAGAGCAGATGGTGATCTTAGCTACTAGTGTTTTCCAGTGATTGACCATGAGGTTGGTCTATTTAGTGAAGAGGCTTCAGTATGTGGAACGATGCCTGAGATAGTAACTTCGGGTAGTTTGTCATCTACATCACTACCTGTTGGTCAGAAGACACTACCGGTGGTACCGGTAGAGGACACTTGTAGGCTTAGTGACTTACATGTTTCAGCACCAGATATCCCTCATGTTCCGAGGCAATCCCGACTCACAGGTGGCTAAGGACTGGCTTGAGGAGGTGGCTAAGAGTTTCCTAGAGCTTATACAACTTCTACAGGACGACGTGTCTGTAGCTGAGAATTCATCGGGGATACCAAACCATACCTGGTACTCGATGAATACGATGAGATCGGTTCACTAGGGATCAGACTTCTGAGTGAGTTGGGTCTAAAGGAAATCCGAGCCAACACTTCTTCCTCTATGCATTCCAAATTATACTAGGGTGCTAGAGAGAACCTTTGTGGTTGATAATTCTTTGGCTGAGTGGATGTAGCCAGTTAAGGTTAGCATTGGGAAAGAAGGAAACTAGCGCCAGTCTCGATGACTTGGGCATGTAAAATGTTTCAAGTAGAGGAAGTGAAAAGGACTGATGAATCTCCAGGGAAGTAGACGTGGAAGTGGAGCTAGGAGAGCAGCATGGGGTAGTGAACATTTTGACATGTTGCAACTTCCCGCCTTTGTAATCCCCACTAGGCTCAGGGAGCTGGAGGGAAGGGGAAAGAGTAGCAGCATCCGTTCAAGGAGTGCGACCAAAAGGCCTCTAAGGATGATTTGAAGTACAGACATTGTATTCTGCCTACTGCCGTAGCAACATACATCGATACGAATCATTCCTTCATTCCATGAATCTTGTCCCAAACCTAGAGTTTCCGGTTAATCCGTTGAATTGACCCTCACGTCTGGAGATACATTTGGGAGGAGACTTAATAATCACACGTACACCGACGGTGTGATATGACCCTTGAGGCTAGAGTTTCGGTTGGAATCTCTTGGTGGCAGCGTCGAGGCCTTACAATGTGAGTTTGGGTATGGACTGAGCAATCACTGTTCATACAAGAATTGATGGTATTAGGCAGATGTCGGGATGTGTTTCCCTTGTTTGGCGGAAAGGGAACCCCAGAAATCATAGGTTTAACTCATGCTTAAGAGGGTGTAGACGATCACTCTTGGGTCTGCCAACCTTACCCTCGTGGCTGTAGGAGTTTTGAGTTTCATTTCAAATCAGGAAATGTAGGACGCTGGAGTTCGAGGATGGCGACCACGTTCTTATACGGGTCTCACCTTGACGAGGTTCACAGAGATGTAGCCAAGGCGGAGAGATATCTCCAAGGTTCAACGGACCTTTCTAAGTCCTCGGCAGGGTAGGCGAGGTGGTTTACCGCATTACCTTTCCACCTCAGTTACTCCGGGTGCGCGATGTCATCCACGTAACTTAGCTAAGGAGATACGTGCATGACCCTTCACACATCATCGTCCGTAGGGAGTTGGATGTAGATGACGGGGAGACATTCACATAGGTTCTAGTGGAGAATGAGGATCGACATAAGCAAGTCCTATGTGGATGGTCGATTCCTCAGGTGCGCTTTCACTGGCAGCACAGGAACCTCCAGGAGAGCACATGAGAGTGGAAGGATCAGTTTCATGCTCAGTACCACTTTTGTTTCCCTAGTTTGTGTTATAGCTTTACGGGGACGTAAATCCCTGAGGTGGGAATAATTTAATGACCCGAAAATTTCAAAGAAATTTTTTTCTTAATTTCCGTGGAATTTTACGAGACTGCGGATTCTGACGGCACCTGATTCCGAGAACCGGTGTGCCCGGAATCAATTTCCGAAGTTTAGCTCGGGTACGTTCAATGAACGAACGAGCGGATTTTTCTATCTTTTGAACCGGTGCTCGGAATCGAATTCCGAGGGCACTGATGAAACTGCAAAACCAGTTATTGCTTAAGAATACCTTCACTGGGGTTGCGTTTTCTCAGGAAGAGCTATTAAAAAAAATGGAATAATTGTTAAGTGAAATAATGTTGTGTACGACTTATTTCACTTCCAAGTGGTTTAATCCCATGAGTGGGAATTGGGTGGAACCCACTTGGACCTAAATCCTCTTGATAGGATCTTGTGAGTTGGGGACCACACGAGCCCCATCCATTCAAATTACCAAACATCTCTAGAAACCCCACTTTAATTATGTGACACACCCTCTCAATAATGATGCCAACTTTACTTAATTTAATTTTGACCAGCTGAAGATTAATTAAGTTATGTTAATTCAACCTTTGAATTTTGGAAATGCACGGGTTGGGTAATAAAATAAGAAGAGTCTTATTTTATTTTGGGTTGGTCGGTTGTGTGGGGGAATTGGAGGAGATAGAATCTGTCTTCTTTGTTGGAGAAAACGAAGAAAGTCAAGACCTCGACGAAGAACGCCATCACCGCAAGGAGTGCTTGACATTCTTTTCTTCTCCTCTCCGCAGCCAGTGTGAGACACCATCCACCTTAGACGTACGCCGACGCCATCAACCGCGATGCTGACCTCCATCACCGTTGTTGAGGTAGGGGTTAACATTATGTATGTGGAATTTCTTTGCCATTCTTCTTCTTTTATCATGGGCCGCTTGTTATTAACTTAACGGGAGGAGGTCGGACCGCACGAACACGATCGACCCTCCTCCCCCTTTGTTGTTGTGTTTTTTGCGGCTTGAAGGAAGCCGACACGGTGCAACAACACCCTGCGGAATCATGGAGGAATGCGGAGAAGAAGCTCGACGCTGTCACGCCGTGCCATTGAGGCCGGAAGAAGTCGTGGCCGGAGTTCGGTCGCGGCAAAGGGGCGCGGCGCCGTCATGCACCGCCAGATAACCATGATGAGACCGCGGCTTGAGTGGAGTCACGGCGGAGGTGCGCAGTGCCGTCGCGCGGCGCCGGTCGGACCAAGGCCGCGACGGAGCAGGGAGCGGCGGCTAGAACCGCCGGCCGCCGGCACCTCGGAGGAGTGGGACTGCGGGGTCCCACAGCGGCGGCACAGGCCGGACCGCTAGGCCGGCCGCTCAGAGGAGCTGGGGGTCGTAACCCCCGGCTGGCAAAGGAGTGGCCCCCATGTGGGGGCCGAGGTTTCAAAACAGGGTGGCAGCGCACCCCCCCTTTCCGCGACAGCTCGGGTGGCCGAGCTGTCTGGCCACGCGGGCCGCGCCCGCGCCCAGCCAACCGGCCGCCTAGGCCGGACCGGTCGCACAGGGCCGAACCAGTAGCACCGGGCCGGGCCGTGCCGGGCCGTGCCCTAAGGGGCCAGACCCAGACCCAGGTCGGGTCGACCCGGTTTGGGCCGACCCAGGGGGTACTGGGCCGGGTCGGACCGGGCCCAGACCCCCTGTTTTCAGACAGTTCTGTTAAAAAGCCCATAACATGGGCTACAGATCTCTGATCGATGCACCCTCAGTTTCGATGCGATCCTTAGATCGAGACGGTCGTTTCATTATATTACACTCGAGGTTTCGGAGAACTTTGTGTATGGCCGGGTTGGTTCGAACACGAAACCAACCAGGCCCTCGCGGCGGAAACACTTATAACATAAGCTCCAGACGTCCGATTGACGTGCCGTCAACTTTGTTGGATTCCTCTTATTGAGAAGGACCATTTGGATTACTACACTCAAGGTTTGGATGCAGTTGGAGTGCGGTCGGGTTGGTTTTACATTAAAAACCAACGAGGCCCCTGGAACGAAAAAGCCAATAACTCTCAGACCGGGGGTCCGATTGATGCACTGTCTGTCAGGTTGAGTTCCTTTTCTCGAGACGGAACATTGGGATACATCAACTCTGGACTACGTGTCAGTTGATGTATCGAACCCCTTGGATCGTGGTGCAGAACCTCCTAGAATCGAGGATGCTGTGTGCGGGAACCCTAGAGCTGGCTGTGACTGCGACGATGATGACGACTACACTGAAATCCTTCGTGTGTGCAGAAGTGATTACGACTGCACTGAAATCCTCTGTGGGTTCGGCAGCGATGAAGACTGCACTGAAATCCTCCTTAGGTTTGGAAGCGATGACGACTGCTCTGAAATCCTCCGTGGGTTCGGCAGCGATGACGACGCCACTGAAATCCTCTGTGGGTTTGGCAGCAATGACGACCGTACTAAAATCCTCCATGGGTTCAGTAGTGATGACGACCGTACTGAAATCCTCCATGGGTTCGACGTTGATGACTACTATTCTTGTATCCTACGTGGCTCTGGCAGTGTTTGACTTTTTTCTTGTATCCTACATGGGTCTGGTAGATTAGCTGGTATGTATCCTATGTGGGTCCGACAGCTTAGCTAGTCTAGTATCTTACATGGGCCCCAGATTAGATGAATCAGTGGCTACATCTAACCATCTCTATCACATTACGAGGAAGTGTACCTGTGTGAGCTGATTCTTGACTTTGGTCATTATCTTGGATATGATTTTCATGTTTTCTTATGTGGATTGAGATTTTTTCTCTCCTATGTGGACTTGTAGTGTTTTCATGTGTGGAATTTGTTGTTCTCTCATATGTGGACATGTAGTGTTCTCCGGTGTGGACTGTGTTGTACACTCCTTCGTGGACATGTAGTGTTCTCCTGTGTGGACTGAGTTGTGCTCTCATATGTGGATTTGTTGTGTTCTCTTGTGTGGACTGAGTTGTGTTCTCTTATGTGGACCGGGTTGTACATGGGCTCTGGAGCTAAAGACGAACTGGATTTGATGACTTAGGTATATGTATGGGCAGATACCTAAGTTGAGTTGGTTGTTACTTCGTGATTGTATATTTTCTTTGTGGTTTATTCTTTGTGTTTTCAGGGAGACCTTCGGGGGTCTCGGGGTCCCTACTGAGTATCGTATACTCACCCCTGCACGGGCTTCGCCCGCACTATGTTGTGTTGGTTTTAGACGACAGACATCACTGATCCTGGTTGAGGATTGTAGAGCTGGATGGTACCCGGAGGAGGATCTCACAACGAGTCGTTGCCCTGAGGTGGATATCATGTCGAGTCGGTGCCTGGAGGTGGATTCACAACGAGTCTGTACCCGGAGGAGACAGATGGACGTGGTGTGATGAGGAGGAGATCTGTACCTACCCTTCAGGTAGGAAACCGAAGGATTATCCAGGAGCGACTTGTCACCTTCAACTGTTATTCTTTGAGTTGTACATTATTTTTACTTGTAGTTCTACTTTTCAGTTGGGTTTGTATTCTGGCCCATTTACCTTTCAACACCTTCGTTTTTTACTTAGTGTTGCATCCGCTTATACTCTGTGGTGTTTGTTACTTTTATAATGGCAATGACTTCCCTTTTTATCAGGATTTATGCCTGCAGTGCTAGTCTCCATCCACTGGCCTATGGAAGGCGTTCTTGGGGTAGTCACGACATGGGCCCCAAGGACGGGTCGTGACAAGTGTAAACAATACAATTATCACCACAAATTTCAGACTTACCTATATAGACCCTCCCTTTTTATACATTAAAATTTCATAACCTTATCAAAATACATAAAACATTATACAAACATATTCCCAATGACTGTACTAGTCTAGTGGCTTTTGAAACATGGAAAAATAAAAATTGGTATATAGATGAGCTATATCATATCCCACTAGGTCCTTATTGACTATAACCCTTCTTAGACACATGAAACATAATACATATCTTGATAACCATTGGGAAAGAAGCATAAAAAGGGGTGATCTCAGATTATTAGTAAGGGTTAACAAGGGAGATACATAAGCATAATCAAGAGAATAAATGTATGAGAACATGATAATGAAAATAGAATATCAGACCCTTTATATCAATGATCAATGACATGAATCATGGCATAAATCATCGAAGTTCATAGGAAATGTATCATAAAGAAATAAAGAAAATAAGCAATGAAAGTATATCATAGTAATAATACATGTATCTATGGGAGACACATAATCATATTTAATGACTTCCATAGTAGTCAAGACATCACTTCCAAGTCCATCTTAGTGTAAAAAGGCCTTAACTGAATCCGGTTCACACCCTATTATAGCCCCATATTACTAAATCGAGTTTACTTCTAATTCATGTCATGTATTACTGAACCGAGTACATTTCCCATTACAACACTGTAATAATAAAAAAGTTTCATTTCTCATTCAATAAATCTTTATCACATGAGATACATATCTTTACCCATTTCATTAGAGGGAGATATAAGTCCCACACGTCTCATAATGAAATCATTTATACATGTTCCAAAAGGTCATAAATAATTATATAATAAACCATGAATTTAAATTAGTATTATAAACATATAATCTTATCATAAACTATGAAAAAATATATGTTTCATAATCATTTAATCATAAACATAACCCATGAAAAGAAGTGTGTTTCCAAAGCATATGAACCGTGAATGAGAAAATGGTTTCATAAACATCATTCCATCAAAACATAATCCATTCAGAGAATTAATATTAATGGAATCATGGAATTATTTCCAAATAAATACACGAGTAAAAACTACATATGTTATCTTATATGTGAAATAATATTGAATGATCTATTAAAAACATTCCTTGAGGAAAATATCATATCTTCTTTAAAAATTATTTTTAAATCGTAAAACCTTTTGAAAAGATTTTTAATCGAAAATAAATTTTAAAACCTATAAAGGATGCATTAAAAATGATAAAAAATATTGAAATTATTTTTTTACTTGAAAATGAGCTTCAAGGATCATTTGAAAACATTTTGGAAAACATGGTTTTTGAAATAAAACATATTTATGACCGAAGAGAGAAATATAGTCAGATTTTCGTAAAAAGTTTTTCTCTATTATCTTATGTACCAAAGTGTGGGAAAATAGTACTAATACATGGATATATCTTTTATAAATTGAGTTCAAGTACAATCATGAGTTTTCTTGAGATACGGATCAAAAATTTTCATCAAATAAGCATAATCATTAACAATCTCGAAAAGCGATGAGATTGTTTCAATAAACTCTTACCATTTGGTTACATGGGATTGTACTCTACATGTAATAATAGGAAATTAAAATATGTATATAATATCATTATAATAAGGCTATTCACTATATAACATGAAAAATGGGAGTATATACACCTCAAAAATGAATTTAGGTGCCTAACAAAACACGAGTCTCTAAGAATGAAATTTGAGAAAAAACTATTTTATCGATTTGGTAACTTTTAAACCATAAACCCCATGTAATAAAGATAATAAAATGGATATGTAAACATCCATAAATTTAATTATATGAATCAATGAATACATCCATGGTTAGTATACACATTACACAAATGGAATGAGTGGTGAATAAAGCATGTATCTGAAAGAAATAAAAAACCAGATGATATCCCCTTACCTTGTGTCTTGACTCTCGTCGTACTCGTTCAAACCTCCTGAATAATAAATATAATTTTATTATACATATTTTACAGAACCATATTCTTATATATAATACCATATATGGTATGATTATGACCTTATATTATCCTCTTGTTAAGAATCCTATGTTAAGGTTTCACTTTGGGTAATATTCTCTTTCTTCTTCACATGTGTCTTAATTTGTTATATCTCTGGTCCTTTTAATTATATAATTATTTAAATAATGTACACCATGTTATAAATATAATTTATAATCAGTTTATGTGTATTATAATAATATATAGAATACATAATTATGAAATAGAATACACCGTTCATGGAGACAGTAAGCCGTACGTACATATTTCCATTTTTATTGTTATATTGAAAGTGATAAGGTAAATGAAATATGTTTATATTTATTTTTTGGATATATATATGTCATAATTAATTTATCATGGGTAAACCATATATATCATATAAGTTCACAAAACCCATCCTTAATACATCCCATTTAGTCTGTGAATGAACCACACTGCTTTTAGTGAGGGTTAGTCCACACTTCCTCAAACAAAATTATCATATTTAAAGAAAATATAAAGTATAAAGATATGTCTTGTAAATGGATTAAATAAGATTTATAACATAATAAATATAATATGTAACATATATAAATATAATTACCATCAAAATTCCTACCATGAGAGGCAGTAAAGTAAAAATGAACAATAATTGTTTCATGATGCGGTAATTCACCGTACACGTAAATAGTATATCCACTACAAATTAGATGGAAGTGTGTGTAATTTTAGGTATAAAACATATAATAAAAAAATAATAGTATATTTTTGATACTGGTGTTTTTATATATGAATGGAATAAGAAGAGTGGATGGGTGGAAAAAAAAATAAAAGAAAGGAGTTTGAGGGAGATATTACCTCTTTATCAGTTAACTCCTTTTTATTTGTGCCAAAACGATTCCTTGAATTTCATTATTTCAAAGGGGATGATTCTATGAGGAAGGTATGGTTGTTAGGAAGTGTATTGGTCAGATATTGACCGAACCTATGTGGGTTTATAGGTGTGAGGAAGGGGTAGAGTGCTTGACTTATTATTGTGGAGGGGAGTGGAACTCTTGTAAATACCAAAAGGTATTCAATAAACGGAGGTCTCCTTTATCTATTGTCCCTAAAAAACGAAAAAATAATGGATTCATGTGAAATTATGGTCTAAACATTTCTAAACTACATAAAAATATGTTCATTTTATTAATTTGGCTCTTTAACTTCTTAGATTCCTTATGTTTATTATTTTAGTTTTTATTAAAGCATCTAGTTTTCTAACACATGTTATTTAATCATTAAGACTATCATAAAGTGATGTTTATTAAAAAATATATAATCAATGAACAAATAATATTAAATATAATTTTTAAAATAAAAAACTCATGTTTTTTTGGAAATTAATTTTCAAATAAGCGCATGCAACCCGCAAAAACACTACTTAAACTCAGACCATGCAAAAACTATTTTTAAAATCTATGGGTCAATATGTTAATTATAAAATATTTTTGGTCTATTAATAGAACCTATTTAATATATAGTAACACTTAAAAGAAACTATTCAGAATATAGTATTTTTATTAATTTTAAATCATTTAATAACAATATCATTTGTTGTGAAATAACATTAATGCCAATTTTGACATTATTTATTTAATTTCATTTATTAAATATAAAAAAATATTGGAATTAAATTATATTGAGTATACAAATGTATAAAATGATATATTATTATAGAAAAATAATATTATATAATAATTCAACAAATTTACTTAAATTTTTAAATTTACAGTATCATTTATTTTAGTTAATTATTTACTAAATAATCACTACATTGGCATTTCGTAAGAAATTTAAGTAACTAAATTGTCTATAAAAATTATTGATAAATTATTATGATAAAAATAACCCAATTAATTTCCAAAATGATATCTATAACCTAAAATATATTTTTTTACAAATCTCAAAGTGTTACATATGTTAAATGTAATGAAAGTCCCCTTTTATCTTTTTTTACATAAACTTTTAAGTAGGGAACATCCAATTAACAATATAAAAATAACCCATAAAATTGAAATCATGAGGGGATACGGTAGAATTATTGGAATCCAATAACGTTTTTAAAAGATTATATGTAATTGTTTTCCTTAAGAAAAACTTTAAGTCCCTTATTAAGCTTAATTTTCCTTAATCATCATAATTAATTCTAATCAGTATCACTAATGTCTGTGGTAATTTTTTTTAACTTATTATAAAATATAAATTATTATGATTCAAATTATGGAATAAATGTTTCAAAATTATATATCATAAATTAGTAGAAATTAATTTAATAATAATCCAAATCATGGGACAACACTGCATGTTCTTAAAGTTAAAACATCTAAAACTTTTCTAAGTTTTTATACCCAATTTAAAAAGTGAAATTGATTCAAATGACCTACATTGGATTAAGTTAGAGAATTATTATCTAATTAAACGTTAAAAACACTTTAAAATATAATTTATCCTTATGAATGAATTAGATGAAAAAGAATTTTTGAATTAAAAATAAATATATAAAACTTTTCCTTAAAAAATGAAACCTTAGAGAAAATAAACAAAAATTTACCCTAACCTAGTTTTTATGCTATAATTTCAAATATGAATTTAATTTTTGCATATTAAATCTATAAAACTTCCAAAAATGTATTTAAAATGGGATTTCAATTAAATGTAGAAAAAACTACCTTTATACAAATATAGGTTTTTAAGAATAAAATTGGGGTTGTTATTATATTATATCTATCAAATCTATTAGATGACTATAACTATTATTTTATTGAATATATAACAAATATATTACATTAATATCACTCAATTATTGTATTTAATTTAATTAATTAGGGTAAAAAATATTTTGTTGTCACGAACCAGGCCATCATGTCATCTGATCCAACACTCGACCTGACCTATGGTAAGGGAAAAAGTGTGTTAGCAACCCCCAATACTGGGAAACTAGTGCACGGAATCAAGTTAAAATAGTAATTAATGATTTGTCTCATAAACAAAAGAAAAATAAATGAATATAAACTAAATGGAATAAACAAACCCTAGCAGTAGAAAACAGATTAGAGTTTCACAGTGAAACAACGCTCCAAGTGACTTCGTGGGTCACCACCAAACATAAAACCATGATCTCTCCCTGAGTGATCTAACACTAGTAGAACCTAACAATTAAATGATAAATTTTATGTTAGAAGAAAAATGGTTAGTAGGAATTCCAAAGATAAACCATAGAATCCATGTGTTTTCCTTTCCCAAAAACATTCCATTAACACTAGTTTGAAATATATTTATAAAAATAATTTTTTCGAATTTTATTAAACAATCATATATTTCCTATTTTAGAATCCAACACATTCCACTTTATATTTAAAAAAATTCCATTTTATAACCAAAATCAAAACTAGAAAAAACATGGGCAGTGCAAAAAATAAATAAGCAGGGTAAACAGAAAAATATGTGCAAAAGGATAAAAACAAGAAGATATAGAAAGTAACAATGGAATTTCCTAAACAACCCAAGAAGACCCCTAGATGTTCTCTATTTGGAACCACCTTCTAGCTTATGGTGAACACCCTATGTCAATGACCAAACGGCTTCCCTCAACTAGCCAATAATGTTGAACATCCCACCTATAATATCTGTAATACAAAGGGTAACAATCCATCTAATTAGGGTTGATTAGAAACTGTCACTCAATCCTTTAAAATAAGCCCAAGTACCCATGGTAATTATAAATTAACTATGTAAGTAGAAGGCCCTCGCACGCGTGACTCAACATACTTACCATCACTGCACTTTCCAACCACAAACACATACACCCTACCCGATTACCCATAAAGGGATATCCCTCCTATAGAGGTTCCATATATATATATATATATATATATATATATATCAAGTAATCAAAGGATTCAACAAGGAAATCATGTCATATTTCTTTTAAAACTTACATCAAAACATTGAATGATGCCAACATAGATTTTATGATTTTAAACCTAAATTCTTTTATAACATTGTAAAGTGAAAATATGGCCTACAATAATTTTCATTCCATTAATTCATGGAACAGCTACAAAACATTTCCAAAACAACCTATTATAGCTTATATGTTTTCAAATCAAATATACACATCAAATTTCAAAATATAAAAACTTTTAAAAAATCCTTTCCAAACATTGAGGAAATTCAGAATTTTATAAAACATGCCAAATAGGCCATTGAGCCATGAATTTATGGAAACACTCCCCAAGTTCCAAACATGAAACCTTTTTAAGACTACATTAAAAATTATTATTTTTAGAAATATCCCAAGGGATCCAAAACCATTTAGAGACCAAAATTCATATAAGGAACCAAGGTACAATTTGAAAACCGATGAATCATTAAGGAAACCAATACTGAAGTGTATCACCACATTAATGTGCCATATTCACTTGAATTCACATCCTTGTGTGCGCTTTTCACACCCCTGGATGTGCTAATAATCCAATTACACCTCACAAGAGTCCCTGAAACACCCAAAACCATTTCCTAGAATCACCAAATTCTTTTCAAAACAAACCCAATAATTTCACCCAATCCCCAAAGGTGAAAATGAACATTTTAAAGACAATGAGAGACTTCCAAAACTACTTATAACCCACAACACACAATCACCATGTTCCACCTATAATCCCAAACAATAATCTATCCATTTTCAAAAAATAATTCTATGGTGAAACAACACACAAATAATCTAATTTCACAAATAAAACTCAATTGACTTTAAAAAAAATACATTTGATACATGAATCCATAAGAAATGTTAATGATTCACTTTGACACCTATTTTTAAAAAAGTATAATATCATGAAAACACCATAATAAATTTACCAATTGTATTACCAAGGTCAGATTCATATTTTAAAAAGTATCAAAACAAATTTTTGATTTTTATCAAACACCTAATGTCCTCATCCTCTTAGTAAAGTTCAAGAATCACTCTAAAGAATAATTTTAAAAAAATATAACAAGTCAAAAACATAGTAATAGGATATATAAGGTTATTATAAACATGAAAATCATGTTAAAATATTATTCATTAATACTCAAGTACCAATGGATTGCACTGGAAAGGGAAAACATGGATTCACCTTTCTCAATGGTGTGTGAACACAACGAAACCTTTGGGGGAGGAATAGTATACTCTGATGAACCATATGTAGCCCTAGCTTCCAATAAAAGAAAACTAAACATAAACCCTAAAAATTAGGGTTTAGCCACATAAGAAAAACCCAAAAGAGGAACCCTAAAAATGAATGAGACTTACCAGAGTGGAAAAAGGGGAGGCCGACCGATCCGTGAGGAGGGACGGCTACCAGAGGAGGGTAGCACGTCGAAGGAAGTGGCATGCTGGAGGGGTGTTGGCTAGGGAGGTCATTGAGAGTAAGACACGTGATTTAGGGGATCCATGTGAGGGAGAGAAAGAGGGTTGTGAGGCTACGAGAGGGAGTTCCAGTTAGAAGGAGGTTGCCAGAGAGGAGGGAGCGCACCAAAGGGCCTCGTCCGAATGGTGGGGGGCGGGGTCGCATGAGAGGTAGAGAACATGGGTGAGGGGGTTGTGTGGTGAGGGTAAGGGAAGGGGGGACCCATTAGGGTTTCTAAAAAACAATTATAATAATTTTAATAATCATAAAAATAATTTTAAAATAATGATAATAATAATAATAATAAAATTAGACTAAATAATAATAATAATAATAATAATATCATTATTATTATTATTTTTAAAAATATAATTAATTTTATTTTAATTTCAGTTTAATATTTTTTTCATTTAATTTTAATTATTCTTTGTCACAGAGCATACCGCATGGTTTGGCTACATGGTTTTCTAGGCCGTGTGCCAACCGTGCACACCCCCTGGAGGGAAGTGGTACTCGTATAGGCTGGCCACATGGTTTACCAAAACATGAAACAACCATGCTGAGAAACTCCAATCGGTTCCTAGAATTGAACCACATGATTTCCCAGACCATGCAAAACTATGTATAGGCCAAAAAATCACCTGAATGTTTTAAAATCCAATTTTTTCCAAGGACTCAACTCGAACCTCAACATAAAAGATACAAGATCAAGAAGAGAATAAAATGAATAAGTTCCCAAGGTTAGGGTGTGGAAATTCTACCAACTATAGACACTTTATGTCCCTATAAAGTCACCCATATAAAAGATAGAAAAATCAAAAATCTATTCCTGATTAGAAATCGAAAGAAACCACAAACCATAGGGTGACCGTTCACTCCACTAGTCACTCCCGAACGATCAAATATAAATTCCAATGCATGAATAGAGGGATAATATGACAGGGTTCTCACTCCCACAATGACTCAACTAGCACGAGATCATTAAAACTAAAATATAACGACAACCACTACTGGAAACTAGTTAACCCCCAAATTGAACTCTTTCATGTTCCCTGCACAACCAAGACACACCGACGAGACATTGATGGAAATTACACTACAAGGACACCCGATATACCAGGGAACCGAAACAAGGAAACTCCTTATAACAACAGCTCCAGAACTAAGAGTTTTCCACGTTGATCTAAATATACCAACACAAACACATAAAAATTTCTTAATAATAGTGAGACAACACCCCCACTGAAACATGGAACTCTCAACCAAAGACAAAACCCCCCGAAACTAGAAAAACCCATCGAGAATAACATAACACAAACAAAAAAGTGGAAAACATGCATGCCAATTACACAAAAAAAAATATCCAAATGAGAACAACTATACCGAGATCAACCCAAACCAGGGTTAAATACACTCAAGGAAAAAAGGATTATAGAGGCCACATTCAGAAAACCCCCACCATAGGGATCATAAAAAAACAAACCTATCTCACTTTTAAAATGGAATGATGAACTTAAAATAAAGGAATAAATTATAAGAAGGACACTTTAAACACCTCTTCCCAACATGGGAAACAAAATTGGGCCAATATTTACCACATCCCTCCCAATAACTAACTATACGCGAGATTCAACCTGAGACTTGAGGCTAGGGATTTGATGGCTGAAGCATCTCCTACCTCATATTTGGGAACTTTAATCATCCATTCATAATGTCCTCTTTATGTGACGCTACATATAATACTTCTCTAGATGACCAGGACAACCACAAAAATGGTACGTCTTTGGATGGATGTGACATGACCGTTTTGAATGCCCAGACCAGCCACACTGATGGAACACCAGAAAGAGGATTGATGAACTGGAATCTAGAACCAATAAGGATAAATCCTTAGAAAAATTTTCCTCTGGAATCTGCTCCTCTCTAGATTGGGAACCATCACAAATGATTTGAGGCATCATATCACCAACTAAAAACATGGCGTGAATCAATAGAGGCATTGGTAACCTTTATGGGAAGCATTTTATGAACATCATGAGAAATATTAAATAAAATCCAACATCAATCAAAAATTTAAGAAAAAATAATATCCCAAGTCAAAATAACAGGCTGAAAGGCCAAACAAAAACTAGAATAACAAAAATTTCCCTTTTCAAATGCCACAATTTTCATTTAAATTTGAAAAACTACCTTCCTCTAAGGACACATTTCCAAATTCAAAACCCCCCTTTTTAAAACAAATTTCAATTTAAAAAATCATTTACCTATTCCAAAATCACTTATAAAAGAACAAGGAGCATCCCTTTGTTTAAAATAAACACCAATGGAATCCCTTGAACTATCAAATTTGTGTCCCTAAATTTCCATCCATGAATACCAACACGCACATCCCACACATACCCATACACATGAAATATCTCAAAAGGATCACCCAAGGAATTCTCATCGCACATCGAAACAAAAACAATACTTTTAAGCCAAAATACCTTCAATTTAAAGACCGACATTACAAATTTAAATCCATTTAAAGAAATAAATCCCCATTTAAAACCATTTTAATTTTTCAAAAGAACCCTTACACCCACCAAATCCAAGATGAAGCACAACTTGTACTAAAGCACCAGAATGAGGAATTAGTAACTATGCCTAACTCTACAACATAGTAGTGATCAATGCCCCAACATTTTTTTAACACTAAGAGGTAATTGAACCATTCACTTGGACTCCACATGGTTCACTACTCCATGTGGGATCAGAACATGACACCAACTTGCCTCCATTTTAGTCCCTCAATCCATAACAAATACAAAATTCTCAATTCCAGGACTACCCCTTGAAAATTGTGGTTCAGAATGATCAAGGGTTCAGGAAGCCCTTCCAGTACCTACTTCCCAATTATCAATAGTCATAAACTCCAATTAATGGTCACCCCTAATAATAAGGGCTTTACTTGATACCATTTCATCATAAACCAAGCCAGGATGTCATCTGACACGACACTCGACCTGACCCGCGGAAAGGCCTAAAGGGCATTCCCATTCCCCACAGGCTTGAAACTAGTGTCAGACATCATGTTTAAATAGTATGGAATAGTTTAGACAATAAAAATAAGACAAATAAATGAATATAAATGTAATGGAGAAAATATATATTAGAAGTAGAAAATAAAACTGAGTTTTACAATGAAACATACCCGCAAGTGACATCGTGGGTAACCACTAAACAGAGTACCACACTTGCTCAAAGAGTAATCCAACACTGGAGGAACCAAAAATTGAAATGAGAAAGTAGGTGCCAACACTACAATGATCAATATGAATTCCAATGATAAACCACATATTACATGTATTTTTCTTTCTTTAAAACATTACATTAACCGTAGTTTGAAATACATTTATAAAATTATGATTTTCAAATTTTATTAAATAAATACAAATTTCAAGTTGGTAAATACGACATACTCCACCTTCCATTTTCAAAAACAAAATACCATTTTATAACTAGAACCAAAACCAGATCATACTAGGCTAGTGATAAAAATAAATAACTAGGGTAAACAGAAAATTAATTTTAGAAGGATACAAAGATGAAGATATAGGAAGTAACCATGGGCTTTCCCAAACATCTATAGAAGACACCTGAACATACTTAGATCGGAACCACCTACTGACGTATGGTGAATCCCCTAAGTATATAACCAACTGAACGCCCTCAAGTGCCTAATCTAGTGGCAAAACCCACCTGATATATCTACAATCCAAGGGGTATCAACCCATATAATCAAGAATTTATCAAAAACCATCACTCTATCATCTAAAATATGGCCAGAAATCCATGGAAAATATAAATTAGGAGTGTAAGTAGGAGGGCCTCACATGTGTGACTCACATTACCTACCATCACTACACTTCCCTACCACAAACACTAACACCCTATATAATAACCCATAAGGGGACATCCCTCTTACAGAGGTTCCCTATATGTATATATATCAAATCATTAAATGTTCCAACTAGGATGTCACGTCATATTGCTTCTAAAACGTACCTCAAACCATTAAAATATTCCAAACAAGATTTTATGTTTTAAACCCAAATTGATTTATAATGTAATAAATTTCCAATCAGGCCTACAATGATTTTAATTCCAATACATCCCACAACACCTCCAAAAAAGTTCCAAAATAACCAAATATAGCTTCCATGTTAGCAAATCCAAATAGTCCCTTTGAATTTATAAATCTAAACACTTTTAAAAATCCTTTCCAAACATTTTCGAAATTTATAATCTTAAAAAACATTTCAAACAGGCCCTTAAGCCAATAATTTACCAAAACACAGCCTAAGTGCCAAATGGGAACACCTTTTTAAGATTACATTAAAAATAATTTTTTTAGAAATTCCCAAATGGAACCAACACCATTTAAAAGCCAATGTCCATTTAAGGAACCAAGGTAAAATGTGAAAACCAAAGACTCATTAAAGTAACCAATACTGAAGGGTAACATAATTTTAGATTTCCATATTCACTTGAATGCACTTCCACGAGTGCACTTAGCACACCCATGGATTTTAATATCATCCAATGACACCTCCCATGATTCCCCAAGATACCCAAAACCATTTCCATGAATCAACCCTTTCCTTCCAAAATAATTCCAAGAATTTCACAGAATCTCCAAAAGTGAAACTGAACATTTTAATGAAAAGGAAATATTTCCAAAAACAACTTAAAACCCACCCCAAAAAATCACTATGTTCCATATAAAAGTCCAAACCACAGTAAAACCATTTTAACAGAATAATTTTAAGGGGAAACACCACAAAATTCATCTAATTTCACTATTAAAACCCAATTGAAATTTTACCAAACACATTTGATACATGCATACATATGCATAATTGAATATTCCCTTAAAAATAAATTTTTATAAAATTATAGTATTAATAAAACACCACAATAAATTCACCAAGTGTGTTACCATAGTGCTAATCATATTTTCAAAATTATCAAAACAAGCATTTTCATTTTATCAAACACCTAAAGTGCACATCCTCCTAGTATAGTTCAAGAATCACTTGAAAAACTATTTTTTAAAAAATCTAACAATTCCAAAACATCAGAATAATCTATTCAATGATATCTTTAACAAATTAATCTTTTTGAAAAATTATTTTTAAAAACTAATGAACCAACAGAATGCATCAAAAAGGAAAACATGGATTCACTTACGTAAATGGCGTATGAACGTGACAAAACCTTTAGAGAAGAAAGAGTACACCCCAAAGAACCATCCACACCCCTAGAACCCAATAAAATTTAACTAAAAACAAACCCTAACTATTAGTATTTAAAAAAATAGGAAAAACCCAAAGATGAACCCTTAAAATTAAGGATACTTATCGGAGGGGTAAGAGGGGAGCCGACGTGCTGTGAGGAGAGACGATTTCTAGAGGAGGGTAGGGAACCAGAGTAAGTGATGTTCCAGAGGGGGGGGGGGCGAACGGGGATTTATTTCATGACAAGACCATGTGAGAGAGGGGATGTCATGCAAGGGAGCATTAGAAAGAGGCTTGGCTACCAAAGGGAGGACTACCCAGAGGGAGTTCACCTGAGGGGAGGGGCTCCACCGGAGGGAGTCGACCAGAGTAGGGGTCATGCAAGAGGTAGAGATAAGGGGTATGATAGTCATATTGTGAGGGTAGGGGAAAGGGGGAACCCCTTAGGGTTTTTAATAAAAGAAAGTAAAAAAAATTATAATAATTATAATAATCATAATAATTTTAATATAATGATAATAATAATAATAATAATTTTAAACTAAATAATTATAATAATAATAGTCATAAAAATATAGTAATAATTATTATTATTTAACATTACTACAATTTTATTTTTTTCTTAGTTTCATTTAATTTTATATTTCATTTAATTTTCATTATTCTTAGACACATAACATACTGCACGTTTTTCCACACCCCACTCGAGGGAAGGGGTACTCACATGGGATATACACACGGTTTACCAAACCATGAGACTACTATGTTGAGATACTATTCTCAGTTCCTATAACTTAACCGAACAGTTACCGCACAGTTTCAAAAATTGTGCGCAAACCATACACATGCCCAATACTTTCCTGAATGTTATAAAATCTGAAAATATTACCCATGACTCAACCCAAATTCACCCAAAATGTTCCATGATTAGGAAGAGAATAAATTGAATAAGTTTCCAAGGTCAAGGTGTGGAATTTGTGACCATAACAATAATACTATTTCATTTTAAATTCAATTATTTGTCATATTCATTTATTATTAATTTTAAACCTATGAGTTCTTCCTATATTAGTGTAAACCATATATTTTTAGAAATCATTTAATACTATTCATAACCACTAAATTAACGGTTAGGTTTTATCATATTATATTAAATAATAACATTTTTATAATATAATATAGATTGGTAATAATCAGTATTGTGTGTTATGCAATCCATAGTGCAATGTCAATGTTTTCTATAACACAAGCTAACCTTGATGTTCTGTGTAGGGAAAGATAACCTTTACGTTGGGTGTAGTCCATGATTAGCTTACTTTTTCATATAACAGAAGCTAGAAAAAGTGGTTTAATATTAAATAAACAATTTTCAATGTATAAATAGTTGAAAAATATCAAAAATATTAAATTAATTCAAAAATAATAATTCAAAATATTTTAGGGTGCTATATTACCTCAAATAAATCCCATGGGATTCCATATTTACCCTTCAAATAAATCTTGTTTCTAAGGAAATATCCATCATTTTCACCAATAAAAGGACCTCTCTTTCAACCACTCCAAAAACCATATATACTTATATTTTCTCTTCTATAACTATACTAACTCTATCTCCTAAGTACTTTTTATAATTTTGATAGATTTTAGTGAAAGAATGAGGCCACATTCCTTCATTTTGAAGGATGATGTTTTGAGATAGAGTGTTTCCATAAAAGTAAATAATGATTTATTATTCATTTCATCAATTTGAATTATCATCTTTAATATCAAAAAAATATAATTCTATACCCTAATTATTAAATATTAAAGTCATTGTACTTTTATGAAAATGGTATTATTAGAATATTACTCTCATTTTTTCTCAATCATTAGTTATAACACATTCTTGTTTGGGTTTGTTTTACCACCTACATGAATGATGCTATAACATCACCATCATGAATGATTAAAAAAATATAAATAACTATAATATATTGTAATAATTATTAACATTATATGTATTCATAATTTTTTAAGGCAAATACATTTATAATTTTATTCATTAATAACAGAAATTCTATTAATTGATTTCAAATTCACAAAAGAGGATTTTGAGGGCCCTTTAATAACCATCACCATAAATTCTATAAAATTACTATATTAATTATTAAATATATAAAAAATAATATGGAATCTAGAATTTCCATTAAACATGTGATCAATACATTATCATAGATCGTGGACATGAACTACTATACAAAAGGAAAAAATTGAACAAATGGGACAATTAACACCAAGATATTACTTTTAACATAGAATAATTAATAATTGGGTAATAATAAATTAAAATAAAACTTTATATATAAAAACAAATAAATATTTTTATAATATAGAGGAATAGAGATTCTTTATTATACATAAGTTTATCGTACATCATACCCAGTGAGATTCTAAGGAAACTTTTTTCATCTTAATTTTCCTTACTTGAGGAATATTTCAAATAATGTATATATTTTCATTTATATATTTTATATAATTCTAATTTTACAAAACTTATCATATTTTTATCTAATTACTGATAATAAATGTTCCATTTCAAATTCCCACTTTCGTTTTGATCATCTTATTCAATACCACTATCGTATGGGGTTTTGTGGGATCAATCTATTTTCATTAAGACACACACTTTCTTCATTTATTATTTACTTATATATTTTTTATTTTTGGAATTTACATATTTCATTTGGTATTTTATATTTTTCTATATTTAAATTATATTATCATTTGAAAATCATTTTCCTTTTTGGATTTCATTCATTATAAAAAAAAATGATGTTTTTATGAATAATTATCATCCTCTCAATAAATCATTCCTATTTGTGTATATATTATTCATTACTAGAAATGTTTTTTTAACTCAAAATATGTATTATCTTAGGTAATATTTATATCTCTCTTTGACACATTGAAAAATGAGATTTTATATCAATTTCATCGATGTGGGTTTTTATTTAAAACCACTTAAAATTGTTGAAAAGAAAATTCTTTTCACTTTCGTATATTATGTATCATCTACTCCCCATTTCTTCTTATTTAACTTTACATAATTTCAAGGATCCATTAATAGTACTTATTTTAAATTTCTAGAAGTATTATTGACACACCATAAAGGAAAATTATTTTGAAAATGACATAAACTTTTTGTCTATGATAATAATATAAATTATTTATGGAATGTTTTTATCATTTCTCTTGTATTTCTCTCTCTATATATAAAAAATCAATGTTCTATAGAAGCATGTTTCATGAATGGATCTCAAAAATTAGTTATTATATATTTCCTTTAGTATATTTATTTATTTCTATCAACAGATCTAATTATTGATTTCATTATATGTGATAAAATTATAAAATTTTATGAAACCCATTTTATTTCCATGATTTATTCAGGATAAGTTATATGAATTATTTTATATCGAATATACATTATTGGTTTATCATTATGTTCTAAATGGATCCAATATTTCCCTCCAATTCATTTGGAAAATCATTATATTTCATCATATAATGATGTTATGTGTGGACCTAGTCACATTTAGATGTGTCAGAACTCTATGAAATGAATTGATTGTGTTAATTTTTTTTACAACTGTATATATAGACCACCTTATGTGTATTTATGTTCACGAATCTATGTGTGAAATTAATTGTTTTTTTCTATTTTAACAAATCTATTGATGGACCTGATAATACCTTTCTAGATTCATAACATCTGTTCATGGACCTAATTGTATTTAAACATGATCACAACACTATACATGGATTTAATCACATTTTACTATGTCCAAAACTATATGAGTAAAATTGAATATGTTTACTTTTTTCACAAAGTGTTGGTTTACCTATCCGTATGTTTGTGCCATATTCCAATATTATTCTTTGTCACTCCAGGTTATTTTCTCATGTTTCCACATTATTTTATCATGTTATATGTTATGATTCTATGGTAACTATTTTAAGATTATATATCCTTCAATCATGTCTTATGAAATATTCCTATGGTTCAATGATCATTTAATAAAATATTTCTCCCATGTTCATCTTTCTTACATTCTTATTATGTAAAAATTTATGATCCATTAATGAGGTTTTCTCTTACTGGGTGTTTTTTTCACTCATGATATTTCCCATTTCCCAAAGGAAGTACATGTAATAATATGTTTTGGAGAAAGTCATTTATGGAAAACTATATGGTGGATAGTGAATAAATAATGTTAAATAGTGTGTTTATATAACTAATATATAAAGACACTAAAACAATGGGTTATAGAGTTTAGAAGTAATTAATATTCATATAAAATTACTAAATATGTATGTATGTTATGTTCAGTTCATCACATGTAACATACATGAGGTTTCATGTCATACATGATATGTAGAACCTTCTACAAGCTATGTACTAGAGGTCAGGATGTGTTTCTTGGCTATAATTCAATACCAATAGTGTAATGTCCCCATGTATATTAAACAAATAAATTTATATTATTTACATGGTGAGAAAATCATACGGAATTACACAATGTGTTTAATAGCTACACATTGTGTTCCACTGAGGGAGGCATCACTAGGTCCAATATAGAGGGCCACCTAACCTCATGCATGCCTCCTGATCACAAAGGTTTATATCTTGTGGTGAGGGATTTAATAGTACCATATAAAAACTATTCCCTCAGTATCAGGAATCAATCAGTGTAACTCAATCATGGAATCACTAATAAAATATTGGAGCAACAAAAAAACATATAGAAGAATTTGTAATAACACTATCTCATACAATATCAATATAGAATATAATACCCAGTATATACTGTTAATAAAGATGATCACATGTGGTGGATAAATATACATACAATGAAAAAAGGATCATATATGTGTCATCTCTATAAATATCCAAGATAATTTCCTAATATCACCATAATTACCACCCCTTGACACCTTCTCATCATTTTATCATAGGGCCCTTCCCCTTGGATAAATCCTAGACCATAATGTTTTCACATTCATCAAGATTCCCATTTATTGTGTCAGTGTAAATGTAGTAGGACACCATAATAGAGACCATAAAATTTGTGTAATAATGATATAAAGGCTTATGCCTCCGTAGAAATAGATGAATACATAAAAGATAAATAACCATGAAATACCCATTTGGTCATTATGTGCTAACTATGCCACCATAAATTCCTAACTATACCTTCTTTGAATCCATATTAGGAAGAAGTGTATTTGGGAACTCAAATTAAAATGTGGAACACAACTCATTCTTTATCATTCAAGGAATGTTCCAATCATCCACACCCCACCCTTCACTTCTCACTCAAGGGTGGTTATATCATTACCCAAGACACTCCTTAACACTCAAGGTTCAACTATAAATTAGAAATCAAAGTGAAACAACTTACATTACAAATCAATGTAAGAAGGTAACTCATCACAAGATCATATATACTATTTTACCAATTAATTCTTCCCCATTGAAGCTCAAATATAACCCCGATGGTCCAATTTCATAAGAGTACATCCCCAACATCACCTATGGAAAAAGATGGAATCCCACCATAGTCAATCCAGAAGCCCTTATCTACCCATCTGAAGGGTAACAAAATATTGATGTACCGGGATTGTTTGAAACAACATGAAGAGTTATCATAGGTCTATCGATGCACCTACATGCAATTTTTGACATAAAATACATTAAAAATCCTTAAAATGGTATGAAGTTTCTACCTCAATCATAGAGAAGGTAATTAATTAGGTACACCCCTACCTAATTCAATATGAACGCACAAAAACCATAAGAATTGCAATAGTAGTCATTTATGTGTGTTTAGATTTGATGAACTGAGTAACAAAAGAAGAAAGGGAAACCTATCGATTTTTAGACTCACCATTTGAGAGACACTCTAATGAATGAATCCTCAATAATACAAGAGTTGAGAAGTAGGGAGTCAAAAATATCCAATAAAGAGCCTCCTATATTTTCTTGGTTGATAATTGTTTATGGTAAAATTGGGGAGAAACAAATACGGGAGTTTGGGTGAAATTAACTATTTACACGTAAAAAAAACCATGTATGATATATTTATTATGGGATGACTTCTATATAGATGACCTATCAATTTACGGATAGATTCATAGTGTATCCCCTAGTGGTTGTCGTGTGATTTGTTTCTAATATAGGGTTTATAATTCTATTAAATTTATAATTACTTAACCTTCCTATGTTGAATGATGAAAATCTGAAGGCTACAAAACAACTACAAAGGGTTTGGACTGACCCCAAAAATTCCATCTTGAGACATTCTAAGAAATTGAATTAACCAGGAAAACTAAATATGAATTATTATAAAATTAAATATCAATTCAATACACCTTCATATCCAAGGGTCATTATAAAATCTTCTTTTTAGGACTTCTCATCATTGAGAAGCACCTTTAGGGGTCACTTTAGAATAGTTGTATCCATTAATACCACACATCAAAATCTTTCTCCAATGTCTAATCATGGGCCTATCCATGATTTTAATGCACTAAGACTAGGGGTACTACAATTCCATACATCATTTTTTCACTCTAGTCTGGAATCCAAAGTGGGCACCAAAGAAAATAATTGTCTTCCTTGAACTCAACATCATCTTCAACGATCATATGTGTAGAGCCTAGCTCATACATTTGGATCTATGATTAGTGAAACACATCATTCATAGCTTGAATTCATTTATTTTTTTTAAATATAAAAACCGTAATCCCAATCCACTAAAAAATATCAAATAGAATGACGTATCATGATGAAAACTTTTAATGCCTCTGAAAATGTAGATGACCCAACCAAGGTGATACATATATGAACACTCAATCAACCACATAGTACTCTAAATGTTACTTACTTCAATTATCATACAAATGAAACCTTCTATGAGTGTTATCTAACCTTTCCTAGATCATATCCACCTATACACTCATTTCATTCAAGTAGGAAGATCTTATTATAGTTGATAGCCCCATATCTAACCAACAAATTAATGAGTGTCACGAACTTCCATAAATAGATTCCGAAGGGGTTATATGAATCCAATCCTAATAGATGTTATCTAATGAAAACTATATTATGTCATGATTTTCATCCCATTAACTGGTAAAACTAAACACACACACCCTTATCATATCACTTATTCTATAAATCATCCCCATTAATGGTTCATCTATTTGTGGGTAATATGTGGTACTCATATTCATCCAAAACCCTATGTAAGTCTATAGGCCTAGCTAGAATCTCATTATAATGAAAAAATATTCATATGAAACTATTCTCATGGTACACCTTGAAAATGTACTATCTTCCACACATACATCCTTCCCATCTCATCTATCGACCATGTCTCTCTAATGGTCAATAAATGAACCACCCTTGTCAAATAGTCATATACAACCCTAATTGCATCATGAATTCTCGAAAGTTGGGTATTCCATTGGTGATGTCCATGGTAACCTCTTGCTACTACCATATCAATACAATATGGGGTTGAGTTAAAATTCCTAGTATCCAGTGCTCCACCTTTAATCTCTAATGGAAAAGGCAGTAATAAATGAACTCCATAATATCATTTTCAATACTAAGACCCTAGAAACATCACCTAAAATAGTGAAAAATATCAGTTGAGCCTAGGTATACCACTTATAATGAGTTATTATACTATATCAGCACTCCCATCATTGGAATATAGACCACTACCTCTCTATGGACATACAACACATTGTATCGACCCTCAGTCTAACCCTATATTGGATAATCCTTCATGACTCAATCCCACATCACAAAGTAATCTGAATAAAACATATAGATTGAATTAACTCAGTCTAATTGGAATGATGTTATGGTTGATGGAGTATAATCCTTGGCTTACCAAACCTATAACACATACAATTTCCCTTCCATAATAAATATCATCAATATACACTTTTCATTAGATGTACAAACTCCTTACACTCTGGAATCCTACATAAAGCATTCATATTGATATTACCATTTACTGTGGCATATTCCTTCTCGAAATCAAATTCCTAAAGGTAATTTACATAAATCATCTATTATATATTAAAGTCTAGATGGGAAAATATACACCACATGTACATATTATTATGTCAAATGAGAAATATCTCATTGAATAGATAATGGATCTAACTCTTCAAGGCATGAACCATGGTTTTCATCTTTTTGTTTTGGGTTGTGAAGTTACAATCATGATTTATTAGCATAAATATCCTAAAAGCGACCACATTATTCCAATATTTTATAAGAGTTCCCAAAGTAACTATTGAGCATAAAAATAAATTATACAATTGATTTCAGGGTCCAAAAGGATCAGAATTGGTGTGGATGTTTACCTCACATTTAGTTCTTGGATGGTATCCTCACACATTCTCATCTAATTTAACATGATTAAAATCTTGTTTAACCCATTCATTAGAGATTCCATCAGATAGATTTCCTAAATGAACAACATTTAATAACATGAAATTCCAATTAAACTCCAAATATTGAAAATGTTTGTCGATCGAGCCCATGATATCTCTACCATCACTTTTATATATTTATATAAATAACCACCACTAATATCACATTTAAAAGAAATAAAACCTCATAATTGAAAAATTGACACATAAAAGAATTTTTGTAAATATATTGTGGCTAATGTGTTATATGAAATTATCATGGTGAATTGCATGTGACTCCTCGATCCGAAAATTCACAAAGATGTACTTGAAAACACCCATGATAAAGTAGTATAGGTAGGGATTAGAAATATAGTTCATGAGATCCATAAACACCATAAACAAATTCATCAAGTTTAAATGAATCATGAAGTAATCATATAACCCGTACAAACTCCTAGATGTTGTTTCTCATACACACTCAACAATGAATAAAAATTTATGATAACCCAACTGTAGGTCAATATTAGAGAAAAATCGGGATAAACCAGCAGGTTAAATAGGTTATCAATCCTGTATAAAGGATACTAGTTCTTCACAGAAACCCTTTTCAATATTAAATATTACATGTACAACCGGAGACCACCACCATCCTTCTATATGAATAAAACCAAATAATTATAAAGAGTGTTACTTGGGAAAATAAATCCCTTTGTCTCAAGAACCTATAGTGATTCTTTTATTTCCCCCACTATGACAGTTACATATAGTAAGGTGGAATGGATATTATTTCCACAATTTGCATAAAATATATCCAAAACTCAATCCATTTATCAAGAGGATGCACTGAGAAATACTCTATAGAAATATGTGAGAAAAAATTCACCATTGGAAAAAAATTGGGAATATCACCTGGCCAATTTTTAGAACCATACCATCCACCCATACTATAATGGATCCAACTATAATGAACCACATTTTATGTAAATAATATTTCCTTAGCTAATTACCACATTGAGTAGATTATATTACATGTAACCAAAAAATTATAATACATTAATAAACTAAAATATTTTAATTTGACTAATATAGTATGGATATTAAATTGGGGGGTACTAATAGAATTAAAAAACTTATGAAAACTATATAAAAATATATCTTAATACAAAGGTCATATATTTTGATAAAAAATACTACTATGTTTTTTATAATAAAATTCTTTTTATCACATTTTAAAATTGAATTTGATAAAGATAACTTTATTTTTATATTTCACATGTCCATAGGATCCGCAGATAAATTGTTGGGATCTTTATGAAATGATTAAATTTTCTGAGAGTAGTGAAAAATTCAAGGTTTATTTACACTATGGAGTTTTTGGGTTTATTATGAATAAGAATGACTCAAAAAAATTATAAATATTTTTTTATGAATAATTATGTATTGATGGATTAAAATTATTCAATTAAAAATACTATGTTGAATATATAATGCCCATGTTTATCATTATAGAAATTAAGAAATATTTTTCTACTATAAAATTTATTTATTTATTTATTTCTATTTAAATTTAAAAATTTATTAGAGAAGTTTTTATTTATTTATTTTAATGAAACATAAATATATTTTTGTAAATAATAAACCATTTAATTTTAAAAAACAACATTGTCAATTTTGTCATATATATAAATTTCATGCATAAAAATTTGATTTTTCTAAAAATATTTTACTACGCATTACATGTGAAAATGTAAATTTTTTTCACTTGTATAATTTTTTTGATATAATGGATTTAATATTGGGAATAATTAGGTCTAATTTATTTTATTATGTTTATTTTATTTTTTGGAAACAAATGCATATTACTTAGCTAAAAACTAATTAACATAGTAAAATCTAAAAATGGTAAATGTGAAAAATGAAAGAGTAAAATACTTAATAACATTTTAAAGCATGTATAATAAATATATATTTGAGATAATATATTCTTTAAAACATTCCATTATCAATTATTTTTCTTTATTTAATCCATGTGATCCTTTAATAATGAATTATACTTTTATATACTAAAAAACTACCACTCCCTCCACTTATAAAAGGAGCCTTCACTACCCCACTTCTCCTCACATCGAATGCCACATAACTCAAAAAAAAACTATAATAAATCCATTCCAAAACACTCCTTTAAATTTTATTTTTCATTTTATCTCCTTAAAATACCATCCTTAAAGGATGAATCCATTTAACAAAATGATCTTTCCAAGGAGTAAGGTAAACATTCCTAACTACTCTCTTCCCATTTCAATTATTTTCTTTCTTATTCCAACATTATAAGATATATTTTATTCATTATATTATGGTAAAATTATTATAATTTATAAAATATATTTTTATTATTATAATGGAAGAATAATTAATGATATTTTTCTATTTTTGATAGAAAAAAATGGAAATGCCACTTCTGTTACCTATGGAGTACCACCTCCCTTTGTGACATTATCTGTTTTTTCATAAGAACCTAAAAAGGATAGTTATTAATGTTAATTTAATGAATTAATATTATATACAAATATATCCATCATTACAAATATTCTGAAATTATAAACCACTACCTACCTTCCTCTTGGACTATATAACATGAATACATCAACTGTGCATACGTGTGGCCTACAACCTCCGTGAATGTGGGGTACTTCATTTATATCTCTAGTATTTTATTTTGTATCAAACTATCTTAAAATATGGTTTAAAAATTTATAGAATTTATTTAATATAATAATTCTTATTTAACAATAACAGTATACCATAAGAATCACATTCTTAACCATACTCACCCATTAATTGTTTCATGTTCTTGTTTGGGTCGGTTTAACCACCAACGTGAACAACACTATAAATTGATATAATGAATGAATATAGAAAATTAAAAACAATTATTAACAAGAAATAATTAGTATAAAATATTTAGTTTGTGGTTTTAAAAATTTTATATCAATATTCAACTTATTATTAATATACCACCCTCTTTTCACTATAACTATCAAAACAAGGACGTTATAAATACCATATACACACAACATGATTAAAAATACTATTTAATGAACATAGAACATTATAGATGATAATGAAATTTTTATTAAAATACATTTAATGTTCTCAAAATTTGGATATTGTAATCTATAAATAATAATCGACACCACCATTATGAAAATAGTATTAAATAAACAGTAAAAAAATAACATCTGATAATTAAAATAAACTATAAATAACTAATATATTGGTAAAAACAAACATAAACTAAATTTATAAATGTTTATAAATATTAATAAGGTTATTAAATAATCTATTAATATAAATTTTTTGAAATAATTAATGTTTAATTCTGTCAGAGATGTAATGATTTGAAATAAGGTTTTTCTCATATTAATTTTCATTCTTGGAGAATTATGCCATATCCACCACATGTTCTATTTTTTGGGTCATAAATAAGACCCATGGATATGTTGACATAAATTTTTAATGGTAATAAATAGTTTTATATATTCATCCTAGTCTCTATCATTAATGTACTTTTGGTTTAGGGGTTACCAAATTTGCAAGGTTTTTTTCCTATCTCATTTGCAAGTTGAGATATCATACTAATGATAATCCATTTTAGGAATTTGATTATTAATATTTTTTATTTATTCTATGAATGTTATTATATTTATACAAAATTATATTTATGGTATTATTTATTTAATGTCAATATCATATTCAACGGAATCTTTTTTTTTGTTTTTAGAATTTTTGTTTTCCACAAACTTTTCATTTTTAGAAAAATTTGAAAGGAATATTCATTGTAAATTATTTCCATACTATCATATATTCTCATGGAATTTATTAGATTTATTAATGGACCCCTATATCAATTTTTTATTTCTTATAAAAATAATTTTTTATTCAATTGTTTTGTAAATGCTTCCTTAAAAGTGATAAAAACATAAATGATATTTCTTATTTGTTCTCCTTATAATTATTAAATATCTTGTCAAAGAATGTTTTCATAAATTTAAATAATGAGTTGATGTTCCTTATATTACACTAAATTATATTTTGTTATTCTACCAGCCATATTGATTCCATGTATGGATTATTAAATCATGTAATGATGTTTTTATGAAACCAATATCTTTTACTTAGGTAAATTAACTAATGATGATAAATTATCATTTTTATGATCTTATTAAACATATATGTGTTTTTTTAATCATGTTATGGTCGAGAACAATATATACCTCTAATGAATTGGATAAAGAATTATATCTCACAAGATATTGTGAAACAAATTTGATGCTCAATCCAGCAATGATAAAAGGTGACTGAAACCTGATCCACCAAAGGAAACAAGTTGTGTTTCAAGATCCACTAAGGGAAATAGGTCATGATGCATGATACACTATGATATGGTACCTATGATTATTTTTATGCCACATTGTTATATTATTACATGTAGTTATGTTATGATGGATAATATCTTATAATCCATGGTTTATTTGGGGTTGTTTTTAATAATTTTTTTGATAGATATTTGTCATGATCTCATAATCATAATATTATATTTTGATCACTTTCGATCATCATTAGTTATATCTTATGTTTCTCATAATTAGCATATAAGTCACCAAATTCTTATGATTCTATTCCCTATGTTATGAAACTTATTATTATCTATGAGATATATAAGGGGGTTTATAGTTGTATAGGAATAGAAAATATTCATGAGAATTATAAAATAAGCTATTTATGTATCTAATCTACCAAGAAACTAAAAAATATATTCTAATGTGTAATCAATTTATTTTAATATAATTGGATTATTGGTATAAAATAATGAATTTAGTCTGTCCATATAGAATGTGTCTCCTCACCTACCAGGATAAAATAAGGTCAATCTCTATCTTCATCGATATCAAACTATCCAACCAAAACATATTCCTCTCCTATAAGGGAGGTAATTTACACCAAACTATGGTAGCAGTGAATGTGCTATTGGAAGTGATTCATCCAATCCATTGTGTAAATGATGTAAAATATCATTATATCCAGGGCTAATAAATCTATGAAATTCCCATACACCCAAAAACTATAGTACATGAGAGACACCTCGAAACAATATTTATCATCTTCACAATAGGTGTATCAAAAATAAAAATCCCTGAAAAAAATTCCATAGAAAACCCCAACTTAGATACAGCTAGACTAAGAACAAATAATGAGAATATCTAGTATCAAACATGGCAATTGAGAATGTAAAGGTAATAAAATTTATAGGGTCTCATTATCTATAACTGTGACTATATAATAAACTAAACCTGCCTAAAATATGTGACCCTAACCCTATGATCCTTGAATCTCCTATGGTATTGAATCTGGAGTCATCTACTAATGTGGTTCCTCTTAATACCCTCATCTAGTTCCATGACCCAACCACCCATACGTAACTCATCTATATGAATGGATCCCCCTAACCAAGCCCATGAGGCATGTATCAATATTTAGTCTCTTCACATAAGTAACATAGACATAATTTAAGAGAAGAATTGAAGATTAAAATTTTCTCACATGAATGGTACTCCCTTGGACAACTATCACACATCACGTGGTAATACCTATAATTCATGCACTACAAGCACATGACATGGGTCCCTTACTGAGCTGAAAGAGGTAAACCCTTTCCCTGTCCTAATATCAAATCATCACACTGATGTATCTCCACATATATCATCTTTATATCACTATAAGTGTCAAAAAAATACTGTATTTGATGGCTACAACATGTCCCATTAAAAAAGGGAGGAATATCAGGTCCACTATCCCCATCCATGACCTTCTCAATGATAAGAGTGTTGTGAAATCTATTATAGTATATGGTTTGGTAAAAATATTGAACTGTATTCCGCACTATTGATCAAGGGAGAATATCAAATCTTCAAGCCTTAGGAACCTCGCTCCTAGATAAAATTTGAAAAAAATGAATCATTTACCCAAATGAGTTTCATAATAAACTACAGACATCTCCCCATACTAGATCTCCATAGACCGTTGAGATATATCCAAATTTAGTGTCTTAAAAAATAATTCATCAAAACATATTTCTTAAATGATGAATATGAAAGACCCACATGTCTTTGAGCCTGGATTATCATGCCCCACCACCTCCTTGAAGGTCCCTGAAGCATATACGTTTCTATCTTTAATAGATGGTCATAAGGAATCTCCGAAATCCTATAGATCCCCTCTATAATATTGATTAGTTCTTCAAAATAACGAGGAACAACCATCACCTTATGATCATGAGGGTGTTTTAGTAGAAATCCTTGGTGAAATACACTATCTTTATCACTCCCCAAAGAGAACATTTTCCTCTAACTGACACTATTTGAAAGACTCTCGAGTAAAGAGTGTCTATAACTTGAATAAATAATGTAGCTTTAGGGAAATGATTATCCCAAACCTATGAAACATCTGGAGGTGTAATAGGAATTTTCTATACTTTAGGAACATGCTAACCTGGTTTCAAGGTGGGACCACTTGACCTCTATCTGGAAATATTATCTAAAATTCCAAAAAGGATGCTCATAAATTACTTTAATCAATTAAAAAGTAAAAATATCTAAGAAACCCGTATAATCACAAAGATTTGACTATGATAATAAGAAAACCCAAAAAGGCAACCCAAAACTACTAGGCATAAACCCCCTTAGGACTTACCCAAGTCCTAATTCAATAACATTGGTACCTACACATTAGTCATATTCTTAAAAAGAAAAAAATAGAAGCATGGCCACATAAAATTAATTAAATATGACCAATGTTCTATTTAGGGAAATATTGAATATTTTATTATGGGTATTTAAATATTTTTACCGTCATATAAATCATAATTAAGTAGTAATATGACATATAGACCTACATTCTTATGCAGGTTAAATAAATCACTGACTCCTTCCAATTAGGCTAATAGAAAATACCTTAAACTATTAGTGAATAATAATACTAGATTAACAACATGAAATGTAACATCTCAACTACAACAACCCTGATTTTTATTACACACGTAAACATGATTTATTACATAAAATCATCACTTGATATAACATAGAAGATGGACAGGTCTTGTGTATTTGGGGTTGAGGAACATTAAATAACGACTTAAAACAAGAAATACAACATATTTATTTAATAATTCCTTTACACAACCACAAAATTCCATCGTACTTAACATTGCATGGGATAACCTGAGGATATACATAAGAAACAGGTGATTTATAAATCCCATTAAGGGAATAAAAATTGAATAACATGAGGAATACAATACATGTTATAAAATAGGAATATAAATGGATCACAATAGAAAAATGGACATAATTTCATGATAATGTATTATAATAACAACATAGAGATGTGGAAACAACATTTAACATGATATTAGCATGATCCAAGGCTCATTGCATAGCGAGAATGAGTAAACCCTCATTGCACATGAAGCGCTAGTAAACCCTCGTTGAATTTTAATTAGCATGAGTCAAAAATCATTACACATGTTTTATCATTATAATATACTTTACCCAATGCATTGGAGCACTATTATGGAGCACCCTTTATAATCATTTCATTTCATACACAAGTGTGCCACATAGATCATACACCATGGATTCATTAACGCCATAATTAATTCCAAGAATAAGATATGTGGAATACACAAATATAATTACTCAATCAACAAGTACATGTGAATAAAGGTGAATACCCTTGATAGAGGAGTGGGTATGGTATTCACTACACAATGATTTTGGCATGGGTTTTTTTGTAATTTTGGAAGCATTACAACGTCAAATAGAAATTATTAAAATGGGTGGATGAGAGTGAAAGGGTTATCCCATTATTTAGAAATTAAATGGACCATAAGGGGATCATAGGACATAATATACCAACTTATGGAATGGAATTTGGATGCATAATATAAAATACTTTCTTGAATGTAAATGAGGAGAGGGAAATCTCTTACGGAATTTTGCATGGTAACATGTATACATGGGAGGAATAAGTGAGAGAGAAAGGGGTTTATCACCATTAAAACATAATGAGTATATTATAGGGGAGGTTCTAAATCATACCCCAACATTTATACTTGAAAATAATAAGGAATAACAATATAAAGAAACTTGGATAAAATGAAAATGGAAGGAATCCTTTACTTGGTAGTGTGATCCCGAGGGATTAGGAAAGGCTTCTTGGGAACTTGGGGCGTCGTGGGAGAATTCTAGAGATATGATGGAAGAGGTTGGACGAACTCCAAAGGATTTTATTGAAGAGGAAGTGAGAGATTTGTTTGGTTTATATAGGAAATGAGAGGGAATTATTTATTATTTAGGTTTGGGATACCGAACATTAAATAAATTAAAACCACACACCATCCCATGGTTTTTCCGATGGTTTTTTCAAATAGGAGTGGAAAACAATATTTTATAAGGAAAATGGATCATCCTCTTAAAATAGTAGGGTTTCTTATGTCTAGGTGAGTCGCACTCTCAAGGAAATCATTTTAAAAAGATAAAATGTTTTATAAGTCTTGGAGGGTCCACTAAAGTTTTGTAAAGTAAATAAAACAAACCTAAAATAACATTATTTTAATGTTAAAACATATATTATCTGAATATAATGTTTATAGTATTTTATTACAACACTATTGGGTCATTATGATGTCATTAAACACATTATATATTTAAACGATATTTAATTTTTACCCAAAAATTCAACTATCTCAGAAAATTATAAAAAATTAAATGTTGAATAATTTCGAAATCCTGATTCCAAAATAATATTCATTTTATCTAATTTTTTTTTTAGAAAATGTGAATTTTTTCTTTTAAATTAAAAAACGAATTTTATCGAAAATTCAGGGTTTTTGACAAAAATAGCTTTAAAACCTTAATAAAAAATCACAATTGTATTCATAATAATTATAAGATATTTTATATTTAATAAAAAGTAATTTAGTAATAATATTTTTTTAAAATATTATTTAATTCAAATATCCATTAATCCATCAAAATATAATTCTTAATTGATTATTAACTAAAAAAATACTATTTATGCTTTAAAAACTATTTACAACATAACAATAATAAAATGAAAGTATATTCTTTATTATATACAAAAAATAATTAACATAATCATAATGCTATAGTCTTATTACATAACCCATTATAACATCTGCATAAGACCGAAGGGTAAGGTGTGCAATGGTGATAGACTCTTGGGGTTGGTCGGATAACATCACCCAGGTGGTAATATCTATCAACTTTCACTTCTCCCGTAGGCGGTTTCATTCGAGATTAACATGTTGAACCTCATCTTGGGCTTGGTCAGGAGAGAAGCCCAATGACGTCACCTCCCTTCCAAATGTTGATAAATGGGATTCATATGGGGAGAGTTTACTAGATGAGGCTATCACTTCCTTATTCTAAGTAAATTGGATTTGTTAAATCCCTATATTTATACTAATCATGTGATCCTTGTCCAACGACTATATTAGAAATGACCAAAATTCTTAATGGCATTTTAAAATTCAAAAACATAAATCCAAAGAAGTTCATATGTTATAGAAAAATTTAACATAATAATACATTTAATTATATCTTGAATAATTTTCATTGATAATGGTTTGGGTCGTTACAGTCTCCCCCCCCCCCTTAAGAAATTTCACCCTGAAAATTTCCTTTTTCCCACACTAAAATAGATGTGGGTAACTCTGTTTCATCACTTCGTCTGATTCCCACATCACATCATCAAACTTGTGGTTTCTCCACAATACTTTCACGAGGGGAATTGTATTATTTCATAGAAATTTTTCTCTATGATCTAAGATCTTCACTTATTGATCCTCTTAAGAAAGATAATCCTCTAACTATACTATCTTTGAAGAGAGTACATGTGAAGGGTCAGGTATGTACTTCCTTAAGAGGGATACATGAATGATATCATGTACCTTGGCCATAGGAGGTATAGGTGCTAGTCGATAGGCCACAACCCCAACACGATCGAGAATCTGGAAGGGGCCAATGATCCTATGACTTAACTTCCCTTTCTTTCCAAACCTCATTACCTTCTTCCACTGAGATATTCATAGAAATCCCATTTCTCCAACATTTAACTGAAGGTTTCATCGACGATTATCTGCATAACTCTTTTATCATCTTTGGGTTTCCTTGATATGCTGTTGAATGGTTTTCACCTTCTCCACCATTTCTTAGACCATTTTAGGACCTATTAGCTTACACTCACTGACTTCATCCCAACATGCCGGTGTTCTGCACCTTTTCCTGTAAAGGGCTTTATATGGTGCCATTCGAATGCTTGAGTGGAAACTATTATTGTAGGAGAATTTAACTAGTGGAAGATTTTTGTCCCATCCTCATTTAAAGATCATAGAACATGATATTGACATATTTTCCAGTTTTTGAATAGTTCATTCAGATTGGCCACTATTTTGAGGATGATAGGCCGTACTAATGTTCAGTTCATTTCATAGAGCATGCTGGAGACTTTTCCAAAACATCGAGGTGAATCTCAGTTCATGATCAGATACAATAGAAAGTGGTACTTCATGAAGCCTTACCACTTCTTTGATGTAAATCCATGAAATTTTATCTAATGATATGTCCTCTAAAATCGTGATAAAGTGAGCTGTCTTCGTAAGACACTCTACAATGAACTATATAACATTGTTTCCTCGGGATTTCATTGGAAGTCCAATGAAAAAGTCTATGGTAATGTTGTCCCACTTCTATGTTGGTATGGGTAGTGGTTGGATCTTCCCCTTATAATTTTTCCTCTCAGCCTTCACTTGCTGACATACCAGGCACCTTGATGTATATTCAGAAATCTTCCTTTTCATATTGTCCCAACATAATTTTTCTCAGAGATATCGATACATCTTTGTGCTCGCTGGGAGAATAGAGAAGGTTGATCTATGTGTGTCATCCAGAAGATCCTTCTTTATCACTGGATCAAGTGGTACACATAATCATGACCCAAATATCACAATTTCATCCTTTTCGACCAGGAACTCTGACTATTTTCCATTTCTGATAGATTCCACCCTTTTTATAATTTGTACGTCCTTTCTTTGAGAATCCTTTATTATCTCCATGAGGGAAGGTTGTGAAATAATTTGATAAAGTATTGATGATGTTCCTCCCTTAATGAATCCCATGTCCAACCTCTGAAAATATTAGAAGATTGGATCCTTTTTAATTCTTATCATTGATAAAGATACCTGATCCTTTCTACTTAGAGAATCTGCCACCTTGTTTTCCTTACTGGGATGGTAGTGGACTTAGCAGTCATAATCCTTGATGAGTTATATAAATCTTCATTGGCACATATTATGCTCTTTTTGGGTGAATATATATTCGAGCCTCTTGTGATCAGTATATATCTCACACTTCTCCCCATGGAGATAATGCTGCTAGATTTTCAACTCAAAGATCACAACCTCCAACTCCAGATCATGTATGGGATAGTTTTTCTCATAGATTTTCAACTTCCTTTAGGCCTAGACTATCAATTTATCATTCCACATCAACACAAAACCCATTCCCTTCTTCAATGTATCACTAAATTCCATAAAACATTTTCCACTTGTGGGTAGTGTGAGAATAGGAACAAAGATAAGCCTCCTTTTAAACTCCTTGAAACTCTCTTCGTATTCATCACTCAAAGAGAACTTTACTCCGTTCCGAGTTATCTTGGTAAGAGGGTTTGAAAATCCTGAGAAATTTCTAAAAATCGGTGATAATATCCAGCAAACCCAAAGAAGCTATGACGATCCATTACCGATGTTGGCCTCCACCATCCCTCTATTGTAGCTGTCTTCAAGCGATCCACAGATATCCCATTACTTGTGATGATATGAATTAAGAATGAAAAATCCTTCAACTAAAACTCACACTTTCTATACATTTCATAGAGCTTATCCTTTCGCAAGGTCTATAATACAGTTCTTAGATGCTCCTCATGCTTCTCCTTGGTTTTGGAGTATATTAGAATATCATCTATAAAGACTACCACAAATTTGTCTAGGTAATATCTAAAGACTCTATTCATCAATTCAATGAATATTTCTAGAGAATAGTGAGTCTTAAAGGCATTACTATGAATTCATAGTGCCGTATCTTGTATGAAAATTAGTTTTGGGGATATTCTCCTTCTTCACCCTTACTTGGTAATATCCTGACCACAAATCCACCTTGGAAAAGTACTATACTCCACGTAGATGATCAAACAATTATCAATTCATGAAAGAGGATACATTTTCTTTATCATGATTTTGTTATGCTCATGATAATCAATGCAAAGGTGAATTGAACCATCCTTCTTATTGACAAATATGATTTTTCCACCCCATGGTGAAACACTTGGGAATATAAACCCTTTATCCAGATTATCATGTAGTTGTTTTTTATCTCTTCAAGCTCTATAAGAGACATTCTATATGGAGTCTTGGATATTGGAAACAAACTATGAATAAGATCAATTGAGAATTCAACATCTCTTCTCAGAGGAAGACCAAGCAATTCCTCAGGAAACATTTTAGAGAATTCCCTCACAATAGGCATGTCTTCCAGGATGGTTTCCTCCTTAGCCTCAGTCATATGAGCCAGATACGCATGGTCATAGGGTAGTGATGTCCACACATGATATGATGGTGCTAAAGAAGCTTCATCTTCCTCCTTGTACTTGTATATAATCAAAGATCGATTCTCCATATGGAGAGTAATTTCCCTCACATGACAATTCATGTTCGATCTATATAAGGAAATCCAATCCATGCCGAGAATTACATCAAATTCCTCCAGAGGAAGTATAATGAGGTTCTCCATGAATTTCAATACACGATTATGAAATGGGAGGAGTTATATTCTTGGGATGAAATGATTTCCCCATTTGTTGTACTCACTGGCATCTCTACTTCCATGATTTGTGGTGGTGTTCGGATTGTTCTACTAATATTTCAGGATATAAAAGAATGCATATAACCATGAACAATAACCCTAACTTTCACTTTTTTTATTCTGGTTATACATTATCTGATATAGATACAGGATGTTTACATTAATATATTAGACACAGAAAGTTGAATCCCAAGAAAAAATTGATAACTTATAAATTACTTTTATTTCTTTAACTTATGAATCTATAGGCTTCAATCTATGTTATCCATGACCTACATGCCAAAATATATTCTTAGGGGAATTTTTTTATTCCCTAAAAAAGGGTTCATACTAAGCTTGTGAATTTACAAAAGAATATCCCATGGTATTTTCTTAACAAAGAGTACAACATGGACCGTTTTTGTGTACCAGGATACCCTTGGTCAAGCCCGAAACTTCTTGTCGGAGTTTTCACTCATAGGTACTTCTATGCTAGATCTGCCTCTACCTGGTCGTATCCAAATAGAGATGTATTTTCATGATAAGACACTTACTCATTACTCACCACAATTTATGGATATTTTTATTATACATAGTCTTATCTCTAAGGCTTCACTAGTGTATTCTAATCCTAATTCCAAAAATAACTAAACCTATCCTCTTATAACAACTATTACAACCCTTCTTTTTATTAAAAACATAAACATGATTTATTGAATAAAATCATCACTTGATAAAACATAGAATATTTAGAGGTCTACTGTATTTGGGGATTAGTTGCATTACATAATGACTTAAAACATGGAATACAACATCTTTATTGAAAATTTTAATGACATGACCAAAACAATCCCCCATATTTAAATTTTCATGGTATAACCTGGGGACATACATAAGAAAGTGGTGAGATATAAAGCCCAGTAAGGGAATAAACATGGAATAACATGAGGAATACAATACATGTTGTAAAATAGGTATATCAAGGGAGTAAAAGAGAAATATAGACATAAAGGCATGATAATACTTGATAATCATAACATGGATATGTGTAAACAACATTTAACATGATATTAGCATGAGCCAAGGCTCATTGCACATAGAGAATGAGTAAAATCTCATTGCACCTGAAGTATGAGTAAACCATCATTGCACTTGAATTATCATGAGTCAACACTCATTTCACATGTTGTATCATGATACTATATTTTACCCAATGCATTGTAGCACTATTAGGGCATACCCTTCACAATAATTTCATTTCATGCATAAGTGTGCCACATATATCATAAAACATGAATTAATTAACGTTATAATTCATTCCATGAATAAGAGATGTGTAATACATAAATGTAAGTCTTCAATCAACAAGTACGTGTGAATAAAGGTTAATACCCTTGATAGAGGAGTGGGTATGGTATTCACTACACAATGATTTTGGAATGTAAATTTTGGAGAAATTTCGACAAACTGACGACGTCAAATAGAAATTCGTAAAATGGGTGGATGAGAGTGAAAGGGGTATCTTATCATTTACACACTAAATGGAAAGTAAAGGGATAATGGGACATAATACACCAACATATGTAATGGAATTTAGATTCATAATATAAAATAATTTCTTGAATGTAAATGTGGAGATAGAAATCTCTTACAGAATTTTGGTATGGTAACATGTATAAATGGGAGGGATCAATGAGAGAGAAAAAGGTTTATAATCATTCAAACATATAGAATAATGTACAGGGGAGGTGTGAAATTATACTCCAACATTTATACTTGAAAATAAAAAGGCATAACAATATAAAGAAACTTGGATAAAATGAGAATGAAAGGAATCCCTTACTTTGAAGTGTGATCCCAATGGCTTGGGAGAGGCTTGAGAGAGGCTTTTTTGGAGAATTAGGCACCTTGGGAGGATTCTATAGAGAGGAGGGAATAGATTGGAAGAACTCCAATGGATTTTATTGAATAGGAAGTGAGATTTTGGGTGTGTTTATATATGAAAGGATTGGGAATTCATTATTATTTAGGTTTGGGATACCACACATTAAACTAAAAAAACCACAATCCAGCCCATGGTTTTTTCCAATTGTTTTTTCCATAGGGGAGTGGAAAAAAATATTATAAGGAAAATGACATAACTTCTTAAAAATAATAGGGTTGATTATGTGGAGGTGAGTTAAACTATCAATGAAATCAATTTAAAAAGCAAGAATGTTTTATTAGTCTTAGAGGGTCCACTAAAGCTTTGTAAAATAAATAAAAAAAACCTAAAATCAAATTATTTTAATGGTTATATATATTGTCCAAAAATAATGTTTATTGTATTATATTCTCTCACTATTGGATCATTATGATGTCATAAATAAAATTATATATTTAAACGGTATTTAATTTTTACCCAAAAATTCGACTATATCATAAAATTATGAAAAATTCAATGTTGGATAATTTCAACATCCTGATTCCAAAATAATATTAATTTTATTTAAATAGTTATCTAAATATGTGAATTTTTAATTTTAAAATAAAAAGTGACATTTATCCAAAATTCATGGGTTTTGGAAAAAATTACTTTCAAACCTTAATAAAAATAACAATTGTATTCATAAAAATTATATGATAATTTATATTTAATAAAACGTAATTTAGTAATAATATATTTTTAAAATATTATTTAATTCAAAAATCCATTAATTCATCAAAATATAATTCTTAATTTAATGTTAACAAAAAACTACTATTTGTTCTTAAAAAACTATTTACAAGGTAAAAATAATAAACTGAAAGTATATTATTTATTATATACAAAAAAAATGCACATAATCATAATGATATAGTCCTGATACATAAACCCTTATAAAACCTGAATAATACCCAAGGGCACGGTGTGAGATGGTGAAAAACTCTTGGGGTCGCTCAGATAACATCAATTGGGTGGTAATCTCTTTCAACTTCAACTTCGCCCATAGGCGGTTCCATTCGAGCTTAACAAGTTGAAGCTAGACTTGGGCTTGGTCAAGAGAGAAGGCCAATGAATCCAACAACTTTCAGAGCTCCAAAAAATGGGCTTCATATGGGGAATGTCTATTGGATGAGGACATCACTTCCTTTGTGAGAGTAAATTGGATTTTTTAAACTCTTTATTTATGCTAGTCATGTGATCACTATTGAATGACTATATTAGAAAAGATCACAATTATTTAATGGTATTATAAAATACAAAAACATAAAACCAAAGAAGTTCATATGTTATATAACCATTTCCCATAATATCACATTTAATTAGATCAATGGGAATTTTCATTGATAATGGTTTGGGTCGTTACATAAACTAATATAATAAATATATCTACCATGAAAACCTTTTTATCCCCTATACGTGAGTTTTCATCATGCAATTACAACTTCTTACCCATGTTCCAACAATCCAATATCCAATATAACATTCTTCAAATATTAAATAAAAAAGGAACTCAAATAATATTTTTTGGCACCCATTCTAGAATCATCATTTCCAAGATGGAGGACCACCTAAAACCATACATGCATTTCCATATGCAAAAGGCTACAGAGTAGCACTGAGGTCCTAGACAACACCATGTTTAGAATATGAACTCAATAACTACAAACTATTAGAGTAAAAAAATCATAAAAGAATAAATAATAATGTAAAAGAAGAAAAATTATATACAATAATGGTATTAATAAAACCATATCATGAAATTTCAATATGGAATAAAGTACCAAGTACATCATGTCAACAAGGATTTACATATGTGGTGGATTAATGTAGATAAAAAAGATAAAATAATGAAAGACTAATTATCTTAAAATATCTAGATAATGTCTGATTATCACCATAAATCCCATCACCCAACACTTAGTAAGCATTATATCATAGGCCCTTTCCCTTAGAAGGATCCCTGACCATTAAGTCGGCACACACGTCGAGATACTGATGAAGGGAGTGAGTATAAACATAGTAGGACACCACTAACCAAATCATAACAAATGTGAACCAATGATATAAATGTGTATTTATTAAAATAAATAAATTCATACATAAAAAATAAATAACCATGAAATACCCATAAAGTCATCATGCACTAACTAAGCCTCCACAAAATCCCATCCAAATCAACATTAAATCCATTCCAAGAAGATATATTTATTGGAACTAAAATGAAAAAACAGCACATGACCAATTCCATGTCACTAATGGTGTGTCCCTATCGTACATACTTGACCCATCCTTTCTCAATAAAATGAGATCACATTATGTCTCAATTCACAACTTATCTTTCATGTTCCACTAAAACCTATGAAATCAATATACAATATCCGGAATCACAATTTAGAATAAGTATAGAGTTCAGGAATGAAGTCCCTACACTGTTTTAAATAGTAATTATACTAGAAGAGTTTCTGAATAGCTCACACAATGTTCAATTTCTTGCGTGGATAACCCCAACACCACCCATGGTAAAAGTCATAATAATAGATTTCTCAATACATAATCCCTTCCCCCTCCCTCTAAAGGGCCAATCAAATAGTTATTTATGTACATAATTACATTTATAAAACACATAGAGTTATCGTAGATCTACATATACGACCTCAGGGAATTTAAGAAATATAAGTTTAAGAAAAATCCATAAAATATGAAGGACTTGCTACATTGAGCATAATGAAAGTCAATCACTAGATAATGTCAACTAATTTAAGCTCGACACATTTAAACCCAATAACTATCCCAAATATTAATATATTACTGTTTATATAGGATAAACCAAGAAATAAAAGTAAAAAGGGTAACCTAGGACTTGAACATTATAAGACTCAACAAATGAGAGCCTCTTTAAGGAATATAACATAAAATTGACAAGAAATGAGATGGAGGAATCCAAAATCACTAACGAAGTTCCTCCCATATAACGTAGGTCATGAAAGGGTTGGAGGAGAAGAGGAGAGAAGTAAATTAATGTATTCTTGGGAAACTATGTAAATCTATGTCTCCAATAACCCGAAGATTGAGATTTTTTTTACAAAATTGAACAAAATACAAGGGATAACAACATGAATGATAAAGTAGTTTAGTAGTCTTGGGAGACTAGATACATACATGACCCTCTTATTAAAATTGAAAAACATAAATAAAACATAATAATTATAGGAATTACAATATTATTTATTCTAGTAAGCCCTTAAAATCATTCATAGAAACATTATTTTTTTATTGGGGAAAGTAAAACATAATATTGTGTGAGATTATATATCAAGTAAGAGAAATCATATAAAAATGATATGATAGAATAAATGAAGCATGAGAAATATGGAAAGGTAAAAAATAATAGAAAATTATATATAACTATTATCATAAGTTGAGACTAAATATAGTGATGATATTAGAAACATAAATATTCACATGGATGATAAAAAACTATATTAATATTGAAATAACTCATAAATTCAGACATCATAATCTTACCGTCAAGTCCTTATTCTACCACATATTTTGAAAATAGGTATAATGTATGCCAAAGACCCAAAACAGTTTTTATCATGATAGTAAATGAGATATATACGGTTTATAATGGGACCCACCAATTATGTACTAATTCCAATTTGATACTCATATTAAAAAATTTAACAATAATTCAATATATAATCAACATAAATTTTTTATAGAAAAACTAGAATATGAATTGTTAAAAATCCCCCCAGTCAATAGATAGAAAAATATAATCATAATACTTATAGAGTTATATAGATGATAGTATCCACACATTATCTCTCGAATAATATACAATATTTTAAAAGGATATTGTCATTGATGAAAATACATTAAAATATCACAGAAATAATTCTTGAGGAAAACAATTTTCATTTTGAAATTAGTTATATTAAAATATAAAATTTTCAGGAATATTATGTAGATAATTTTCATTCAAAATAACCATTTAAAATTGAAAAGTAATATTTAAATAAAATTATAGTCATGACAATAGGAAAATTCATTCATACGATAAGAATAAAAAAAATATTATGTCCACACCTTTAGTAACAAGTGAATTGTTCAAAAAATGATAATAATATTTATTTTAGGATTTTTATATAAAGTAAAACATGGTTAAAATAATTTTATTCAATCGTAAGAGACTAATGAAAAAAAATATTTTATTTTTTAAAGAAAATATTTCAACAATCAATGATTTTAATTGAATACTAAGTTCCATTATGCATATAACACACAAAATAAATCTTAAACAAACCCGGAAATATTATTATTTAAATATGAATATTATTACATATCTATTTAATTTGAAGGAATGGATATTATTAACAAAATTATCGAATTTTTATATAGATTAATTTCATACTCAATAAAAATAAAATATTTAATTATTAGGAAATACATACTCTATTTTTAGTAATGTTATTTTATGAAAAAGAAATATATTGTGTTAAAAAGTTATTTTGATTTCATTTTGTGGGGAAATATTATATTAAATTAAAAATGTTTCTATAAATTTTATTTTATGAAAATAATATCAATTTTTAAATCATTATATTATTTTTATCTTAGGGAGACATTTTTGGATTTTTATGAAAAAATTGAATTTTTTTAGTGAATAGTGAAAAATATAAATTATTCTTGAAAATTTTATTTTTGATTTAAGAATATAAAAATTTAATATTTTACATTAAAACAAAATTATTTCTAATATATTATTAATAATCCAATTATGTACATTTGAATCAATTTCAGGATTAAAATTATTATAAGAATATATTAAATTTTAATTTTGTTCACTTATAGAAATTAAATTTGATAAAATGTATTCCATATTTTGATTCATGATGTTCAAAATTGGTAAATATGTCCATTTTATTTTCAATCAGTATGATTAGTAACTGTAATAAAATTTATTAATGTGGTACAGGGTAAATCAGGTAAATCTAGGTTAAAACTAAGTGGTAAGGTCATAATATTTCATCTTATTTCTTATTGGATGATGTTAAATAGACACTTACAACATTATTCACCAAAACTAATATGCTAAATTAAAAATTTCCATGAAAATGAATAGTATAACATTTAAATAATATAATTTTACAAAATGTCACTTTCTTTGTTTTAAATATCTATATTGGGTCCACATAGAGAAAAAATTTAATTAATGAATATAAATGAAAATATTTTATATAATTTAAATATATTTATGATGATAATTAATTTATAATTTTTATGTATTATATAACTACCTTATATTCATGCACAACACTAACACAATATTTATACAATTAATAATAAAATAAAATAAATTATATTAAAAATATTACAAGTCATATAAGTTGAGTTATTTATATTTTTCCCGAAATTATTAGATTAATACGACATATTATTATCGTTTAGGTGATAAATATTTGAAATTAATCTTTTTTCTGATTTATTTGATGTCAAATTAATTGAATAATGTCAAAATTGACAATAATTATAATTTATCATAATAATAATTTATTAAATTATTTAAAAATCACTAAAATATAAAAAGAGGAAAAATATATAATATGAGGTATAAAATTTCACCCCTTTTCCATATATGTTTCATTAGTTACCTTATTTTTAAAATTATAACCCATTAATATTAAAAAATATGCTTCTAGGGTTAATCTTAAAAAAGGATAATTAAGGTGTTAAAACTAATGAAAGGGTTTTAAACACCACATTAACATGAAAAATTTTTATTGATTGGTGATATTTAAACCATATCCAACCATAGATTCTAATAACTAGAAATTTATAGTTAATTTCCTTGATAATGTATTTAATATAATTTAATCTTTTAAGAAATTACGAAAAATCCCTACACCTCAATTATAAAATGGAACCTCCTCCATTGCATCATAACAAAACATTGATCATTATATCATGAAAACCCAGAAACAATACCTTTTATACATTCATAGACCCAATATAGAGGTTGTTATCATCCTAAAAGTCCAACTATATAATCCTTAAAAGGCGATCCAGTAGAGTCTTTCCAAGGAGGAGGTAATCACTTTATCTGGTCACTTTCTATTTTTACATATTGTTTTACCTCCTACAAATCCAGTTCATTTATCATAAAATTCTAACATTTTTGTCCTAAATATAATTAAATCTTATCATGATAATTAAATGACCATTATCCATCCTTTTTCCTATCAAATGGAAAGTGAATGTTTCAATCATTCGTATGTATGACTTTCAGCGTCCACGTAGTGATACAAATCTTTTTTATTACAATATTTTATTGATGAAAATTATGATGGTTTTAGTTTTTATATATTATATTTATAACATAATTAAAATTTTTTAATGATAATATCATATCTACCATCTTACCTTCCATACCATTGGTAAATGATAGCATCGCTCATGCATAAATGTGGACTACCACATCCCCAAAGCGATGCGATTCTTTTAATGTATCTATTTTACATGGATTGTAATAATTATTTTTTAAAATAATAGATAAGAATTATAGTATCTAACTATTATTTTGGTTTGGTGAATTCTAATTTACCTTTCTTTTATTCAATCCATCGAAAAATGGAATCAATATTCATGCATATGTATAGTATACCATCTCCATGAACGGTGTAATTTATTTTTATATCTATATATTTTATGGATTAATACAAATAAAAATATAATAAAAATATATTATATTTATATCATGATAAAATTTAAGGATATTATAGAACCACGATCAATGTATAAGGACCAATACTACTGAACCAGAATGTACCTGACAAATGAAGCAATTATCACCCAAAATAGTGATCTTAATATAGGATTATTAATATGGTGATAAACAGTTATAAATGATTAATATAAAGTTTGATATATGTGACTATAGTTCTATAATATATTTATAATAAATATATCCATAAAATATATGAGGATCAAACACATATGAAGTAATTTAGGCCTGCGGTAAGGGATCATTGTCTCACTTTTACTTTTGTGAGTCATATTCCATATTAATGACTTCTTTCTTTTTTGTCAGGTATATAATGGCCTATTGATATATTATATGATGATTTTATTTTTATTCCATGAATTTAATGTTTTGTTTGATGTAATTTATTTTATGGGGATTACAATTAAAAAGATACTAAAGTGCTAAGGGTTTATTTCACAATCTCATCATCATTCAGGATTTTATATATTTATGTCATCACTGAGGGAATATGTTTCATCTATACCATGTTTTCTAAAAATATTTTCAAATTTTTTAAAAATTTATCAAAATTATATATTGAATTAATTTATACCCATGTTTTACTTTCTAAAAAATAGTTTTAAAGGAATATTCTTGTTATTCATTAAATGAGGTACTTTTTGAATATTTTATAAAAGTATAAAAGGAATTCTTATAGATTTTACAGAATAAAAATATTTTCCAGCCATCATGACTAATCATTTCTATTAAAATTACTTTACATTTTTACAAATATATTTTCAATGAAATTAATTTCCTCAATATTTTCAAAGCCATTAAATATGTTATTTCAAAGTTAAAAGGGTATTTTTATCATGAATTATCCAATGAGAATTTTAATGATTTTTCATTTATATCAACATAATTTGTTGAATATTATTATTTATTGATTTTATTATCTCATTCTACCCATATTCATATTTTTTGGAATGGTTTATGATGAATTTTGTGGGTAATGTCTTGATATTTTCTATGCTAGTTCTTCCAATACGGATGGTTATAGATTTTTGAGGCAGTTGAATATGTTTTTTATTAATCCCTATAATGGCTACATTAGAATTATTATTTGATTATTGGGGTCTATTATTATGTATCCCCTCAATGCATTTAAATGTATAACGAGACAAACTAGATTCAATAATTGATCAGTGAGTTACCCATTTATATAGACTTCTTGACACAAGTCCTTGATGGGGTTTTCAAATTTCATTGCATAATATCTTGGAAATATTTATTTTATTTAAAATAATATCTATTCCTTAATTGTGATATAATTTATTGATATCCATGTAATTTTTTAATTATTTATAATAACATGGATTTGTTTCATTCCCAAGTAAATATTTATATGGAATTATTTGATCATCATTTATTGTTGTGATATTATTATTCATGTTCATGTTATGGATTAAATGAAATGGGTTTTTAGTTATTTACCATTCCATATTTATTATTCCCTATTTGTTCATGATATATTATATTTTTCACTTACCCATACTATGTATTATAGATCAACCCATTCTTAGGTTTCCTTTCCTCAGTATTCCAGGAAGTATATTATGATTGATAGGTAGTTATATGATAAGGGGAATTTTAATGTTTTCAAAGTAAATACTATGTTGTATCATATATTTTCACCTGAAATGTGATATTAATGTATTCATCTATTTTACCAATAAAAACATATTTATAAAAAAATAGTTCACTATACATAACCCTATGAATAGCTATTAGAAAATTCCCAAAGAATCCTATATTATGATTCTGATAATATATATGCATATATTTTTCAATTTATGTTTTCAGTTCACAAGTTTTGAAAGTACAAATTATAATTCATAATAGTAAATGATAGAATAGTATATGAAATTTTTTAGAAAAAGGAACTCAGTGGAAGGAATGGAAACCATATCAATTTACAAAATTCATTTAGGAATTTTCCCATATGAGTAAAAAAAATCCAGAACTAGAGCTAGACCTAGAGATGTAGTTGGATATGAACAAATTATAACTATATTAGGGAATATAACTTAACTTATCAAAAATAAACATTCTGATATGGAGTAGCCATCTCATCCACAATGATGCATTGCAATGAAATACCACTTTACACATCAGGATCCACCATAATTCAATAGAATAATGAATCCATTTGTATATGAGAAATGGATACGTTCCATAGAGAACATATTTCTCACCTTGGGAAGTAATTAAATGTTATTGGTTTTCATATAAATTAATCATATCCTTGGGGATTTAGGAAAATAGTGGTCATTAATTCGAAATACTAAGGATGAGGTGGAAATAAAGAGCATGGAATAGAATTAATTAATGAAATATTCCTGGAAAACTATTTTCCTCATGAACTATGAGTGGATATGGAAAAGAAATTCCCATGTCTGAGAAAAAAGGAATTTGAAAATATTTTTATGTATGAAGCTAAATATATATGGATAACAATCCATGTTGTGGACTATGTACGTATTCTAGTAAGAAATATTGACAATTTCAATAATGGGATAAATAAAATACTTAGAAGGGAAATAGTCTGTCAAACATTATCATTATTTGAGGATATATCATATTGTTCTATCAAGACAGATAAATAATTATCCACATATTTTGGATAGAAAGTAAGGTAATGTAATAAGTGGAAGGGGAGCAAAAAATTCATAAGGGGAAAAAGAAAAAGAATAATTTTCCCATATGTGATAATTTTTGAAAGAAACACCCTGATTCTTGTATGTTGGGAATGAGAATTTTCTAAAAGGTTTTAGAGAAATGGAATAAGGATTATTATTTCAAGGGAAAGAATAATGTTTCTAATGATCATTGTTTCAACATTATGTAGATTGGACACTAGGAAAATAAATTTTCAAAGTGTTAAATGAATATACTCTAGCTAAACCAAAGGGATTAGAGTCTGGAGTCTTCTATTAATACAACCAAAGTTAAATGATTGAAGTAATTAGGTATTTAAATTCAAGATTTATCTTTAGGATTCAAGAGTTATTTTATTGAATTATTTTATTAATGAGATTACAATTATAAGAATCATGTTTTGAATGATTTGAAAGTAGATATTTAATGATTCTAATTTCAAACAATTATTGTTTTTTGTTAAAATATGATTTATCATATTGGATAAACTAGGATACTATTTTGGATTTGGTAAATGTTTAGAGGCGGAATTAATTACTTATGGTTGTTATAATTTTTTAAAATATTATTTAAATTATTTGTGCCTAAAAAATATTCTCGAATATTCATTTCCTGCGGAAAGAGTTGAAGTGGAAATTGATGGAATAATAAGAATAGGATGAGACTATGATTTCAAAATTGAAGCAAATAATGTAATTTTATTTTAACAGGTTCTTTATTTTTATAGTAAAATAATCCCTTGACTTTAGGAAAACGGTCATTGGAATAAACACATTATCTATTTACTTTTTTACCGATAAATAAATGGGACTTTAACCTATCACATATTTATAATTTTTTTATGGTTAAATTTATCATGAACATGTTATATATAAATATATAAAAATTCATGGGTGTTAGTTTTCTCTTCCATGTCCATATTTGAAAACCTAGTTTTGTGATAAAATTTATACTTCATTTTTCATCATTTTAGGTGGAAGTTTTGTTAACTATTTTTAGAATGTGGGTTTTTCAGGAAGTAATATTCAAATATAAAATCATTTATTATAGTCCACAAGTTAAAATTTTGAGGAGAAAATTTATTTTAGGGGGAGGGGGGATGTAACACCACGATATTTTAAAATAAAAATATATTCAATAGAGTATACAACATGAACACTAAGGTTAAACGGACCATGTAATATTATTATTTATATATGACCATTATTACCAATTCATTGAATTGGAGAGAATGAATAGTATTAACCTAGTTATGATATATATATATTTATATAAAGTACCTAGTCAATAAAAATATATTTATTAAATCTCAATAAACAAGTATTAAAATTCTAGTAAAGTTATTTTTCTTTTAAACTGTATTTATTCATGAATATAAATTTTCCCATTTTTATTTAAAATAAAATTAAGTTATATTATAACAATAATATAGTAATTATTTTCATTGGAATCAATTTCATGATTTAATTTACTATAAATACATTTTATTACATAAATAATATTTTTTGGGAAAACAATTTTTCATCATGATTTAAGAAATTTTTTATATTTGAAATGATAACACTTATGGAAATTAAATTGAATTAAATTGATTTTATATTTTTAATTAGGATGTTTAAATTTGATATTTAAGTCCCTTTTTTTGGTTAATATGAATGGTAACTATGGTAAAATTTATGAACTTGGTAAAGGGTAAATCAAATTAACATGGGTTGTCACCGAGTGATATTGTAACAATATTTCATCTTAATTATTATTAGATGAATGTAACAATAATTGTATCACAGTATTATAAAAATTAATATTATTAACAGGCACATGTCCATGAAAATGATCTATATAATACATAAATCAAACAATGTTACAAAATGTCACTCTTTTAGTTTTAAATATCTATAATGTGTCCACATAGAGACAAAAAATCATTTTGAATGAATATAAATGTCAATTTTTGGAATAATTAAATTATATTAATGATGTTTTTTTTTATAATTTTTAATAATTTTATAATTATATTAATTTAATGTCCAACAACAATACACTGTTTATTTAATCAATAGAAAAATATAATTCATTACATTAGTATTAATAAAAGTAATATCATTTTAGTAATTTATAGTATTTATATTATTTTAATATTAATGAGACATATTATTGACGTTTAAATGAATATTATTCTAAATACAACATCTTCTTGATGTATTTGAAGTCAAATTTCATTAATACTGTCAAAATTGACATTAATGATAATTTATCAAAAAAAGATTATATTAAATATTATAAAATTTATAAAAATATTCAAATAGGATATGGAGTAAGAAATGGTCTAAAACATCACCCATTTTCTATTTACGAGTCAATAGTTACCATATATGTAAAATTATAACAATTTTTGAGTGAAAAATACACTACTCGGGTTGATGTTAAAATATGTTAATTATGGGGTTAAATAAAAAGATAGGTTGAAAAAACCACATTAACTTGTAAAATATTTATTGGTTGATGGTATTTTATCAATATCCCACCCTATGTTCAAAGTCCGATCTATTTGGATTCATTTTTATTTTGAATGAAATTATTATAATTTAATCTTTTATAAAATTCCTAAAATGCCCCTCATCTCTATTATAATATGGACCTTGTATGGAATTTATTAACACCACATTATGCCTTCCATATCATCCAATTCCTACAAAAAAACTGTTAAAAAAATCCTTAGAAACATTATATAGGTTCTTTTTATCCCAAATGACCAACCCTAGGATCCTTAAAAGGAGATCCAAAGGAGTGCTTCTAAAGAACATGTAATCAAGATTACCAATCAATTTCATTTTTTATTTTTCTTTCAAGTCTTATAAATGTATGGTACTTATAAAAAAATGGGGACATAAATATACTATATATACGTAAATTTTAACATGATAATGAATCTAGTATTATCTACCATCTTTCCCATAAAAATGGAAAGGGAAAGTATCACTCTAGCGTATATATGTATTACCCTCTCCATGTATCGATACAATTCATTTTTATTACCATTTTTTATGTATGATAATTATGATTATTTTAATTTATATATATGTTATTAATAACATAATTATACTTATGGAATGATAATATCATATATCCCTTTTAAATACCCAAACCATAGTATCTATGAGTTGGTCTTTAATTTAATACATTGGAATAGGATATAAGGAATCATATCCCAAAGGACTGAATAGATTAGTAGTCTTAGTGAACATGATACATATTTTAAATTTCTATTATAATTGAAAACATAAAATAATTTTTTTTCTTTTAGAATCCTATATTTCCCCTTATAATATCCATATATATCAATAATAAAACACTTCTAGGTATCCTGGGGAAAATAAAACATAAGAAACACATGAGATCAGATGATTTTTATGGGTATGTGTACAACAAAAGGTATCAATAATAACTAACCAAAAACAATATTTAATGGTATATAACCGAAACACATTCCATTTAACCAATATCTTTGGGATAATATGGATGGAATAATGGATGATCAAATATTCAATATAAAAAATAACATGATCTCATTACTTATACATGGATATACCAACAAATAAAAAAATCACATGTACATAAATAACTTATTTCATAATGATTGGATTTATAATACAAGTCATATAAATCTTACCACTAAGGCCTCAACTAAGAAATCGGTAAATTCCAAGAAGTGTTTGGTCCATTACATCTAAATAAATTGGTAAGGACTCAGCTGAAACACATGAAACTTTTTCTTATGAAACCTACCTAAGAAAATAAGGGTTATAATATCCCCCACCCATTACATAATAAGTACAGTGAATTCTTCATATGAATAAATAATGCAACTGAATTAGTATTCCTGAACAAAATCAATAACTATTCATATTGGAAGAACTAGTCTTTTGAAATATCAATACCCTCCTCAGTCAAACTAATCATAAAAAACCCAAATAAATATTATGAATGGTATCATTAGATTATATAATCAACCTTGCATTAGAAAATTACATTTACATAGATTAAAATAATTTAAATATATTACATGAATATTTTGTGAGGAAGATACCGTTTTTTACTTTGTAAAGAATTTCTATAATCTATAAACATTCACATAATAATGAAATCATTTTCATTTAAAAGAACCTTGTAAACTTTTTAAATAAGATTCAAATAATTTAGGTGTAAATAAGGCAGTAAATTATGTTCCTGATGAATATGTTAAATAAATATTCCTTTCACACTTTTGGAAGAAAAGTCCAAAAGACCCTTATTCCAAAAATGATCAGAAGATTCATTTAATTTTTATTATAAAAAGTAAAAATAATTTGAAAATGAAATTAAACAATAATTCTATAATATTAAAAATATTGTGGAATATATTTTTAGAAAATATGGACATGGAAGAGAAGTTTTCCCCACTTGAGTTATAAAATAAACAATCTCACCTAATGACGAGATTGTGAGATAAACCCTTAACACTTTGGTAATTTTTTAACAACTTCAATGGAAAATATAAATATCATTATGTTAATTGAAATCATGATATAAATTTTCAATGGGGTAGTACATACACCGCATAAAATAAATAAGTGATGGATTTAGCATATATATCACAAAAGTAACAATGTGATGAAAAAACCATTATCTCATGTTTGAAGTCCAAAATAAGAATTAAAACCTCATATATTATAAATATAGATTTATTATAAATATATTTCACAAATAATACTAATATATATCATAACATATATGAATTACTTATAAAAGTTAATCGCAATTTTATTATCAATTAATTTGTTAAAATCGCTATTTCTTGTTGTAACTGATTCATTTTTCATGTATGATTTTGTTTGATAGTTTATGTCCATTTACATTTATAAATTACATGTAAAATAGATAAATTTAATAATGATATAATTATCATAAATATTCATTGAATAAATATTTAGAGTATTACATAAAATATAGATATAGAAAATGAATTACATCGTTCATAGAGATGGTAGGCCGTACGTACGCAAGAACACTGTTTTCACTTTTCAAATGATGGAAATAATGAAAGGAAAAAATATTTTACCTTTAAAAATAATTATTATATCATATATTTATCATATATATTAATTAAATATATGCTTATTAAAATCCACGTAAAATAGAAATGTAAAACAAATCATATCTTTTCATGGAGGAGGTAGTCCACACGTTTTCACCAGCGACATTATCATTTCCCAATGAATTAAAAGGTAATATGTTAAATATGATATTATAATTAAGAAGTTATAATTATGTTATAATTATCATATATAATTATTACCTTTATCTAAATAACAATTTAGGTGATGTGTTGGTGAAAAACAATTTATAAGGCTACGTTCAGATGCTAAACCCTATGTATGCACGAAAAATGTTTTTTCTTTTCGTAGGATAGAAATGTGATAGATTATGGTTTTCTAATAATATATATCTATTTTTAGGATACTATATTTATAATTTGAGGATTTTTTTAACACAATAGGATGAAGTATAGTAAGAAATTAACAAGAAATAGTCTGTAAAGATGATTAGCTCTTCTTCAGTAAACCCCCTTTAGATATATTCTAAAGGGACCTAGGGTTGCTGTTTTGGATGGTCTATAACCTCAAAAACATGTATAAGGTTTTTATAAGAGAAATGGGATGTTTTTTATTGATCTAATGTATTGAAGTGCTGTAAATAAATGAAATAAGGGGTTCCCATTTATAATTGAGGTTGGGTGCATTCTTAGAAATTCTTAAAATAGTAAATAATTAACTGTTATTTTTTATGTCCCAATCGATAAAATTAAAATATTTTTATGTTAAGGTGGAGTTAAGTCAAAATAATTTTCTAAAATAATTTTTATAAATGTTTTGGATATGTTTTCACCATTATCATTTAGCTTTAAACCCCATTAACCCTTTTGACAATTACAATACTCCTAAAATTTTCCACTCTCTAAGGGTTAATAATGTTACTATAAAATGAAAAAGATCCATAAATGGACCATGGTATATGTAATTAACCAAATTAAAATATTTTTTGTCGAATATAAATTTTTAAATGAATTTTATATCATTTAATAAATTATTATTCATTATAAAATATCAATAATATCATTTTTACAAGTATTCATTACATTGACTCTAATAATACCAAGACAACATATAGAATCCAAAAAAAAATATTATATTTCAACTATAACATGTTTCAGTTATATATAATTTTTTTTATCACACTATTTTTCTCAAATTATATTAATTTTAATAATTTTAATATTATTTAAAATATTTTCCATTTAATTAATAATTATTGTATAAACATTGTGTAAGAATTTATGGTAATTATTTTTCAAAAAAATAAAATAAAATAAATTACCATGATGAAAATACATATATTATATTTTTAAAAAATATTTATAGTGGAATATATCCTTTGGATAACCCCATATTAAAAATATTATAGTTATTAAAAACAAGAGTGTGAAATGTTTGGCTTTTCTTGAAAAAAAATACCATTAATGTAATAATCTCATTCAAATGGCATGAATATGCCATATAACCAAATAGTTGAATATTAAGGAATAAATTTTACCATAAAATAATATTTTTTAATGTTTGATAGACAAATTATAGTTCTTATCATTTTATTTTAAACACTAATTACACGATTTACCTTTAGCCATGGGAAAAAAATTATTGAAGTTACTATTAATATTCACCAAAAATAGAAGGGATATGTTTTCTAAATTTGAAAAATTGAGTAAAGATAAATAATTCATTTTTTGAAATTTTAATCACATAAGTGGTAGAATTTAATTTTATATTACATCGACAAAACATAACAAAAAATCGTTCTTCATAACGATTTCTTTTTATGTAAATAATGTTTTCAAAACAAAAATTACAATAAAATTATTCCAATAAACATAACGGGAATACAAATAATATATTAGAAATAATTTAACATTTAATTTTTATAAAACAACTTCAACGTTGAAAATGGATGTAAAAATACTATTTTTAGTAAAATCAGAATTTTTTATTACTCAGAGAAAAATAAATATTTTCAGAAAAACCTAAAACTTTCACACAATGATAATTTTGAAATGATGATTTCAAAAATGATATTATTTTTACACAATAATTTTTTTATGTTTTCTTGAAATTAGTTATTATATCCTCTCACAAAAATCAATACAAATCATTTTTGAAGAAAACATATTTAAGAAGCCTAAAATAAAATTCTAAAAAATGTTTAATTATTTCATAAGAATTAATAATTTCATTTGTATTGAATAGGTACTTTATAATTTTTTTTTATATTTTAGTTAATAATATTTATGTTATCCAATGTAAGTACAAGGTTATAAAGTTAATATTTATGTAATAATACTGTTGGGTTCCTTTAAACTTGATATTGCGTGTTGCATACACTATTCAACATAATGTTATTTTTTAAAATCGAAGGGTGTTACATTATACAATCATTCAACAAATTATTTCCTAACAATTTGAACTTGTTATTGGTAATCATGTGTCTGAAATTTGAAAATACCTTTATAGAAAATGAACATATTAATAAGGGTTTATAAAACACCCTCTTGAAAAGTGGGAACGGGATGTATGAAGGTCACTACAAAACTATGTTTCCAAATCAGATAACATAATATAGAAGTGAAAATATAGACAATGTATATAAAAATAACATCCAAGGATTAATATAGGGTGATATAGGAAATGTTCATGAGAATGTTGACCATGCCAAAACCAAAAATATGTAATGGGTTAAAAGGCCATTTATCTCTAGGTAAGAAAAGTAAATGAATATTATTATTATTTTTAAATAAATTATTCTAATATCAAGGTATTATTTTAATATCTTGATAATTTACTTGAGAAAATAATCTTAGATGATAGTTTCCATTTCATAAACATAATTTAATCCTTTGGTTGCACTTCTATATCTTTCTAATTCATTTCTTAGGCCATAAAATGGATATTCAAGATCAATTTTTCATGCATGATTCAATTTTAATGAATATAGAGATCCTTAAGACATTACTAGGCACATAAATATTCAAAAAACCCAAAATGTTTAGAATAGTTTATCCAATATGATAGATTTTATGTTAACCACCAATAATAATGTCTGATGTTCAACTTAATCATTTCCACATGTAGAAAATCTTAAGTGTCACACATAATATGTGTCACCAAATTCAAAAAAATCCAAAAAAAACCTGGAATAAGGTCACTATACATCCAATATCAAATTATCATTATTCCCCCATAAATTATCACTTAATGTGCCATGTAAATACATTAGTATCATATTTTCCTAAGATATTGTAATAAATTTTATCACACTGATAACATGCATGCTTCAAAAAATAAAATACTATATTGTGGAATATATTATATAAATCTATTAAAATTAAAAAAATCCATCAGGAATAAATTTATTAACCATATTCAATGTTATAAATACTATTCCATTTACTTATAACTCAACATTAGGAACATCTTAGAGTTATTATTCCCTTTCACATTTTTTCAATAAAAATTATACCATACCACTATTCACTTTTCCACGTTATTGGTACCATTCAACAGATTCTTTCAAATCATTGATGAAAAAACTATTTTATAATCCATAGACGTTTCATGGTTCTTATAACCCTGATAACAATGATAAAATACTTGTAAAACATAATTAATGAATCAAAATAAACAAGGTCATTAACAATTTAACTAAATATGTTGTAATAGCATAATATAGACCATGATCCCTTTGCTTCTTCTAAACAATATTCCTATGTATCATTTGGAATTCATTTACGTAGTTCCCTTTGATGTATTGGGTTAATACCATCAGATAAACGATCAATATGTATCATTAGATTGCGTACGTAGTCTAAATTATTCCAAGATAACCTAAAAATGTTAACTTAATACATAGAATTATTTTACTTGTCCTTTTATCTTAGAGATTAGAATTTTATCCCCGTATCTTACCATTGTCCTCAAGGAAAATATGTTTCCAAGATAAATGACTTAGATTCCTTCCATTATGTGAATTTAATTTATTCTGTATTTATAGTGTTTTGTATCAATGACCAAAATATTTATTTATCCCCTAATATATAATAAACATCCAAGATATAGTTATCCCTTTAATTATTCCCAAAGTGAGAAATGGATTATATATGGAACCTATCTGTTGATTATCTACAAATAGATTCATAATTACATTTAATGTTAGAGGTTTCAATTACATGAATTTGTCTAACGTTGTTACACCATGTTGTGGATCAGAAGGCTTCTCCATATGAGAAATATTATTATTCACAACCCAATTCAGTTGTCCTAATGTAGTTATAATTTTATTATCTCCAGTTAAAGCTATAGCTCTATCACTATCTTCATTATCTTTACATGGATGGAAATACGTACATGGATTATGTGCATTGATAAATATTCCATTACTTTTCCTAAGTCCAATTTTTAAAAAATAGAATACATTAGATTATATGATAATAACATGAAACATATTGTATAATGTAAAAACTGGTGAAACACTTAAAGTAACATGAAAATTTAGGTATAGCTAATATCTATATCAATAACTTCATTTTTTGAGAATATTTAAAAAATTTGTCATAGGTTTTTGTTATATAATCTATATTTTCATAAATATTTTTCCAATGCTTTCTAATAAACTAACAATGATAAATAATATAAAGAACTTAACAATAATATCCTTGAGTTTGTGGATAGTTTATTACATTGGTATAGGTTGGATGGAATCAAATCTTGAAGTAATTACCAGTTTATTAGTCTTGGTTAACTAGATACATACATGAAATTTATATTACAAATAAAAAAATAAAATTAAAAATATGTTTTCTCTGAGAAAGACATTTTACCATGTGTATATTACTTCATATAAATAACAAAACATATCCTGGTATCCTGTTGAAAATAAATCATAATAAAAGTGTGATCATAGATTCTTAGTAAGGGTAGGAATATAATAAAATCTAACATGAATAAATAATCATAAACAATATAGAATTTTAAATTGAGGAAACACATACCATTTAAAAAGTATATTGAGAATAATATGGTTGGAATAAAGGAATATTGAATAATATGTATAAACAATAACATGAGATCATAACATATTTGTGGATATTATAACTAATAAAATAATCACATGGACATCAATAACTGATTACATAATTATGGAATGCACAATGTTGGTCATCTAAAAAATATCATTGAGGCCTCAACCATGACATTTGAAAATACTCTCAAGGACATGTGCCATGACACCTGAATATGTATGGCCTCACCCAAAACCTAAAATTGTTTATATACTGAGACCAATAGATGCATTTTGGGGATATAGTGTGTCCCACCCATATACTAATAATTAAAATTCATTCCTCAAAAGAATAAATAATACAAATAAATAATGATGGTTTAAAAATTAATAAATGAATGTATTGGAAAACATTTCAAACATTATAGCAATATATTCTCTAGTCAATGCGAACATAAACCATTCAAATAAATATTATGAATGGTATCATTAGAGCACACCCTCATCATTGGATTCGATAAAAGTTTTTAACATCGAAAGAAATACTATGAAGAGATTATGGGAATGTTTCTTGATGAAAACACAATTTTTTATTTTGAAAATAATTTAAAAAATATAAAACCTTTACACATAATAAATAAATCTTTTTATTTTAATGCAACCTTATAAATTTTTAAGATAGTCTTAAAATTATTGAGGTGTAAATATGCTGGAAAATTACATTCATATTATATATGATAATAAAACATTCCATTAAAAAGTTTGTAAGAAAAATAAAAATGTTCCTTGTTTGGAAAACTCTAGGATGATTCATTTTTAAACATTCTTTAGAAAATAAATCAATGGTAGCAATTAACTTAAAAAATTATTGGAGAATAAAAAAAATTTAAAGAAATTTAGAAAACATGGACATGTAATTGAAATATTCCTCATGAGAGACTAAAAATAAATAATCCATAATAATGATAAAATTGTGATATAAACCCTAAACACTCTGATAAGGTTTGAATGTTAAGACCCATGAAAGAATAAATTCAAATGAAACTTTAAATATCATTTAAATAAGGGGAAAATGATATAACTTATTATAGGGGTACCATATAACCACATAAAATAAAGAAGTGGTGGATATAGAATATGTCTCATTAAAGTAAAGGTGTGATAAGAAAACCCTAACATTAGGTTCGACATCCTTCATATGCATAAAAACCTCCCTTATAATAAGAATATATTTATTATAAAATTATTCCAAAACCATACTCATATATCGAATACCATATATTATTTATATATAATATTTTATCATCCATTTATTATCAAATCATTGTTAAAATCACTATTTCACGTTGTAACTGCTATGTTTTTCATGTATTATTTGGTTCTATAGTTTTAGTCCCTTTTCATTGATCAAGGTTACATAATATTCATATAAATAATAGTGATATAAATATACTATTTATTATATATATATTTATTTAGAGTAGCCCATAAAATATAGATATACAAAATTAATAATATCGTTCAAAGAGACGATATATCATAGGTACGCATGAACATTATCTTCACTTTTTGAAGAATGTAAAGAAAGAAAGGTAAATAATATTTAAAATATATAGAATAATTATTATATAATATGTATATAAAATATATTTGTTAAATATTTCCATATTACCATCCAGGTAAAATTTAAATGAAAAATGAATAAATCAATTTGTAGAGGTGATAGTCCTCCTGTATACATGAGGGACATTACCATTTCCTAACGCATTGGACGGTAAAAAGGTTGATATTATATTATTAATATATAGGTATAATTATTTCATAAATATAATATATAATCATTAATTTCTTCTTTATTACTATCGATGTAAAGTGGAGATGAAGAAATAATTACACCGCTATATGGAGATGGTAATTCATAGGTACAATCAAGAATTGTTGACAATTTTCATAGGATAGACATAATATGGTTTCCCCATAACATATAAGTATATTTATGACAATTTATTTATTATTATAGTATAGTTAAAACAAATAAAGAGTAAGTAGAAGAAGAAATAAACATGAAAGTGTCTGTAAAGACCATCACTTCTTCATCCGTGGAGTACCTTTAGATCTCTTCATAAGTGAGAAAGGGTTACAATTTTTGAAGGTAAAAAACATCAAGAACTATTATATGGATTTTTAGTAGAGTAATGGGTTGGTGTTGGTAGAGCTAAAAGTCTCATAGTTGAGAAAATAAGTTAAGTAGTTGGTTCCAATTTAAAATTTAGGGGAGCGGATTTTTTGAAATTTCTTAACATATTTAACTAATATAAATTATTTATCACTTAAAAAAGGATGAAAATTTATATAATTTTAATATATGGTAAATATATGTCCAAATAACTTCATAAAATTAAATTTTAACATGTTTGGGATATGTTTTCACCTTTATCATTTAATCTTGACCCATATTAACCCTTTTGAAAATTAAAAAAGTCTTAAAATTTTCTACTCTCTGATGGTCAATAATATAGTTATAAAATGAAAATATATCCATTAATGGACCATGGGTGATTTAATTGACCATATAAAATTAATTGGGATGAATATTTTTTTTAAATTATATCATTTAAAATAATACTAATTATGATTAAATTATAATAATGTCAATTTTTAGAACTATTCATTACATTGACTTTAATAATTACAAGAAAACAAATATAATTAGAAAAATTCTTTCTATATCTCTAAAATTTCATTTTAGTATAGAAAATTTGTGGATTTATCCAATTATCTCAAATTATATTACTTTTTATATTTTAATTATTATTTATTTTAATGTTTTCATTAATTGAATAATTTCCCCATCATCATTATGTAAACATTTGAGGTAATTATTTACACACTATAAATTGAAAATAATTTACCATGATGAATATAAATCTATTATATTTATGAATAAGATATATATTGTAACATGTCATCTGGATAATCCTCTATTAAAAATATTATTATTCTTAAGAATAATGGTGTGGCATGTTTTAGTTTTTTGAAGTAAAATACTATAATGGTAATAATCTCAACCAAATGGTATAAACATGACTTATAATGGACTATTGGATGATTATATATTAAATTGAATTGAAAAATAATATTAATTCATCTATTAGGTCTAGTTTAAGTCCTTAATATTTAATTTTTGTCTTTAAATACTTGATTTACACTTTAGAGTCCTAACAAAAATTACTTAGGTTATTATTTATATTAACAAAAAAATGAGAAATATTTACTAAATTTGAAACACATGATTAAAAATATGTAAACACTTTTTAAAAATTCAAACCTTAGATGTCGAAGAATTTAATTTAAAATTAAAATCGGAAAACACAATTAAAATAGTATTTAAGAAAAACGCCCATTTATGAATAAAAATGTTTTTCGAGAAAACTTTAACATAAATAATGATTAAAATGAAATTAATTATATTATAAATAATATATTTGAAAAAAAATTTCTTTTACATAATTTTAAAATAAATATAATTATTTAAAATGGATAAAAAATTACATTTCCAAATAAAAATCAGTATTTTTCACTATTAAGTTTGAAATTACTATTTTTAGAAAAATACGAAAATTTCACCCTAAGATAAAAACTATTTATAAATATAATTTATTTAAAGTAGAAAACATATTTAATGATAAACAAGAACTTATTTAATAAGAATAAATAAATAAATTTAAATTGAGTGGGTCCTATATATATATATATATTATAATTAATTCATTACTATTCATTCCCTATAATTTAACGACTAGATTATAATAATCATATTTAAATAAAAATATTTTGCGGTTCATTTATGCTCATTGTTGCGTTTTGTATACACTACCAAGAATAGTGATTATTTAAAAACTCAGAGTGTTAAAATAACTTATTACCTTACAACCCATTTATAAATGATAACATCGCTCATGCATACAAGTGAAATTCCCCCTCAAAGAGTCATGTTGATTCATTTTTAATTTCTATTTTACATGGATGGAAAATAAAGATATGTTTGATAAAAATATATTATTTTTATCATTTAATTATAATTATAGAAATATTAATTTTTAATTACCTTTCTTTTAATCTATCTATCAAAAAATGAAAAATCATTCATGCGTACATATGACCTACCGCCTCTATGAATAGTGTAATTCAAATTTCTATCTGTAAAATTTATGGGTTACTAAAAATACATATATAATTAGAATATATTATATTTATATAATTATTAAAATTATGGAGATGATAAAATCACGATCAATTTATATGTAAGAAAACCACTAAACTAATACATACATGAAAAATGAATCAGTTATCAGCCATAACAGTGATTTAAATAAAGAATTATTAATAAATAGGTAATAATAGGTTATAAGTAAATCTTATATGGTATGATATCTACGTATATGTTTTTTGAATTATTGTATAATAAATATATATTTATTATATTGTATATTCAAACACATACAAATGGTATCATACCTAAGGTATGTGCTTCTCATCTCTCTTTTGCTTTTGTGAGACATATAACATATTAACCAATTAGTTCTTTTGTGTGGTGTATATATTATTCATTTTATATATTATATCATGAATCTCATGTTCTCATTTTTATTTAAATTTTAACTTCTAATTTATTTCATTCATGGGGCTTTTGATTCAAAAGATACCCAAATGGAATGGGTTTATTTCACAATCTCATCATTATTTGAGATTGTTTTTGTTTAAGTCACTACATGGAGATATTTTTTATTACCTATCCATGTTATCTAAAATTAATTTCAATATTTTTTTAAATTCTTCCAATTTATTAATTATTATTATTTTAAACACTGTTTTAATGTTTATGAAATGGTTTGAATAAAATCTTCTTGTTTTTTTTACCAAATGTGGGATTTTTAAAAATTTCATAATTGTACGAAGGAATGTTTTTTTATCTTTTATAACATCAATTAATTTTCCCTCTATATTAAATAATATTTACTTTTTAGTATCATTTACAAGTTTAAAATATCATTTTAATATTAAAATTTTTTCTTCATATTTTTGATGTCTTTAATTAAGTGATTTTAAATTGAAAAGGGTATTTTCATCAAAAAAAATCACATGATATTTTTAATGTATTTTCATCTAAAACAATATACTTTGATGAATATTATGATACTCTGAGGTTATTATCTTATTTTACCATCCGACATATTTTTATGAATGGTTTATGATCATATTTACTTGGGAAATTATTGGTATTCAATATTTTAGTTCATCAGATATGGATTGGTGTTTATTTTTGAGGTATATTATTATGTTCTATTATTTATTCATATGAGGAATTTATTTTACCTATTAATTTCCAAGTGGGTCGTGAAATTACATAGCTGCTCGAGGAATCAGTAATTCTCATGATACAAACTAGCTTGGGTATTTGGCGGAGGCCATACCAATTTATGTAGACATCTTGGAACAAGGAATTGACTATATTTTTAGATGTATATTAATAATAATTTTGTGGTATGCTTATAATTTCCAGGAGTATGCATTACCCCATTATGAGATTAGTTACTAATGTATATGTAATTATTAAATTAGTTATGATATCCATTGATAAGTTTCAAAATCATTTGTTTATTCATATAGAATTATTTAATCATCATTTATTCCTACAATATTATTCTACATGTTCATGTTATTGATTAAATGATATGTGTTTTTAATTATTTACCTTTTCATAATGAATATGGCTTATTTATTCCTGATTTATTCTATTATACACAAACCTTTTCCATGAATCATACCTCACCTCTTTATTTTATTTCCTTTCCCCATAATTCTAACATGTTAAACATAATTGATATTTAGAGATAAACTAAATAGAATTACAGTATTCTATATGAAAAAACTATGTTTTATTTTGGGGTTTTAATTGTAATTTGAGATTCAAGTATGAATATTTTATACCAAGACTACTAAACTATTATGTTCTCCAGGATGTTATTAAATTTATCTTCATCGAATGTACTAATGTATACATTCAAATTATCCTACCAGGGTTGGGGTCATTACAAATATTTTTTTGAAAGAAAAATATTTCCGACTTAATAAAAAACAATGGGGGTTTCCCTTGAAAATATTCATTTAGACTGTTGAACACCCATAGAAATTAATTTTAAATGAAAACATGTAATTTAATGAAATAAACACATGAGAGGAAATGATATTTGGTCTAATATTGGTAGATCATATAATTCCTCCAATGTAAACATAATTATAAACACTTCCGAATAATGTTGAGATTGTGAAATAAACCCTTACCCCAAATATAAAACTCATCGCAAGTTCTTTTATCCTCATGTATAAAAATCATTAATTTATTATAATTATATACCAGAACTATATATATATATATATTATGTTTCGTATATGATCTACTTATAAAATTTCCACATTGTTTTATAAATAATTATTTAGTAAAAGCTTCTTTCCTGGGTTATAACTGCTTCATTTTTCTTATAATTTTCAGTTATATAGTTTCAATACTTGCATATTGATCATGGTTCCATCATATAAAATACAATATTCACTGTTAACATGATTTTATATCAATTATCTACATATTTGGAATAATGTTTTAAATGTAGATAAGAAAAATTAATCACAACACTTCGTAAAGGTGGTAGTCCATAGTTATGCATGAGCGATGTTATAATTTTTTAATACATGGAATTATAATAACTTAAACGATATAAAATATTTAAATAATAATAATAATTTTGTAAATATAATATATAAAATATTATTAAACATGGATTTAAAATTATTACTAGGCATTAGAGGAAGTGATGAAAATTGAAATGCATCATTTTTACAACATCGTAGTTTGCACATATGCACAAAAGATGTTTTCAGTTTCTATTATATGGATAATATAATGAAAATGGGTTATTCCTTAAACTAAATGACAACTAATTATTTTGGATATTCTATTTATATATATAATAATATTTAGGTGAGGATTTAAGGAGGTTAAATAAGAAATAAAAATGAAAACACTTGGTTAAGAACTATACTTATTCTTTTGAAAACCTCCTTAGGTTTATAGCTAAAGGCTTCTTTGGATGGTATTATGATAAAAAAATACCGCAATAATGTGGGAAGGGATGTTAAGTTTTGATTTGGGTAATTATTGCATGATCTAAGAGGGTCTTTTTGTGTGGGGTATGGAGGAGATGCATTGTCCTTATAGAAGTAAGGGAGAGAACACACTAGGAATGTTTCAAAAGATTAAAATATATTCTTGTATTAGTAAATAAAATATCTTCCAAATGACTCATATTTTAATAGAAGATTATATAATAAAAACTATGACCATAAAATTTGATTTATAAATTTTTTATGTCATTTTATCACATTTTATTTTTGTTTTAACTATTTTATCCCATTTTATATCTTACAATCCTAAATGAATTTTTACCAAAGTTACAATTCATTATAAAACTTATAAGTGGTAAAATTACCAAATTAGGAAATTATGAATAAAAATATTGATTCTACTTTATGCAATATAATTTCAATATGTGGATGAAATTAGGTTAAAAGACCTGTAAAATGTGACGAGAAATGGTTTTCCAGAAAAATAAAACATTAAGTATAAAAATTATTTTTTTGAAAATAAAATACAATGTTAATTAAAATGGAATTACTTTTTATATATTAAATAAATTTAGAATTATGTTTCCATAAAAACAATCAAAATATGAAAGGAACGATTTATATACATGATTAAGAGTGAATAATAAAATTATTTTTTTGGAGAAAAATATTATTGATAGTTGAAAATATTTAAACATGTATTTTTATGTTCAAAATTATATTTTTATGTACATTATATTAAATTTTAAAAATATAATTCATTTATAAAAAAAATTTCCAAATAAATCATGATATTCATATGTAATTATAATTTTATAATGACAATTGTATTGTAGAAGCAGTTTTCTTACTATTCAACTAAAATTTAACTATATTTAGAAAATATCAATAATTAATTTTAATTTATTTTTGACTTTTGTGTTCAGAAATGAAATTATTTTCCTAAAATTAAATTTATAAAATTTGATAATTTAATTTTTAATCATAATCTTAAAGAAATTTATGTGCATTGTACTATTATTTTGTTTGGATGAAAATCTTACTTACTATTTATGAATCTCAATTATTACATTCAGCATCCTACAAAACATTCATCCTTTAAATTTATATAATATTAGTTAATGAAATGATTCGGGTAGTTCTTTATCATAATTTCATTAGGATCCAATATTGGCACTATTTTTTTTTTGATTTCTCCAAAGTACCTCCACCAATTTAGTCATTCGATTCCAAAAAACATATTCTCTAGTGTATTTAATCTAGATAGGCTCTTTAGTGTAAGATAAATTAGGTTAAAATTATATATACTTATAGGTGTGAATAAGAATTTGGTCTGGAATTCACTTACCCAATAACAATATATAGAACAAATTATGAACATTAGAGGGGCTATGTGACATTTCTAAATAGAAATCCATAGCTACATATCATTACAGAATTTAAAAAGGCTTGATATACATTGGATTTATTTTAAATTTATATATGAAACATATAATACATTTACAAGGAGATTCCATTATGAAAACATCATCTCCCACTCAAAATTATAAATCCATACATTGTTTACTAACATAACAACTTTTTTACTTTAGATTTCTTGAATATAATTCTGATTTTAATTTACATTCATCCTTATCCCATCAATATGATGTGGACCTACAATCTCTGATTCACTAACATCATCCCTAGAAGTTTGAGTATTACGAATTTTCCCATACAATGCTTCATATATTTCAATTTAAATAATTTAATGGAATCTATTATCATATGAGAATTCTAGAGAAGGTAAATTTTGATCCAGAAAACCATGAATGTAATGCGTGTATAACCTAAAAATTTCTTATAATGGCTAAATAGTCCTTTCAAACTACCCATAAGGTTAAAAATGAAATATTGTGATCAAATTTAGCTCAGTGTGAAAATCCTTATGAATATTGTTCTAGAATTTTGTTATAAACTATTGATCATTATCAAAGAAAATAAAAAAGGTTCACCATGAAGTTTTATAGCTTCATTAACATTGATTCTTGGGAGTATCTCATGAATTATATTATCCCTTACAGTGAGTATATTTGATAACTTGGTATGTTTATCAATAATAACTCATATTGTGTCATTCATTCAAGGGTTCATTCAAAATCCTGTGACCGAGACCGGTGTAATATCATCAAATTTCCACATAACAATAGGTAGTGGTTTCAAGATTTATTTATGATAATGTCACATAGAAATTACCTATTAATAAACCAATAACATTGATAAATTATCTATAATTTTATATTTCATATTGTCCAAAAATGATAATTCAAATTCCAAAACATTTTGGTACTACTAAGGTGTATACATAAATACGAGATATATTATTTATATAATAATTATCTATTCATCTCAGGAATGGGTAAAACACATACCCTCATTCTAATTCAAATAACCATCTTCCAAGATGAATTAAACTGAAATCCCATCAGTCATGAATTTTATTTTCTTCTAAATATTATGATCATCAAATAGTAACTCTTTATTCTCCCTAATGAGTATGGTTTTGCATTCATTTGAAATAGATGTGAAATTTAACAATCTATAATGATTCTCATGTCTATGTTTTTGAAATAAATTAATATAACATCTTTATAAATGATCATTTCGATCATCAAATGGTAACTTTTTATTCTTTCTTTATGTGAGGTGATGTATTTCAAATATCATGAGCTGTATATATTTCAAATATTTCACCATAACGGTAATGTCCCCATACCAACAATGTAAATATTACATTTTACATATAAATATTAGGGTTTGGATAATTATTTGTAGGAATACTTAAATACATTTATAGAAAATAAAATAACTATATGATACCCACTTGTCAATATAGAGACTAATTTTATCTATTTTATCTTATCGTGGGTCGTTCCAAGGCCTATAATTTTTGTGTGTTATAATTTCAAAGTATTGGAGGTCTTCTAGGTATAACATGGTTTAACAGCATTGTTAGGGGTAAGGATATGGTTTCTTTGTATAGGGGTACATCATTATGAATGATTCATTTTTTATAGATCCACATGGTTTTTTAATCAATGTGGAGAATCCAAGAGACCATTCTGATGGGTTTGTACTATGTAGTGGCCAACACAAAATTAGTGCATGGTATGGAAAACCATGTGTCCAAACCACGTAGTGTATCCAAAACCACTTATAATTTTCTTTTAACAATTTTCCCCTATTGAGATTAAATGGGGGTTGACATCTTTCTCAGCCCATTTTTTCACAGTCCAAACCATAGGGGACCATGGAGGATCACTAACATCATTTTCATTTGATTCATGGTCCATCCGTGGTGTTTTTCAATATTTTACAATTTAAATATTATTTTCCTTCTCTTATACTCCTAACTGTTAACTATTTCAAGGGATTCGACATTATTTTGGAACCCTAGTTCTTAGCGTAAGATATGGATCAAATTTGGGATGGTTTTAAACAATATATTTGTTCTCCTATGGATTGTATAAGATGTATTATTTCTTAATTCTGTAGTCAACTATGATAGAGGAAAATTTCTCCTGGGATTCCACTTCTCCCAAGTAGGTGTTTCTGAGTAAACGATTCACTCTGGAATTCATAGTGTGATTATTCTTTCTGAATTTATTCTTTGAAATTGTGTACTTATGTAATATCCATGTGATTATTTGACAACATTTCAATGTGAATATAGCTTGACATAAAATATTTCTCATTTAAATTCAAAATTTTAACTTTTTTGGATGAATTTTATTATTTTATTTTGTATATAAAAAATTCTACTAGGGCTTCTTGAAATGGTTTTAATGATGTATTTTAGATTTTGATTCAATTTTTTTTCAATGAGTTAATTTTTTTTGTTAATGTGTAAATATTTTTAATGTGAGGTTCTAACCTCAATGTATTTTAAATAGTGATTCATTGATGAATTTAAATTATTGATTTGAAATTGGTGTTGGTTTTTTTGACAACCCCATTTAAAAATGAATTAATATATTTTTTAAAATGTGTTTGATGAAAATGGATGTCTATTATCCTTTTTTTATTTCAAAGAGTAAGACCTATATTTTAATGGTAATAATTTAAAATATTTTTAAAGGTATGTCAGATTTCCATTTGATTGAAAAGTGTGTTTGGAGTGGTGTTTTATGAAAAATATAAGTTATTGTAAATATTAGTGATTTTTATGATAAATGGCCATTTAGAACATTGGGTTTAAAAGGTTTTTTGTGAATGACCCCTATGTTTTCCCCTTGAGTTTTACCAATTTGTGGGTTTTATATCACTAGGTGTTACTTGTTTCTCCCCATGAGTAAGAATATAAATTTCCATGTGAAGGATTTATTTGTTATATGCTGATATTCATTTTGAGTGTACTAGTGGTGAGGGAGAGTCATTGGTTTTCCCTGAATGTTAATCATGGCTGGAATTTTCTTTCACGTCACTCCATTATTAGTCATGGTAACTAGAGAATTATGGAGGAGATATGAATTTATATTATTATTGTGGTTGAAATGATTCTACTGGCCCTCCACTAATAGTACAAAATAGGTCTTGTTTGGGGTTTCATTACAATGAGGCTTGTGCAGGCTAGTTGGATGACTTTTGGATTGTATTTTAGCATATGAAAGTAGTTTTTCCATGTATGGGAACTCATAAAATATTAGATACATCTAACATTAGGGATACTATGGTAAATCCCATGAAACCTTCAATTTCATGGTTGGTGTTTGATATAAGGGGTTTTGATCTAGTTTTCGATTATATCATTCCCTCAAATTATATTATTATGGTACCCATATATTATTTGCATTTATTTTGTGATTGTGACATTGTTCCTCCTACTTTTTTATGACTGGACCATATGTGTTTTGGTTATCTCATTTGATTTTTTTCTCAAATATTATTATAAAAGCCAATTTTAAAATAAATACTATCGTTTTTTTTGTTATTAATGTGGGCATGATAAAACATGACTTTATTTTAAGGATATTTCATCTAGTTAAATGTATATTAATATATTTTATTCATTTAAATGAAATAAAAGATTTCTTTGATATATTTTAATGGGTGTGTGCATTTGATATGGATTAGGCTGGTGTGAATATTTTTGATGAACATATATTTAATTTTTGAAAATAAATATTAACATTTCTAATAGTATTAAGGAACATGTGAGTGGTTTTCACATGAAAATATTTGAAATCATACTATCCTGTTATATTTTTAAACTATCATTTGTGAATATCCATATGAAAAAATTCATAGTCTTGATGGGTCATCTTGACCTATTTGGATTTTAAGAATATTTTAATATATATATCAAATTCTAGGTTTCATTTTTGATTCATGTTTTCTTCCTTGATTTTTATGTTGGATTAGTTAGGTGGTGGTGAAAAAACATAGGTCACATGGTGTTCGTTCCGGTCATGGAATGAATTTTTTGTTAGATTTTTATTGGCCAAGATGGCCTTATTTATAGTTGATTTAATTTATGGGTTTTAATGGATCTATTTGTGTCATGTTGTAAAATTCTACATATAGATTGATATTTTATAAGTATAAAAATGGATTAGATCAATATTGTTTAGTATGATCTGTTTGGATGGTTTGTTTCTTTTTTCTACATATTTTTTGATCATACATAGACCTCTCATGTAAGGGAAGTCCCTTCCGAACTCTTCATTGATGTTACAATACATTTTATCAGTAATTTTTGGTTAAATCATTCCAAAAGGTATTCCTATGACACTCATGAAATATTTTTCCAACCCTAGGGATTATGAATGCGATTGGAGCTATGTGGAAACTCAATTCGGTTGCCCGGTGGATGGTATAATAGGTCGATTCACTAAAAACTCTATCATTGCCCATAAGGACACATCCCAGCCTTTTATTTGACACATCACTATATACAATAAATCAATAAACACATAATGGTAAAGTCTATATCATTTCACTGACCAATCACCTATTTAATTCCTTTACAAATTCCTCACTTTTTTCGGACCATATGAATATAACTCTTTTATGTCTTAGCTAATCAAGATTTTTTTTGAAAAAATAATCGATAATAACCTGCAAATACATGGAAACCATTTAATTCAATTATATTAATTGGAATTGGACATTCCACAAATTCCTTGGTATTTAAAGGATCAACTCACATTCTATCCTTAGGAAAAAATTTCATATAAAAGAAACATCCTATAACAAGAATTCATATTTGGTAAATTTTCCATATAAATATTTTTTTAAGAGTCAAAATAATGATTTAAAATGACTTTTATGATCATAAAACCATTTAGATTATATTAATATAATATTAAATAATTCCACAATGAAATTATTGGTATAACTCTATCATAATCAGTTAATATGATCCATAATAAAATTGAGTGAATTAGTATATACAAAGGGATTTACTATAAATTCATAATTTACATACCGCATATGATATTTTATATTTTGAATATCTTTCTTGATTACTCACTGTTAATGATGCTAAAAATGAATAAAATTATTTTAAAAATATTAATCTCTTTGAATTTGATAAAGTAAGTAATCAATAGGGAAGAAGATACTTGTTCTTTACAGTAATGGAAATTTATATCCTTATAACCGATACACAACCACATAGAACCATATTGTCCTTTAAATAAATTTAATAGGGGTTTCCCAGGAGGAAATAATAGTGAATATAAATCCATTATCAAAAAAATATTCTAGTTATTTTTTAGTTCCATTAATTCCACTAGGGTCCTCCTTTAGGGAGTCTTAGATATAGGTTTTTCATCACTGATTAAATCAATGGAAAACTAAACCTCAGGCATAGGTGGGTGTCCTACTAGATCATAAAAAAACAAATCAATGTATTTATGAAAAATACTTTCATCCCCAATTCGTAAGATACCTTTTTTTCATTCATATACTGCATCTTCTATTATTTTCCAAGAAATTAATTGAAGAGAGCTATTGAAGGTGGATTCAGACATGATTTAGATGATGTAGAAGTCTTTTATATAATGATGATGGATTCGATATCAACATCATATATTTTAATATAATTCTCTAAAAAATAAATTATGACATTATGATTTCAAATACAATCTATACCATTGATTACATAAAAGTCAACCATAGTTATAATGATCATGTTTACAAATAGGTTTAGTTTATATGTCATAATGGGAACTGATTGGAATATCCCTGTAACATTAATATTTTCACTAGTAGTCTTTATTGTAATAAAACTCATTAAGGTTATATGGAAATATTTAATTTTTATGTAAATATGGAATATATAAATGAGTTGGTTTATTTAGAATCAAATAAATAATTAGACAAATTTGAGGATATGATCAATATACCTTCCACTATATCCTTAAGAATTTCAAACTCAGTCATAGTGATCACATATAATTGGTATTTGTCCCTTGTAAATTTTTATGGAAAATAAACTTGATACAAAGGGAATTAAATTAGAATAATCTTCCATCCCCTTATAGTTGATGTAAGTAAAATTGAAATATTTCTTATTTACATTTAAATAATGAGACTAATGGAATTCATATAAACACATGATGAAAATTTTCATTCCAGGATATCAAGTTCCTCATTGTTTCTTTAAAAAATTATTTTATGTTTTAAATTACACCCTTCCATCATTGCCATTTTAAATCATTCATTTTTTTAATTATTAGTCTCCCACTTCATTTATTATTTTCCCTAGAAAACAAAATAATTAGAGGATCATTTCTCTATATTGATGGAATTTGATACTATATCTATGAAACACCTAAGCATCAATTATAATAACTATTTTACTTTAATTAAAGTATAATATAATTCACAATTTAATATTTTATGGCACCAAAATTTTATCTTGATAGGATTAATATCAATTTTTAACATAGTAGTTAAAAATATTCCTAGAATAAATTTTCAGAATTTTCACTTAGAAATGAGAACTTATGTATAATTAAAAATATAGTTTTAAAATATTACTATTTTTATTTATAATAACTTATTAGAATATGTATAACTAACCATGTATTTATTTTTAATTTTATTAAAACAATTATAAGATCATCTGTAGGTAAAAGAAATATTTTTTATAAAATAATTTTTATGTGCATAATTTTTTCCATTATATTTAACTACAATAATCAATAATAATGCATGATTTATGATAAAAATATTTATTATATATCAAAATATATTCATTTAAATCCATATAATGGTTATTAATAGGAATATAGTCAATATTATATAATCTTATGCTTGAAAAATGCTTCTTCATGAAAAACTATTTCTCATCACATTTTATGGGTTTATTTTTAAATTAATGTTTAAAACCTAGGTGAATTTAATTTTATAAAAGGGAATTCATAATTTGAATAATATTATTTAATATTATTTAATAAACTCAACATACTTTTTAGTCATAATGAATATTAAAAATAGTAAAAATTTAATACCATAGTAATATTCAAAACTGGTTTAGAAGGGTTAATATAAAAAGATAAGGGTAAAAATAAAGTTAAACACTATTAAAAAAAAATTTGGTTCTGTTTTGGCCTTAAAAATATTACCATATAATATGATTCATTTGTTAGAAGTTTTCAAAAATGAATTTACTTAATAATATTCTAAAACATTGAAAAATTACAAGTTCCCCAGTCAAGTCTATTATAAAAGTTCACCACCGTCTATCGCTTCTTCATACTTCTTAAGACATTCAACTCAACAAAAACTGAAAAAATATCTCCCAAAAATAATTTTCCACATTTATGGGTTCTGGTCTTCCAAAAACACCCTCTATAGTGTCATTAACTATAGATCCAATAGAGGATTCTCTATGGGAATGAAATCATCGTAACAAAGCTCTTTCTACTTTTACATATTCTTTTACACCTTCAATTATATCCTAGAAATCACAATACAATAAAACTAGTATGTAACATAAAATTTGATGTTATTTTTTATGGAATAATATTCATCAATCTCCTTCTTTATAAAATTGGAAAAAAAAACTACCACACATTTATATGGCAGACTACAACCCCATTGATTTATTGAGTTTTATTTCCACCACCACCTCTTATGGACAGTAATAATGAAATAAATAATGAATATATAAGATTATTTTTAAATAATATTGATTATATAAATTTAATATATCATTTAATTTCTTAACCTTTCAACCAATAAAAATTAATAACATCACTTCTGCATACATACAGATTACCGTATCCATGAAGCGAAACAGTTAATTTTACATGCCTGACATTCATGAATGATTCTAAATATATATATAATGTATAATTATTATATTTTTAAAATTAATATAATTATGAATATAATTAAACTATATACTATTCATAATAATCGGAACATCCATGATGGAACATACGTGATAAAATTAAGCAGTCAACAACTATAATATTGATAATAATGAATGATTAATGACTAACGGGTGATAAGATGTTATAAGTGGATAATATATGATATTATAAATATTAATATGGTTATTGGATATATTAAAAACATGAAAAAACCATTATATAGGAGGTTAAATAAGTTTCAACTTAGCGGAGGTGTGAGGTAAGGGATTTCATCTCAATTTTCTATCCATTGAGATATATATTGAATTATAAACCTATTTAATTTTATGTGGTGTATATAATACCCATTTTATATATCTAAACTGAATATATATTTACTCATTATGATTAATGTTTAAATTCTGGTTTACTCATTCTAGGGATTATAATTTAACTGTTATGAAATTAGTAATAATTTATTTAACAATCTCAACTATTATGGGATTGATTTTATTTTTTCTCCAATGAAACTTATAATATATATTTTATAACACCATCCATATTATTAAAATCTAGATAATTTAGGATTTTCTAAATTTTCTTGAAAAAACTCCCTGCTTTTTGAATTGATTCATGAAGTGAAAATTTTAGAACAAAACCTGATCTTAATTCTATTTTTGAGCAGGTATATATTTATTGCATGTACATATTTTTCAAAATGGTTTTAAGAAGTCATTTTTTATCAAATTAATTTATTAGTGATATTTTAAGTAGTAAATTAATTTTTAAATGTTTTTAATGGAATATTTATAATTATTTATAAGTGGTTAGTTTATAATTTCGTTATAAATATCCCAATGGAAACTGTTTTAATTTACATGACATTAATAGACTTTCCCTCTACCATAACTAATTTATGATATTTAGATTATTCTACATGTTTTTAATGGTTTTATAAATAAATAACATTAATTAAAACTTATTATAATGTCTCAATTTTATTTTATTTTATTCTATGAAATAAAATAATTTATTAAAAATCCTTATTTATGATGAATTGATGGTCGTCTTTTGCCTCATATTAATTTTTTTCTCATTTACATTATATTGAAATATTCTCCCTTTTCATAAAATCTTAAATTAGAAATTACATTTCACATAAATATCTATATTAATTGTATCAAGGATATGCTTATTTCATAAAACATATATTATTTGAATAATGTTTTTTTTCTATAAAGGTTATTTGATTAATTAGGTAAATTTTAATACTCTATATCCTTACTCATTATAAATATTTATTGATAAGGAATATAGTTTTTGAATTAAATTGATTATTCAATATATGATAATTTCATTAGATTTGAAGTGATAGGTGGGTCCTAAAATTATATTGACCCACACTGCCCAATGGTTCTCAAGAGATAGAACAATTGGTTAGCCTTATTAAATGGGATTTTTGTGTACCCATAGTTTAAACAGTCATGGTGCAAGGCCTTGATGTTAATGATGTGATGATGTACGATCACCACTAATCTTCTTCAAACTAATTGATCGTCTAAAATTACTATTAAAAAATTAAATGAAATTTTGAGGTTAATCTCACTTAGGATTTAAGGTATGTGGGATCAGTATTTACCATATATAGAGTTTTATTGTATCAATCACTTATATGAAAGTATTAAAATGGAATCATATAATGATTTATATGGACATATATTTCATAATGAAATATGTTGGGATAAAACTATTGAAATGAATTATAGAGGAATAAAAGTTATTGATAATACAAATAAAAAGGTAACGATTATTTAAAACCATATTAAAGAAACTAATATAGGTAAAATATTTATGCTAATAACAAAATTAATGATTTATAATTTCATGTAGGAGATCATATTTTATTGAAACTGTCTCCATGTGGGGGTGTTATAATGTCCTATAATAAAGGAAAATTGAACTCCAGGTACATCAGAGCATTTGAAATTCTAGATATAACTGGAGTTGTGTCTTACTATATAGGAATACCACCAAGACACTCTAAAGTACATGATGTGTTCCATATATCATTTTCAAGGAAGTATATGCTATACCCAACACATGTTCTCACCTTTGAAGAAATAGATTTTGAACCTAATATATCATACTATGAAGATCCTTTACATATTGCAAAATGATTATTGAAAAATGTGTGATAAGATGTTATAATTGGATCATATATAAAATTATAAATATAAATATGGTAATTAAACAAATTAATTACATTTTTTAAACCGTTATATTGTTTTTAAGGCATGTTAAACTAAGTATATATGTGATGTAATGGATTTTATGTCAACTTCATTTCTGTTGAGAGATATTTTCAATATATAGCTATTTAAGTTTTTTACGTGGTATATATTGACCCATTTAATTGTTTAAAAATAATATATATTTATTAATGGTTATTAATGTTTCAATTTTGGACTTCTCATTAATGGGGTAACAATTATAATGTTACCAAATAGGTAAGAATTCATTTTATAATCTCATTTATTTTGGGGTCACTTATATTTTTCATTAAAGTAATATTGTAATATATAGTTTATAAAATCAAACAATTTTCTTATCCAGTGGATATTTAATGAGGTTCCACATTTTAATCCAAAATTTCCACCCATATTACCTTGAAACAAGAAAAGAAAACATAAAAATTATATATGATCATATTTCTCTTTTTGACCAGGAATATGTTTCTTCCATGTCTATATTTTCCCAAATTATTTTTAAAAAATAATTTTTATTTACTAAATTGAATTGTTAAGGAAATTTTAATTTACTGTTAAAATTTTAAATTGGTTTAATGGAATAATTATATTATTTTATAAAAGTTTCATTTTTGACATTAAATATTAAAATTTAATGTAATGTTTTTTTAATGTATATGGTGTTCATAAACATTCTTCTTTCTATAATTGTTTCACGATACTTATTTTATTCAACATTTCATCAATGGTTTTAAAAATAAAAATATTTAAGGGAAACTTATTTTAATAATTCAGTTCTATTTTGATTTTTTCTCTTAATGACATGAATTTATTTCGAAACCTACATTCATGATGAATTGGTTTTCATCATTTTATCATATTAATTTTTAGGTCATTAACATTCTCTTAAAAATTTTAATTTCTTATAATCATATTTATTTATACATTAAATTTCTATTAAACATCCACATTATTTTTATCATTTATATTCACATCCCCTAAACTGTTTAACTAGTCTACATATGGTGTTTTACATTGAATGTAATTGGATTATCTGGGGAAATACTGGTATTTTATATCCATTACTAAATAATTATATTTTTATAAGGAATTTTGTTTATGAAATCAATTGATTATTTAATTTATGAGAAATGAAATGTGTTTTCTATTATTTATATTTTAATAAAAATTATTCTTTATTTAATGATTATTTATTGCATTGTACATAACCCTTACTAACCATTTCTCCTCACCCTTATATTTTTCCATTCCTTAGGATATACAAATGAAATATTTGAATGTGTTTAAGGCTATAGATTATTTACATTCACGATATTGGTATATATATTTTACAATGTAAAATGGAAAGCATGTTTATATCAGGATAATCAAGACCACTAAACTAGTTAATCCTTTGTGATGTGATCCCTTGTATCTTATATTGATTTAATAATGTATTCATCGACTATAGTTTACTAGTGATGGTGTTGTTACAATCCTTATATACAAAAAAATTATGAGAGACTAATAAATTTTGAAGGATATGTGTTACGCCTTCAATGAAATGATCAATATTACTCCAAGATTGCATAAAAAATTAATACCATGATTTTTTAACCATGTAATGTAATATTCATATTCCGAAACATTTATTACATCATTTTCCAAATATTGTGGCATTGGATCTTCATATCTAATCGTTTCTCAATAGGAATTTATTTTTCAAATAACATCTCCTTGAAAGTGTTCCAAACCAAACTATTTATTTCCTCCAAATCGTTAGTGTTCTGTTTCAATGAATACCATAGATCAATGAAACTCTTAACATGATAAACTACTAAGATAAATTTTTATCTTTTACTACATCTAAAAGTGATAAATATATTCTCTAATGACATGATCCATTTCTCTTCTACTAATGGATTAGTGGTGTAATGACATGGTCATAAACATTACATATTCCAGTGATTTTAAACTAAAAAACACATTATTTTCCTAAATAATATTTTGGGTTATCAGATTTATAGAATTAGGAGTATATCATATATTGAAAACCCATACAATACAAGTTGAACTTCTACTAAGTATCCATTATTCCTATAACACAAAACTCACTATTATAAAATATGATTCCTTTCCCTGAAAAATCATCAAAACATTCAACTTGACTTCTTATTTTCTCTTAACCATCTACAAACCCTATGGATAACATTTTAAAATGGGTGGGGGTGGGAAAAACTATATTTTAAAAGGTTAATAAAAGAATAAAAACATTAGTCCAATAAAAAACATGAAAACACATGAATATTTAACTTTTATCTATACACCAATTTAGAGGATGAAATGAATGATTTCTATATGAAATTAAACATAATTTTTCTTCAATGAAAATCATTAAAACACATAGTAAGAAAATAAAAACATATTTGGAAACATAGTGAATCACATTAAAAATATGTTTTAAATCCATTCCAGAAATAATTAGTTCCCTCTTAAATCCATAGGAGAAACCCTTCGGTAACTCCCCCTTATTTCCTAGAAATACTAGGTATATAACCCAATGCTTTGGAGCACTATCGAGATACACCCAAAGATATAATGAGATCACCCAGTACTATCTTGTTTCACCCAATGTATAAGCTATATAAGGCTCACCAATGAGCTATAATGGGGAAGAACCATTCATAAAATCAATACCAGGATCACCCATTCCATCTATAATGCTGATGTACCATATCATGAATAAAAAAATTTAGGATTTCACTCTTCATCATAAAAAATTGAAAAACATGTTAAAACCAATATGAAAAAACTTTTGGACGTCACGACCCATCTCCCAAGGATCATTCCATGACTACCCAAAGACCGCTTTCCAAAGGCTAGGGGATGGCGACTTGTGCTGATGATGTAAACCTACAAGTGAGATGCATTTTCCAAAGTTCCTATACACACACACACACACACACACACACACAAACCCATCCACATATCAACACAGTAAAATGAAAAAAGTATAATAAAACCAGAATGAGTACAATGTAAAACTAAAAGAAATTGGGATATAATACAAAAACAACAAAAGGATCTAAAAAGAAAATTAAAAAAATGAGCTCTAATGGCCATCCATGGAAAACCCCACCTGGTCGTAGGAGTAGTGAGGCTACAGGAAACTGAAGTAGTATGTCCTTTACACCTGGTCCTACTGAGCCCCACTTGGTCCTAGGCCACCATGTCCCCTATCGAAGCGTCGATCAGTCCTATCTCACTAGGCTCCACCAGATCCCGGTCCACCAAGGTCTCTATTGAAGCGTCGATCGTCAACATGGGACATGACACACTTGGGTGGGGCCCGTGTTGAGGTAATCAACATGAAACTCAGTAAGGAGCCCATAAAAAAAATAAAATACCACACAAAAATCCTCAAATAACAACAAAAAGAAAAAGCACATAGAAAAAGGTAGATCACAACAGGTATATTAATGGCTAGTGATAGTAGCTTCGTCAGTCACATCATCAAACTCCTCATCTTTTATAGAACTCCTCCCCTATCGAGTACAGTGGGCCTATCGGGTCACATAGAAGCCACTTACCACTAACCTTGTACTATTGTGGTACTCATCCCTAATGAGTAGCATGAGTATGTTTGGTCACACAGAGCTGTTCCCCACCATGAGCTTGTCGGGTCACACAGAGATGCTTCACCCCTTGGTTGAACTGAGGTACTCATCATGTCGATTACTGTGGGTATGTGGGGTCACACAGAGATGCTCCCCACCATGGTCCTTTCTGTTCATAGCAATCTGCTCCCAACTGGGCCGTTATCGAGCAATCTTCAGGTCTCAGCCAACCATAGGGTTTTGTACATAGCATGCTTGGGAAAACCTCTCCTAAAGCCATTCACTACATCCCGAAGTCTATGAAAGTCACCACCATGAATTCCAAAGATATTCCTTATCCATAGGGTCCCAATTCCACAAACTTCCCATTAATATGACACATGATTTGTAAGATACTAGTGTTTTAGTAAACAGGGGGCTGATTTTGATGGGACCCGGTCCGACCCGGTCGGACCGACCTGACCAACCTAGCATGGAGTTCCAACAAACCCCTATTTAATTAGACGGAGTCGACCAAACCAGGCTCAGGTCGGGGTCGGTCTAGTCCGGCCTAGCAAATGGGTGGGTCCTAATAAGCCTCGCTGGACCCGACCTGGTTTGACCAAGGGTCCAGCCCACCGGGTCGCTTGATGATCCAGTCTAGTCCGGCCTAGCCCGAAGGGTGTGGGTCCAGCCTGTCGGCGTGGGTCCAGCCCACTGGGTGTTGGTACAACCCATTGGGCATGAGATCGACCTGGCCTGCTGGGCTAAGGGCTCAGCCCACTAAGCTAGTGTAGCAGCATCCTGTAGTTGCAGTGCGCCTCTGGGCTCACCGCCGTCTGCCAGCACGACCGACATGGGTCGGCTGCCTCTGCTGCTGCCATGGAACAGGTCTTCATAGTCCCCTTCATGCAGCCTATGTGAGTAGGCCATCACCATCGGTTTCTGGCACCACCACCTCCGGTTTCCGGTGCCACTGCACCGATGGTGCCGCACCGACATCACCTTCCACAAGCCATTGGAGTTCCTCTGATGGTCTTTTTTTTGATCCATTTACACCTACGGACCTATCAGGTTACCTCCATTCCTGCTCAGGCCCCAAAATCGAATTTCCGCCACATCGAGAATGTGAATTCCAAGAACGCACGAGCGGAGGTGCTCGGGCCTTGTTCGTGTCACTCTGGGCCTTCCTTTTTAGAGGTTTAAATCAAGGGGGATGTTCGTGGATTGAATTGCAACCATTTCATGAAAGGTTTGATTCCCGGATAATAAATTCCCAAGAAAAGTCACCCACCTGAATAAACGCATGAATCGTGGATCAACCTATTCATGGGTTGATCAGTGTTCGTCGATTCTAAAAAAAGAAGAGTGGGGAAGAACATAGAAATAAAAATAAAACCACTACCTCTTTTATGTTCAATACCAAAACATTTGTCCTCGAGAGTTCAAGGCCTTGACTTCGTCACTTCCGGCTCCATTCTTTGAGGTTTTTTGAAATCGCTGAAGTCTCACTGACGTTCATCGTCATTATTAGTTGGAGATGAATTCTTTTAGAGATTCATCAGAGAGTCTCCAAGGATTAATTCTGTGATCTCCATCATGCCAACTAATTAAAGGAAACTTGTCATAGAATTTTAGTTTTGCTATGTTGTCACGTCATTATGCTATTACGGTCCCTTTATTTCATTGTTATGATACATAATACGGGCCATTAATGAGCATAATTAATATGCCACATCACCGCTTTGTCGCCCCACCCCAGCTCCACCATCCTCCCCTCAATGGATGAGAAATAATATAAAATTACATTTTAAGTTATTTAATTAATTTTCTCAAAAAGTTTGAAAATTATCTTTTCTATTTGACCCTTGATGGATAATGTTAATTCCATTCTTGGTGAATCATAGCATTATAAATTCAATGATGTCCTCATATTTTTGATATGAGCACTGGTTCAAAAGTTAGAAAAACCTTCTTGTGCATTTATTGAACGTACATTAAAAAAAGTTCAAAATTCCGTTTCGGGATCTCCGGGACATAGAATCACGTGACATCATAGAAAATGATCTCACAACAATTTCAAATAAATAAAAAAATTTACATTGATTTCTCAAGACATTACATTCTCCCCAACTTAGGGATTTACATCCCCAAAATCCAAAACAAAAACTAAAAAAACCGATGGGTGTACTGGGAACAAATATGAGCCTCCTGCTCCCATTTGATCTCCTAGAGATTCCCATGCTACCAATGAACTCGAACTAGAGGAATCGACAACAAATGTAGGACCAGATTTGGTCAAACCTTTATCTCCACTGGTAACTCCGCAACAGTATCCCCATCGTCAATATCCATCTCACCCAAGTTGATGATGTAAAATGGGCCATGAACATATTTCCTTAGCTGTGAAACATGGAAAATACCATGCACCCAGTGCATCTGTGGGGGAAGGGCTAGGTCGTATGCCACCTGGCCAACTCTCCTCCGGATCTAAAAGGGTCCGATGAACATCGGAGATAACTTTACTCCCCAGTTAAATCTCTGTAACCCTCATCAGTATTAGACCCAACGAAACACATGTTTTCCCTCCTCAAACTCCATGGGTCTCTATTTTCTATCAGCATGAAACATATTCTTGCACTGTGGAGACCTCATCCTCTCATGAATGATCTGCACCTTCTCGGTGGTAGCCTGTACCAACTCCGGACCCATGACTGCTAACTCCCCTAGGTCTTTCCAGCATAAGGGTGATCTGCATGGCTGCCCGTACAAGGGCTTGAACGGTGCCAGGGCAATGGTGGAGTGGTGGATTTTGTAGTACAAAAACTCCACCAGTGGTAGGTGGTCCTACCAACTATGACAAAAGACAAGTACACAAGCACGACGCATGTCATCTATGGTATGTATGGTTTTCTCTGTTTGACCATCCATATGGGGATGGAAAGATGTGCTCAAACGTAGTTGTTTACCGAACAACTCCTATAATACCTTCCACAAATGGGACGTAAAGTAGGTGTCATGATCTAAGACGATCTTCAAAGGAACCCCGTGAATCTGCACTATCTACTGGGCATAGAGGAATCCCAATACCTATACCGATCCCTTCTCCTAGATGGGTAGGAAGTGAGCTGACAAGGTGAGTCAGTTAATGATCACCCTAATAGAGTCATGGAATCTGGACATACATGGTAACCCCGTCACAAAGTCCATCGAGATACCGTACCACTTCCAATTTGGAAACTCAAGTGGATTGGCCAAGACAACTGGAACCTGATTCTTATCCTTCACTTACTGACAAGTGAGGCATCGTTAAACAAACTGGTCCACCGCTTTCTTCATCCCCGACTACCAGTAATGATGTCGAAGGTTCCAGTACATTTTCACCACTCGATGATGAACTACTGAAGGGTACATGTAGAACTCCCTCAAAACCTCCTCCCGTAACACCACTGGTACCATAGTGCTCCCTCTGAAAAGAATGTCATGCGGCCCACAAATATAAAATCCATCAGGATCCCATAATGAAGATAACTGAGCACATCGGTCCTCATTGTCAACATCAACCAGCTGTGCCTCCCTAACTTGCTGTAAGAGCGGGGGTGTAAACATTACTGACAAAAAGGTATGTGGATCCACAATCATCCCTGAGTGATATCTGCATCAGGGCTAACTACTATGTTTCCTCACTCAGTATCTTCAAACTGGTCCTCCGGCTGAGCACGTCTTCCACCACCTTCTCCTTCCTTCGAGTATAGACTATCTCAAATTCATAGTCCTAACAGAACTCTAGCCATCACCGTTGTCTCAGGTTCGGGTCCTTATGGGAGAAGATACACCTGAGACACTTGTGGTTAGCGAAAACTGTAAACCACTCACCCGTCAATAAGTTCCACCAAATCTTCATGGTAATGACCACTGCTGCTAACTCCAGGTCATGGTTCGCATAGTTCAGCTCATGCTGCCTCAACTATCATGAGATGTAGGTGATAAATGCTTTCTCCTGCATCAAGACACAACCTAGTCCGGTCCTTGATGCATCGCAGTAAACTACAGACCCCAAAACCCTCCTCTGTTAGTCTCAGGATGGGGGAACTAGTCAGTCTCTGCCTCATCTCCAGAAAACTCTGCCTGTCATTTCTCCTTCCACATGCAGGGTTTTCCCTACTGTGTCAAAGATGATAATGGTGATTCTACTTTGGAGAAGTTTTCCATGAAACTCTGATAGTAACTAGCCAACCCTAAGAACCTCCACACCTCAATCACGACCTCGGGCATCTCCCAACCAAGCACCGCCTCTATCTTCACCGGATCCACTAAAACTCCATCCATTGAGATGACATGTACTAGAAGGTGGACCTCCCAAATATATAATTGAAAAATGGAGATAATTCCATAAATATGGTTATCTCAGAGTGTATCCAGGACTACCGCATGTTTGTAGCACGCTCCTCCTCCGATTCTGAGTACACCAAGATTTCATCAATGAAGACCAAGATGAGCTGGTCAAGGTAAGGTTGTAATATCCTGCTCATGAGGCCCATGAACACTAATGGGGTGTTGGTCATGCTGAAAGGAATCACCAAGAACTCATAGTGGCTGTACTAGCACTTGAATGCTATCTTTGTTATATCCTCGTCCCGTAACCACCTCTGGTGATAGATTAATCTGAGATCTATTTTTGAGAACCACATTACTCCCTTCAGCTAGCCAAAGAGGTCATCAATTCTTGGTAGTGGATACTTGTTCTTCATGTTCACCTAGTTCGGGTTCCAAAAGCCCATGCAAAACCTCAAAATCCCATCTTCCTTCTTGAAAAAACTCACTGGGGCTGTCTATGGTGAAATGTTGGGCCTTAATAACCCCTTCTCCTACAAGTCCTCTAGCAATACCATCAGCTCACGAATCTCCACGCAAGACATCCAATATACTAGTGTGGATATCAGTGTCATCCCAGGGTACAAGTTGATGAAAAATTCTACCTCCTTGTGAGCAGTTAGTCCCAAAACATCCTCAGGAAAACGACCTCGTACTCATTTACTACTACATGGATTCTTGGACTCCTCTAATCCACTGCACCGAGGGTGAGGCTAGCCAAATGGTGAGTGATTAGTTGTACCCTCCCCCAAGAGTGTCCTTACAGCACTGTAAGGATTTACTTATCTCCGGTTAATGAAAACCTGGTCCCATATCCATAAATATATCGCACTATACAGATAAAATAGTATATCTCAACATGTAATGTGGATATCCAGTCCATATCTAAGATGATATCATAAGGCCTCAACGACGATACTAGGAGATCTCAACCGAAGATCTCACCTCCTAAAGTGATATCACACTTCCAAAACTAGTGTGTAATCATCGTGTCGTCTCTCCTAGGAATCTCCATCCATATAGATCGAGCCAACGACTCTAGCAGAATCTATGAGATCCGAAAGAGAGAAATGGAAAAGAAGTAGTGTCTAGAACATGTATCTATATGTACTGTAGCTAGGGTTGAGAAGAAATAGATCATACCTTGGATCATCTCTAGAGTGTTGTGGTAGTAAGACTTTGCTTCCTGGAGTTGAGATCGCCCATGTCTTCCTACTACCTATGGTCGGGTGTGGACCAACTGTGGGTGCTGGCGGTAACACCTCGAACATTTGACCAATGACTGCCGCTGAGCCAGCTCCCCTTCCATATCCCCCACCCTATGGACTTCCTCGCTTGAACTATTTCCGCTGCCTCGGTGGCCCCAAAACTATCTACTGGTCATCTTTATGGTGGGTCGGGAATTCACGTTCCATGTTTCCCATCTCTCCGCACGTGAAGCATTACATGGCTCCCACTAGACTGGGAGCCCCACACTACCGACCCGGAGTCCTAGGGTTGGCCTCTTAAATACCTAGCCTACTTGGGCCCACGTGTCTGCTATCTGCTACCTTCTAAGGACTCTACAACCTGGGGTCTGCTGGAGGTTCTAGCTATCAGTGCCTTCTCTGCCAATAATCTCTCCACAAGAAGGGATTTCTGTAGCACCCTGAACTAGGTAGGCTTGCTGAGAGATAACACCGATGCCCTGATATCACTGCCTGAGTCCATGCTCAAAGGATCAAGCCCAAAATAAAGGGTCACACACCATGTCTGTAGAGTAGAGCGATAGCTCAGTTAATCTCATTGAGTACTCAACTATCGTCATGCTGCCCTACTGAAGGTGAATTAGCTCCTCAATGTGAACAGAACGTACGGTCGTGGGGAAAAAACCTCTCAGAAAATCCGCTCGAAGTCTAACCAGGCCAGGGTCACCTCATCGTGTGTATAGGTGGTCCAAATACACCATCTCCCTACTGATCCCTATATAAGGCTCGCTTCTATGATTGCTATCTAGTTTGGCGGTTTCCTCACTAAGCGGAAGACCCACGTCACAGCCTGCAGCCAGTCCTCAGTGACTTGAGGATCCATCTCTCCCCTAAACCTGGGAGGTCTCTGTCTTGGATACTCATGTAGGGAACTGAGCCTATGAAATTCCTTTTACAGAACATCCGACACTAGATACTAACCACTAGGTGGTGGTAGCATGCGTGAACCACCTGGTGTGTCCATCTCTAGAACTGGTTCATGAACAGACTCTTCGTCGCTAGTCGGGCTGTCCTCACAACCTTGTATAAGGATCCTAGATGGTCTTTCTTAGGGTGACATCATGAGATAGATCAAGATGTACCATTGTAAGAAGGTTATACATGGTGATATAACATTCATTCAAAAGAACATAATTAGACACTTATACAACCATCTTTTTCATGTATTGATCCAAAAATTATAATTCAAGGTCCTGGTGTATGGATACATCAGCTTCCACAGCAACACCAGACTCCTAGAATCTGAACGTCAAACTTTCAACACCTAACACTATTTCCCCAAAGCAAAACACAGACTCTAAATCTTTTTTGTACGACCAACCGACCTTTGATACAACTTTTTCATGACCCGTCCCCCAAGGCCCATTCCAGGAGTACCCCAAACCAACCACACAAAGTCCTGGGGTTGGCAAATAGTGCCGAAGGCATCAACCTGCAGGTGGGAGGCATTTTCCTGAGAACCTATACGCACACACATTCCCAAAAATGTCCCAACACACTAAAATGAGAAGAACAAGTATACCAATACCATACTGAGTACAAATTACAGCTGAAATAATGTGGGATAGAAGACAAACCCAACCCAAAATAATTGAATAAAAAAAGTCCAAAAAGGAGCTCTGATGGCCATCTGCGGAAAACCCCACATGATCGTAAGAGTAGTGAGTCTACTAGAATCTGAAGTAGTATGTCTTCTCAACATGGTCCTACTAGGATCCACGTGGTCCTAGGACATAAAGTCCACCATCGAAGCATCGATCGATCTTGTCTCACTAGGATCCACCAGGTTCTGGTCTACCAAGGTCTCTATCGAAGTCTCAATCATATGTAGGAGACACGACATGCATGGGTGGGGCCCATGTAGGGATGAGTAACACCAAAATCAATAGGGACCCCCAAAGGAAAGACCAAACAACAATCCTGAAAGAATATCATGAATAAAACACACATATCGCTAGGAAAATCACACCACGTATATTCTAGGGTAGTGATGGTAGCTTCATCAGTCACATCATCAAACTCTACGGCCGTTGGAGAAATCCTGCTCTATAAAGTACTGTAGAATGTCCAAGTCATTCATAGGTCGCTTTCCACTAACATTGTATTTCTCTGGTACTCATCCCTGATGAGTACCATGGGTATGCTGAGTCACACAGAGCTGCTCCCCACTGTGGGCCTTCCGGGTCAAAAAGAGATGCTTCCCACCATGGCAGAACTGATGTACTCCCCCTATCAAGTATCGTGGATCTTCCAGGTCACACAGAGCAGGTCCCCACCATGGTCCAGCTAGATCACACAGAGATAATTCCCAATGTGCCGCCATAGAGCAGTTTTCAGGTCTCAACCAACCGTAGGGTTCTGTATGTAGTGTGTTTGGTAGAACCGCTCCTCAAGCCATTATTTGCATCTATAAATCCATGAATGTGACCAAAAATAAAGCCTAAAGATACACCTCATCAAGAAGTTCCCAACACCACAAACGGTTCATCAATCAGACACATTATTTTAAATATATGTGTGTTTTAGTAAACTGGGGGCTAGTTGCGAGGGACCTAGTCAGACCTAGTCAGATCGACCTGAAAAACCCGACCAGGGGATCCCACATACCCTGGTTTAATTAGACAGAATCGACCTAACCTGGTTTGGGTTGAGTTAAGTATTTTATGGCATGAACAATGGGAGAGGCCCAATAAGCCTCACTGGACCCGGCTCGGTTTGGCCAAGGGTCCCGCCCGTCGGGTCGCTCGACGACCCGGTCTAGTCCGGCCCGACCTGATGGGCGTGGTTCCAGCCTACTGGCATGGTTCAGGCCAACTGGGTGTGGGTCTAGCCTACTGGGAAAGGGACCATCCTGGCCCTCTAGGCTGGGGGCGTGGCCTACTGGACTTAGCCTTGTATGCCAGGTGGGGGACCGGTAGTGCGCCACCCGACCAGGACGCGGCAACAGAGCTGCTTCTAGCTCCAACTAGCCCCAGAAATGCAGGGCCCTCCATCCGTGGTTGAAAGACTGCGGCCCGCACCACCTTGGTGGCTCGGATGCGAACCACCACCTCCACATGGTTCCCTCCTAGCATCACGACACCCACGGTCATGGTCGGCTGGCCACGACCTCCTACCTCCGTGGCACGCCAATGGGAGCACACCCATCTTCCAACGCAACCGGAAAGGGACAACTGCCTCCGCCGCTGCCGTAGAACCGGTTGGTGTATCCCCCTTCTCGTGGATGGCGTGGGCCCACTACTGCCATGCTAGTGGTGTCGTGCTAGAGACACCTTCAGTGGGCCATTAGAATTCCTCCAGTGGTCCGTTTTCTATTCTGTTTGTGCCTACGAACCTCTCGGGTCACCGCCATCCCTACTCAGGCCCCAAAATAGAATTTCCATTACATTAAGAATGAAACCACAAAGAACGGGCAAGCGGAGGCACTCAAGCCTTGTTTGTGTCTACCAGGGCCCTTCGTGTTAGATTTTTAAGTCAAAGTAGAGTTTCGGGGATTGAAGTTAAATCATTTCATGCTTGGTTTGAATTTCATATAATAAATCCCAAAGAAAAGTCACCCTCCCACATAAATGCATGAATCGTGGATCAACCAATTTGATGGATGACCCATGTTCATTGTTTCTAGAAAATGTAGAGTGGGGAAGAAAATTGACATAAAAATAAAAACCCTACCTATTTGAAATTTGATGATGAAACGTTCATCCTTGAGAGTTCAATGCATCGGTGTTGACACTTCTTTCTCTATTCTTTAAGGATCATCAAAGTCGGTTATGTCTCGCCGATGTTCATATTCATTCTTAATTTGAGAGGAATTCCATTTGAGATTCATCAGAGAGTCTCTAAGGTTTTATTATGTAATCTCCAACGTGACAGAAAATTAAAGGAAACATGTCGCAATATTTTAGATACGCTGTGATGTTGCATCGTTATTCAATTTCATTTATGAAACATCACTCCTGACATGCTCACATTATTGAATCATTAAACTATGTGATACAGGACATTAATGAGCCTCATTAATACGACTCGTTGCTGGTTCATCGGCACATCACAGCGTCACTATCTGCCACTCAACGAATGAGAAAGAATATAAAAAAAAATTATGTTATTTTATTAATTTGCTCGAAAAGTCTAAAAATAAACTTTTTTCTTCAGCCCTTACTGACAGATGTTTATTCTATTCTAGGTGAATCTTGATGTTATGAATTCAGTGATGTCCTTGAATTTTCGATCCAAGCACCAATTCAAAATTTAGAAAAATCTGCTCATGCATTTACTGAATATACCTTAAAAAAAGTTCAAAATTCCGTTCCAGGCTCTCTGGGGCTTGGAATCACGTGACGTCAGAGAGCGCAGTCTCAAAATAATTCCATATAAAAAAATTTACATGGAATTTATCATAAATTACATTGGACATCAAAATTATAAGTACCTGATATGAAACATTACACAATCATGTGTTTTAGTAAATATAATTAATTTATTTCACATTGCGGATATTTTCAAGTTTAGTGTTTTATAGAATTAGACCATAATTCATATATAACAGATCAAATATTAAAAATTATACAAAGATATTCAATATTAATTTTTTTCACTAAATTAATCCTTTTTAAAATAAATCATGTTTTCTTTTCATGATTACCCATCACAATTTTCTCCATGATATCATTTTTGTATCTATTATCCCTTAAATTTCTTGGAAAAATTTCAAAAGCCTTGGATGAGCACAAAATCTCAGTATGGGATATAGAAAAGGAAACTGTTTGTTCAATAAAAACATGAATACTCATATAAATTTTACCTTTATCTTATAAGATCATTGAGAATAAGGAATAAAAAATTTTCACATGGAAAACAAACACACATTCTTCTGAAAGAAAATCATTAAAACCAATAGAATGAAATTAAAACTCATTTAGGTGACATAGATAATCATATACATAAAACCCTTTCAATTTGAATAACCATATGAACAAATTCATATTAACATATAACTGGATTACCCGATGCTATATGGGCCACCCCATTTTAAGCTATGTCATGCTTTCTAGGTGCTATCTGGGACACCCCATGTTTGGCTATTACATGACTTCCCAGTGCCACTTGGGCCACCCCATGTTATTCTATAATGGGTTTCCCTAGAACTATCTGGGAACCTCAGGTATAAGCTCTATTGGGCTAACCCATTTACTATAATTCTCATGTACCACATCATTAATAAAACACATTCATCATAAAACCATTTGAAAAAATCCTTTAATCCCATATGAAAAACAATTTCGTATAAAAATACATTATTCAATTATGAACCCATTTTCAATACCAAAACACCATTTTCTATGAATACCCAATTTTAATACCAAAATATGCAATAAATATAAATATATATTTTTAATTCAAGGAAAAATAAAATCTTTAAACAGAATATGAAAATTAAATAATTGCCATGATGGCAGAAAATTCATTATCAATAAAAATTTAAAAATAGAAGATTCATTTTATCATTTGTCAAAACGTTTAATATAAAAACACTTAAAAAGATTCCTTTTTAAAAACTAGTGAATTAAATTCAAAATTGAAATGAATTTTCTAGTATAATACTTTTATATAAATATAAATAAATATGAAAAATATTATCATGAATATTTACATTTATAAAAATATTTGATAATTTAATCATTAAACATTCAAGGTGCCCAATACAACAATTTTTTAATCTTAATCTCCATGAAATAATAAATTTTCAAAAACATTAAATAACATGATCTTAGATAAAATATGGATATGAAATGTCATATTACCTATATATACACATTATAAATGAATGAAGGTGCTTATCTCCATGAAATGCCTCAAAGAAAGGACATTGAGATGAAATACCTCACCTTTAGTCCAACTCATCATGAAAAATAATTATATTCAGGAATATTAAACATAGGTTAATTATTTCTTCTTTAGAAATTTTTTAATGTTTATTATTCCTTATATATCACTTAGTACCACATTATAACAATTACATAATTATTATGTTCATGTCAGTTGTTTTCTCAATATTAAGTAATTTAGTTCCAAATGACATTAATGTGACATCAATAGTCAATGTGGTAACCATTCCATCATATCCAAAATAGTATTCATTGAATAATAGTCACTTTTATACATCAATTATACTTTAAAATGAAACAATTTATGTTCGGTTATAAAAGATGAACGCTGTTTTAATCATGGAGACGGTAGGTCGTACGTACACATGAGTAATGTTTCCCTTATTAAATGATCATTATGGAATGAAGGTATTTATTATATCATACATAAATAATTATCATAATGATCATAAATATCAGATTAATAAAAAAATTACTTATATATTTATATCATCCATTTGACGTGGTGATGAAAAATGAATCACATCGCTTTATGAAGGTGATAGGTCACATGTAAGCACAAACGACATTATAATTTTTATGTGTATGGAAATTTACGAAGTTAAATTACATTTTATTCCTTAATAATGTTAATTATGACATTAATATCATATAAAAACTTTAATTCCACTATTATACCAAGTCTTGAGAGATGGTGATGAAATATGAATTATATTGGTTTAAGGAGGTGATAATTCACAGGAACGAAAGAATGAATTCTGTTTGATGGAAAGAAGATGGAATTAAATGATGATATTAACATAATAAATTATAAGTATATTTAATATATGGAATTTATTATTTAATCATTTTTAAGTATATTTCAATGATGACAAAGAAGAAATAATATAAATACACTTAACTAAAGATGATACCTTTTCTTCGGATGATTTCTTTTTCTTAAAAAATTAACACCTATAAGGATAGTGTTACAACTAAAATAAGAACTATATAATGTTGGGGGGGGGGGAATTATAGGATGATATATGGGTAGAACATGTCCAAAAAATAGTCTTTTTGTTTTGATTAAAAGAGAATAATGGATGCACTTTTATATGAGAGGGGAGGGTCACTCTTGGAATTCTTCAGTGTATTAAATTAATATAAATTTATTTTCAACAAAAAATGGATAAAAATTATTTATTTATAATTTAGGATAATTTTGGGTAATGTTAATTCATCCAATTAAAATTTTACAACATTTTACTATTTTTAAATCCCTATCTTTTTTATTGAACCCTTATAAATTCTTAATGTGATATCATCAAATATACATTTTAAAGGATAATATAATTATTATAAAATGAAAGATGATGGAAAAACGAGTCAATTATGATATATATATACTTAACTCAATCAATTGAACAATGTATATATTTTTATAAACTTTTTATCATTTAATAAATTTTTATTTTGAAAATATCATTAATGTCAATTTTGATATTCTTCATTTTTTGACTTCTTTAGAATATCATAACATTTTGATATCATAAAAAGGAACAATATTTACTCATCCATAACATGAAAACGTAATCCAAAAAATTCTTGTATGACATAAATTATATCAAATTATATTTATTATAATATTTTTAATATAATTTATTTTATTCTTCCATTAATTAAAAAATTACTACAGCATCAATGTCCCACCGTTTAAATCAATTATTTTTCCCAAAAAATTATAAATTAATATTTATGATGTGTATAAACATTTTATATTTATTAATACCATTTATAGTCCAACAAAACCTTTATATGACCCCAGATTACAAATATTTTCCTTTTTAAAATCAAATGTATGAAAGAATTGACTTTCTTTTGAATATAAAAGTATAAAGGTTTTATTTTATTCCTAAAGACTATAAATTGGTGAATAACCAAAACATTAATTATTAAGGAAGAGAAGTATTCATTCAATAAAATTAGTACTAGTTTTATGGTAATTTTATAATATTTATAATATAATTTTACCCCTAATTAACTGATTTACCCATAACTATGGTAATAAAAATATTACTAATGTAACTATTTAAAATTTCAAAAAATAAAAGGAAAAATTTTATTTAATTTGAACCTACTAATTCAAAATATCTAATCTATGTTTCAAAATATTTATCATAGAAAATATACTAATCAAATTAAAATTTATCCCATTGATGGAATGAGAAAATGAGTTTTTGAAAATTAAATACCACCAAAATATTGAAGTGTTTTTATATTAAATTTCATTGAGAAATTGATTCAAATGAAATAAATTAAATTAAATAAATAAAAAATATTATAATTTCACTTTAAAACAATTAAAAACTATAATTTATAACTATAAATAAATTTGACAAAAAACATTTTCAAATTAAAATGCACAATTTTTTTACTATTCATAAAAACATAAAACTAATTAGAAAAATACCCAAAATTTATCAAAATTATATTTTGACACTCCTATTTCAAATAATAAAATTATTTTTTGTCATATAATAGGTAATAGTTTCAAAATCTAGATTTCATACCAATTCACCATCAAAATGAAGCCAAACTGCCTTTTTTGAAAAATACATCTTTTATCAATATAATTACATATTTTTCTTATATAATGTATATAAAACACATAAAATTAATGTTAAAAATTATATTTAATATAATATATTTATTTATTTCATTAATAGAATCTGAAAATAGTGATTTGATTATCATATAAACACACTTATATTCATTTAAAATGGTTTTTAGAAAAAAAATTCCTTTTTTTAGAAATGGGTTTACATTCATTTATAATTATTTGGCCACAAAAAAATTAATAATGTATACATGTTCAGAAAATATTTTCATAATTTAGTTAATATTGTTCATACCCACCACCCTAATAGCTAGGTTATATTGGAAAAATTTAAAAACTAATATTCAGATGTACGCTTAAGATTGATGTGGCATATCATGTACTCTATCAAACATAGTGTTTTCTTTTAAAATTATCAAAATGTTATAATATCTCCCATTTTATGAATTTAATCCTCAAAATTTAAACATGGGACAAAAAACTAGGCCTTTTACCTTTCAATTTTTTTATTAAAATTCCACATTAGAAAAAGGATTAGTGAAACTTACACATTAAAATAATGAATGGGATATATGAAGGTAGCTTGAGATAATACATACTAGGGTTAGATATAAGAAAAAATGGACATCGAAGAGAAATATAATTATCAAGTTCTGATGGAGAGCGATAGAAAACATGGGTAGAAGAATGTTAAGAATAACAAAACCATAAAACTATTATTGATTAAAAGGTTATTTATTTCTTACTAATAAAGGTAAATGTACAATTTTTTGTTTTAAGATAATTTTCATAGAGTTGAAAAATTATTTTATTACCTAGATTAAGAACATAAGGAAATATAATTACATGAATAGTGTAGTTTCATACTTTAATAGAATTATTTAACTTCAATGGTTATCTTATACCTCTAATTTTTATCCCAACCCATAATTACCTAAATTAATTAATCCATGATGTATTTTTATATCATGTAATTTTCTATTTCAGGTCCCTATAATATAATAACACTATTCCATGAATAAAGAACATCATACATTGATCAATGTGTCCACTTTATTTCATCGTCATTTTGTTTACATAGATATAAGGTCCACACATTACAACAATTATTTAGATGTTATTTATAGTACTTTTATAACATTTTCCAAATAAAACTTGTAAAACATGCATTTTATAGTTGTTTATAGAAATATAGTAATTGAAAATCATTTCCAATGACATATAATTTCAATACATTTCCTAAAATATTATTTTATTAAAACATTTGGACCGAGTTTTTTTGAAACATTAAATCAAGATTCCTTTTAAAATACCATATGTTTGTACTTGAATCCTTTTATTTAAAAACAAATATATATGGGATGCTTTAGGGTCTACTTCTTTGATCTCTTTTTCAAAACTGTATTATTTTTCAAAATATTGTGATTAGGTAAAATATCTATAAATTCCTTAATGATATTTACCTTTTTTTGAAATATGAGAATAATGGTAAAATAATATTTTATTAAAAACAACCTACGAACCACGATGGTATTGAGGTATAAAGGATGAGCTTGATATTTCATATAACTTTTTGCAAGAAATTTGTATGTTAGAAAAAGTTTCAGCATCATCTGGACATGAATTTTCAATAATTATTGTAATAAAGTGAATAGTAAAATGAAAAAAATATTTCTTCAGATCCCCCTTTAATATGTAACATACTTTCCTCGATCTAAAGTTTATATAACATGGATTTAAATAAAATAATATACATAGAAACTTAAAAAAATTAACCAAAAGTCATAATCCATAAATTTGTCTAAACCATTCCTTTGAAAACAACTATAAGGACCTAGCCTTAAACATTACATAATGAAGATTTTTTTAATGAAAATTACATTCTTTCAAATTGAGAATATTTTCATGTTTATAGTTTTGGAGAATTATTCCATAACTCTTACATAATGTCTCAAATATTACGAAGAAGAGACTTATAATACACAACCATTTTTTCCAAAGGAAACCATTTTAAAATTAAACATGATTTATATTCATGATCACCCTTGATATTTTTCACCATGATACCATTATTTCCACTATCATACCATAAATCTAGTGATTTTTTTTAAACTTGTGATGAACACAAAATCTCAGAATCTTATATAAAAAGAAAGGAAAATATTAGTTCAGTTAGAAAAAGAAAAATCAAATAATGTTTACCTTTATCTAAAATGTTATATGAGAATAATTAATAAAATATTTCATAAAGGAAAAATCACAGTTTTTCCTCAAGGAAAATCATTAAAATACGTAGAAATAAATTAAAACTCATTAACTAACTTAGATCCCCACACACATAAAACCATTTGTAAACACTTTAAATTGTAATAACCATTTGGACAACATCAAATTAAGAAATTATAGGCTTACCCAACACTATATAGGACACCACATGTTATGCTATAATGGGATTTCATAGTGCTACATGGGCCACCCCTTGTTAAGCTATGACGGGCTTTCCCAATGCTATATTGGCCATCCATGTTAAGCTATAATGGGCTTACCCAATGCTATCTAGGCCACCGCATGTATAAGCTCTATCAGGATCACCCGTTTCATGTAATTTTCATGTACCATATCAGTAATAAAAACATTAATAATAAAACCATTTTCAATAGTATTATAACTCCATAAGAAAAAAATATGGGGATAAAAATATCCTTTTCTATTAGGATCCCATTTTAAATAACAAAACAAACATTTCTTTGAAAAAACATTTTCCATATGAAAAATACACAAAAAATATAAATATTTTTATTCTTTTAAGGAATCATGAAATCATTAAAAGGATGATGAAAATAAAATAACGGCCACAATGGTGGAAAAGTCATTGTCACTGTATACCATAAGAATATAACATTCATTTTGTCATTTTTCAAAACATTCCATATAAAAATAGGAAATAAGAATACATTATAAAAACCATTGACTGAAATTTAAAATAGACATAATATGTCGTGTATAATCATTTTATATACATATAAATAAATATATAAATAATGTTATGAATATTAACATGGAGAAAATGATTTTATCGTTAAATATTTAAATATTCATGGTGTCACAATCCTCTTTGAACCATTAAATCACAATCTCTATAAAATAATATTTTTAAGAAAAAATTAAATAATATGAGTATAGATAAAATATGGATATTAAATTTCAAATTTAGTTGTAGATACTCCCACTAAAAGAATAAAATTTCATATCATCATGTAATTCGTCAATGAAAGGAGATTGAGAATAAATATCTTATATTTAGTCGGACTCGTCATGTAGAATCTTTATTTTCCTGATTAATAAATATAGGTTAATTGTTTAATTTCATTAGAAAAATTTTAGTTTTTATTATTCCATTTATATCAATTATTACCAGGTTATAAAAATTGTATAATTATTTATGTTCATGTCGAACATTTTGTCGATATTGAATATTAGAGGTAAAAATGGATTTGGAATGAAATCAATAGTCAAATTGGTAATCAATAAATAATATCCAAATTAATATTCCTAACATAATAATCAGTTTTATACATCAAATATACTTTTAAATAAAACAATTTATGTATTTTTATGAATAATAAACAATATTTTAATGAAGGAGACGGTAAGTCGTATGTATACAAGAGTAACATTTCAATATTTCAATGATCATTATGGAATGAAGGTAATTTTTATTTTATAATCACCAAATTATAATAATATCAGAAATATCATATTATTCATATAAATTTACTTATATATCATCCTTGTGATGTGGTGATGAAAAAAAATCACAACTCTTCATGGAGATGATAGTTCACACGTACACGTGAAGGATGTTAACATTTCTTCATGCATTGAAATGTAAGAAAATAAATTATATATTATAACTTTATAATGATAAATATATCATTATTATAATATATAAAGGTGAATTACATCATTATAAGTATTCTTGAGAGATGTTTATGAGAAATGAATTATATCGGTTTGTAGAGGAGATAGTTCCCATGTACGTATAGATAGTTTTTTTCATTTAATGGAAAAGGAGAAAATTTTAAGTGATGATATTAACATAATAAAATATTGTCATATAGAGGATAATGAATTTATTATTTCATCATGGCTTCATGATAATATAAGGAAGATGAAAAAGAAATAAAATTGATACTCGTAATTAAAAATGATACCTCTTATTTGGATAATCTCCTTTTCATTACACCTTAACACCTATAAGCTAAGTGTTATGTGTAATTACATGAACTTTTTAAATGATATTTGAATCCTGAAAATATGTGTTATAATTCATTACAAAACAAAAAAAAACTTATTAATAATAAAGTGAGTATAATTTTTAATGTGAAAATCGGGTTTCGTCCCCTATATGTTTGTTAGTCAATTATGACTGTTGGCCAATATGACCATTGGAATTAAAAATCTTCATAATAAGTTTAAAATTATAATTATTGTTTATTAGTAGAAATTAAAAAGGAAAATAAATTCATAAATAATAGTTGATGCCCTCATCCAGTAGATTTGTGTCATAGGTAGCCCATTTTTTGAAGCTTGGGAAGAAAGTACCCTCACTAGGATTCACTGTAGACCAATCACAAGCTAATATTATACATGATAAGATTTAATGGAATCTCTTGTGAGAGATGTTCTAGTTAGATAAGATTACCACTCATGTGATGTTATCTGAGCCACCTCAAGAGTCAATCACCACTACACATCTTACACTTATTCTGTATTAGGGTGTTATAAGGGGTTATGTGTCAAGGTCTTAGTCACTGAAAGTGTAATCCCTTTCTATAAATGAATTTTTCAATTTATCATTTATGTTTTAAAATACTTTTTCTTAAAATATTGCAATGGAATTTAGGAAATTTATTTTTTGGTTAAAAATATTACATTTTAGAAGCATATAAATTATTATATTAAACTAATGTTTTATTATTATGTTTATTTCAATTAAATATAGTTATAAAACACCCATTATTAATTATAAATGATAAAATAATTTTATTTTCTTTAAAATTTAAAACAATTTTCTATCCCTTAACTATACCATTTTTGTAAGCTATTATTTTTAATAAATAAGTATTTTTATAGCTAAAATTAAAATTTATAATACTTAGAAAATTATTATGATAAAATAAATTCCATTTTTCAATCTAGGACAATGATATTTGGTTAGAGTTAATTTATGATAATTTTATAAAATACTTTATTTTTTCGGTAATAGAAAAATATAGTTTGAGTTTTTCATCATGTTTAATGACATAATTAATTCTTTACTGAGTAATATAATATGATTGTCAACTATTTTGAATTATAATATGATAATAGGTGTCCCATGTGACCAATACCATGGGAAAATACTGTGGTTTAGGCCATGGTTTTTCCAATACCACAGTTGAGTTTTTCCAAGGAAATTAATAAAAAAACTCTTTCACATTTGTGATAAATAACCACCAATTTTAACATTATCAATCATTAAAAATTCATAATAAAAAAATATAATAATTTATTTCCTCCTAATTATTCCTCCCATGGTTTTATAAATCCTCCATGTTCCCAATTATCTTGTTTTAGGAGTTACTCTTTAAGGTAAGGGAAATATCTACTTCTCTTTTCCTTTTATGTTCTCATTTTTATGTGGTATGTCTTTTAAATTTCTATACTATGTTCCTATTTGAATTTTATTATAACCCTTTAATATATTAAGTGTATTTTCTTATGGGATATCATTTTCCTCTATATTTTTAATGTTCTCTAAATCCATGTTTCATACCTGTTATGATAATATATATATTTTTCTCAAAATTCCTCATTTATTCCTCAAAAATTATTTTATTTTATATTTGAATGACAAAAACTCTATAGTTTAAAGGTATATTCACTAATATGTTATATTTATTTATTCTTTTCTATAATTTACTTGTATAAAATCCTAATTCCCTTTTCATGGATTATAAATGAAACATTTTTCATGTTTTTAATCACTTTTTAAAACACCAGGAATTTGGTAAAGAAACTGTTTCTTTTAATCTATATGGATTAATTATTTTATTATAGAATATGATCTATGTGTCTCACATTAATTATTACATATGAAGTGTGTTCCATGATATAACTACAATGAATTGGGTAAACCATTCATTCTCTAGATATGACATGTTTTATGATACCTTGGTGGATAACCTTGGTAATTTATATGAAACATCAGTGATAAACCACCGTGATATGCTTATGAATGAACCAATTAAAATTTGATGCCACATTTATATGTTAAGAATAATTTTTTTCATTATAATATTCATCTTTTAATATTTATAATTCCTCAATGGTATTCATGATGTTCTTATTGATAATTCTCATGATAACATATAAATAGTTTCCCTTTCATTCCCTTATTGGGACTTATGCTCACCCATTCTATTGATGTATGTTCCTATGTTATGAGGTGTATTAAATATACTTTATGATCCTTTTAATAAGTCTTAAATTTTTATTATTATAATATTTGATGTTTTCATGTATTGTGTAATTTATTTCAAAGACACCAAACATTAAAAAGATCCTATGTTTTGTACAATCTAATGAAATGATTATGTAATAAAAAGGCAGGATTCCATAGTTGGTATCATAGGATTGTTTAGCTATTTGTGAGAATTAGGATTTGAAATCATTAGGATGAATCTTATAGAAAATTTAAAATATAAGAAAAGTACATGGTATTTTGGTGAAATATTTAGTAATTGGTTTCTAAACAATTAAATACCTATCTAAGTATGAACAAGTTGATGTGGATTAGAAATAGATGTACCTAGAAATAAAAACTCTAATAAGGTAAATTTGACCAGGATTCGTGTAACTTGGTACATGATGACATGCCTTTCTGCACTCTGGGTTTGACACTTTTGGGGGATAATTTTGGTTAATCACAAGCGTTTTGTGAACCATTATGATGGATTTATAGAAAATTTAATTATTATTAAAGAATAATATGGTTAATAACAATGTTTTAAGACATAAAAATCACATTAAAATTATAATATTATTAAATGAAACATGTCTCTCACTAATATTTTTTTCTTTATGAATATGGATTCAAATATGAGAAACTATGCTAATAGTGAGCACAATAAACTAGGCACTAACGAAAATTTGATTGAAGTTGGAATGAAAATATTTATTAAAATAATGAATCAACTGACTCGAGTTATGGGAAATAACTTTAATCCAGCCGGGAGACCAGATTCACCACAAAGAGAACAACTTGCTGTTGAGTCTACTATGCATCAATGACCATCATATTTTAGTAGATCTAATGACCTATTAATTATTTTATAGTGGATAATCTCAATCAAAAATTTCTTTTATGTAATCCATTATTCAGAACAAGAGAAAGTCACCCTATATGTTGACCACTTATAGGGAGAAGTTGATCAGTGGTGCGATATGATCAAAAATAGGAAGCCAATATGGGAGATTTAAGCTATAAAGTGGGATGAGTTCATGGGAACCTTATTCAAAAAATATTTTCCCCATTCAACATGAAAAAATGGAGAATGATTTCCTAGAGATGAAGTAGAAGGAAAATGAATCCGTGGGAAGATATGAGATGAAATTCAAATGAATTCCCCCTTATAGCCCATTCATTGTACAATTTTCAAATGGAAAGGTTGATAAATTCATTTGTGCACTAATACCCCATATATTGAAGAATCTAGCGCACCGAGACTATGAAAACTATGAGGATATTGTAACGAGTACTATGAAAGTTGAACTGGAGTTCAGAGAGATGCATTGGTCCCATAGATCAAATTAATAGAAGATTTATTTTGAGCCAAACTTGGGGAGGAGGTTTGATCAAGCAAGAGTAGGAATGAAAGTGGAACATTCCACATGTAATAAATGTGGGATAAAGAATTTGGAGAACTGATTTATCAGGAGTGAGAAATGTTACAAACTTTGAAGAGATGGCAATATTTCTCAGAAATATCATAGTGAGATGAAGCCTCAACTTCTTAACCCTAAACACAAAGGGAATATAGTGCACGCCCTTCCAGAAGTTCAATGATTCAAGTGTGGACAACATGGGAACTTTTCCAATCATTGTAAAACCTAAGAGGAGTGGAGGGGAATCACCATCAAATTTATCATAGGCCAAGGGAGCAAGGTCATTTGTTTCTATCATGATGGTAGAATATTAAACTCCAAATGATGTGGTTGCTGGTACTGCTATTGTTCTCTAAAAGATAGAAAGTATGTTGTTTTATTCTTGTTCAACACATGCCTTTATTTCCTCAAGGTTTGCAAAGAATATAAAATCAATAATATAAATTATAGAAGTAGAGTTATCAGTTAAGAATACTAGAGGGATTATCCAAGCATAAATAGTGTATCGAAACACTTGTATACAATTTGGTGAGAAAAACTCACCACTAATCCAGTAGTCATTACAATGTTGTAATTTGACATTATTCTATGGATGGATTGTGTCTCAATGTATAATTCTAAGATCAACTACATAAGTATGTAAATATCAGTACTCTTGAATGAAAAACCTACAGAATATTTTTTAATGGTGAGATATTTTGATATGTTCTTTGTCGAGAAGCCCCACCTATGGATTTAATTATGAAAATAAACAAAGAAGATGGAGAAGGAAATAAAATTATACAAATAGGGAATGTGACAATCATTAAAGAATACAGTGTTCTATTTCATGAGGTGTTACCTAGACCTCCCCTAGAAAGAGAGGCATCATTCTCCCTTGAACTCATGCCTATATCCAAGTCGATATGAAATAACCCATATAGAATGGAAAATGTGGAGCTGGAGGAATTAGACAAACAAATCCATGTTATATTGGAGAAGGGGGTTATTCGGCCAAGTGTATCTCCTTGGGGATCACTTATAGTGAGATTAATTAGATAACATTGAAGACAAAGTAACCTCTTTCATGAATTAATGATTTACTTAACCAGCTTCATGGGGCTCAATTCTTCTCTAAGATTGATCTTCGATATGGTAATAATAAATTGAGGGTGAAGAAACAATATATTATAAATACCATCTTTTGATCAGGATATGGGAATTATGAGTTTGTCGTTATTCCCATTGTCTTAACTAATAAACCTTCTATATTTATTGATTGATTAATAGATTTTTTAAGTAATACCTTAATAATACTGTTGTTGTTTTTATTGATGATATTATGATATATTCCTATAGTCATGAGGTTCATGAGTATCATCTCAGGGTTGCAATGGAAACAATATTTAAGTAGAGTTTATTTAAAAAGTTGAAAAATGTGAATTTTTGTTAAAAAAAGTTGCTTCTATGGTGAACATTTTAACCAATGAAGGGATGTCAGTTGACCATGCAAAGAAAAATTTTGGGGAGGAGTGACATCATCCTAAAATAATAACTAATATTCACAGTATTCTTTGTTTAGCAGGAAAATATAGGAGGTTTGTAAAAAAGTCTTCATGAATTTCTAATCCACCAACCAAGTTAACATGAAATGGGGTCATGTTCACCTAGATGAAGGAGTGTGAAGAATGTTTTCAGGAGTTTATGAATATATTGGTTACTACACCCATGTTAACTATACCCTTTATCGGAGAAGCATTCATTATTTTTAGCGATGAATCACTGAATGGGATTAGGTGTGTCCTCAGGAAAAATGAAATGGTTATTGATTATGCATCTCGATAGTTTAAGCCTCATGAGAAAAAATATCAAACAAATGACCTCGAGATACCAACAGTTGTTTTTTATATATTGATATAGGGGAACTATTTTTATGGGGAGAAACGTGATATATAAAAAGACCATAAAATGTTGTAGTATAATTTCATACAAAAGGAATTTATCTCCAGACAGAGGAGATGGTTGTAAATTATTATATTCTACGATTCTTCAATTCATTTTCACCATGAAAGAGAAAACAATTTCACTGATGCATTACGGAGGAAATCCCATGATGTGCTAGAAATGATGAGGATTCAAAGAGATCCTTTAATCAAATTCCTGGAATCATATGAGAAGGGACATCATCAACTGTATCCCAAATGATTTCTCAAAAATAATTACAAGAGAAGATTAATAAATATCAAAGAGAATATCATTTTACACAGAAGATGTTAGAGGCTGTGAAGAATTAGATGTTTCTTTTATTCATTATTGATCAAGAAGGTGTACTGAAATGTTTCGCAGGACTATGTGTTCCATCTATTCTTGAAATAAAGAAGGATAATATGGATGCATCTCATAGCTCTACATTATCTATATATCCTAGAATCACTAAAATTATAGGTACCTTTATAATCATTATTGGTGGTATTACATGAAAAGGGAGATATCTGACTACAATAAAATGTGTCTAGTATATCAACAAGTTAAGGAGGAGTGACAAATTTCTAAAGGAGTACTACAACCAATACCTATACCATCATTGAAGTGGGGGTAATTTCACTATGGACATTGTCACTGGTCTCCCAAAACAGCCAAAGGAAGTAATGTGATTTGGGTTACAGTGGACCAGCTCAACAAGACTTCCCATTTTATCTCTATTCAAGAAGATTTATCTCTATATGAACTTTCCAGAATTTATGAAAATGAAGTGTTAAGGCTATATGTGGTACCACATTCTATCATTTCATATAATAATACATGGTTCAAATCAATATTATAAATAAGTTTTCAACTTTCTCTGAACACTGAATTGAATTCCAGTATGACCTATCACCCAAAAAATGGTCATCCAATATGAAATGACTATTCAGACACATGAGGAAATGCTGAGAAGATGTTCAATGGAATTTTAATGTCAATGGGATCAACATATCACATTAGTAGAGTTATCATACATAAAAATCATATATTGTTGTGTTCAAATGGCACCCTATGAAGCTTTATATATGAATTTATGTTGAACTCTAACATGTTGGGTTGATGTTGGTGAGCGAATGCTTCTTGGGAGTTGAAAAAAAAGCTTCATTCCATCCAACAACACATAATGGTTGCTCAGATTTGACAAAATAACTATAATGACAATCGTTAAAGGGACTTGGTGTTTAATATTGGAGATAATGTCTTCTTTTGAATTTCACCTTGGAAGAGAGTCACAAGGTTTGGTAAGAAATTAATGCTCTACCCCAAGTACATTGGTCCCTATAAAATTTGCGATTACATAGGAGCAGTGGATTATCAGCTAGAACATCCACCAAATCTAGCTCAAGTTCATGATGTTTTCCACGTATCTTTCTGGAGGAATTACATACCAAGACCTTCACATATGATGAATCCATAATTAGTAAAACTGGAACCTAACCTCTCTTATGAGGCACAACTGGTGGAGAGCTTGGACCCTAGAGACAAAGTTCTATACAAAATTACTACCCACCCCAATAAAGTGTTGTGGTGGAACAAAAAATATGAAAAATCCACATGGTATCCAGTGGAAAAAGTCATGTTGAATTACCCTCAACTTTTTTGAACATGGGGAATGAGTTGAAATTTATGGGACGATATTTCTTAAGGGTTAAAGAATGTAAATATCTAAACTTTTTAAATAAAATACCTTTCATAAAAATATGTGATAAATTTTATTACACAATAAAACTATGTTTCCTTAATAATGAAGTGAGTATAATTTTAAATGAGACTATTTGGTTTTGACCATTATATGATAGTTAGTCAATTGTTACCATCGATAAGTATGACGGTTGAAAAATATACTCTTCATAATAAGTTTAACGTTTTAATTATTGTTTTTAACTAGAAATTAAAAATTAAAAATAATAAATAATGAAGTGTTAATGGCCTCATATAGTAGAGTCATGCCATAAGAAACACATTTTTTATAGCTTTGGAATTAGGTAGAATCACATGGATTCACTCTAGACCATGACCAAGCTGAGCTTCAACATTTTAAGCATGAAAAAATTACCTTCTAGAGAAATTCATGTTAGTGGACATTACCACTCGGGTGATGTTATCCGAGATGCCCCAAGATTTTATTACCACATAAATCCTTAAACATAGGTTTTATGGTTGTGATATATGGTGTTATGTGTCAAGGAATTAGACACAAAATGTGTAATCCCTTTGTTTAAATAAAATTCTTATTTCATTATTTTCGATTTACGAATAGTTTTTCTTAAAAAAGTTAGATGGAATTTGATAAATTGATTTTTATGGTGAAAATTATACATTTTAGAAAGATATAAATTATTATATTAAACTATTTTTTTAATAATATTTATTATGATTAAATAGTTTTATAAAAACATTCATTTTTTTATTATAAATGATAAAAACATATTTTTTCAAATGTCAAAAAATTTACTAAGCCTTCATTATGTATTTCGGTCCGCTATTATTTTAAATAAATAAGTATATTTATTGTTAGAAGTTAAATTTATCATATTTATAGAATAATTATGATAAAATAAAATAAATTTTTTATGCATAACTTCGATATTATATAGGATGAATTTATGATAATTTTATAACATATTTTAGTTATTTATGTATAGTAAAAATACATTTTGAGTTTTTTGTTATGTATAATGAAATTATTGCTTATGTAATGTGTAATATAAAATTATTGAAAAAAATATGGATTATAATATGATAATAGGTGTTCCACATGTCCAATACCATGGGAAAATACCAAGTAAAGACCATGAATTTTCAAATACCTATACATAGGTTTCCATGAAAATAAAAAAACTCCCTCAATTTTGATACAAAAATCGAATAAGTTATCTATTATATTTCCTTACTAATTCATAATACAAGAATCTAGGATATTATTACCTCCAACATAGTCCCCATAAGGTGTACTCAAATCCTCAAGGTCCCAAAATTTTAGTTTTAGGAGTTACTCCTTAAGGTAAGGGAAATCTCAACATCTCTTTTCTTTTACAGTTCACTTTTTATGTGGATTCTATTTAAAATTTCAATAAAATGTTCTTCAAAATATTTTATTATAAACCATTATATTATAAATAATATTATATTTATTTATTTATCCATGTACCCTCTCTTTTTAATGTTTTCTAAAAACATGTTTCATACCTGATATGATGCTATATTTTTTTGAAAAAATTATCTCTTTTTCTCAAGAAATCATTTTATTTTATTTATGTGAATTTCAAAAACTCTTTATTTTACAAGTGTATTCACCAAGATTTAATTTTATTTTTATTATTTAATTGACATAAAAAAACTTTATTCCCTTTATGTGGTTTATAAATGTCATATTGATCATGTTTTTACAAACTTTTTAAAACACCGTGAATTTAATATGAAACCTGTTTCATTTATTCTACATGTGTTTTTTATGAGTTTTTGATTATGATATATATGTATATCATTAATTAAGACATATTAAAAGGTTCTCATTGATTGATCTATAATTCATTGGGTAAATGATTTTTTTTCTAGATATGATAAGTTTTATGATAATAGAGTGAAAAACCTTGGAATTGTTTCTAACACCTCAATGAAAAACCATGGTGACATGCTTATTAATGGATCAATTAAATGTTCTAGAAACATTTTAATGTTATGAATAATTTTATTTTCATCATGATAATACTATTTTTTCATTTCGTATTTTTCTATGATTTTCCAGAATTTCTTATTGATAATTCTCATGATAACATGTAAATTGTTTCCCTTGGTTTATCTTACTCAACATTATCCCCACCATTTAATTTGATTTATATCCCCCAAATTATAATGTAAAAAATTTTTAATATGTATAAACATTTTAATAAGCCTTTAAAGGGTATTATAATAATTTTTTTATGTTTTCATGTATTATGTTTCTTATTTCCAAGACACTAAACCTTAAATTATCCTATATTAGTACAATGTAATGAAACTTTCATGTAATTAAAAGGAGGTATTTTATATTATGACTAAAAAATAGATATAGAATGTGGGTGGAAGGGATTCCTGTAAGGGATCTCACTATAAATTTTTCTGAACCAATTTTTTTAGATGTAAAGATAATAGAAGAACGGATGCCCTTTTATAGGAAAGGGGAGGGGGAATATTAGAATTATTCAATGTAATAAATTAATATAAATTATTTGCCTATTTAAAATAGATGAAAAATTATTTAAATAAAATATAGAATGATTTTGGATCAAATTAAATTCATAAATTTAAAATTAGATATGTTTGGAAATTCTATTAATTTTTTTTGGGTTTAAACCTTTTTAATTCTTATCGTGATATCATGTAATTTATAATTTGAGTGTTAGTATAATTAATATAAAATAACAAAAAAGAAAAAAATGATTACTTTATGATATTATTAGTCTTTCCCAATATATATGTTTTTCATTTTTTTATTTTTATGAATTCAATATCATTTAATAAAATATTATTTATTTTAAAATATCATTAATGTCAATTTTGACCATATTAATTATTTTACCTTTTAAAAATATCATGTAAACTATATTTCCACGAAAAAAAATATTAAATAATACCTAGGATGTGAAATATTTCCTATAACATTTCATATGATATCAATTATATCAAATTATATTTATTTTGATATTTTTAATATCATTTATTCGATTATTCCAATAATTAATCAATTAATCCATCATCATTGTGTCACAATTTAATTTAATTATTTCTTCCCTAAAAATTATAAATAAATTAAGATGATCTAGTTAAAAATTTAAATTTCAATGTAATATTTATAGTCTAACGAATCATTTATATAACCCCATATTTAAAATATTTCTCTTACTAAGAACAAAAGTAGGGAAAAATGAATTTCCTTTAAATATAATATTATAAAAGTTTTTTATCATAAAAAGACCATAAATAGACTTATAACCAAACCTTAATTGATTATGGATGAAACATAATCATCTAATAAAAATATAACATGTTTTGGGGTCATTTTATAATATTTATAATATTATTTTACCCTTAATTTCTGGATTTACACTCAACCGTGTTAAAAAAAACATTACTAAAGGTACTATTCAAAATGTTACAAAATAAAAGGATAATATTTAAGTAATTTGGACCCACTCATTCTAAATATGGAATTTATCTTTATAATGGTAATAAAAATATGTTTCAGTAATTAATTTAAAATTTATCCTGCTGATGGAACGAGAATACTTGTTTCCTCAAAGTAAATACCATCAAAATATTGTAATGTTTTTATATCCAAATTCAATTTGAAATTTATTATAATGGAATAAATTGTATTATATGAAATACAATCTAATTACTTTTAAAAACCATTCAAAAATATAATTTAGCACTATAAATAAATTGGATGAAAAAGAAATTTTCAATAAAATTCATTATTATATTTGTTATTCAACAAAATGTGAAACATATCAAAACAATAAAGGAAATAATTCAAAGTAAATTTTAATACTACACATTCAATGGTTATGTTAATTTTTTCAAATATAATAGATAATAGTGTTAAAACTAGATTTAAATCTAGCGCGCAATCAAAAGGTGGATTTGTTTTAAAAAAATACTTCTTTTATCCATAAAATTGGATTTGTTCATATCTAATGTATAGAAAACACAAAAACTATAGGTTAAAAATTAAATTTAACATATCATATATATATTCCATTAATATAATCCAACAATAGTGATTTTATTATTTTATAAACAAAATTATTTTTATATAAATAGTTTTTTCAGGAAAATATTACCATTTATATATGAAAGGGTGTTACATTCATTTATAAATATTTGGTCACCAAATAATTATTTATAAATACATGTGTAAAAAATTATTTCATAATATAGTTAATACTATTCATATCCACCGTTATAATGGCCAGGTTATAGTGGTAACATCTAAAAAATAATATTTTGATGTTCTCTTAAGATAAATGTGGCCAATCATGTATTCTATTAATATGGTGTTTACTTTTAAAAAAATTATGATGATTAAAAAATAATAATTTCTTTTAAAGACCCATTTTCAATACCAATATACCCAGAACATGGTAATACAAGGTTTTCATTTTATGAAAAGATCATTGAAAACATTCTTCAGTAAAATAACACTTCCATTTTTGAGAACACCTTTTTAAAAAATAGGGAAATTATAAAGAAACTTTTATTTAAAAAGATCAATATAAAAATATAATAGATGTATCAAAACAAAATATTAGTTATGATGGAGATAAAATACGCTCATGCTGTATATGTTATGAAAACATTCCTTCTGTATTATTTTACAAAAAATCCCAATATACAATATTTTGAAAATTAAAAAAGATTCCATTGAAAACATTTTTTAAAAGTCAAACACTGGTAAAAATGACATTAAAAATATTAATATAATACTAAAAAACTTATTTAAATCAATTTTAGAATGTAAGGAAATGAATGAAAAAGGGGGTTTCAATTGAATCATTAAAAGATAATTTTTAAAATAATGTCTTTTACATTGAGTCGAACTCATCATGTATGTTCATTATATTCATAAATAAAAAATTTAAGTTAATTATTTTCATTATTAAAATATATTTTATAGTTTATTTTTATTTTTATCTAGCTTATAAACATTTTATATTAATTACTTAATCATTTATGTTAACATCATAGATTTTGGTTATATTTGTACATATATCGAAAATGACTTTTATAAGTTGACTATTCTCAAAGATGAAACTATTCCATTATATCTGAAATAATAATAATGACATAGTTATTATTTTTATACATTAATTATAACTTTAAGTCCACCCATTAAATATGTTTATGAAAAATTAAGTATGTTACAATCATAGAGACAGTAAGCCATACATATGCATGAGTAATGTTACCATTTTTCAATAATCATTATTGAATATAGGTAAATATTGTTTTATCATTGAAGAATTATCATAACATAATATATATAATATTATTGATAATTATATTTCTATATATATACATATACCAACCATATGATGTGGGGATGAAAAACTAATCACATATCTTCATAGAGGTGTCACTCTACACATATGCGTGAACATTGTTATCATTTTTCAGTGGATGTAAAGTTAATAAGGTAAATGATGTATTATATTTTAACAGTGATAAATAGTTAATGAATATCGTATATAAACACTAATTAAATCATTATAACATATCTTGATAGGTGGCGATGGAAAATGAATTACATCAGTTCGTAAGGCGATAGTCCGCCATACACTAGAATGATGAATTTTTCCCATTTGATGGAAGAGGAGGTGGATATTAACATGAAAAAACCTTATTATATGTAATATTCCAGTGTTTATATATAATAATGGTTTAATAATGATTGATGGATGTTGGAGAAGAAACATAACAAAATCATGCAGATAGAAACTATACCTTTTCATTGGAAAACCTCCTTTACGTAACACCTTAAGGCCTCTAAGATTTGTATTTGGATTATAGAAATAAATATAAAATATGGTGATTTATTATAGTAATTCATTTTATAAGGTATTGAAAAAATTGTTTTGAAGGGTTATGGATAAATAAGAGGATTTTACCTTTTATAAGAGAGAGGAGGGGAAATCGTATCATATCTCAAAATTTAAATTAGTATAAATTAATTTTCAACCCCAAAGGGAACAAAATTGAGTTATTAATAAATTAGGATGAGTATGGGTCTAAATCCCCTCAAAATTAAAAAATAAAAATTAAACATGGTGTGACAATATTTGTACCCTTATGTATTGATTTTCACCCCTATAAAACCCGATTAAATATTTCGAAGACAACGTGATTTTTTTCTAATTAAGTGAGAATATAGTGACTAGAAAATATAAATGACACATAAATATACCATGGAAGATATTTTAATCCTCTATATAATCACATTGCCTAATTTCATATTTATAAGAATTTTATTTTATTTAATAAAATATTATTTAATATAAAATAACTATAATGAAAATTTGTATAACTATTCATTACTACGATTTTAAGAGTATCATGAAAAAATATAAATTTTTTAAAAAATATTTATATTTGTAATTTTCTATGGTCATCTATAAAATAATTTTTTCACATTATTTATCAAAATTTATTTTATTTTAATATTTTTAAAATCATTAATTTTATTTTCCATTTATTAATTTATTACTGTATCAGTATTGTGGAAGAATTTAAGGTAACTCATTTTCACCTAAAATTTAAGAATAAATTACCTTGATGTTCAAAAATGTTTTATTTTAAAAAATAATATTTATAGTCTAACATATCCTCTCGATACCAACATATTAAAAATATTTCACTTATTATAAACATGAGTGTGGCATGTTTTACATTTCATTTGATAAAATACTATAAATGTCATATCCTCATTTATGTGGCCCAAAAATTTCTTAAATTTGACCTTTGGATGATTATAGTCATGGTATAATCATGAAATAGACATTCATTAAGTATTTATATAATCAACTAGTCTTAATAATTACATAATACAGTTATTACACTCCCAAATATCATTTTGGTTTAGTGTTTTAGAAAGATAAGATATAATTCGTACATATCAACCCATAAGAATACAAAGTTGGTAATACTAAAACAGTATCCACTTCTTTCATAATAAATTTTTAATAAAATGTGAATTCTTCGAAAAAATTTTCCTTTTCTTCTTCTTTTCTCTTATCAATCCTTAAAACCAATAATTTTTCTAAAAAAAATTGGGATGAGAAAAAAAATCTCGTTAAGGGATATAAAAATAAGGAGAGAAACCATTAGTACATGAATACTTATATACATATGAATTCATTCTCACAAATACATACTTATCACCAGATAAGTATCAAATAGTTACTTGGTGAATCAAATGATATTTACAGAAAATATATGAACTAGATAAATTAACCATATAGGTAACTTAAGTCATTACACACTTAATATTGTAATCCTTAATGCTAACTTATGATTTTTAACCCTTACGACTACCTTACAATGTAACCCTCATGGCTACCTTATGGTGTAACCATCAAGGTTACACTTGGAGTAACAATATGACCAATCTCAAACATAAACATACCCAATGCATTGGTTTGAGATATATATAAAACCCTTCCTCATAAAAAATTTCCAAAAACTAGAACATAATCCAAAAATAAGAATACATATATCATATAAATCATTCCATTAAAAAAATAAAGGAAATTAGAAGAGGTTTTTAATGAAAATACCCTTAAAAATATTATGTATTTGAAGTAAGAATTGGAAAAAATATTTGAATATGTTTATAAACTATAATTTTTTTTAATAAAACATTAATATTAATTTCTGAAAAAAAATTAGTACCCCATAATTTATGAAGTGGAAGGTTAACCCAAAGAATGGAAATTGTGTTATGAATCCCCTTACCTCGATTTCTTTTTCTTCAAACATGTTCAAACCTTCTGTATAATAGTTTAAAGTATGTAATTATTGTATTATAGAACTATATTCATATTTAAAATTATTTATATGATATTATCAAAACATATTTCCATCCACTTATTAAAAATATTTGTTTATTTTCATTGTTTTAGGTGCATTTATTTTATGGTTTCCAGGGTTAGTTTTATGGATTTTTTTGTCAAAAGGGGGAAAAACTCCAAAATTGAAATTACATGTTAATAATGATAATATGGAATAATAAATGGTATTATGTATAAGGTTTTTTATTTGTTATGATAATAAATCATTAGATAAATCATTATTGATGAATATTTTTTTAATTTGGTGAATTTTGATCATTACAAAACACTACTATTTTATTTATTAATATTATGTATAAAAATTGGTTCTAGAACATAATATAACATCCAATATGTGTACTAATTTATTATTTGACCATAATAATGGGTTTTTGACGTGCCTAGAAGTAGGTAAAAATACTTAAACACATCGTCCATGATGTCGGTAAATCAGCACATCACTGATGATATTTTTATTTTTATAATAAAAGAGAGAGGAGAAGAGTATGAAGATGATTTTTTTTCCATTAACATGAAAAAATTATAATATACATAAGGTAATATATAATTAATTCATAATGTATAAGTGGAGGTTAAATGTGTATAATAACTGTAAAATAATATAAAATAATATAAAAGAAAATGAAATAGGATTTTTACCTCTGGATGTATCTTCCTTTAGAACCTCATTAAGGCCCTTGGTTTTGGACTTTTGGTGATACTAGAAGGTGGTTTATGTGGGTAGGAGGCTTGGTATGGGATTTGGGGAGAAATTAATAAATCTAAAAGGCTATGAGGTGGGAGGGGATGATGTGGTGAGGGGGATATTTATAGTGGAGGAGAGGGGTGTTTTCTCATTGTTATATTCATTAGATTATTAATTTGTCTCATATGATGATTTTTTTAGTATTATAATCAAATATATTAAAATTATGGAGTGTTAGATGTTTTGGTCTTACACCATCCTTGCATCATCTATTAAACAATAAATAATTTATTTAGCACATATAATAAATTATTATATCTCACTATTCATCATAAATTCATGTATTTAAGAAAAATCACAAAAAATCACCCTAATTTTTTTTTAAATTATTAGAACTAGAAAATAAAATAAATATTTTGAATATAAATTTCCAAATATGAGAAATTAATTTTTTTATTAAAATCATAATTTATTCGATAAATACTGTTTTTAAAACTATAACTGATTTTATAACATTTGAAAAAATGAAATAAAGTCTCATAAAATTATAATATAATCATAAGATAGAAAAAATGATAATTTGTGAATCTATTTTGTGAATATATTTTTTATTTTAAATCATTATACTAATTATAAAATTGTAATTAAATATTTTCCATATTCAAATTACCAACACTTAGTTTGTCATTTCCGAAAAATTTATTTACTTATTCCATGATATAAATATATCATGGTTAAACTAATAATATTCATCAATTTTATTCATACTCTCATATGTGAGTTTACTATACTATTCGCTAGATTACTATTCATATTGGTCATGCTACTATTCCTAAGGTCAAGTTAGTATTCCATTAGTATAAATTCCTTAATTTATATAAATACAACTTTTTACATTATAAATTTACAAATAATTTAACTATTTTATTATAAAATGAAAAGAAATTATTTTATAAGTAAATGGGTATCTAAATTCTCCCATCCTTCTAGAAATTTCATCATAAAAATTTTTATTAACATATTAAAAAAGTGATGGTACCTTTCACTCATATCATTTTTAGATTCCCAAGATTCTTCTTCATCCTTATGATTTCTCCACAATTCCTTATCCAAGAGAATTAGCTTATTCTAAAATAATTTCTCTCTATTATCATGAATCAGAACTGGTTTCTATTCATAGGAATGGTTATCTTTTAACTGAACTACTTTTGGCCTAAATACATGATATTAATCTGTAACATACGTTCTCAAAATCAAAACAAGAAAAAAAATTGTGTACCTAGATAAAGTTGGAGGAAAATATACTCGGTAGGAAATTAGTCCAACTTTCTCTAGGATTTCAAGATGTCTAATAAAATGTGGACATAAAATTCCTTTCGTATGAAAATACTTAACAATTTTCCATGGTGAGGTTTAAAAAAAACATGATCACCTACATTCAAAGAAAATTATTTCCTTCAATAATGTTTATAAATTTTTTCATACTCTGAGTTGTCCTCATGAGTTTCTGGATCAACTGAATGTTCATAGCCACTTATTATACTAATTATGGCCCCATTGACTTCCATTCCCCTACATCTTACCAAAAATCTAGTGTTCCACACCACTTTCCACATAATTCCTCAAAACGTTTCACCTGCATAATGTAATGAAAACTCTTATGATAAGAAAAATCAACTAAAGAATGATATTTATACCCACTTCCCTCATAATTTTTCAAAAAATCTCAAATCATATCTTATATGGTATGCATTGTTTACCTGGTTTTTCCATCAGAATGAGCATGAAAAATAGTTATTTAATTTAATTCAGGTTCAAATTTTTTTTTGAAGGCCATTAAAAAATGTTGAAATTAACCTGGGATCTTGGTTAGATACAATGGATAGAGGAACTCCATGAAACATAAAAATCTATTTGAGGTAAAGTTGAAAAATATGATCCAATGACATTGCATCTCAAATATAATGGTAATGTACATATTTTTCCAGCCGATCATTGGTAAAACAAATCACATTGATACCTTGAGGGGTCTTTGGTAGTCCCACCACAATGTCTGTAGATATATTTTCTCATTTCCACAATGGAACTGGAAAATGAAAAAGCAACCCCTTTGGTTTTTGTAACTCTTCTTTAACCTGTTGACATGGAAAACATTTCATGGAAAAATATAAAATATCTATTTTCATTCCATCCCACCAGTAATACTCCCAAAGGTCTCTGTAAATCATAGTATACTAGGATGAACTAAAAATAGATAACTATGAACTTTATACAATAATTATTTCATCGTCTGGGAATGACTTGGCACACAAAATCTCTTTCCTAATAGTAAAACTCAATCTTTATCAAGGTTAAATCTTGGAAACATACCAAATTTAATCAATTTTACCTTTTTCTATAACTCATGGTCTTCTTTCTATATTTTCTTAATTATTTCGGATTGGGGTGACTGTATTGACACCTGAAACAAAATAGTGGAATTTCTTGTACCAAAAAATTTCATGCCAAAATTCATAAAATCATTAATTAAGGTGTCATGTTCCAAATATATCATTGTTAATTTATAAATTTGTTTTTGACTCAAGTCATCCACCACTTTTTTTCTTTTCTATAATGGTAATTGATCAAGAAATCATAACCCTTTTATCATTTAAATACATCTTCTTCACCTCATGTTTCATTCCTTCTGAGTGAATATATACTTATGACTTTTATGGTCACTATATATTTCACATTTATATCCTTATAAAATAATCCTAGAAATTTTAAATGATAAAATCACATGTGTTAATTCATAATCATGCGTGGGATAATTTAACTCATGAGTTTCTAGTTTTCTTGAAGCATAATAAATTACCTTATCATTCTGTATCAGATCACAACCAAGTCCCATCAATGATGCATCACTATAGATGAGAAATTCATAATTTCTAGAACGCATGTCCAAAACTAGAGAATTCACCAATCTCTTCTTCACTTCTTGGAAACAAAAATCACATTATTATCTCCAAATAAATTTAACCCCATTACATTTTAACTTATCTATCATTCTAAACAACCATGAAAAGTGGTTAAAAAACTGTTAGTAATAGCCTGATAATCCAAGAAAAATATGAATCTATGAATAATTTTTTAGGTTTATTCCATTCCTCGAACACTTTATTTTTGTAGTGATAACGTTTAATTCTATCCTAATTTACAATGTTACCATGAAATGAAATCTTTTGCAGCCAAAAATCATATTCTCTAAATTTTCCAGATAACGTATTTTCTTTTAGACATTTCAAGACAATCCTTAAATGTTTTTCATGACCCTTATAACATTCTGAAAATACCTAAATATCTTTAATAAAAACTATAATATACATATCAAAATATTAACAGAATATTCTATTAATAATATCCATTAATACAGTGGGGGAATTTTTCAAACCGAATTGCATAAAAACAAACAAAAAATTCCCAGATCTTGTACACTAAGCTATTATTGGGATTTCATCCACCATTACCTTTTGCTGATGGTACCCAAATATTAATTCAATATTGGAAAAATAATTATCTCCCACGACATGATCACAACAAGTCATCGATATGAGGCAATTGATGCATATTCATAAAAGTAATGTTATTCAAATATCTATAATCATAGAAAACTCTAAGAAATTCATCTTTATTTATAATGAAAAAATAGGAGAAACCGATGGTGAAGTGATAGGAAGAATGAATCCATTATCAAGAAACTACTCCAACTAATTCTTAAATTTTTAAAGGTCTGCATGATTCATTCGATAAGGGGGTTTTGAAATTGTCTTATCATCAGGAACTAAGCCAGTGGTAAATTAAACTTCCTTATCAGGTATAACATCATGAAAAAAATTAGGTAAAACTTCTAGATATTCATCTACCACTATAACATCATTAATTTGAATAGTTCTCCTACTTTAAATAATATTAGAAAGATAACATTCATTTCCATATTTTAATTGTTTATCATATTTCATATATGTTATCAATTTTATGTGTTTATTATTGTGTACAAAATGAAACTCTTTCTAAAAAACAACTTCTTTAGCTCTACAATAAATCTTAGATTGATAAACATAAAGGAAATCCACACCCATAATGACATCCAACACTAATAAGGGTAAAATAATAACGTTTAAGGGAAATATATTTCCATAGACAACATGAGGAGGATATTTATAGTGCCTTTTTACTATAATATAATCCCTGGTGTTTTAACCATAAGTTCTAGCCTCATTTATTGAGATGAAATTTCCAATTTACTAGAAATTTTCTCAGAAATAAGGAAATTTGTATACCCCTTATCTAAAATGATATTAGAAATATTTGAATAAACAAACAAAGTACCAAATACCACATCATTGGATGGCCTGACATCTGTTGACTCAGTCACAAAAGATACCACTGCACCTTTATTCTAATCATATTTCTATTTTCCATCATCCAGATCTTTCTTTGGGTAGATATTTTTATAATGACCCATCTCACCAGATTTAAAAAACATTATAGTTTTCTTATTAGATCTAATATTAAGATCATTTTCATTACAATCACAGGCTATATGTATAAACAAACCACATTGAATAGAATTCCCTATTTTGGTATGACATTCCCTAGGATGCTTGTTAACACACTATTCACAAACTAGAAACTGTAATTTTGTACCATCAAATTTCATTGATTGATTCTAATAAATGTTATTTGATCTAGAACTATTCTTATGATTGTTTTCGAAGTACATGTGATCATTAAAAAACTCCATTTATACCTTATCAACACATTATACCAGTTTCTCATAACATTTAAATTCATGGGAGGCTAATTCTCTTGAATATCTTAACTTCAATATTAATTAAAAATGATTTATTTTTCAATAAAGATACCAAATAAAATTTAGAGCATTCATTTCTGGTAAGCTGAAGCTTTTTACATACATGATCAATTAATCCTCCTCTTTCTATTTCAAATCATGGAATTTATTTTCACTCCTATGTCGAACAAACTTTCAAAAATATTTTTCAAGGAATATATTCTTCCCGTTTTAAGGCACTAATATCTTCATATCCCTAATAATATTCACCATTGACCACCATTGGACAGATTCACCTTCAAAACAATAAATGGAAAGAATAACCTTATGATTATCTGAACACCCCATGGAATCCCATATATTTTCAAGGGATTTAATTCATCCATAACCAGCCACTAGGTCAGAAGATCCACCGAAATTAGGAGGGTGATTCCTCATATAATGTTCCAATATCATCATTCTCATTTTTGGTATTTATGTTTGTTCTTTGGAAGGTATTCCACTTATATTTACAACTTGTGTCAATTGAGATATAACTATCCCAACCTAATCATTTCCAATTCCTACCATTATAGGTTATAGATTCCAAATGATATCATCCTCTCAGTGCCTTCCAACTTCAGTTAACCTACTTCTTCTGTGTAAAACCATTATGAAGAGACATATCTTAGATGAATAAACATTTAAATCCTAAAATTATATATCATTTCAACATAAAAAAATGTGTAAATCATTTATAGTAATCTATTAATGTCATCTAAACCCCTAAATCTATATATACAGTGCTTTGACACGAACTTATTGACTCAACCACAAACATTAAATAATAAAATTCTTAAATTAAAAATGTTATTTTAGGTTTAATGCTTTAGAATGTTAGAAAATAATTCATATATTTTAACCCATAAGAAATTAATGTGGGTACTACAAAAATAGTATCAATTTCTTTCAAAATACACTTTTTTTAAATTAAACATGAATTTTATAGAAACATTCATCTCCTCTTCTGTTATTCTCTTATCAATCCATAAAACCTGTGAAAAACATTTTAAAACATGGAATGAAAAAAAAAATATTATGATGGGATATAAAAAGATAGATAGAAAACGTTAGTACATGAATACATATAAGCATATGAAATCATTTTCACAAATACAATCTTCTCACATAATAAGTATCATATAGTTACTTTTTGAAACTCATTATATTTCCATAAAATATAAAAGAGCAAAAACAAATGATATAGGTAACTTGTGGAAATACATACTTAATATTTTAACCCTCATGACTACATTAATATTTCTAACCCTTACGGCTTCCTTACAATGAAACCTTCACGACTACCATAACGTGTAACCATCACAATTACACGTGCAGTAACTGTATGGCCGACCACTGATCTAAACATACCCAATGAATTAGAGGGAGATACATGTGAATACCTTTATCATAAAAAATTCCCATAAATAAGAACATAATCATAAAACAAGAATACTTACATCATATAAATCGTTTCACAAAAAAGTAAATTAAAAGAGGATATTTAAAGAAAATTCCCATTGAAATATAATATATTTGGAGTGAAAGTTTATAAAAATAATGGAATATGTCTATAAAATGTAAATCCACATATTAAAACATCAAAATTAATGTCACAAATAAAATTATTACATTATATTCTATGAATTATAAGGTTAAACCAAATAATGAAAACTAGTTTAGGAATTCCCTAACCTCAGGTTTGACGTACTTCAAAAGTGTTCAAAACACCATTATAATAGTTAAAATAGTGTTATTAATATATTAAATAACCATATTAATATTTATAATTACTTATATGTCATTCTAGAAACATCTTTCCACTAATTTGTTAATAATATTATTTTATTTTCATTATTTCTAGTGCATTAATTTCATGGTTTCCATGGTTGGGTTATTATGGATTTTTGTGTCTGAAGAGAGAAAAAACAAAGAATAAAAATTACATGTTATTAACAAATATAAAATATAATAAATGTAATTATATATTTATTTGGTTATATGGTATGATTTTGAGTCATTTGATAAATTATCAGCGATGAACGTTAGTTTATTTTGGTGAGTTTTCATCATTATAATCCAATTTTGTTTAATTAATAAATATTATGTATTAAAAAAGGCTCTAGAACATAATATAAAATATAATATGTATAATAAAATATTATATAACCACAATAATGGTTTTATTACCTTCCATTAATGAGTTAAAATGAAATGAAATCACATCAGCGACGATGTCGGTAAATCGATATATCATAAACAATGATCTTATTTTTATAATAAAAAAGAGAGGAGAAGAATTGTGATGATGAATTTTTCCATAAACCTGAAAAACTTCTAGTATATAAAAGATACATTAGTTTTCATGTCTCTTGAATATTGGGATGCGAAAAGAGTATAATAAAAGACAAATAATTGAAAAGAATATAAAATAAAATGAAAGAGGATTTTTACCTCTTGAATTCCCTTCTTTGAAACCCTTTTTAAGGCCATTGGGTTTTCACCTTTAGTGAGACCAGAAGGTTTTGGACATGGAGAAGAGGCTAGGGAAATTATTTGGGTAGAAATTAATAAAACTGCATTTCATGATCCATCCCAATGTGGCCCGTGCCGTTTTTACCCCATGTCTTCCTCCGATATGACAAGGGTCTACCACTAGCCTCGAGTAGGCATATCACAAAAAATTGGAGGCATTTTCCTATGTACATGTATATACACACACACCTTCAAGTCCAGAAAGGATGAAGTGTATAAAATTTATGTAAAACATGCATCAAAACCACTAAATGTACCACAACCATAGTGAAATAGGAAAGTAAAGTACATGAAGGTAAACCTGGCCAGTATAAGAGCCCACAAAAAGAATGAATGAATATAAGTGAATGCACAAGATCCTAATTCTCATCCTCATAAAACCTTTCCATATGGGTAGGTGTAGGGAAGCTATACAAATCCGTATAAGCATACCTCATTTACCTTATCTCTCTATGAACTGCCTGGTCATGTCCCACCTAGGTCCCCATCCAAATGTCGATCATATACAAAATACATGACTTGTGAGGACAAATCCTGTGCAGGGGTCAATAGAAAAATACTCTGTAGGACACCCCAAAACCAAAAAGGATAAACCAAAAATAAATACCCAATAATACCTACATAGGTATATCCCTAAAACACATATACCCTGAATATCTAGATATACTCATAACCAACCAAAAGGTAAAGATGGTAAGTCACTACCATCCATTAGCCACATGATTCTTCTCAGGGAATGCTCATTCTGGGAGAACTCACTCATCAAGACTTGATGTAATTGGAGAATCTTAAAAATAGGCCCCTCTAATTTGGGCCCTTCCCAAAGAGAATACACAGGTCATAGGTCATGATACACAAGAAGGGGATCCTTGACATAGACTAACAAAAACTGGAATCTGTAATAGCTTGCAACGTAGGGGATCATTCCCCAATAATACATAAAACCCTACTGATGCGGCTCATAACATAGGGGATCCTTCACTAAGGATACCGACAACCCTATCGATATAGCCCACTGGATGGAGGACTAACACCCTACACTCATAGTTCACATCAATTCCAACAAATCCTTATTAGGGGTGATATATGATTGATCTAGTCCCAAGGAGAGATAACAAAACATTATTTGGGACTCGACCTCTAGAGGGGACTACTATCCTATGATGTGGACGTAATGACAATCTAAACCATAAAGGAAATGAAACATGGAAAACTATCCACCTCTACTGGTCTAAACTAAAACCCACTAAGATATATCTAAGGAACAAACTCATAGTAAGGGTCCCAATGCAAGAGACGGCTCGTCAAACGAACATCCTATTTGAACGATACAACCATTTTAGTGAAACTGGTCAGGACAGATCTGGGTCTGACCCAACCTGGTCCAACCAACCCGACCCGAACCTGTTCAGATGATCCAACCTGACTTAGTTGATTAGGGCCAGTATGAATTGGCCATGACTGATGGGCCTGGGCTAGCCCTCTAGACCGCACTGTCCATCACACTGGGTCGTCAGAGTGTACCGACCATTCTCCTGCACATGGCGCATCCGCGTGCACTGCTCGATCAATGTGGCTACCATGTTCCATGGAGGGTGTGTGTCCTAGAACCTTCCAGATGGATCCCAATTCCATTATTTCCACCTCTGATACAGCAAGATAAGTGTCACCAACTCCACCGTGACCTTCTTATGTGGCCTCCATATCACCGACATCGACTTTCCCCACTGCGATCCCTCCTCTAGAGTGGTCCTGCTGGACTGTGCCATATCACCACCTATGGCCACCCTGCTGTTGGACCTCATTCTGGGGTCTCTTGGCCTAGACTCCCTACTGAGATAGTGCTTCCTCTACTACCAGCTACCCTATTGGTGGCCTCCCCCTATTGCACTCCAATGTAAACGTCCGGAGCTGCAACCTCCGGACATTGACTCAGCTACCACCACCATATGTTGTCACAGTTTCAGATCACCATCATAGATATTAAAACATGAGGAATGATGAATGTGGGAAAGATGAAAATCACATGAAAACCCAAATGGATGGAACATGGTCATGTTCCTGTTGACATCAATCCATTCATTTTAGAATTAAATAATGGAGGGAATGTAAACAGATTATAAACAAAAATCAACCCGATTATAATCCCCACAACAAAATAATCCCAACCTACAATACAGATGACTTAGGGATCATCCCATTCATTGACTAATCCATTTTTACCATAGGGATAAATAATTGGGAAGGAAAATAAAAACAAAAGTCACGAAATCCCATGGATTTATATTTTTTGCTGATAAATAATGAATTTTCTTTTTTGTCATTCATTGATTCGTCGACACTTCATCCAAATTTCAATCTCCAATACATCGTTAGCTATGAGAGACCCTCATTCTCCATGCCTTAGGGAAACATCAGGGTTATGGAGATAACCCTAGATTTATGACAAGGATTATTAAAAAGGAAAACTGCCACTCTGTCGTCACGTAATGTCTAATTAAAATATTTTATTATATATTATAATGATGTTCACGTCCAAAAACTAACTTTTACCCTTGACCCGTGCAAGTTGAGGTTAGGCCCTACATAAGGTAATGTCGACGTTTTGAATACTATTGTTCCCTCAAATTTATGAACCAAGCACCCATTTATATGTTATTCCATTTAACAGATAAACCACCAATGCGTTTTAATTAAATATTGAACTTTATTCAACAAAATATTCTTGGCACACCAGGCCCCAGAATAACATTCTGTCTTAGCACCTAGGCTTGGAATTTTCCCAATTAATTTATAAAAATATAACTTGATAAAATCTAAGTAATTAAATTCTCCCCACCTTAGGTATTTACATCCCTAAAATCCAATAAAGGGCTAACCGATAAAAATATAAGGCTACTGAGCTTGAATACGAGCATCATGCTTCCATGTTATCTCCTAGATGTTTGCATGTGGCTTATGAATGCGTACTAAATGAATCAAACATCCATGACTGATCCAATCCTTTCAATCATAGATCTCCATTGGGTACTCTTCAAATCATCAATTTCCAGCTTTCCCCAATTGATGAAGTGGGATGGATCATTCACATACCTCCTTATCTAACACATTTGAAATACATGATGCACCTGATGCATCCACGGGGGTAGATCTAAGAGGTATGATTCCTCACCAATAATGCTGAGATTCTAAAAAGGGATGATATATCTTGGAGAATACTTACTACCCAGCCAAATCATTGTAATCCCTATTGAGTTGAGACCCGAAGGAACACATGGTCTCCCTCATCAAACTCACAAGGCCTTCATCTCTAATTAGCAAACAATTTCTTCTATATTTGTGAAGTCTTAATATACTCCTAGATGATCTACACCATCTCGGTTGTAGCCCACACCAACTCTAGGCCCATGAGTATTTAATCGCCTTGGTCCATCCCACATTGTGGTGAGATACATAGTCACCCAAATAGGGCCTCGAACGGTTCCATAAAAATGGTGGAGTGGTACCTGTTGTTGTACGGGAACACCACTAGAGGTAGGTGATCCTCCCAACTGCAGCCAATATCCAGGATTCAAGCACTTAGCATATCCTCTGGACTCCGGACGGCCCTATCTATCTTTTCATACATATGGGGATGAAATTCCATGATCTAGCAGAACTGAGTCCCAAATTCCTCATTCAACCCATTCCACAACAGGGAATGTGGAACAAGAATCACAGTCTGAAATGATCGACAAGGGTACTCCATGATGTCAATCTATCTCCAACACATAGAAGAATCTAAAGCTCTATACTAAACTCTGATTCCAGATAAGTGGGAAGTGGGCCATCTTGGTGAGTCAATCAATGATCACGTAGTTGGTATCATTTCCCTTGGATGGGTATGGTAAACCTATCACAAAGTCCATCGATATCTCATACCCCTTCCACTCTGGTACCTCAAGGTGTTGGGTCCTGTCTGCTAGAACCTGGAACTCTGCCTTCACCTACTGACAAGTGAGGCATTGTTAAAAAAAATCTATCACTACCTTCTTTACCCCTAGACACCAGAACTGATTTCAGAGAGCCTGGTACATCATTTCCACAAATGGATGTACTGCAAAGGGGATGTGTGTAACTCCCATATAATTTCTTCTTACAACATCACTAGTACAACGATGTGACAATTGAAAAGGATTTCATACTCCCCACCTATAAAATATCCATTAGGTTCTTTCCCTATATAAAACTGATCATGTCAGGTCTCGTAGTATACATCTCCATGTTTTTCCTACCATTCTTGCTATAAGAGTGGAGGGGTGAAAACAATTCAATGAAGGTAATCTCCTCCATCACCATCCTTAAAGGATAACTCTAGTGCCAGAAACTGCTTCAATTCATGACTCAGAAACTGCAAGATGGTTCTCCTACTGAGTTTGTATTCCACCATATTCCCCTTCCTAGGAGTATAAGAAATTATCAAAGTCATGCTCATGGATGAACATTAGCCACTAACTCTGCTCATTTTTTCTTAGTTGTCACGAACCATAGTTAATCACCACTTTACCATGCATCATGACACAACCCATCCCGGTTCATGATGCATCACATAACACTACATAAGCGACACCCTCCTTTGGTAGTCTCATGATGGGATCACTCGTCAAAATCTGCCTCAACTCTTGAAAGCACAGCTGGAACTTCTCTGTCCACATGAAGGGTTGTCCCTTCCATGTGAAAGCTGTCAAGGGTGATACTACCCAAGAAAATTCTAGCACAAACCTCTGGCAGTACCTATCCAAAATGAGGAAACTCCTCCCCTAGATCACGCTACTAGGTGGATCCAAGGTGAGCACCTTCATAACCTTCACATGATCCATTGAAAAATCATCCTATGAAACAACATGTCCTAGATGGTGGACCTCTCAAATCCACAACTAAAACTTCTAGAACTTCCCATAACGGTATTTCTCTCAGAGTGTGTCTAGGACCATACTCATGTTTATCACATGCTCCTCCATGGGCACCAAGTACATTAGGATTTCCTCAATGATGACCACAATGAACCAGTTAAGGAAAGGATTCATGATCCGATTAATGTCTCCCATAAACACTGCTAGGGAATTTATCACACCGAATGGAATAACCATGTACTCTTAAGGACCATAACAGCATTGGAAGGATATCTTTGGCACATCCTCATCCCGTACACGAAGCTAGTGATAGCCAAATCTGAGGTCTATATTTGAGAACCACCTCACTCCCTTTAGCTGATCGAAGTGGTCATCAATCATTTTTTTGGATAATTTTTATTCAGAATCACCTGATTTAGGAACTGGAGGTCCGCAGATAGCCTCAAGATCCCATATTCCTTATTGAAATAAAAATTGGGCTGCCCAATGTGAAATGTTGGGTCTCACAAAGCCTGTTCCCTACAAGTCCTCCAACTGTACCCTGAACTCAAAAATCTCTACAGGAGACATCCATTATATAGGTGTAGATATCCGTGTCTTCCTGGGGTACATATCAATGCATAAATCAACCTAAATTCTACGAGGTTATCTGATGACATCTTCAGAAAATAAATAATCATACTCGTCCACCACTACAAGAAAATGAGGACCTCTCTTATCCTCATCACTGAGCTCTGAACAAAGACCATGGAAAGGACGGAATGAATGGAACCTTTGTCTTTAAGAACTATATATAGGGTGGAAAAGACACATATCATACCTCTAGTCATCTATTGAGCACAATAAACTTAACCCTCAATCACCTGGAGATGACCTCACCCCTATTCAAAAACTCATGGAGCCAGTGGTGGACCACATGGGGGTGTTGGAGGTTGTACCTCAAAACTCCACCAACCACCTACTTCTCTACCTTCTACCCATCCACATATTCCACCCAATGAACCATTTATCTCATACCTCTACCACTTCCTCACACTCCCTCAACCATCCCCCGATCAGCTGTACGTCAGGTCAGGCAATCCGGTGCCAAATGCCCTTAATAATTTCACATGTAACACTGTCTATCTCTGGGATGACTTGGGCCACCCTAGGAGCCCTATATAGCTGAAATGATATCTTAGGGTCATCTCCTGAAGTTCCTAGACCACTTTGGGTCCCTAGAACTACCGTTATCCACCTACTTCCATTATCTCAGACATCTTGTTCTTTCTAGTAGCTCCCATAGTTTTTTTACGCTCTGCTAGAAAGTTCTCCATTAGAAGTAATCACTCTAGTAACCCAGCATAAGTAAGAATGATAAGGGATATCATCGATGACCTGATCTCCCAACATAGCCCATGCTTGATGGTTAGAGCCCAAATGAATGCGTCTGACACCATATTCATGGAGTAAAGAGATAGGCCTGTAAACCACGCTGAGTACTCCCCTACCATTTTACTATCATGATGTAGATGCAGGTTCTCCCAGATAAGCACTGATCACAGCATAGCTAGAAAAAACCCCTTAGTAAAGAGGCACTCAATGTTTTCCCATGAGAGAGCCTCCTCATCAAGTTTCATGGTTACATAGATCATCCAACGACCCACTGATCCCTAAATAATGCTTGTATCTAGGACCAGGATATGGTCAGCAAGAATCCTCACTAGTCGGAAGATATGAGTGACTACCTCCAACCAATCCTTCACTACATGGTGGTCATTCTCACCCATGAACTTGAGTGGTAACTACCTATGGAATTAATACAACCCAGTTATCCTATGTGCATCCTCTACTAGTATCACTGGTAGTAACATCTGCTTTATGGGTGGTGGTATCACTGGTGCACCACCTGGAGGTTCTATCTCCAGTGCAAGGAGTATCTCAGGAACATTCCCCTGTACCGACACCTCATCAATAGGAATACCATCCTCATGTTCATGCAATAGTTTCATGGATGGATGTCTTCATGGAGGCCTCCTAAAATAGATCAAGATGAACCATGATCAATAGAGTATATCTGGAGAGCATAATCAAGAAGGATATGGAAAACAAAACCCATTCTTATATGATGAATGTGCTATTAATTTCCCAGTAACCAATTTTTTCATGAACCGAGTAAAAAATCTGGTTCCTAGAGTCCTAGTTTAGGGATATGTCAGCTACTGAACCAACATTGGAGTCCCTAAACTGAAAGAAGAACTCAAAACATTTAACACCATTACGCCAAACCAATCTCAAAAACTCTCAGTCCAAATGTAGAACCAACCCCTTTGACACCACTCTGTCAAGACCCATCACAATGGTGATAATTTTGTTACTACCCTAATCCTTCCTCTGATAGGGTATGGGATGGTGACTAGCACCGAGTAGGCATATCCCAAAAAATAGGAGGCATTCTCTTATGTACCTATACACACACTGACATCTCCATGCCCACAAAATCTGAAATGTAAAAATGCTAATTAAACAAAACCAGGAAACCACTAAATATACTAGAACTATATTGTAATAATAATTTTAAGTACATGAAGGTAAATTGGGACAGTATACAATCCATCCAAAAGAAATATAGAACAGAAGTGAATGAATAAGTTTCTAATACTCATTCGTAGAAAACCCTATATGAAGGGTGGGTGTAGAACAGATATTAAAAGCTAATGAATAATGACTCATTTTCCTAATCACTCTATGTACCACCAGACCCTGGCCCAACTAGCTCCCTGTCAAAAAGTTGATTGTCTCTTGAATACATTAAATGTATGGGAAAATCCCATGTAGGGGTGAGTAAAACAATACTCGATATGACACCCCAAAACCACAAATGATAAACCATGAAGGAATACATAGTCAACTCTGCACTGGTAGATTCCTATAACACATATAACATGAATATCCAGATATTCTCAAAACCAACCACAAGGTAATGAGGGTTTTTCAAAACCATTTATTAGCCACAATATTCATCTCGAGGCATGCACATTCTAGGAGAACTCACTCCACGAGACTTGATGTCAACAGAGACTCTTACAAAGGGGTCTGACTAATTTGGGACATTCCCAAAGAGAATATAGTAGTACAATGTCGTGATATAAAGAGAAGGGATCCATACCAGAGAATAACAACAACGTAAATCTATAATATCACGCAATATAGGGGATCCTTCTAAGATAGTACCATCAACCCTACTGATGTTTCTCATAACTTAGGGGATCCTACATCGAAGACACCGAAAAACCTATCGATACAATCCACTAGATAGAGGAATAAGAAAATACACTCATAGGTCACATCAATTCAAAAAAAACATCTACAAGGGTGATAGAGGATCACTCCATTCCAAAGGTGGGATACCACAACTCTATCGGGAACTCAACCTCTAGATGTGACTACTATCCAATGATGTGGACGTAATGAAATACTAAATTCATAAGGAAAGAAAAAAGGAAAAGTAAATACCTATACTTTTCCAAACTAAAAAACCATAATGTTATATCAAAAGGACCACCTCATTGTAAGGGGGTCAATGATTGAGATGGATCATCAAATAGAATACCCATTTGAATGATATGACCAATTTAGTGAAACAGGTCTGAAATGGTCAGCTGCATTCTATGATCAGTCAACATGGATGTCACATTTTATAGATGGAGTGAATCCCAAATCCCTTCATAGAAGATTCTTCCAGTGTGAGTACCACCTCCGACATTATTTTAGCAACGTCGCTACCTCCACCATACCGCTAGCTGCACCGCCAGCTCCACCGCGACCTCTTGTTGTGGCCTCCCAGTCACCACCTGCAGCATCCACCACCTAGGGCCCTCCAACATCCCGGTCCCACTGGACCGTACCCAGTCAATGCTGCCGTCCTCGCTGCTAGTGATCCTCCTACAAGGTCCACCTGACCTGGCCACCTAGCTGGGTTGGTGCCACCTTCGGTGTCAGTAGCCCCGCCAGAAGCCTTGCCCCATCGCGCTCCTCATAAACCATCCGAGGCCACCACATCTTGCCAATACCTTGCACTACCAACGCCATACACCATCACAGTTTTAGATCACCATCTCAAATTGTAAAACATGAGGAATAAGGCATGTGGTAGAGGGGGAGAGCACATGAATGAAAAGATGGATGGATTTTGGCCTTGTTTGTGTCGGGATCTATCTATTCAGGTAAAAATTAAATAACTAAGGGAATGTAAACAAAATCTATACATGAATCAACCTAATTAAAATCCCTGCAACAGAATAAGACTATCCCACAATACACACGACACGTGGATTAGACTGTTTGTTGAATAGTCCTCATTTATCATAGGGATAATGATCTAGGAAGGAAAACCAAAACAAAACTCACACCCTACATGAGGTTTGGATCAGTCACTATCGAAGAAATAATCCACTGTGTCATCATTTGTCGATTCATTGATTCTTGATCAGAATTTTAATCCTTGACTTTTCATCGCCAGTGAGAGAGCTTACTTCTCATTACCTCATGGAAACTCTAGGATTATGTCAATATCCCTAGATTTCTGACAAGTATTATTAAATAGGAAAACCACCACTATGTCATCACGTAACATCAAATTAAAATATTTTTATTAAATATTTCAATGAAATTCATGTCCCAAAATAACATTCATCCTCGACCCACACAAGTTGCATATATGCCCCACCAATAGTAAATATTTTGTTTTGAATGAAATGGTGCCCTCATATTTCTAATCTAGGAGTCTGTTTAGAAGTGATTCTAGTTTAATGTTAAACCTTCTACATGTTTTAGTTAAAAAAGAACTTTATTCAATGAAATGATCCAGGAACCACGAGCCTCAGTATCCAATACCATCTCAGCTCCTAGTCTAGTTATTTTCTCAATTAATTTATAAATATAAAACTGGATAAAATCATAGTCATTACACAATGGATTTGGGCTGTGAGTGGAAGAGGTGGTGGACAGAGCTATTTGCAGTGTAATAGAGGGGTGTTTTCTCATTATTATATTTATAAGTCTATTAGTATGGCACATGACTAAGAATAGTTTGAGAATTATCACAAACATATTAAGAAAATGATGGAGTGTTAGAGATTTTGGGCTTAAATCAACCCTACATATTATATGACTCAATAAATCAGGTATTTACCTTATATCGCAAATTACAATATTTCATTGTTCACAAAAAAAATCAATTTTTTTACAAAAATACAAAAAAACATACCCTAACCATTTATTAAAATTTATAATTCAAAAAAAATTCCATTCTGTAAAATAATTTTTAAAATATGAGAGATTTAATTTTTAATTAAAATAATAATTAATTCAAAAAATAAAAGTTTTAAAACAATAACTGATTATATAACACATGAAAAAATCAAATAAAGTCTCATAATGTTATATTTTTATCATAAGAAAAAAATGATAATTTATGAATATATTTTACAAAAATAATTTTCATTTAAATCATTATATTAATTATAAAATTGTAAATAGTAATTAAGACTTAGAAATATACCAACACTGAATTTATAATTTTTGAATCATTTATTTACTTATTACAAGATATAAATATATCATGATTACATTTCCAGCACCACTGACAGTTCGTCAAATGGAAGATTGGTGCCAAATTTATGGCCCAAATAAAGTATAGGTGTGTATTAGGTCCGGTGCCGGTCCGAGCGGACCTGGACTGTGTCGACCCGGTTTAGTTCGACCCGACCCGACCTGTTGGGTCAAGCCCTGCCCGTGGTACGGTCCGGCCCACTGGGCGGCTTGGCCCACTGGGCGATCCAGAAGGCTGTGAGGGCTGCGGGTACCACGGTGTGGCAGAGGTCATAGGACGGCTCAACCGCGGATGGTGGCTCGGCCGTGGTGGTGCCGTGAGGGCACGTGCAGAGTGTCCGGGGTGGATTAGTGGGTCTTAAGTAGCATGATCGGGGTATCGTGGAGGGAGCCGAGGGTGGCGCATCTGGGAAAGCTCGGACGATGGCAGCGGCTCGGCCCGGTCGGTGGCGGTGTCTTAGCGGGATGGAAGCACCTCAGACGGGGGCTCGGCCCGGATGACATTGCAGAGCGGCGTAGGCCGCAGGATCCGCGAGGCAGCACGGAGAGGCCGCTGGTCGGTGATGGCCGTGGATGGCGAAGCGCTACAGGAGCGGAGCACCGTTCCTTCGCCGGTGGCCGGTTTAGCCTGCCTCTCTCTTCGTTCATCACCGTGGTGTAAGCCATCTTCTTCCATCCCTAAGAACAGATGAAGGAAGAATGATGGAGGGGGCGAGCCATGTTTGTTTTTCCCACACCCTCCATGTTAGGAGGTAGAAAGCGGTTCAAAAAAAGAATCATGAATGTGTATGGAAGATATTTGAAAACATCAGTTCCCACAACCCTTGTCAATATCTATTCCCAATCCCACAAAAGAATTATAAGGGGAGAACATGGAACGTGATAATCATATAGAAATGACCCCTACCTAATTCGATTGATTCGGCGAAGATTGTACATAAGGAAGGAGATGATGTCATTCGTAATAGACGGATGTCGTTGACGTCGGTGTTTCCTCTATCATCGATTTTTTGACGTTGAAAACTTTCTTCATCAACAAATGTCCCATGGAACAGTTCAGAGTTGAAGTCAACGTTCTTCATTGGAATTATTCATTGGGGAGGATAATCCTCCAAGTTCTCTACCAATGCTATTTTTCCAATCCCTTTCCCCAATACCTCCGAAGTGAAAAGAAATAGCCAACAAAAAAAATTAAATAACAACTTAACATTTAATATTATGTTGACACATAAAATTAATTGGTAATTTAACATTTAATTTTATATTGACATACAAAATTTAATTGGGGGAGTTGATAGGATTCTCCCCCATTAAGAGGGGTTGGTTGGTACTCACCCCTAAATTCAAAATTGGGAGGCTTTGAGGACTCGGGTGGTCCCCACAACCATATCTCATGTAGAGGAGGTTTCAAAAAATAAAATAAAATATAAGTTTATTTTATTTTATATTTTCTTCATTTCCATGAAAAACCCAAATTCTATAATTCACCCTCAACCTACTGTGGTCGAGGTAAAGGTCCACTTAATCAAATACTAGCACTGCGAGTTCAACGGTGCCCTCAGATTTCAATTCTGAATACCAGTTCAAAAGTAATAAAAACCTGCCCGTACGTTTACTAAACGTACCGGAATAGAAGATCATAAATTCATTCTGGGAACTCTGGGCCTCGAAATCATGTTCCGTCAATTTTCACAGACTCGTAAAATTCCTATATATTAAAAAACACTACATGGAAATTCCGGGTCATTACATTCTCCCCACCTCAGGGATCTACGTCCCCATAATCCACAACTCAAAAATTGGTAAATAAGTGGGGGTACTGAGCACATATATGAGCCTCCCACTCCCATGTGCTCTCTTGGAGGTTCCCGTGGTTCTGACAAATGTGCACTAGAGGTATCGACAACCCACGATGGACGTGCTCTTGTCGATCCTCAATATCAATTGGAACCTCCGTAAAAGTCGCCCCATTGTTGATGTCTATCTCTCTGTGGTCGATGATGTGGGAAGGGTCGTGTACGTATCTCCTCAGCTGGGATATGTAGAAGAGTTCGTGTACCCAGTGAAACTGAGGTGGAAGAGATAAGCGGTAAGCCACCTCACCAACTCTACTGAGGACCTGAAAGGGTCCAATGAATCTCGAAGATAACATACTGCCTTGGCAAAATCTTCATAAACCTTGTAGGGGTGAGACACATAGAGAGACCTGGTCATCATCCTCGAACTCTAGAGGTCTCTGTCTCCTGTCGGAATAAAACATCTGCCAGCTCTGTGCAGTCATGATCCGCTTCTGGATGATCTGCACCATCTCTATGGTAGCTTGTACAATCTATGGTCCCAAGAGTGCGGACTCCACTAGGTTAGTCCATCAAAAAGGTGATCTGCAAGGTCGCTCGTACAACGCCTCAAAGGGTACCATGTCAATTGTGGAGTGATAGATATTATTTTATGTAAACTCCACCAAATGCAAGTGATCTTGCCAACTGCGACCGAAGTCGAGGACGCATGAACGTAGCATGTCTTCAGGGGTCTGAATGGTCCACTCAGTCTAGCCATCCATCTAGGGATGGAAGGCTGTGCTCAAACGAAGCTGCATCCCGAAAGCCTCCTGAAACCCATTACATAGATGGGAAGTAAAATTTTCATCATGATTAGAGACAATCGTCAATGGTACTCCATGTAACCACAAAAAATCTCCATCACATAAAGGCATCCAAAACTCTCCACTAAACCCTAATCTTTGATCAGTAGGAAGTGGGTCGACTTGGTGAGTCGGTAGATGATCACCCAAACCGAGTCATGTCCCCTGGATGTATGTGGAAGTCCTATCACGAAGTCCATGGATTTCACATCCCACGTCCACTCTGGGACCTCAAATGGCTGAACCAAGCCTTCTTTTACCTGATGCTCCGCCATCACTTGCAGATAAGTGAGGCATCCTGAGACAAGCTCAACAACTAATTTCTTCATTCATGGCCACCAGTGATGTCGTCAAATATCTTGGTACTTCTTCTCCACTCCTGGATGTACCGCTAGAGGGGATGTGTGGAACTCCCTCAACACTTCCTCCTGAAGTGACACAGGTATCATGGTAAGTCATCTGAAGAGGATGAAGTGCTCCCCAACATTAGAAAATCCATTAGGTGCATGTCCTGTAGATATCTATGCACGTCGAGTCTCACAGTCAGCGTCCCCACGTTGAGCCTCCCTAACTCACTGAAGTAGTGGGAGAGTGACTGTAAGAGACTGAAGAAAAGCTACTCCATCCCAGTCCACAAAGGATAATTGCAAAGAGGCCACCTGCTCTGACACCTCATCTAACAGCAATATATCAGTTCTCATGGTGAGTTCATCTGCTACAACGTTCCCCTTCCCAGGAGTATAGACTATATCTAAGTCATTGTCCTGAAGGAACTCAAGCCAACATCACTGTCTGAAGTTCAGGTCCTTCTGATAGAAGATATACCTGAGACTCTTGTGATCTAAGTAAACTATAAAACATTCTCCCATCAGAAGATTTCTCCACATCTTCAAGGAAATAACCACTACAACTAACTCTAGGTCATGATTAGTGTAGTTCTGCTCCTGCTATCTCGACTATTGAGAACCATATGTGATCACTACTCGCTACTACATCAGGACACATCCGAGTTTGGTCACTGATTCGTCGTAGCAGACTACGTACCCTACTCCCTCCTCCGTAAGTGTCAAGATGGGGGCACTAGTCAACCTCTGCCTCATATCCCAAAAGCTCTACTGGCATTTTTCTGACCACACGAAGGGTTGCCCCTTCTTCGTCAATGCTGAAAGTGGTGTTGTAACTCTAGAGAAATATAGTACAAATATCTGGTAGTATCTGGCCAAACCCAGGAAACTCTGTACCTTCGTCACACTCCTGGGTGGATCCCAAGAAAGTACCGCCTCAATCTTCATTGGATCCACTGCATCTCCAGTCTCCGATATGACATGTCCCATAATGTGAACCTCTTGGACCCAGAACTGGCACTTCGAGAGCTTACCATACAGCTGGTTCTCTCAGAGTGTGTCCAGTAATACCCGCAAATGGTAGGCATGATCCTCCTCAGCAGTCGAGTAAATAAAAAATTTGTCGATAAAGACTACGAAAAAGTGATCAAGGTATGGCTAAAAGATCATTTTCATGGGTTCCATGAACATTGCTGGAGCATTGGTCACACCGAATGGAATAACCAAGATCCCGTAATGGACATACCGATATCTGAATGTCGTCCTCTACACATCCTCGTCTAGAACTATGAGATGGTGATAACCTAATCTGAGGTATATCTTTGAGAACCATTGTGCTCCCTTTAACTAGATCAAAGAGGTCGTCAATCCTCGGGAGTGGGTACATGTTCATAACGGTCACCTGGTTTAGGTGCCGATAGTCGACACAAAGTCTCAAGCTTCCATCTTCCTTCTTGGCAAATAGAATCAGGGCTACACATAGTGAAACACTAGGCCGGATGAACCCCTTACCCTGCAAGGCCTGTAGATATACCCGCAGTTCACGAAGCTCCGCGAGAGCCATCCGATACATTGGTGTAGATATTGGTTCCGTCTCGAGGTACAAATCAATGTAAAAGTCCACCTCTCTGCGAGGAGGAAGACCTTGTACATTATTAGGGAATACATCCACATACTTTTCCACCACTATAGGATAACTCACACTCTCCACATCAACCGCTCTAATGGTAAGGCTAGCCAAATGATGAGTAATCGGATGCACCCTCCTTCGGGTAAGTCCATCATGTGCTACAAAGGATCCCTTATTTCCAGTGAAGGTAAACCTGGTCCCATCCATATGGAAACACAACACTTTGCACCTAATACAGTCAATCTGAGCATGGATTGTTGATAACCAGTCCATACCCAAGATGACGTCGTAAGGCCTTGACGCTACTACTAGGAGATCCCAGCCAATGCTCTCGCCTCCTAGAGTAAGCTCGCACTACTATCACCAATGATTAATAGTCTATTCCGCTCTCATGGGAGTCTCTTGTCGTATGGATCGAGCCAACGAATCCATATGAATCTCCGAGCTCCGAATGAGGGCAGTGGAAATAAAAGAATGACTGGAACATGTCTCTATAAGTACTGAAACTAAGGTGGAATACACACAGATCATACCTCGTATCATCTCTAGAGCGCCATGGCCATAGGCCTCAGATACCTAGAGCTGAGCTCGCCCCTGTCCACCAACTCCTTGTGGTTGGGGTGGACCACCTAGTGGTGGTGGTGGAAACATATCAAATCATCACCCACTACTAGCTATATGACCAGCTCCTCCACCACATCTGCCTGCTCCCTGCGGACCACCTCGATCGAACCTCTGTATCTACCTGGGTGGTACTTAGACTCTCTGCTAATCATCCGTACGGCGGATTGGACAATCATGATCTATTTAACCCTGCCTATCGCATGCGTAACACTGCCAGCTCCTGGAATGTCTGTCTCTTCCTCGGGTGCCCCGCACAGTCAACTATGAATCTAGCGGTTATCCACCTATATGTCTGGACCTCTTGGACCTCTGCATCATCTGTCTGCTTCCAACTGTAGAAGACTCCTCTATGTGAAGAATGGTGGTGGGTCTCCCAGCTAGTGACTTCTCAGCAAGGAAACACTCCACTAAAAGGTCTCTCCCTAACACCCCCGCCTGCTACGGGATGCTGGGTGAGACCATCAAAGCCCTGATATACGGCTTGTGCCCCTGTTCGAAGGTTCGGGACCGGAAGAATGGGTCCCGTACCATATATGTGGAGTAGCGTGAGAGGTCGTGAACCTCATTGAGTACTGAGCCACAGTCAAAATACCCTGTTGTTGATGAAACAACTCTTGTATGCGCATTGCAGGAAGAGTCACTGAGACAAGCTCTGCCTGAAACATGATCTTGAACTCTACCCAGAGCAGCATAACCTCATCGTGAACTTTGAGCATCAAGATCCACCATTTTCCTGATGCTTCCTGTAGAATGATTGCAGTAAGGATCACCATGAGATCGGCTGGTGTCCCTACCAGTCGGGGAACTCTAACCACAGCCTTCAGCCAATCGTCAACTACCTATGGGTCTGTATCTCCCCTGAACCTAGGTGGAATTCAATGCTGGAACTCGTGCAACACACTAAAGTGGCTTGCACCTTATAATATTGGGGCCAGTGGCATTAGTGGCCCAATGGATAATGGTACTAATGGTGCCACAATTGGAAAATGGCCCTGCACCGAGGCCTCGTCGCTTGGTGGGCTATTAGTGCGTACTACTCTCGGAACCCTAGCTGGCTGTCTGCGTGGAGGCATCCTGAAAAGAAAAAGGTGTTCCATGGTCAATACATTATACCTAGTGAGGTGACTTAAAGAGATCACAAAGAAAACTCTTGAAAACACACACACAATCAGTTTTTTTGTGCACTGAGTCATAAATCAGAAGGGAGGGTCCGGTTGTATGGATACGTCGGCTGCTGCACCAACATTGGATTCCCTAAACTGATAACCACATTAACCACTCTTAACACTATTGTCGTTAAAAAGATAAGAGTCCTTTTTTCTACGGTATAACCGACTCCTCTGATACCAATTAGTCTGGATCTGTCCCTAGGGCCCATGCCGTGACTATCCCAATCCCACCTTCCATAGGCCAGGGGCTGACGACTAGCGCTGAAGCCATATTACCTAAAACTAGGAAGGCATTGCATTTATAACCTGTAACACACACAACCAAGAACACAACAAGATATGAACTCAAGTAAACTAAATAGTAAACAGAGTGAGTACAGCAAGTAAACGGGGCCAGAATACAAGCTTAACTGAAATGTAAAAGTACAAATGAAATACAATGCAACTGAATAAAGAGAAAGAGAAGCTACTGGGTCATCCTCCGAGGTTCCTACATGAAGGGTAGGTATATAGAGCCTCCTTAGCACTCCACTTCCTCCCGTCTCCCCTGCGTACTGAAACGCTGTATGGTCCACCGCTGAGCACCATACAGTCCTCGTACTCTCAGCCTCAGTCAGTGTTGTCAGTCGTCTCCATCCAACACAAATAGGTGCGAACATATCCCGTGCATGGGTGAGTATAACGATACCAAGTAGGGTCCCCGAGACCTTTAAGGTCTCACAAAATCCACCAAGGATAAACCAAAAGAGTGAAAACAACCGATAACCCCACTTAGGTATATGCCTATACATATACCGATGTTATCAAGTACACCCATCACAATCATGAGAAAAGAATCACAAAGACCGACTCCGAATCTCAGAACTCAACTATTCCACAAAGGAAGCAATACCACAAAGGAAAGTACCATATAGGTACGCCACACAGAAGAATACCACCAAGGTATTACCACAAAGGAAAGTAACACACAAGTTCGAACTCAGGTAATACCAGGTTCCACATAATTACAGTAGTAGATATGATTAGATGTAACTAAATAATCATCTTACTCTGTAAGGAAGCTGACCCACACAGGATTTCTAGGTGCTGACCCACACATGATCGCAAGGATCTGACCCAAACAGGATCACTAGGAGCTGACCCACACAGGATCTCTAGGTGTTGACCCACACCAGATCGCAAGGAGATGACCCACAAAGGCTCTCTAGGAGATGACCCATACAGGATCGCTAGGTACTGACCCACACAGGATTGCAAGGAGCTCACCCACACAAGATATCTAGGAGCTGACCCACATAGGATCACTAGTACATCATCAGAACTACAAAGAACCCTATTACATCGTTACTATGTCGTTATGCCCACACAGGATCCTAGTACATCGTCACAGCCAGCTACAAGGTTCCCGCACGAAGCCTTCTCTTCTCCAAGAGGATCCTCTCCACCATCCACTGTTCAATACTCCAGCTACCAAAAATTCCCAAGAAAAAGTATCTTAAAGGACCTCAACCTAATAGTGGTCTTGAAACAATAGATGGTGTGTCAATCGGATTCCCAGTCTGTGAGTTATTTTACTTTTAGTCCCGAGGCCCAGTTGGATTCGTGCTCGATCCAACCTGATTGTACCCCAACTTAATCCAGCTATCTAGTGGGGTATACTCAAAGGTACCGTCTCACTCCAAGATTTCCAGAGCTGGTGATGGTTCATCAAATAGTCATCCAGTGCCAGTGTTATGGCCCAAGTAAAGTATATATTCGTATCAGGTCCAAGTCCGGTCTGACCCAACCCGACCTGGCCTGGGTCAACCTGGTTTGGGTCGACCAAGCCCGCCCGCTGGGTCAAGCCCAGCCTGTGGTGCGGTTCGGCCCCCTAGGCGGCCTGGCCCGCTGGGCAGTCCAATAGGCCGCAGGTAACGCAGGCCGGTGGAGGTCGCAGATCGGCTCGTCCGCAGATGGCGGCTCAGCCACGGGGGTGTCGTGAGGGCGCGGGGCAGTTCGGCCCAAACCGAGGCGGCTCGAAGAGGCCACATGCGGGGCATCCGTAGTGGATTGGAGGGCCATGAGCAGCGCGGCTGGGGGGACGCGGAGGGGCTGTGGGCGGCGCGGACCGGTCGGCTCGGAGGGCCGCGTGCAGTGCGGCCAGGGCGGCGTGGAGGCGGCCAAAGGCAGTGCGGCCGGGGCATCTCGGATGGCAGCAACGGCTCAGCCCAGTCGGTGGAGATAGCTCGACGGGATGGATGTGGAAACTCGGTGGGATGGCAGCGGCCACTTGGCGGGATGGAAGTGCCTCGGACGGTGGCTCGGCCCGGATGGATGCGCGGAGCGGCAGTGACCGTGGGTTCCATGAAGCAGTATGACGAGGTCGTGGGGCGGCGATGGTCACGGATGGCGAAGCGCCACTGGCACAGAGCACCATGCCTTAGCCGACAGCCGATTTAGCCGACCTCTCTCTTCGTTCGTCACTATGGTGTAATCCACCTTCTTCCATAGTGAAGAACACAAGAAAAAATAATGACGGAGGGTTCGTGCCATGATTGTTAGGCCCACACCCTCTACATTAGAGCAGTAGCAAGTGGTTCAAAAAAAGAATCCTGAACGTGTATGGAAGATATTTTAAAACATAATTTCCCACAACCCTCGTCAATATCTATTCTAAATACAGCCAAATAATTAGAAGGGGATAACATGGAAAGTGATAATCATACAGAAACAACCCCTACCTCATTCGTTTGATTCGTCGAAGATTGTCCTCAGGGAAAGAGACGATGTCATTGGGAAAAGATGGACGTCGTTGACGTCGGTGTTTCCTAGATCATTGATTCATTGAAGTTGAAGACATTCTTTGTCAACGAATGTCCCGTGGAAGAGGTCATATTCGAATTCGGCGTTCTTCGTTGGCGTTCATCGTTGGAGAGGATAATAGTCCAAGTTCTATCCCAATTCCCTTTTTATAATCCCTTTCCCCAATTCCACCGAGGAGAAAAGAAATAGCCAACCAAAAAATTAAATAATAAATTAACATTTAATTTTATGTTGACACATAAAATTAATTGGTAACATAACATTTAATTTTATGTTGACACATAAAATTTAATTGGGGGAGTTGAGAGGTTCCTCCCCCATTAAGTGGGGTCAGTTGGTCTGCACCCCTAAATTCAAAATTGGGTGGTTTTGAGGACTTGGGTGGTCCCCACCACCTTAACTCATGTAGAGGAGGTTTCAAAAAATAAAATAAATAATGAGTTTATTTGATTTTATTATTTTTTTTCATTTCCACGAAAAACACAAATTTCATAATTCACCCTCGACCTACTACAGTCGAGGTGAAGGTCCCCTTAAGGGAACACCGACACTACGAGTTCAACGGTGCCATCATATTTGAATTCAGATCACTAGTTCAAATGTTATAAAAACCCACTCGTGCTTTTACTAAACATACCTGAATAAAAGTTTAGAAATTAATTTTGGGCACTCTGGGCCTCGGAATCACGTGCTATTAATTTTTTCGGACTCATAAAATTCCCATATATTTAAAAAAAAATTATAAGTAAATTTGGGGTCTTTACATAATAACTCATAATTACCGTAAACTAAATGATCCTATAAACCCTAAGCGCTATCCGTACCATTAAAATAATGTCCAAAATTTTAAATGTATTATTCCTCATATAGTACATCACATTAAACTAAATGTATTCATATAACTAAACCCTATAGAACGTATCACAAAATGTCATTAATCCCTTCAAATAATTATTACTTAAATACTCAAAAGGGTGCCTAAGATATTGAACTTATGATCAAAATAAAACTATAAAAGAAAAATTCTATCCCTAACTCTTGAATTAACTTCACCTGAAATCATAATAATCTCAAAATTTATCTAATCACTACTCTAGAACCAACTGTAGAGACCCGACATTAAACATTATATATTCTTGTCATTTTAAACTAGAAATAAAATTATTTTAAAAAATATTATTTATGATTAGTGTTATAGAGAATTATGAAAATCTCTTATGTAGAAAACCCATAAATTACGCGTGGAAAATTCTGTAAATTAACCATATTTATCAAAAAACAGAATTCATTAAAATAAAACATTATTTAATTTAATGATTAATCTTCAAAACATTCAAATTAACTTATCCATTTCTACGAACCATACCTATAAAAAACATTAATCATGGGGTGAGGAAAAAATACTTAGTGGACATAAAAAGAAGAAAACCATTAGACCAGTGAAAAACATGAAAACCCCTGAAAATTTTAACTTTATCTTAGTGTACATTGAGAGAATAAAAATAATCATTTCAATAAGGAAATAACACATACTTTTTTCTCAAAGAAAAACCATTAAAATCATAGAAATAAAATAAAAAAACTTTCTGGAAACATAGTTCATCAAATTCACAACCCCTTTTCAACCCATGTCATAAATAACTAGAGACCATTTAAATCCATATGATAAACTCTTCAGTAACTCCCTCATTCTTTCGTCAAATGACATGATCCATTACCCAATGCATTTGAGTTCTATCTTGGCACACCAAAATCAATAATTGGCACAAATAGATCTATATGGGTAGAAAAAATGTATAGTATATATTTGGCTCACCCATGAGCTATAATGGGGATAAAAAATTCATATAAGCTCTATCAAGACCAGCCTTTCCAAATATATTGCTCACGTAAGATATCATTAATACAACATTTTATGATTTCTCATTTACTCATAAAAACATTGAGAAACTATTTAAAAACCATATGAAAAATAATTTCAGATTTAAAAGTACAATTTTATTTTAAAAACCCATTTTCAATACGAAAATTCCCATAACAAACGATGATGTTATTTTTTTGGAATGATCATTAAAACATTCTTGAGGAAAATATTACTTCCATTTGGAGAAAATATATTTTCAAATTACTAAAATTAAAAATGAAAACATTTTATTCGAAAAGAATAGTATAAACATATACAATAAGATGAAATGAAATGATTTTTCATGATGGATGGAAAATCTAATCATGTAGTGTAGGTAAAAAGACACATTCCATTTGTATTTTTGTTAGAAAAATCACAAAGTAATTAATTTGGAAATTGACAAAAAGATTCATGCCAGAGATTATTTTAGAAAAAAAAAACATGGGTAAAAATGACTTAAAAAATAAAAAGATAATTGTCAAAAAATATTTATAACATTTTTAGAAAAAATGGATATGGATGAAAAAGTGTGTTTTAAGAAAATCATAAAAAGATAATATTTAAAAGAAACCACCTTACCTTGTGTTTAACTTATTGTGTACATTATTTATATTACTAAATAAAAATCATAGTTTTATTATTTAATTTATTAATAACTATTTCTTTGTTTATTATTCCCTTTATATCACTTATCACTATGTTATATCAATTAGTTAATCATTTATGTTCACATTAGATGTTTTGGTGATATTTGGGATGTATGTATAGAATGAATTGGGTAGGTTGACTTGGTCATTGTTGATATTGTTCCATAAAATATAAAATAATAATAATTACATAATTATCTTTTTTATACAACAATTATACTTTTAAATCCACCCATTATGTATGGTTATGGAAAAAAACTATGTTAAAATCATAGAGACGGTAGGTCGTATGTATTCCTGAGTAACATTTCAATTTTTCAACGATCATTATGAAAAGAAGGTAAATATTTTTTTAACATTTCAGAATAATAATAATATCATATATATATATTATGTATTTTAACACACACACACACACACACACATATATATTATCCATATTATGTGGTGATGAGAAAAGAATCAAATTTTTTCATAGAGGTGGTAGTCCACATGTATCCACAAATGATATTATCTTTTTTTATCACATGAAAAGGAAAAAAGGTCAATTATATATTATCTTTTCATAATGAAATATATTTCATTAATATCATTTACAAACATTAATTCTATTATTATTAAATGTCATTATAGACAGTGATTGAAATCGATTTACATCAGTTAATGAGAGGGTAATCTGATGTACACGCGGATGATGATTATGCTCCCATTTTATGGAAGAGTATATAGAAATTAACATAAAAAAACTTATTATATTTATGATTATATTTTTATTATATAATAATATTTGAAGAAGGATTGAGTTATTAGGAATAAAAATCAAAACTAAAACATTTCGATAAAAATTATAGATTTTTTTTGGAAAACTCCTTTAATTGACACCCTAAGAGTTATAATTATGGTATTATGCGTAGAAAAATAAAATTAAAATTTGGGGGGTGATTCAAGGAACGTATTTGAGTATGTATGGTAAAAAATAGCTTTCTAATAGTGATTTATTGAGAATAAAATGTTCTAATTTATAGGAGACGGGTGGGGCACCCTTGGAATTTCTCAAAATATTAAATTAATATAAATTAATTTTCAACTCCAAACAGCACCAAAGTGAGTTATTTCTAATATAATATGATTATAGGTCTATATAAACTCATAATGTAATATTTAGACATATTTTAAATATATTTCATCTATCATTATTTTATTTTGACTCCTATTAACCCCTATAACTCTTACCAAAGAAACATTAATTTCTACACTTTTAGGGTCAATATAGTTATTATAAAATTATAATCCACCCAAAATAGACCATGAATGATATTTAAATATTTTTCTAAATTAATTATATGAATGTATGTTTTTTAGAATTTTTATATAATCTAATAAAATATTATTAAATATAAAATATCATTAATATAAATTTTAGAACTATTCATTACATTGACATTAATAATATAAATAAAAAATCTAATATTTAAAAAAATATTTTATTTTATCTTTAACATGTAATTTTCGTCAAGAAATTTCATTGACCAATTTAGTTAACTCAAATAATTTTTTTATATATTAATATATGTTATTTTATTTTTCCATCAATTAATTATTTACCACATCAGCGTTTTAAATGAATTTTCTGTAATTTTTTCATCACCAAAAATTGCAAATAAATTACAACGATGAAGATAAATATTTTATATTTAAAAATAAAATTTTATTTTGAACATATCCTATGGATAAAAATAGATTAAAAATATTAAATTTTCCAAAATATGATTGTGACATATTGGACATTTATTAAAAATATGAGGGTGGCATGTGTGACTTTTTTGGGTAATTTTTCAGTCGATATCATTTTTAGCCTAAATTAATAAATTCACCATTTACTATTGTAATAAAAATTACTATGTTTTCTATTAATATTATCCAAAAATTACAATGATTTATTAAATTTAGACCCAAAAATTCCAAATATGGAATCCATTTTTCAAAATTCAAAATTCAAAATTAGTAGAATATCGTTTAAAATGAAACCTAATAAACCGAATGAAAAAGGTTTTTCCCATAAAAATTCTCTTTCTAAATAGAAAATGTTTTTAATGAATTTATGTTTAAAATCTATTTTAATAACCAAAATTGGATTATTCCAAATCAAAATCATGTAGTTAAAATGTTAAACACATAAAAAATATAATTGTACTCTATAAATAAATTAAAATAAAATATAACTTTCATTTAAAAAACATTTTTTTCACCATTCCTTGAAAAATCTATATTTTTATAAAATTATGAAAAAATAAACCTAAGATAATTTTCAAATTATTAATTAAAAAAATAAATTCATTTTTTTAAATAAATTTTATTATATTTCATTAAATAAATTATAATAATCACACATAAAAATTAATTAAAATAATTTTGGAAGAAAATATATATTTTTTGAAAATTAAAATGACTTTTCAAATAATATAGTTCTTATTGAAATGGAATTAATTAGTACATTATAAAGGATTAATATCATTATATATTTCATATTGAGGTTAAGTCTATTCATTTCCACAAATTTATCATCTTGGTAATAATTTTCATATTAAAAAACTATGATTTCATTGAAAATTTATACGCAACATTGCATATCTTCATTTCTATAGAACATAATATTTCCTTTAAATAAATTTTGATGTTATAAATAGTATCATTTAATGGTTTGGGTTTTTAACTCACGATGTTGTCCGAAATTAATTCTCCATTTTCGGGTTCAATAGACTAAACCATACAAGAAAGGTAATTATCCAAAGTTATTCACCTTTCGTGATATAATTATTTTTCTTTAGTTTTAGCTATATCTTTAACTCTAGATCGTGCTCCAACATCATTACCTTTCCAAGGAAGTAATAAATTTTTAAAAATTGATTCCATATTTGGAATCATCATAATTTAAAATTTCTAACATGTTTAACTAATTTTCTTACCAAAGATATTATTGAATGTAACTAAAATTAATTACAATGAATAAGGAAAAATTAAGCTTAATAAGGAAATAAACATCAATATTAAGGACCCAAATGACATATAAACATGTAAAAGAGCTATTGGATGGACACACATCGACCATATACCCACTTTTTAGGAAATTGGTATTTTATGGAATCAAATTCCAATGTGAAAAATTTGTATGGTATTCCTTTGTCAAATATTACAAAAGTGATGCTTCTCCTCCACTATAAAAGTCCTCCTCCCCTCCTACTTCCTCAAAACTCTCATTCCACATTTTCATGTTCATTTATTTCCAAAAATAGCTCATAAAAATCCTTACCATAATCTTAAAATCTATCCCTTGGGACGAAATCCATCAAAGGAATCCCTTTGGTGCAAGCCAAAAGGAGTTACCCGATTAAGAGGTAACTTCATTACATAAAAACATTAGATTTATTTCCATTATACAACCCTATTTTTTTTGTTTATTCTATGATTTTGAAAAAAATATATTATATAAACTTTATATTTATTATATTGATAAAAATAGATTGTATATTTGGAATCATTATAATTTATAATGTCTAACATGTTCAAATTTTCTTTACCAAAAATATTAGTGAATGTAACTAATGTTAATTATAATGATTAAGGTAAAATTAAGCTTAATAAGGGACTAAATATCAATATTATGGACCCAAATTACATATAAACATGTACACGAGGCATTGGATAGACATACATCAACCATATCCCCAATTTTAATGGAATGTGTTTTCAGTTTTTACATTTCCATATTGTTTGCGCACTTTTTTCACAGCATTTTGAATACATGGTATGTGTGATTACTTATTTACCATTTCATAATTATTATTCTCATTGATTAATTATTTAGTCCAATATAGTTTCCCTATACTGATCATTTTAGATCACACTTATTATGATTCTTTTCCCCAGGAATCCAAGAAGTGTACTATGAAATGTATTTAAGGATATTCTAGATGGTATAAAGTTATGCTAGATGTTATTAAGAAAATAATTATATTGTAATTAATGTATTAATTTTTAATAAAAAAATCATATATGTATCTGGTTTACCTATAAATGTAAAATCTTTGTCCTTTATAAATTTTATTCCTTGTAGTCATGCCAATGTTATTGATAACATACACTAGCTCTGAGCCTTTTAGTGTTTGGTCACTGTATTTGGTATTAGAGTAAGTTTAGTAGGATCACCTGGAACTAGATTTATAAAACATAGAATAGAGAATGTAACTCTATGGTATAATTGAATATAAGTGTAGAAAAACACACTATAAATTTGGTAAAGTATATATTATGTGGGTCATTCTAGAAATACTTCCCTATTTGGATATTACAAGTGAAATGGTTTTGGACCTGATTTACTTTGGATAAAAACCTTAAAAAGGTGTGTCAGGCCTGACTCTTCATAACCTTATAAATTAAAAGGGGCCTTAAAATGCACTTATCTTGACACTCCAAGGGGATATTCTTAGGGTAATTCACATTTTGTTTAAAACCCATTATGATGTACTTTGAAAATGAATAACCTAGGGTTTTCCTAACGTGTTTTAGATCGAAGATATTGTGTCACGATTTAGAAATCCTAGAAATTATATTATCGATAATCATTATATCAGGTAAGGAACTATGTTAAAATAAAAAAGTTGATGAATTTATATATTAGGGTTGTATTGAAAACCTCTGTTAAAAGGCGATTTAGTGAGTAACCTTGTTTCAAGGTTGTTTATCATATTTATTTTGGAATTTATATTATAATAGCTTTAAAAATGGAAAAATTATATGACATGTGACATCCAATAAAGTCTATCAAGGTTGTAGGGCATGAACCCATGACTAAATGAGGATAAGGGTTTAACACCAACCACTAACCTACATAATATCAATGTTAAAATGGGATTGTTTTTAAATGAAAAAATTGATGAATTGATACTAATGATGGACCAGTAGTGTTGAATTGTAGTATTATAGATTAATATCATTACCAATTAGTTTTAGAGAATAATTAGAGACAAATATTTTCACGTTTCACTCTTTTATGGTCCTTACAATCCAATTTTTTTTATTTTAGTGCTTTAATAATAAATATTAATTTTTGGCTATCCATTTGGTAAAGTAAGGGATGAATTATAATTTAATCAAAGCCCAACCAAGAGTTGTAATTATTCACATGAAATTAAAATGTATCATGTAAGTAAATTTCATTATATTCTTAGGTAGTTAATGAATTACCTAGCATTATCAAAATGACTTAGAAATACAATGTTTTCCTAATACCTTAATTTTTGTTGGACTGATGGCCTTATAAATGATCCCAAATTTATGGCTTTGAGTTCCTCCAAATTCTATTAATGATTCAATTTGTTGTGATTGATTTCCTCAATCTATCCATATAAATATTTCTGACATTCCACTAATTACACATCTTTATAGGCCACTAATGTTCTCCTACGTAGATATCTAGTAATATGTTAGTCAATGTGACCTTTAAACTTCCCATTCTCTCTTTTTTGAAGGGATTTTTTATTAACCCTTCACATGATGTGGTATTTCAAAAATATGAAATATCAAAAAATATATTACCATGATTTAGTTTAAATTTAAATGAGGCAATTTATTTAATGTGGGGATAATGTAACATCCCTAAAATCTCGAGTAGGAACATTGTATTCATTATCATGTATCACATGCAACACCAAGTTCATAAGGGAATGTAATATCCAAATAATTTATAATATATTTAACATTTTTAATAAATTCAATATATTATATAGCTTTCAAATCATCTGATACTGAGTTAGAGTGAAACACACACACCAAATAGTTCCTCCAATGTCTTTCATTACATGCATGACCGAGTTTTACCGAACAATAATATATTATTTAAAATATTTTTATTTAATATAATAAGATATAACCTAGACATTAAATTAGAAGTTATGAATAATATTAACAAACTAATGAAAATCTATAGATTACACAAATATAAAATTAATTTGTTAGTTAAAAATTAATTAGAAATAAACAGAAGATCCAATTGAATATAAAAAGACTATTTATATAAAAAATTATTCTTTTTCTCACAAAGCTATTTTATCCTAATAAATTAAAATAATTACAACTAGTGAGTGATATTAATGTAATATTTATATATACTATATTCAATAAATTTTTTTATAATCATAGATTTTATTTTCTATACAAAATATATTGAAAAACTCAACATTACACTTACAAATAATATATTTTTATTAAGCAACTTTTACCAACTTTTAATGGTGATCAAATTTTAAATCCGAAATTATGAACTGTAATAGAAATTATATGTCATAATAATAATAATAATTGAAATTGAAATATAATAATTAGGTATGGGAGATTTATTTGGTAATTTTCTGTTATGTTTTCTATTTTAATGAATAATGAGAAATACTGAATTTTTGTTCAAAACTGATATTTCATATAATTTATTTACAACGATAAATAATATTTTAAATTGGTAATAAAGTTTAAATGGATCTTATTTTAATAAATTAATCCAATTTTGGTATTTATAATCAATTCCAAATTGAAAATGACTATAAAATCATATTAATGTTTTGGACATTATTACATTAAAAACTCGATTTGTCATCCAGAATGTTTGATTAAATTTAAATTAAATAATTTCACTTATGTGATTGGAATTTTATAAAATGTAATAAATATTTGGAATCATCATAATATAAAATGTCTAGTAATGTAATATTATTTATTGAATGAAATTATTAGTGAATGTAATTAAATATAATTATAATGACTAAGGTAAACTGAAGCATAATAAGGGACTAATCCTTAAAATTAAGGGACCAAATGACATTGAAACTTGTCCAAGATACACTGTCTATCAATAATTAGAACCAATACCAAAATTCACCTAAATTTTACTATAATGGGAGAGAAATTAAATTTTAAAAACATGTATTGAATTCCTTTGTCAAATATTACAAGAGTGTTACTCTTCCTCCGCTATAAAAAGTCATCATCTCCACCCACTTCAACACACCTCTCGAGACAGTTCTGTTCTACTAATATCTCAACAAATATCTTATAAAAATCCCTAAACGCATCCTATGATACACCTCTTGTGTACAAATCCATCCAAGAATGCCCTATGGTGCACACCAAAAATATTTACCCGATTAAGAGGTAACATCATTTCTTAAGCTCTTTAGTTTTATTTCCCTTATCCACCCCCTAAAATATTATCATTACATGATTATATTTAAAAAAATATACTAAATATAATAATATTTATTATTCCATTTTTTAGATGAATACATACACACAAATCCATTTAATTGGTAGCAGACATATTGTTTACCTTTTTGGAAATCTTTTTCCTAAACAAATGATGATTATACATTTTTTCTTTACTGAATCTCACAGTGAAAATTATTAAAGAAAACATATTTACATATGGTAAATACTATATCAATAATTTATTTATACTTGATTAATTATTTTATAACACATAACTTTATGCATTCCATTTTGCAGGAATACGATAAGATCGTTTGTTGAAGTGTGGAGTACCACCTCCTAAATGAAGTGTGAGTTTTTCACACGATACATGGAATGTATAGAGGATGATTTTAATTAAAAATATGTCACATATATAACATATATATGATATTCATGAAATAATTAATTTTATATAATCATAATAGATATCAATTCCCTGTTACCATTTCACACATTAAAAAAGTGATAACGTTGTTTGTGGACGTGTGGAATGCCACCTCCTGAACATAATGTGATTTCTTTTATGTCACAAGAATTATATATATATGTGAATATGATTAAATAACATATTATCTATGATATAATTTTTTTTATAATGATATTTTACTAATTACCATATTTCAACAATGATCTTTGAAAAATAGGAATGTTACTCATGTGTACATGTTGTCTACCGTCTCAATGATTGCAACACTGAATCATTTTTCATAACCATATTTAATGATTGTTTTTATAAGTATTATTGATGTAAAAATAGGATAATTGTTTCATTATTAATATTATTTATATGTTATATAATGACCCATTTGAAAATAGATGACCTGCCGAAGTTGTTTTTGACACATGAACTGAATTTGGTCCAAGCAACTGATGTAAAAATTATTTTTTAAATAGTCAAATACAATAGTGTAATATGTGAAATAAAATTCATGATAATCATGAAAATTTACTCAATAATTTAAATAATTAACATAGTGTTTTTATTTAGTAATATAAAGACACATGAGGCAAATAAAACTCAAGGTAGGTGATTTTCATCTTACGTTTTACATATGTGAGATAAAATGTCATATTCACAATTTAATTCTTTTTTGTTGTGTATCTACTATACATTTTTTATATTATATCATGAGATATTTTATCTTCATGTTATTGTAATAATTAAATTAATATTATTTCATCACGAGGCTTATGATTTTAAATGATTCAAAGTGGTATGGGACACTTTGGGATGTTTAATGGTTATTTTACTCAGGAATAATAACGACAACCTTTCCATGGTATTTCCATTTGATGAAATTATATGTCCATTATTAAATAAAACCTTTTATTGTATTCTCCTTCAGTTAATAATGAACATTTACAAGTATTAGTACCATTTTTCCACTCTTTGGTACTCAAAATGGTTTAGAAAATGTGTTTAAGAGGGTCCTACTTCATTTCTATCTTTAGTCAGAGAAACTGTTTTCTTAAAAAAACTATGTTTTATTATAATATTTTATAAAATATTATATATATATTAAAATTTATTTTTAATTAGTTTTTTACCATTTTTTCCCTTTACCAATTTTCTGAAAGGATTCATCTATCGGCTTTCGAAACAAGACAAATTTGTAACATTTAACTGTGTAGAACATTATTTTTTAAATAAATTGTTTCCAACAATTATTTTTAGAGAAACGACTATTCAATTTATTTTAAAAAAATGATATTTACCTCATAAAATATTTTAAAATATCTCTTAATTAATCATGATAATAATTCTTTATTTTACTCCACATGGGGTATGTTGTATTGATACTATCCCTAATATTCCTATCTATAGTTTATATTTATTTTTCTAAGGAATTTATTGACATTCACATCCTTGATTACATTGGTAGTCCCCATGAAATATTCAATTTACTATGATCATTGAACATTTAGTTTACACTAGCTATCCATATCATTTATCATGGATATGTTCATTTCCTAAATAGTTTAAAATTTTTCACATATTGTTTAATTTGAACGTTATTTTATTATTTTGGGAAATAGTGATAAATATATATCCTTTAATAAATTCTAATATTTGGTAAGGAATATTATTTATTTGATATTACAAATTATTTGGAAAGGTAAGGCAAGGGTTGGGAACCATTTAATGTAAGCCATACGGGTTGGGGACTGGTTAATGAAAGCTCATCAATGAATTGGTATTCTTAGGAGATGAAATTACTTCGGAAAAGACATAAAGTTTTTTTTCCAATTATAATTGAAGGGTTTCTACCGGATATGTCGAAAAATCTTGTGAATGGTCTTGATGGTACTGATTCAATGTACCTTGCATTCATGGAAACCAATAATTAAACATTTCCATCATTTCATTTCAGTTATTATTGATCCATGATATTTTTTATTGTCATATATATGGATACATTTCATTTTCAGTTCACTATTTAAATTCAATGTGTTTTGGTTTCATACCTTAAAATATTTATTTTGTCTAATAAATGTTTTTAATGGACGGTGTTTTCAGTTATTACCATGCCATAATTTTGTGCACTTACTTCTATGTTTGTTTATTAGATAGTTGGTGTGTTCACTTATTTAACATTCCATAATTTTTATTCTTTTTGATTCATTATTTACTCTTATATACATTTCCCTTACTAAGAATTTGATCTCACCCTTATTATGTTTCTTTTCCCCATGAATCATATAAGCGTACTATGAATGATATACAAGGATATAATAAATGGAATAAAGTTAACCTCAAATTGATTTAGAAATAAATTATTTTGTAATTATTTTTTCAATTTTAATAAAAATTTAAAGTATGTATCCTTTTTACCAATATTACTACACTCTCAGTCCTTAGAGATTTGATTCCTTGTAATCATTTCAATGTAATTGATAGTCGAAACCAGCTTCGATCCTTCTAAGATTGGGTTACTACAGTGGATATTCTCTTAATGTACATAAAATGTATTTTCACTATTATTTCCCTTATATTTCTAGGGATATACATGTTTCTACCTTCTCAAAAATGATATTAAATTCAAATAAAAATATTTTTCAATGTGAGTTTATTTTTTGAAGAACTACATTAACTCATATTGATTTGTTTCTTTTCAACTTGAGAATGTTTTACGTTTTAAGGAAAGAATATTAATTCACTAATCAATTTTGGATCCCAAGAGGATATTAATGAAAATAGTATTTATGAATACTTTATGAATACCATTCCATTCATTGGGATTATTTGAATACAATGACTGTTAAATTCTATCTTCCAATGTGGAATGAATGTCTATTAACATTTTAGGATGTGAATGGTGGGCCTAAAATTATATATATACCTCCAATGAATTTTCTAACATGATATATCACATGATATTATTTTTATTATTAATAAACATGATCCTATATTTTTTCAAAATTTTAAGTTTGTGATTTATGCACATATGTTATACATGAACATAATTCTATATTTTCTCCAATTATGTGTTCTATTTGACCACTATGTTGTTATTATTCATTAATACGAATATGAACCATTAATCCAATTTTTTAAATTATTCCCACATGTTTATAATGATGATAACATGTTATTATATGATTTTAATCATTATTCTCTCCCATGAACTATTGATTCATGTCTCTTATTCATTCTATGTTATCCCATGATCGCTTGGATTTTTTTCACTGATTCACTTGATGTATATACTCATGTGAAAACATGTATTATAGATGACATGGTTTCTTTAAGAGGGCACTAAATAATGAATTAAATAATTTTTATGTTTTATTTTGTAATTGTGATGTATGATCCTAATTTTCCCAAGATACTAATATTTTTGATCTTATGATGTAATATTATTACGATATCTCAAAAATGATGTTATGTTACAAAATAAAAATATGGATCATTAAATATAACATTACATATTTTACATCATAGAATATAATTCGAAATTTGTAGAAACACATAAAATTAATTGGAATATTATGCATCACTAATATCAGAATCCTAATCTTTTTATATTTGTGAATATCCAAAAATAATAAAAATATTTTCAAATATTTCATAATAGTATATTAAGATAATTCAAATCTATTATTGAATATCCCATAGGAGTTTCTATCAAGGGGTGTATTCTATGTCCCCCTCATCTTGCATCACTGATGATTGGGTAAATACCGAATATGCCCCTTATATAGTTATCACCGATATGTGCATGTATTCCATATCCATATCAACTTTAATTTATCAAGAAATTGATGTATTATCTATGAAAACTACACAATCTATACTTTACTAAAAAAATGATGTTATCCTATACATAGAATTATCATCCTTTCTTATTAATGGGGTTTGTTATCTACCATATTTCGTCCTAAATCTAGTTCATATGGTATAAAGTAAGAATCCTTTAATATACACTATAGCACCTTAACTCTAGTATCCCATAACTAGTGGTTACCTAATTTCATTGGTATAAAATACAATGGATTTCATCCAAAGGGATTGAATATTTTAGTTTTCATGGGAGGATAGATATATACATTATTGATACATTACATATAGGAACATGAAATACTACATAAAAATTCTAGTGTGGAATTTACCATTTCAGCTGTTAAAGATCTTAAATCATTCATAAATTCATTCTTGGTATCCTAGGGATTGGGAGACATAATAAATGATGAGATGAAATTCTTAGTTAGGGAAATCATACAAAGAGAGTATATCATTGATCAAATTAATAATAAACAATATAATATAGATAAACAATAATAAAATATTACATATAGATAATATCATAAAAGGATACCAAATCCATGGATGAAATAGTTATATAAATTGTGACATGGATAACAAAAAAACTAGATTCATAATGAAATAATTATTAATGTCAAAAATCATAAAATTATTATCATGGTCTTATGGATATTCATCATACACAGATAGGTAAAGAGTACACCAAATAATTGAACTAGTTAGTCTCATGATACCTATCGATGAATCAAGGGGCTATATCAAACCCAACCCACCAAATATTATATCAAATGAATTCTTCATATGATATAAATGAATAAAAATTCAATACATAATCAACCTAAAAATTTACTTCGAAATTCATGTATAAATAAAATTATAATTTTCCCCAATCAATTAAGAGAATAATATGATCATAAGCCTTTTAGAGTAATGTAGTGGATTTTATCAATAGATTATATCCCCAACAAAGAAAAATATATATCAAAGGATATTGAGATAAATAAAAATACATTTAAAATTATCATTGGAATAATTATTGATGTAAATAAACTATTAATTTTGAAATCACTTATATTAAAATCTAAAAATTCAAAATATCTTGGAATTAAATATCTTTAAATAGTATAGTGGACACTTGTAATGGATGCGTAAAAGAAAAAAGAAGTTTTGATGGATGTAGAAGACATTTTTTTAGGTGTAGGTTCATATATGAATTAAAAATAAAACAATATGGGGTGGAATTTAGCTTATAAAATCATAAAGAATAATCCCCAAATTCTTATTTTTATGAATGTAAGGAAAAAATTTTGTTTGAAATACTTTATAACCTTAGATTAAGAAACAAGTTATTACGACATAGTAGAAACATTATTTTAAATGAACAGTGGAAATAAAAAACATATAATGACAATAATAACAATGCATTACAAAGAACATGACCAAAAATAAACAACCTTTCCTAATAATGGTATTCACTTGAACCTAATGTGAGAAGGATTTTTGTGAACCTATCATTAGGTATCCCGAATTATTGACCTATCAAAAGGCCCATCTTTCGTACCATATAATCCCATGATCATATTGAATAAAAAAACCACTAACTCACAAACCCTAAGAGTCCTAGATCATCCTAATAAGACAAATATTTCTCTCCTTATCACTATGAGATCCTAGTTCACTTGATCATAGAGAAATAAATTACAATAAAAAACTATAAAGAATCTATAATGATATCATTTGGGAAATATGTATTACGTAATTCTCTGTAATGATTATAATATAATGTGCACTTAGCAACAACACTTTTTGGGAACATTAATTGAATCCGGTAGACTATAAGGTATTAGTACATTTCCTCCTAAAAATATCTATACCATTTATAAAAAAGCTACAATGTTTGGTTTACAATATTATTTTGATTGATTTCAATAGAAGCATACACATTTTCATTATCTTTAATAATATCAACACTATATCCAATGGTTATAAAATTTATCTTCATTAAAATTACATTAATAGATCCATCCAGTAAAAATAGTATATCATTATCTAGTATAATTTTTACATCTCTATTCGATGAACATTATAAGCCTCCATACGATTGTACTTTTTATACAAATGTCATATGTTATTTATACATATATGACTAATATACTTTTAACATGTTCATCTGATGTACTCTGTACAAATCCATCCTATATTCATTGTATATTATTATATTCTAGAAATATATTTCTATATCAGGTAAAATAAATTTATTCCTGAAAAACATTATACATTTTAATAAATAATGATTAGAAATAGAAAAATTTAAGTAGTGAATTTCAATTTTCAAAAGTAAGACAAGAAATTGGTCTTTAAACTTAGTAATATCCAAATTTTGGGAAATAAAATATAATATTACATAATATAAATTAAAAATAAAACTTTTTAAAATTACTCCCTCTTACTTACAGATATCTTTAGTACTATACGTTTCTATAACATTGGGTTTTTAAAAAAGAGTATCAATGGAATGAATTGTTTTCTAGAAAGATTTTATGAAATTTTGGAGAAAACTATATAAACAATTGTGTGGATTAGAAATGAATATATGAAAACTAAAAATACATTAAAATATGAAAATTAATGTATTAAATAAAATATTGGAGGTTTAGTTATAACAAAATACAAAATTTCTAGAAAAATATTAACAATTCATTAAATGTTTCTTAACAATGATCCTCATCATCATTAGATAGTTTTTATCTTTTATGACTTCTCAATTTTTGATTTTAGAATAAATAAAATTTACTCCCTCAACACTACTATTTTCTATTTGGAGAGCTCCAAATCATGTGGAAAAACCAATTACATCAAATCATTGATTTCTCTTAAAAATTTTCCCAATTTAAAATTTATATAATGTGAAATCATATAAAATGACTTCATTACACATTTAATAACACCAACAATCTAATAAAAGAAAATACATCATCCTTTATCTAATTCATCCACTTAATAATATATCTATACATTTTAAACTAAAACAATTTCATACCATTAATAATATTTATCTCTTATTAATTATATATATAAGGCTCAAATATTTTGTTAAGGGTTGTTGAGCCTTCAATAAAATCATATTTTACGTGTATATATTTTCAACCTGATTGAATTCCCAAAAAGATATCCCTGATACCTTCAACACATTTGATCACTACATTAAACTAACTATTTTTGTCTCTATAATTGTTGATTTTGTTCCCATATGATAATTTTCTCATTTGTTATTAACATGTCGTAAAATGGATTCCTTGACCCCTTGAGGTGGATTTTTCTCATTTTCAATAAATCATGAAATATAGATTTCTTGAATTTCCACAATATTACCAAACTTTATTTGTTTTTATGCATGATCATTTGATGATTTTATCTAACAATATGAATAATCTTCTTTCAATTAATTATGAAATTATTTTTTCACCTTAGAGTGAGTGTTTTGAGAAATTACGGTATTCAATGATGATTCCTTTAGAAAATAATCCATTAAAACAAATAATTTATTTTTATAGATTTTCTATATCCATTTTATTTTTAGAATATATTATTTTCTCTAATCCTTACAGTATCTCTTTGGGAGAATAATAGTGTTCAAAAAATTTAAAAAATTATTTTGGTATTTCAATCAAAATAGATTGACCAACTTCTCTTACAAACTACATTTCATTGTCTATAGAAATTAACAAATGGATTTCTTTTTCTTCCTCTATTAGAATGCACTAAATGTTATTCTATGGAATTGAATAAGAACTAGTTTGAGTAATAATGTAAAAATATTCATCATACTTCCCATAATCTTCATGAGATTTTTCAATTTCTCAAAGGAAATATTGTGAAACTTTTCTTTCTTCTCTTTAGCAACTATTTTCTTCCACTATTCCTATTACTTAATTATATGAATAAATTATTTGTTTATGGATTTTGATTCTATATGGTAACTCCCTAATAAAGGTTCCAAATCATTATTTTAATTATTCTTAATTATCAATTCATGAAAGAATTCATCGAACATATCCTTTAATTTCTTCCTTAGATTATCAAGAGAATTTTGAGAAGTTTTTGAAGTTTTATTCTTTTATTGAACATTTATTTTGGGAGTTTCAACTTCCTCTTCAAAAGAATAGTTTGATTCCATATCAAAGAATATTATTGAATCATGAAAATAAACTAATATCAATGTTCAACATGGATACATCATTGAAATAGATTTCAATATCTCTAATTGGGGATACATTTTTTTTGATTTCCTCAACTTACAAAAACATTACAAGAACATTTTTAAGTATCTTTTGTTAGAAAAGGATCTTCCTCTTTACTATTAAAATTCTAATAGAACTATAATATTTCCAAAATAACATTCCATATTTGAATTTCCTTATAATATATAGAATATTGGGAACATATGAATCATGAAAATAAAATGCATATTAGTCTCCTTTTCATGAATGTAAGTAGTTTTGAGTATAAATAAATAGTATTCTTTCATCTTATTATTAATGAGAAATATTTCTAACCTTCTCATTTGTGGAAAAAAAGATGTATTTAGTATAAATTATTTTAAAGGAACATACTTTGCCTTAATGTTAATATGTGATAAAGGAATATTCTCCTTCTAGGGGTATAACAACAAGTTCATCCATTATCTTTATATTAATACTATAGAATTTTCTAAAAATACTAAATATAAAAACATTTATTCCATCCAATATGTAAAAAAACTAATCAAATATAAATCAATAACACTATAATTGGATAAAAAATGTCAATAGAATATATTTGTAAAAAAATAGTTTCCCATCCTTGAAAAGGTATATCCGGTTTTAATAAAGAATCAAACTTTTTGAATGATACGTGGATGATAATTATAAAAGTTAAAACATTTCATGTTGATAAATCACAGAATGATACCATGGATCTAAATAGAAAAAATTCTTATTTCTAACATCTAATGGAAAATCCCTGAATAAAATTAGATAGAAGAGAATAAAAGCTATGCTAGATCTTATCTTGAAAAATTGGTAAGGAAAATGAAACTGAGAAACATATACTATATAAAAGAAATATGAGTTAACTTTGGAATTTTTGAATACCTAATTATTGATATTGGATATTTAATGATGATGACATCAAAATGTTACAAAAATTAGATATTTAGATTTCTGTATTATTAGGAAGATATTATTAATATTTTGAGGGTATCAGAGAAGCCTCATTTCGATAGATCATCAACAATTTTAATATTATTTTATATAATTTCCTCTATAAAAGTTATAATATGAATAAAAAATGTAAATCATGAAGTGTTTATAAATTTAATTTCATAATAATGATTATTTGAAAATTTGAAATTTTTTTTTACAAAAGATAGGTTAAAGAAATAATGAAATTCCAATGAAACATCATAGGAACATTATTTTGAATAAAATAAAAATATTATATAACAAAATATATTTCAATAAATTTTATAAAAATGTTAAAAAAGATACAAAAAATAAAGAAAAATATATATGTCCTCCCCCATTCGTGACAGGGTTTAAAATGTTAGGAGATAGGTAAAATAATATAACGATTAATGATAATTTTTTATTGATAAAACCAAGATACTATTTAATGTATTAAAATATTTCTAAATGAAGTTGTATTTTAAAATTTATTAGTAATCCTATCTTGATTTTTAATATTTTTATGAATAATAAATCCATTTTCTTTATGATATACATAGAAATACTCACTTTTATGCATGTTATTTTCACATCTATGATGTTTTGTGTGCATAAACAAGGATTGAAAACAATTATTATCATAGAAAACTTTATTTTTACTAAAATTTATTCCAATACTAGTGAGTGTGTGTTGCATCCACAAAAAATTTTCTTAAAAACCCCAAGTTGCATTATATTTCACTTCATTAGTGGAAAGTGAAACTGGGTGTTGTTTCAAGAAGGAACAAGACACTAAATACTATCTTAAGAATTATAATGTTTATGATTTACTTTTATTATTCATTTTTCACCCACAAAATTTCATATTTGAAAATATTTTTACATCATAACCATTTATAAAAGAAGAAAATATTCAATAGTCTATATTGTGGATTTTTATGTTTAATTAGACGTTTTAGAAAATTTGTATCTTGAGAAACATGTGGTTTTTATACATAAAATTCCACCTATGAAAATCTATAATGAAATAATTAATTCACATTTATTTTATAAATAGTTAAATTTATATATTCTATAATGCATAGATGTATATTAATTGATTCAAGCATTATTACTAATGAAAAATATCCCCTATAATTTATCCCTTCTTTTTTATTATGACACTTATAACCAAAAATATCATTATTTATAATGATAATTTTATTTTTTTCCTATTTCATTAAGAAAAATCAATTTATACTAATCATTGAAACATCTTTAGGTTGTTCTACCCAGGTCCAAACATTTTTTCTCTCAAATTTATTGAGCTCAACCTATATTTCCCTTATCCAATCTTCAACTCAAAAAGCCTTATTAGGTTATTTATGTTCAAAATGGGATAATAATGCACAATATTCAAATTTATTTCATAAGGATATATGAGTTTTGACTGGTTAATCTACATCTCTAGGGATATTATCAGTTGAATGATTTTTATGAAACAGTATTTACTTGATATGTAAAAACAATCTTCAGCAACATGTTGAACATTTGTTGAAGGTATAACTTATGAAATTATTTCTTCATTTTACCTTTCAGATGATTAATTTTGCATCATGGGTTGAAAATTTATTTTCATAACATAATCCAAAAATATTTCTTCTGGATGTTTATAAATAAAGCATTTAGTTTCATGAAACATAAAATACACTATTTCCAAAATATTATTTTTCCATTTATTAAATAAATGATACAACTTAATTTATATATAATAGCCAAAAATAAAACCAAATAATATTTTTGATCATATTTTTATAAATTAGATTTTGTAATCACAATGAACACTTCATATAAAAAATTATGAAGGAAGATTATGTTGGATTTCAATCTGTCTAAAACTCAAAAGGGATTTTATTAAGAAATTTTCGATGTAAATAATATTTTATAGTATACATGGAATTAAATATATCCTCAATAGTTTTTATAGAAATTGATTATTCACTGAACATGGTTCCCATAATTATCTAGTGAATTTAAATTCTTTATTCAGCTACAATATTTTTTAGAGGTGTTCTAGGATCTGAAAAATTGTATGTAATTCCTTTTTGACTATAAAAAGTTTCAAAATCAATGTGTACACAAACTGACCACCATGATCATTTTGAATCGTAATAAAATATTAGTTTTTATGATAATTACAATGAGATACAAAACCTTTTTTTAAAAAAATATATCTTCTAACTATTTAAATAGAAAATAAATACATATATATCTAGTGTAATCATCAACGATTACATATAATTAAGGTTTTCCTTCAATACATCATGTTTTATTTGATGAAATTAATCCATGTGAAATAAATTTAAATAATAAAAAGTTTATATTTCACTAATATTTTTATATACTGACTTATGTTGATTATCTTATTGAAAAGGGACACATTATTTAGAATAAATAAACGTAGGCTTTGATAAATCTCTCATAATTACTTTTTAAAATGTTTAACAATATTTATAATGTTACAGTGTCCTAAGAATCTATTTAACCAACATTATTAATCTTATATTACAATTATTTAAGGTAGATCATAGTTTTATATTTATTATAAGATTAAGGTGTAAATTTTATCATCCCTATCAGTAGAAATTATGAACTAACCTTTAGAACCTTGAATATTACATATATCATTCTTTAAGATGAAAATATAACCTTTATTACATAATTGAAATATAATTATGATAATGTTATTATGTAATAAAACATATTAAAAATTAGAAATTAATTCCATGTGATAAAATTCAATATCACTAATTCCCTCAATTCATCCTTCAGTTTTATCTCCAAAACTCACCTTCAACCTTGCATACATATAATATTCTAGTATAAGTTTTTTATTTCTAGTCATATGTCCTAAAAAACTTATATCCTTGAACCATATATTTTGGGTGTTTGTGCTCCAAAATTCTGCGTAAAATAAAGAGAACTATGGTTTTGGTACCCAAACTTACTTGGGTTTAGAATTAATAGATAAAACGAATTTTAGAATCCATATATCTATATCTTTCAAATTTCTAATAGCTACGAATTCGTTAAAAATATAATTAATAAAAAAATATGATTTAAATATTTTTTTACAATTTTCTCCCCTTTGACATTTCATAAAAAATGGAATATATTTTGGATCAAAATAGTTTGATAGAAAATGATGTTCATCTAAAGTAAAACCAATTCTAGAATAATTTTTATGAGTTATCAACTATCTTCATAGATTATCAAAATTTACCTTAATATTTGATAAAATACCTTTTAGAAAAATTATTCTAGTATTTAGTTTTATAAATAATTTCTTCTCATCATTAGTTAAGGTAGAATTATATATTTTTTATCTAACTTTAATAAAAGATTAAAAATATATAAATTATGTTTAGAAATTATAATATTGGATTTAGAATGTACATTTTTGGAACAATAATATTCTTTCATAAATTTATAATTGTACAACCTCCCCTAAAAATTTTCATATCTAGTCATTTCTTCAAATGTATGTATACATTCCCCATATTCGGATGTACAGATGTTTTCTTCTTCTTAAAAAGTTGAAAATTATTCATCAATATAATCAGGGTAATTATAATTTAATTTTTATTTCATAATAGATTTATTATATACCTTTTCGAAGTTGAATTTATTTTTATTTGGAATTATAGCTTAAATCCCAAAAAATTATAACAATCACTACTTTCCTATAAATAAATTTTGGAAAATGAACCTCTACTACTAAAACTCCATGTGTCTATAGATTTTATACATTTCTCCCCATTTACCTTATAAAATTTATTTAATATTTTTTATTTTTTATTTAATGCTGAAAAATAGGTCGTATGTGTCCTGGTTTTTTAAATTAATTCAAAATTTGCTCCGATGTATGTTTCTTTTCACTATCATATTTTTTTATTCTTATTGTACTTATAAAAAAAATATTTCTCAGTAGCTATATTCAAAATTATCTTCACTTACTAATAATAATAATATAAACTTTCCTAGAAAGAAATATAATCATATTCAAAATCTAATTTATTTTATGAATTTGATGATTTAGAATAATTGTCACTAGAATTAGTTTTTTTGGGTGTTACTATTCCATATGTGGTGGAAAAATCTACACTAATAATTTTTCCTTTTATTCTAAAAATATAGCTTTAATCTAATACCATTTTTCATAATATTTTCAAGGAGATTTTCCAAACTAATATTTTCTATATGTTTCATATCATCAATTACTGTCCTTTTAGATTCCCATCTGTTAGGCATGATATCTATGATATTTTTAAAAATATGATTATCTGTCAACACTTTCATTACTTGTGACCATAACCTATTTACAATAGTCACGAATATATGATGTATTTGGAAAATTCATTCAACCTACAAGAAATGAAAATCAAGATAGTCCTTAGGAAGTATTTTTCTTCAAATTTAAAAATCATTAGAATTTAAAAACTGACTAAATTGATGATTTCTATAAACATTATTTTAAATATCCTAAGTGGATATTTGACTATATATATTCCTTGTGGTAAAACATAAAAAGTGTTTAAAACCATATAATTCATTGGATATTCATTCATCTCTTCTCTTGTGAATATTTCTATTTCCATACAATGAAATTTATAATTTCCAATCATCATGATAAATTAATGAACCCCATTGCTTATAAAAAAAGTGTTTAATAAATCTCGTCATTATTCATAGTCATCAGTATTAAAAATTGGTAGTTAACTAGGATTTGTTTTTTAAAGTTCCAATAAATAAATTTTGATAAATAATAAAATACTTTTCTCTACCAATATTATTAGCATGATAAAGTATATATAGAGAATTATTTGATGCAAAAAGTAGAGTTGAAAAAGTATTAACACACTATAAGAAAGGGGTTAATTGTAGTTTATAAATATTTAGACATAATATTTATGATATCTATATTTATAAGAATTTAAATAGAAAAAATAGTTGTTCCAATATAAAATAAAAATTTAGTGTAATAAAAATTTAAATTATACACAATATAAACTTTATATGGAATGCACCACAGAAATACAAAAACTAATAAAAACAAAATAAAAACTATGGAATTTTTTCATAAAATAATGTAACCAAAATTACACAACCATTTATTACAAATGTATTAAAATTTAATGAATGTGATAAGGATTTTTATGATGTTTAAATTAGGTATCAATGATTTTAAACCTATCATATGGTTTATATTACAAAACATGGAAACCCTCAATTATCTTTACAAGATAATGTTCTATATCTATAACATTGGGATCCCATGATCAACTTGGTTGAATAACTATATATCATTCAATCATCAGGATCCCTAAATCAACTATTTCAAAAAATAAAATGAATAACATTGGGAAAACCAAAAAACATTCAAAATTAAAACCATGAAAAAATATTATTTAATGAATAATCTCTAATGATTATAATATCATGAAAACTCAGTGACAATACATTTCATAAAATTCAATATATATATCTTTAGATCATATAGAGTTCATCACATTATTTGATCATGGATATAGTCCTATTTATAGAAAAGATTACAATGGTTGGATTAAAAGCATCATATGATCGATTTCAATGGAATTGGAATCATAATCTTCATTTTCATCATGTATGTATTCAATATTATGGTTATTTTTTTGGCATTATTATAATTCTTTAAAGAGTTTCATTGGGTAAAAATTTTAAATCATTATACATTAATTATTATATTCTCAATGTGGATAACTTTATAATCCTCCATGCAAAATAATTTTTATGAATATATTAAACAGACTTTTAAATTTATATATATTGTAGGTTCTACACGTATATCATACCTACTTTTGAATAATTTTTTTGAAATACATTTTATATGTCCATCAAATATAATTGTATTTTTACATCTGGTAAAACTGATTTTTTTAATAAATTAAATGAAATAAATATTTGTGGTAGAAATGTTTAAATAGTGAATTTTTAGTTTCAAAATTAACAGTAGAAAGAGGTCTATCAACTCAACAATGATACATGGTTAAAAATATATTTCATTCACACATTTGAAAAAATGATCCTAATTTTGAGAATGACCAAATTATCTATTTTAAATAATGTTAAAAAATTTAAAACATTAGTAATAATGAATTTAATCATTCATTTGAGAATATTTTAAAACTAACTGATTTTTTTATGAAAATATGGACCTTAAAGAAAAATATTCTTTAAAAAATAGAAAACCAATATCAGTTTTCCTTAAAAACATTCATTCTGATTGTGAGTACATAAAGAGTGGAATATGAAAGAAATTTTTTTCGTTTTTAGATATAATAATAGGAGATGAAAATAGATTTTTTTTATGATATAGTGACCGTATAATTCCCCAAAAGTAAACATAAACATAAATAATTCTGAATAATTCTAAAATTGTGATATAAACCATATCCTTAGGTCATCATTTAGTGTAATGTTAATTTAACTTCAAATATAGTAAATTTTAATATAGTATAACCATACACAAGAACTGTATAGATACTTATAATATCATATATGATCCACTTATATCATTTAAACACATGTTTAATAAAAATTATTTATTAATTCCTGAATTCATAGTGTAGACAATTTCATTTTTCATCTAAGTTTCATTTAACACTTTTTATCCATGCATATTTCTCATGGTACCATAATATCTATTATTTTATTCATTATAATAATATCAAATATATTAATTACATACAAATTTATAATCATCATTTAAATGAGGAATGAAAAATGAATCACATCACTTCATGGAGGGGATACTCTACATGCACGCACTAGCGACATGGTCATTTTTTAATGAGAGTAAATGTATGAAAAAAATATATCATATATTTATAAAGGCATAATTATTATTAAAAATATCATTTATGTGAAATTATTCTATTTGTATCCATTATTATGACATACCATAAGATGAAATGATGAAAAAATAAATAAATCGTCTTCACGTGGTGGAAGTCCATACATAATCAAGAAAGATTATTTCATTATCCATTAGACATATAAGTAAATAAAAAATATTTATACCATAATCATGAAAAAATTAAAATTTGTTTTAGATATTTATGTAATTATATCACAATATCTAGTATAGGTTTGAATTAATTATAATTATAAATAAAAATAAAACACTTAGTTAAAAACAATATATCTTTTTAGAAAAACTCTTTAGTTTTATATTAAATTCCTTATTAGGATGATATTATGTTCAAAATATTTCTTCAAGGATTTCTTATAGATGTTAAGAAATCTATTGATTAGATCACTGTTAGGTTAAGAATCCATTCACGTGTAGAGAAGAGAAGATATGTGGTTTCCTTTTATAGTGAGGGAGAGGACACACTTTATACGTTTCAAAATATTTAATATATTAATTTCCAACTCAATAAAAATTTCTCAAGAATTTATATACATCATAGTGTATATTTTAATGGTTCAAAATGGGGCCTTAAAATTGGATTTAAAGAATGTTTTATGATATTTAAACCATTATCATTTTATTTTTAACTATTTTAACTTGTTTTAACTCCAACTGTGGTGACTAGATTCTCACCAAAGTTATTATTAATAATAATGAAAAATAAAGATGGAATCAATAAAAAATATATAAAATAATATTCTTGATTTTCATTCAGTTTTAATAATTTTTTTTATAAATTAATTTTAAATAAATCCTACAAAGCATGATAAAAAATAGGTTTCCAATAAAATGACATTACAAGTGTAGATATTGATTTTATAAAAAAAATTATAATTTTGATTAAAATGGAATTAATTGGATTATTTTTAATAATAGTATACTTATTTGTCTATAAAACTAGACTAAAACATATATCAATATTTAATATACCATATTTAGAGTGAATAACAAAAATAGTTTCGTTGAACAAAAACCCTACATCGAATTTCAAAAAATTTAAGCATGTATTTCTTTGTTGAATGTTATATTTTTAATTAAACTATTTTTTTGTTTGAAATTATATTTTTTCTACCACAAATATTTAATAAAAAATTAGGTTATTATTATATCATTATAATATCATTAAAGTGATAGTTTCAAAAAATAGTAATTTTCACTACTAAACTAAAAATCAACTATTTTAGAAAAAGAAAAAAAAATCATCCTAAGAAAATATTGACACACATAATTCAAAACAAATTTTTTTATTCAAATTAAACTTATTACATTTTATTCCTTAGTTCTTAATCAAAATCATTAATAAATCCATGTGAAATATACTATTATTTTTTAGGAATAAAAGAATCCTTACTATAATTGAATATTAGGTGTTGAAAATTAACTAATTTCCCTCTTTAGAAATCCCCATGAGTTAAAGTTATGGAATGACATATGGTGTTGTGGAAGGAATACCTCTAGGGAGACTCTTTTACCTATACTAATATAGTTGTGACACATCCATATGGGATCATGTCTTGACTGGTTATAAATAGAGGCATTCCCCTTATAATAAAGAAATCACGGTGCAACATCTATGTGTTTCATTGAAAACACTTTCAGTCTATAGAACCACAACAACATGACTTTTCCAACACTAAAATTCACTCATAATCCATTTCAATCACTCTAAGTAGTGAAAAATACTCATGAATATTATAAATAAAAATAAATTTAAACATAAAACTCCATAAAACATGAGGGGTGTTACAATCCATGTACTCCATTCATAGTTGAATTCCAACAAGAGGTCTTTATTTAGTATATAATGACACTGAATTTTGATCCCCATGTCATGTTGGGTATCTGTATCATGTATCCATCTATCTTGGATCTTCTAGATGGGATATTTGAGCATTTTTATGCGTTATTTTTCTATTAAAAGTCAAATAAATATAAATGACTTTCTTATGTCATCATTCCAAATAGAAATGAAAAATTGGAAATGGAAAATAACAAATAAAAACTGAAATTTATTAAACAAAAAAACAAATTAATATAAATTATAATGCTTCCACTTAAATACGACTTTAGTGTTCTAGCGTGTAATAAAATAATCTAGATGATACACTATAATGGTTTTTCATCACTTTCAATGGATAATACTCAATGAATTTTGTTTAATAAGTCTTGAAATATTAAATAAATAATCTTTAATATTTAATATTGAATTATTTTAAAAAGTATAATTACCTCAAATTTGATAATTCTCCATGATCAATTTTTTATTTGATCATATCACACCATTGTTGTGATGGAGAGTCCATATTATGATTCCACAAGTTGCAACCACACATGATCAAGAAATCTATAGAAAAAACGTTTAGTATTCTAGGTGTTATCATGGAGGAACCTAGTGAATTGAATTTTTCATCATTGATCACAATAAATAATTTCTCTTGTTAACACTAGTTATTGAGAGGGAGGGAAGTAGATTATCTCTATACTTGAGAGAATTCTAGAGTCTCAAAATTGTGCACATCAACTAATATTCTAAAATGATATAATTTTGCTTTTATACTTAAGGTTAAAGAAATAAATGATTTCACAAGTCCCCCATATATATGTTTTGATTCAATGTAATCCCCATGTGAAATAATAGTGTTATTATTATTATTATTTATCCCATGAATATTGTTAAATGCAAAGATAAATATAACCTCGTCTTTTATACATTAACTTGTCCCATTAAACCTCCTCAAAATTTATAATACCATGAATAATAAAATATTTTTTTAGATACATTAATATTACTAATTATATTATAAAATAAATATTAGATTTAACAAAATTATGGATAAATATTTATCATAATTTTCATTTATATAAAAAAAAATTTATTAATTTATTCCAAAATTTATTGAATAAATAATATATAAATATATATATTACATAGTTTATAGTAAACAAGGGATAAGATTAAAATTGTATATTCAAAACACAAATATATAGTGATTAAATTTACGTGATCAACTTCTCTTCAGTTATTACTATTTTGTATGTTGATACTAATTTTTATTCTTAATATTGAATTCAAGAGAATTTATTGATATTATAGATACACTTATCTTGTCACCATCATGGTATATTTTTTAGAGTTATTATGTGTATTTCATAAAGTATAAGATTAGGATATACTAATATGTTAGAGAATCTATAAATAAAGAAGTTAATAATTCAACAATTATATCCTTAATACTAATGCTACAACATAGCACTATACATTTGTATCTATATCATATCAATAAATATACATAATTGTACCATAACCCTATATGCTTGATTTAAATATCTTTTTGATTCCAAAATGAACCCATTAATAAACATCAATGTCCAAGAATTTATTCCAATAGTTCCATTCTAATCGATTGAAAAAATATATCTCCTTCCAATAACTTGAATGGGTAAATCCTTTAGTTACTAAATTATTATCATATCATTTATGATTCACCCAATTTATGATACATCACCATGACCATATATAATCATAGATTGAATAAATAAATCAATTTTTTAATTCCTATTATATATTAGTAATAAAATAAAATTTAAGGACCATTAAACTCATTTGAGAAAATTAATATTTGATGACACATATAGCATATATAATTCTATTGTAAGGGTATCCTTCATAACCACCCTTTATTGAGAATACCAAAGGTTATCCTCGTGATAAAAAATATCAATGTCTGATGAACCCCAACACATGATAGTCAAACATCATCAGTTACCATCCAAACACATTTTCTCGACACCATATAGATTATGTTTATGAATATTATCATAACATTTATAGGTTCACTGTAACACCCCAAGATTCTATGGTACACTTACCATTGAATAATGCAAGAGCTTGTGTTGTACGCAACATCGAGTTCTAAAACACACCATAACCGATCAAACTAGCCGTTATGAATAGTAATACCTACTTTTTGAAATTTTATCTCTCAAAATGGACTTCATTTTTGGATTCGAAGTATCGAATTTATCCTAAGGTGAAATTTTGGTACTTTTCGGATAACTTTAATATTTTGATGAATAGTGAAAATTACAAAATTTTAATTAAAAACAACTTTTTTAATCAAAATAATTAACAGTGATAAATTATGAATTTTAGTGGTTTTAATGTATATTTAGAATATATTTTTACCATTTAATACAATTTTGGTAATTGGACATAATTTCACAATTAAACCGAACATAAACAAGTATCAATCTTTTGATAGTTATTATATCTTAAAAAGACGCTTTTTGTTTTGAGAGCGGGAATTAATTTTAAATTAATTTTTTCCACTTCTGTGTTTTGAATTTGGAAAAATGGATTCCATATTTGGAATCAGTATGTTCAAATTGTGTAAATATGTAACTTTTATTTTTAGACATTTTGAATAATTACTTCGGTAAATATTTTATTTACCATGGTTAAAGGGTATATCCGGTAAATAAGGGTTAAAAAATAATATTATAATAATACCAAATTAACCTAAAAAGTGTCCTAACCTTATTGGATGATACATGTTCGACCATGGTCATGTTTGGGTCGATTTTGGGACCCCATGGGGCCACTGGTAAGTGATAGGGACACTTTATTTTAATTAAGTTAAAATGAATACAAAAAATGACACAAGCATATATCTTTTAGAAAAACAATTTTTACATAGGGTTATATATGTTGGAATTTCGAATATAAATATTAATTAGAAATATAAAAATATTTCCTACATAATTATATTTTATTTATAATTTTTAGATATTAAATAATTTATTTTATTTATGACACAATGATGATGCAGTAATTACCATAATAGTGAAAAATTAAAATAATTGATATTATAAATACCCAAATAAATACAATATGAGGATTTTAATGAATTACACTAATTTTATAGGATAATATGACATATTAGGATTGAATTAATTGAATTTTTTAGAAGTAATCATTCTGTTATGATTTTTACAAAAATCAACTATTGAATATTGTCAAAATTGACATAAAAGAGTTTTTAAAACAAATAGTATATTATTAATTGATATTAAATTCCTAAAAATCTAAGGTTCGAAAAAGGGACTTATATCATGATAGTTGTATCATTAATGGACCACTTCAAGGTCTTTTGGACATATATAGTAATTTTATTAACCATATAATATAAAAATACAAATAGACATTGTAAAAGTGACACTAATTAACTAAGAGTTAATACATAAAGATAAGGTTAGTATAATGAACCAAACCTGTCTAAATTATATTGGATGAGTGGTTTTCAAACTATCCCCACCTTAACATTTAAATAATCTACTTTGGAGCCATTAGAAACTTAATATGACTTTATTATAAAATAATATTTCTAGCTTTTCCAAAGGTGCCCCTCACCCCTCTTATAAAAGGGAACTCTCCCTTCTCATTAACTCACACCTTCAAAGCCTTTTGGTTCAGCCAAACTCTACCCAAATACTCTCTCAACTTCCCTGACTTCATCCTAGAGGTATTCCTTTAGTCAGAAAGCCAACTTATGGAGCCCTTTTGATCAAATCAAAAGGAAGAACCCAAAGAAGAGGTAATGATTTCACCACCCTTTTTCAAGTTCCTTTCTTCTTCCACTTCTTCATTCTTTGTTATTACCATTCTAAAATAATAACTCCAGTATATTATATATACTGTGATGTTATTATAAATATGGTACAATCATATTCAGTATTCTATCCATCCTTTGAATAACATGTCATCATACGTGCGTACGTACGGCTTACCATCTCCACGTCGTGGGGTAATTGTTATTCAATTAATTATTATTTGGATGGGTATAATAATGATGTGAGATTCATGTAAATAACAAATGTAACATGAGAATGATTCTGTGTATATATTATACCATCCAATTATATATTATTTTAATATCAAAAGAATGATATTGTCGCTTGTACGTACGGACGGACTACCGTCTCCACGAACGCGATGAGATTCATTCTCCATCGTATCCACTCAAGTCTAATTCTCATTTGATGATTAATAATAGTATCTAAGGACTTGATATCATTCTGGATATGATTAAGATACAACCTATCCATTACAAACATGACTTACGTAACAAAACTTATAAAAGAAAATGAGTAACTTAACACCCGAAACAACGATAATACTAAAATATTATTAACAAATCAATGTTAAAAGATCATATATGATATCATATTAATGTATATGATTCTTGTATAATTTAATAAAAATTATTTCACCATTATACAGGAGGTTAACCCACACCCAACCAAGGAAAAGTACAAGGTAAGGGTTTATTTCGCAATCTCTTCATTATCCGAGGTTGTTTATACGTAATAATCTATTGGGATCTCTTTATCATCCATATCTATGTTTCATAAAAATGTAATTAGAATTTTTTTACTATTTACACGAATATGGGTTAAAGTCATTTATACATTTGTTTGACTTTTTATAAGAGTATTATAAAGGAATCTTTCCGTTGTTTTCCAAACAAGGTGCTTTTTAACCTTTTCGACAGAATTAAGGTAAGAATGTCTTTTTTTAACTTATACGGTGGGTGTGCCTATTTTCCACCTTTATAAAATCTTTGAAGATTCCCTTACAAGATTATAATAATTTTTTCATAGAAAATGTTTTATTTTATAAATAAATGACTCTTAATTGATTTCAAAATAGAATGAGATATTTCTCTAAAAAGAGTTTTGATTTCATCTATGTCAACATCCTTTAATGGATTTTACGCTTATTTGGAGTTGATTGATTATGATAAAAACTTCTATATTGTATTGAAGGTTTTTTGATATGTGTTACTGTGGATGTGCTATTTTTATACCATTCATGGTTTATTGTGAAAGTATTGACATTTCGTAGGCTAGTTTTAATACGAATGTTTATGTTATGTTTAAACCTTTTCATATGGGAATGTATTGGACTTAATATGTGACGGGTGGAGCCCAATATAGCTCCTCGATGCATCGGTAGGTCTCATGAGACAAACTAGTATCTTGGCACAAGGACTTGGAAAAATCTTATTTGTAGTCTTGGCACGAGGCCTTGGCTATGTGGTTATGATAGTCTGTCATTATGCATTCCAACATTATGAAAGTGGTTATTGATATTTCATTTTATTATTCGATTAGTAGAATATCCATGTGAATAAGTAAATGGAATTATTTCATTTTATTTTTTCTATACTATGTTGAAGTTCAAGTTTAAAAGGCTTTTGTTTTAGTTATACATTGCCTTGAATGTTTATTCTTATTTATGAATGTTTCTGCTATATTGTTATCCTTACTGGGCATTTGAGATCACCCCTTTTCTATGTTTTATTTTTCCCAGGATGTGAAGAAGTAAATTATGAATGACCTGTAGGGATATTATGAGGGGATAATAGTGTGGACTATGGAGACAATATGTTGTTGTAGTAGTTTTTCAATTTATGTTGTAATGTAAATCTTTGTGAATATATCTAGTGGTTCCAAGGCTACTAAACCAATAGGTCTTTCGAGATTTGATCTTTATTGTTATCATGCCAATGTTATGTAATAATGCATCGAATCTGGGTAATTGGGGTCGGGGTGTTACAGTTGGTATCAGAGGAAGTTTAGTACAAATCTTGGAATCTAGATTTAGATAAACTCTGATTAGAGCACATAGACCTAAGATAGACTTTGAGGATTAGTATATAAGAACTTCCTAGAATTTTGTTATTGTAGAGATTTTGTGAGTTTTCTGATAAATACATCCCTGTATGGATACCAGTAGGTAGAGGCGGCTCTGGCACAGATATAACTATGGGTAAAACCCGAAAACACCGCTTTCAGCTAGACTCGAACGGGAACTGGTGCACGACAACGGGCCTTGCTGCACTCTTGGTTATGACACTCCTGGGGGATATGCTTAGGATAACTCTCATTTTCCTTAGAAATCATTATTAAAGGTTTATGAGTATATACTTCTTTATAGAAAACATTTTTATGATTATGGATTATATCCATAAATAGTTCAATTTATGTTAATTGTTTTATAAGTATGGGTTTATGTATTTTGATTCATAAACTGATCTAGTTTACGCCATTGTTTAGAAATGGGGCCTAGTGGAAGAAATAGAAACTATATCAATGCACACACTCCATGTAGGGATTTCCCTCCTGCTCAAGATAATTATAGTGGAGCTGGTGATGCAACTGGTGCCGATCAGCTAATCATCATACTGGGACAACTCACTCAGGTTATGAATAATAAACTTACCCATATGGAGCACCCTGATCCACATCGTGGAGGATCAATGTTAGATCGATTCATGAGGCAACAACCACCTACGTTCAATGGGATTTCAAATCCCTTAGTAGCTGAGCAATGGATAAATTCCCTAGAGAAAATATTTCAGGATTTGGGGAGTAGTGAAAGAGAAAAAGTTATCATGGCAGTTTACTGCCTCACTGGAGATGCTGATCAATGGTGGTCATTGATTCAAAACAAGAAGGAAGATGATGAAGTATCGAATATGTAATGTACGGAGTTCAAAGATCTGTTTTTAGAAAAGTACTTTCCTCGTGACCATCGAGCAGATATGGAAAGACAATTTCTCAGTCTGAGATAAAAGGAGGATGAGAATGCCACAAAGTATGAAGATAACTTTACAAGGTTAGAAAGGTATGCTGGAGATTATATACGTAACCCAAGAAGTAAGATTGATCATTTCTTTGATGGGTTAAAACAATTTCTCCGTCGAGAATTCGTCTCACAATCCTTCTCATCGTACAAAGACATTGTCTCATGTGCTATCAAAACAGAAAAGGAATTCTCTAAGTCGTATGACTTTAAAGAAAAGCAAGTGAAGAAGATATCTGCTGATCAATATGGGAATGGAAATAAGTGGAAGAAGGGAAAGGTTGAATATCCATCCTGTGGTAAATGTGGGAAGAAACACCCCGGTACTTGCTTGAAAGGAATGGGTGTCTGTTACAAATGTGGTGAAAAAGGCCACGAAGCTCGTGATTGCAAAGGGAAGAAGGATGCTACCAATGTTCAGTGCTACAATTGCAGGGAGATGGGACATTATGCAAATGAATGTCTTAATCGTCAGGGGAACTTACCTCAGAAAAGGCCAAGGGACCAAGGCCAAGCTTTTTCTATCATTACTGCTGAGGTAGACGCACAAATGACGTGGTGGCAGGTAATTTAATAGTTTCCTCACCTTTAGAAAATGCATTGTTTGATTCTGCATCATCGCATTGTTTCATATCTTCCCAGTTTGCTAAGAAAATTAAATATTTCCAATTTGATTTAACAAGGGAGTTGTTAGTCAAAACTCCTAAAGGAGGTATCATTGCAACAATGTTTTGTGAATCAGTCCCCATTAGAGCACATAAATGTTCTTTATCCGCTGATCTCATAGTCATACCTATGATTGAGTTTGATATAATCCTTGGTATGGATTGGATTTCAGATTATGATGTGAAGATTTTTTGTATGAAGAAGGAGGTTACGATTTTTGATGATGATGATAAGGAACAACTTATCTTTAGAGAAGAATCGTCACCACCTAATTCTTATCTAGATCCACCCAGTAGCTCAACTAAATTCAATTATTGGGGAGGAAGAGAATGAAATGACTGTGGGTGAGGAGAGGAATGTTCAAATAGAGGATGTACCTTTTGTGAATGAATATGTAGATGTGTTTCCGAAAGATTTACCTGAACATCCTCCAGAATGAGAAGTTGAGTTTTCCATTGATTTAATTCATGGATCAAGGCCTATATCGAAGACCCCTTATAGAATGTCCATTGTGGAATTAGTCGAACTAAAGAAAAAACTAGAGGAATTGAGTAATAAGTGATTTATTATCCCTAGTGTTTCTCCATGGGGAGCCCCTATTCTTTTTGTTAAAAAGAAAGATGGATCTATGAGGTTTTGTATCGACTACAGGGAGATCAATTCTATAACAATAATGAACAAGTATCCCATACCTCGCATTGATGATTTATTTGACCAACTGTATGGAGCTCAATACTTTTCAAAGATTGACCTTCAATCTGGATACCATCTGTTGTGTGTAAAGAAGAAAGACATTCCGAAGATGACATTTCGAACCTGGTAAGGGCATTACGAGTTTACTGTAATGCGTTTTGGATTGACTAATGCACCCTCTATATTCATGGATCTGATGAATAGAGTTTTCAAGGAATATCTTGATGAATTTGTGGTGGTATTTATTGATGATATCCTGGTATACTCTAAAAGCTACGAGGATCATGAAAGTCACATGCACATTATCCTGAAGACTCTAAGAAGACATGAATTATACGAGAAGTTTAGCAAGTTTGAATTCTGGCTTCATGAGATTTCTTTTCTTGGTCATATTGTCTCTAAAGATGGAATCTTTGTTGATCCTTCTAAGACCAAGGCAATCAAAGAATGGCCAGCACCTATTAGTATAATTGAGGTACACAGTTTTATTGGTTTGGCAGGTTATTATCGACGTTTCGTCCAGAATTTTTACTGATTGGAAAACCCATTAACGAAGCTCACACGTAAAGGGGTTAAATTTTTTTGGACAAAAGAGTGTGAAGAATGTTTCGAAGAACTGAAGAGAAGATTAGTCAATGCTCATATATTGACTCTACCATTGGGGAATGATGGGTTCTTTATTTATAGTGATGCATCGAAGAAAGGACTTGGTTGTGTCCTTATACAGAATGATAGGGTTATTGCCTATGCATCACGACAGTTGAGAATTCATGAGAAAAACTATCCTACACATGATCTTGAGTTAGCAGTTGTGATCTTTTCTTTGAATATATAGAGGCACTACCTCTATGGTGAAAAATGTGAGATTAATACTGATCACAAGAGTTTGAAGTATATTTTCTCACAAAAAGAACTCAACATGAGGAAAATGAGATGGCTTGAATTACTCAAAGATTATGATTTCATGATACAATACCACCCGGGGAAGGAAAACAAGGTGGAAGATGCTTCGATCAGAAAAGACCATGGAGTTTTGAACAATATGAGAATTGAAAGTGATCCAATTTTCATGGATCTAGTGATGATGGACATGGGAATAACCAGAAATGGTGAAACTTCAATGCTTTTTCAAATGGTTGCCAAACCATCTTTACTGGAAAGGATTAAAAGTTATCAGACCATTGATGAAGAATTTCAAAAGAATATTAAAGCTGTGAATGATGGGAGATTGAGATACTTTGTGTCTGGAGATGGAATTTGGAAATTCAGGAAGAGACTTTGTGTTCCCGATGTACCTGATCTAAAAAGGGAATTGTTGGATGATGCTCATAGTTCCCATTTATCTATACACCCTGGGATAACCAAAATGTATAGAGATTTGAAGGAACATTTTTGGTGGGTTAGCATGAAGAGGGAGATTGCTGATTTTGTGTCAAGATGTATGGTTTTTCAACATGTGAAAGCTGGAAGGCAACAGCCTGGAGGGGTCATGCAACCTCTTCCCATACCGGAGTGGAAATGGGACAATATTATGATGGACTTTGTCATGGGACTACCAAAGACTCCTAGAAGGAACGATGAAATATGGGTTATTGTTGATCGTCTTACCAATTCAGCACATTTTCTTGCTATAAGATAAGATCTACCACTGGAACGTCTAGAAAGACTATATATTGATGTAGTTGTGAGACTTTATGGAGTACACCAATCGATTGTTTCTGATCATGATCCCCTTTTTACTTCAATATTCTAGAAAAGTCTTCAGAAATCCCTATATACTGAACTTCATTTGAGCACTGCCTTCCACCCTCAAATGGATGGACAATCAGAACGAACTATTCAAACCTTAGAAGACATGTTCAGATCCTAATCACTTTACTTTCAGGGTATGTGGGATCAATATTTACCTCTGTTAGAATTTTCCTATAACAATAGCTTCCATTCGAGTATTCAGATGGCACCATATGAAGCGTTATACAGAAAGAGATGTCGTACACCAACCTATTGGGATGACGTTGGTGAAAGAAAACATCTAGGTCCAGAACTGGTAGAGGAAACAATGGAAAAGGTGAAGGTAATCCAAAATCACATCAATGTAGCTCAAAGTAGGCAGAAGAGCTATGCTGATAATCGAAGGAAGGATTTGGAATTTTAAGTCAGTGATCATGTTTTCCTGAAGGTATCTCCATGGAAGGGAGTCATACGTTTTGGTATGAAAGTTAAATTGTGTCCCAGGTACATCACACCTTTCTAAATTCTAGAACGAATTGGGGATGTAGATTACCGATTGGCAATGCCGCTAAGTCTCTCCAAAGATCACGATGTGTTCCACGTATCTCTATTGAGGAAATACATGCCTGACCCAACGCATGAACTCACCTATGAGGAATTAGAACTGGAACCCGATCTGTCTTATTGCGAAGAGACCGTCAGGATTCTTGATACGAGAGAACAAGTACTGAGAAACCGGATGACGCGTCTGGTAAAAGTTTTATGGAGAAACCATAAGATGGAAAAGGAAACATGGGAACCCGAGTAACTTATGATGAAGAACCACACGAGTCTTTTCATGCGGTAGTATTCTAGAAATTTCTAGGATGAAATTATTTTAAGGAGGGGAGAAGGTAACTCCCCAAGCTTCTACGGTAGGCTTCCCTTTGAATAATGCAATAGCATGTGTTGTACGCAACATCGAGTTCTAACACACACCACAACCGATCAAACTAGCCGTTATGAATAGTAATACCTATTTTTTAAAATTTTATCTCTCAAAATGGACTTCATTTTTGGATTTGGAGTATCGAATTTAGCATAAGGTGAAATTTTGGTACTTTTTGGATGACTTTAATATTTTGATGAATAGTGAAAATTACTAAATTTTAATTAAAAACAACTTTTTTAATCAGAATAATTAATAGTGATAAATTATGAATTTGAGTGGTTTTAATCTATATTTAGAATATATTTTTACCTTTTAATACAATGTTGGTAATTTGACATAATTTCACGATTAAACCGAACATAAACAAGTATCAATCTTTTGATGGTTATTATATCTTAAAAACACGCTTTTTGTTTTGACAGCGGGAATTAATTTTAAATTAATTTCTGCCACTTCTGTGTTTTGAATTTTGAAAAATGGATTCCATATTTGGAATCATGATGTTAAAATTGTGTAAATAGGTAATTCTTATTTTTAGACATTTTGAATAATTTCTTCGGTAAATATTTTACTTACCATGGTTAAAGGGTAAATCCGGTAAATAAGGGTAAAAAATAATATTATAATAATAAACAAATTACCCTAAAACGTGTCCAAACCTTATTTGTTGATACATGTTCGACCATGGGCATCTTTGGGTCGATTTTGGGACCCCATGGTGCCACATGAAAGTGATAGGGACACTTTATTTTAATTAAGTTAAAATGAATACAAAAATGACACAAGCATATATATTTTAGAAAAACAATTTTTACATATGTTTATATATGTTGTACTTTCGAATATAAATATTCATTAGAAATATAAAACTATTTTCTACATAATTATATTTTATTTATAATTTATAGATATTAAATAATTTACTTTATTTATGACACAATGATGATTCAGTAATTACCATAAAAGTGAAAAATTAAAGTAATTGATATTATAAATACCCAAATAAATACAATTTTAGGATTTTAATGAATTAAACTAATTTTCTAGAATAATATGACATATTAGTATTGATGTAATGTACTTTTTTCGAAGTAATAATTCTGTTATGATTTTTACAAAAATCAACGATTGAATAGTGTCAAAATTGACATAAAAGAGTTTTTAAAACAAATAGTATATTATTAATTGATATTAAATTCCTTAAAATCTAAGGTTCGGCCAAGGGACTTATATCATGATAGGTGTATCATTAAGGGACCACTTGGGGGTCGTTTGGATTTATATAGTATGTTTATTAACCATATAATATAACAATACAAAGAGACATTGTAAAAGTGAAACTAATTAACTAAGTGTTAATACTTAAAGATAAGGTTAGAATAATGACCCAGACCTGTCTAAATTATATAGGTTGGGTGTTTTTCAAACTATACACACCTTAAAATTTAAATAATCCACTTTTGAGCCACTAGAAACCGAATATGAATTTATTATAAAATAATATTTCAAGCTTTTACAAACGTGCCCCTCACCCCTCTTATAAAAGGGAACTCTCCCTTCTCATTAACTCACACCATAAAAGCCTTTTTGTTCGGACAACATCTACCCAAATACTCTCTAAACTTACCTTATTTCATACTAGAGGCCTTACTTTAGTTAGAAAGTCATCTTAATGATCCCTTTTGATCAAATCAAAAGGAAGAACCCAAAGAAGAGGTAATGATTTCACCACCCTTTTTCAAGTTCCTTTTTTCTTCCACTTCTTCTTTCTTTGTTATTACCATTCTAAAATAGTAACTCCAGTATCTTATATATACTGTGATGTTATTATAAATATGGTACAATCATATTCAGTATTCTATAATCCTTTTAATAACATGTCACCATACGTGCGTACGTACGGCTTACCGTCTCCACGTCGGGGTGTAATTGTTATTCAATTAATTATTATTTGGATGGGTATAATATTGATGTGTTATTCATGTAAATAATAAATATCACATGATAATGATTAGGTATATATGATATGCCATCCAATTATATATTATTTTAAAATCAAAAGAAAGATATTGTCGCTTGTGCGTACGTACGGACTACCGTCTCCATGAACGCGATGTGATTCATTCTCCATCGTATCCATTAAAGTATAATTCTCATTTGATGATTAATAATAGTATCTAAGGACTTGATATCATTCTGGATATGATTAAGATACAACCTATCCATGACAAACACGACTTACGTAACAAAACTTATAAAATAGAACGAGTAAGTTAACACCCGAAACAACGATAATACTAAGATATTATTAACAAATAAATGTTAAAAGATCATATTTGATATCATATTAATGTATATGATTCTTGTATAATTTAATAAAAATTATTTCACCATTATACAAGAGGTTAACCTACCCCGAACCAAGGAAAAGTACAAGGTAAGGGTTTATTTTGTAATCTCTTCATTATCCGAGTTTGTTTATACGTAATAATCTACTGGGATATCTTTATCATCCACATCCATGTTTCTTAAAAATGTATTTCAAAACATTTTTACTATTTACAAGAATATGGGTTAAAGTCATTTATACCTTTTTTGACTTTTTATAAGAGGTTTATAAAGGAATCTTTCTATCGTTTTCCAAACAAGGTGCTTTTTAACCTTTTCGACAGAATTAAGGTAAGAATGTCTTTTTTTAACTTATATGGTGGGTGTGGATATTTTCCACCATTATAAAATCGTCAATGCTTCCCTTAAAATATTATAAGAATATTTTAAAAGAAAATTTTTTATTTTATAAATATATGTCTCTTAATTGATTTCAAAATAGAAAGTGATATTTCTCTAAAAATATTTTTGATTTCATATATGTCAACATCCTTTGATGGATTTTACGCTTATTTGAAGTTGATTTATTATGATAAAAAACTTCTATATTGTATTGAAGGTTTTGTGATATGTTTTACTGTGGATGTTATATTTTTATACCATTCATGGTTTATGGTGAAAGTAGTAACATTTCGTATGCTAGTTTTAATATGAATGTTTATGTTATGTTTAAACCTTTTCATATGGGAATGCATTGGACTTCATATGTAATGGTTGGAGCCCGCTATAGCTCCTCGATGCATCGGTAGGTCTCATGAGACAAACTAGGGTCTTGGCACAAGGCCATGGAAAAATCTTATTTGTAGTATTGGAACGTGGCCTTGGCTATGTGGTTATGATAGTATGGCATTATGAATTCCATCATTATGAAAGCTTTTATTGATATTGCATGGGATTATTCGATTAGTAGAATATCCATGTGAATAAGTAAATGGCATTATTTCATTTTATTTTCTCCATGCTATGTTGAAGTTCAAGTTTAAAAGGCTTTTGTTTTAGTTATACATTTCCTTGAATGTTTATTCTTATTTATGTATGTTTCCGCTATATTGTTATCCCTAATGGGCATTTTAGCTCACCCCTTTTCTATGTTTTATTTTTCCCTGGATGTGAAGAAGTAAATTATGAATGACCTGCAGGGATATTATGAGGGGATAATAGTGTGGACTATGGAGACAATATGTTTTTGTATTATTTTTTCAATTTATGATGTAATGTAAAACATTATGAATATATCTAGTGTTTTCAAGACTGCTAAACCAACCGGTCTTTCAAGATTTGATCTTTCTTGTGATCATGCCAATGTTATGTAATAATGCACCGACTCTGGGTAACTGGGGTCGGGGCGTTACAGTCACATTATATAATGTAAGTACTATAAAATTTCTATATGAAAAACAATCTAAGGATGTTATCTCATTTATGTTATATAGAATAATAATAAACATGTGAAAGTATTTTTATTAACATTATAGAAATTTAAATTACAATGTCAGCAGGTTTAAGGGAACCAACTCCCACGTGAGAGGTTTTTTCAAGGTATATTAAATATTATATTTTTTTTAAGATAATAATTTTTGAGACTATATAATTATTTGAATGTTTATGGATATATATTTTTTGTCACATAATCAATTTATGTGTATTAAATATATTGAATCTAGTATTTGTGGTTATTGGAGTGTGTGTATCATTAAGATTATTTAGGAAATGATACCACATATTTGACGGGAGTTTTATTTTATAAGAAAGAATTACTATTTCTTTATTGTATAAAATTAGTGTGGGTATTTTTTTTACTAATTTATAACTTTTAAAAATGTTATAATTAATGTATTAAAGTTTACTAATACCATATTGTTTTAATATATAATGGGTGATTTTGAAATTTCTTTATGTATAAATATATATTTATAATATTATTTATAATGTTGATGTTTTAATGTTGATGTTAGGAAAAGAGTTTTCTTATTATTCAGGGTTATTGTAATTCATTCATTGAGATATTTTATGATTTATACTTTTTTAGTATGAAAGGTTTCTAAGAGTTTTTCATTGAAATGATCCATAAATTCAATTATTTTATATTTTTTTGAAATAATTTGTAAAATTGTAATTTTTACATTGTGAACGTACTTAGAATATAATTTTAAGTGCAATTTTTGCCTTAAAATTAGGTGATAACCTTTGAATTTGATTTCTAGAAGGAATTAATTATTGGAGATTTGTTAAATATTAATGGGATTTAAAACATTTATTTTTCTATTTAAATATTCAATGTTATGGGTGATACAAAATTCAAAGAGGGGGATTTTAATAACAAAAAAGTATTGTTTAATTTTCACTTGAGTTCTACACATTTTTTAGATAATAATAAATGCTAATAATTAATCCTCATAGATGTGTTGTTTGATAAAATGTTTTATAATTTGACTATAAACCCTGAATATTGGATATAGTAGAGTGTGTAGTCAATAAACCATTAATTCGGACTATTCACGTTATGGAAATATCTCTATTTTTAAAAATTATTATATATTCATCCTTAAATACCTTTTAAAATATCTCAAATATCATGGTTAATCGTAAGGGTTGATAATGGGTTATTGTGGTTCATTTTCATCTTTTTTTAGTGTGTCTCTCTGGTATATTAGTTGATAAAACAATTAATATATAGTAATTGAATATTGATCTTTTACATTTTTCATTCCTATTCTCCATATTTTAGTTCCATCTTATTGAATTTATATTATAAATTTTTTGATAAAGATATGTAGGGACTTGATGATTGACTTGGGGACCTAATATTAGGAAATATGGGACCATTATTGGAAATAATGGTTTACAAATCAATACATATTCGATTTAGGAATTTATAATATACCATTCTCTTATGATCTCTATTACATAGTGGAATTTATTGGATCAATAATGGTGAATTAATATCGATGAACAAGAGATGATGGATTAAATTGAAAAGAGGAATCTTGTGGCACATCATGGATTTTTGGAAGGTGGTTATGAATCTTCAGGTACCAATTCATTGTATTTATATTGTGGATTTGTATTTATGATGATTAGAAAATTCAATATAATTTAAAAAACATAATAATGATGTTAAGATCAAGAATAAAAATGATATTTAATAAAAATAATGTGATATGATTAAATATGTTGGAGAATATAATTGTGTATATTTTATAAGTAAACATTTATAAATGATTAATTTATGAGATAATAATTTTTAGAATAATGTATGATAAATGTTTATTGATTATATCATATTTAATGTTACTTATTCCTCAAGGGTGTTATGATTACAACAGTGGATATTGATTCAATGTATGATAATAAATGGATAATATAATTAAATGATAATTACATTAAATTATTCTTCAATTTTCCTCTTCGAATAAAATAAATGTAATGTTAAAACATAAGCAAAATATTGATTGAAGAACACTATAGAAGATTTTATTTTCAAATATTTAGGATGTGACAAATATAATATTATTTTGGGGTGTTTAACAATCCAATTATGAAATTATGTTGATACATAATTAGGTAACGATATGTTTTTTACCGAGTGGTATTGATTATTTCTTAATAAAATGAATCATTTTGTCATTATATAGATTTTTTTAATTAAAAGTAGGATTAGATTTATTTAAAATGGTTATGTGGTGTAGTTGATTTTCTTGAGGATAGATATGATGTTGTTATGGTTTTAGTTTTATGGGAATGTTATTATGGTCATAGTTTTATTGTCTTATACATGAAATTACCATGGTTATGGTCTTATAGTCTTGATATATTGTTTTTATATCAATTTATGATGTTTGTTATAGCTTTTATGTTTTCACAAATGCTAGTAATCAATGGGTAGTATGATTGAGGTGGTGTTATTGAAGATGGATGTTATGTGATGTCAACGGAATTATGACCTTGAGAAGCATATTTTTATAATTCTTGATATTTATAGGATTTCTTTCTTAAAGTTAGTTGTGTTGTAGAGATGATGATTTTACTTACCTTGAGGTTTTTTTATCCTATTATATCTATATCATCCATATTAGTGTTAGTATTAAATTCCAATTTAAACATTAAAGTATATAGGGACCAAACCTATAAAGTTCCCTATATGAGTGGGGATAGCTGATGAGTATTGGATTTTAGAGAATATCTTAAGGATGTAAATTTAGTATGAGGAGATATGAGTGCATCTTAATTGAGAAATGATCAAAATGGAATTTGTTTATATTAAGTGTTGGAGAAATCCAATTAACACCATTATATCATGTGGTGTAGTGTATAGAAAAATTTATCATCGACGACATGTTATGACTAGTTTATTGAGATAAAATATTCATTAATTGGATATTTATTTCATGTTTTATTAATTTAAAACATGATTATGGGTGACTTTGAGTCTCTTTGGAGTTCGGTGAAGATGAAATGGCATAATGTATTGTTAAATGTAAGTATATCATAGCCTAAAATATTCAGTTACATAATTATTGGGACTATTTTGGAATAATATTTTCACTCTAATATATGACCTCATGAGGTTATTAGGTATGTTTCACCATGAGGGAGTTGAGGAGAAGAAGAGGCACACTATAGAGAAACACATTGCACTATGAAGATTTTACATTAGGATTTGTGGTGAGTGGTTATGTTGTGATATGGGGGCCATGAGAATTTGGGGTTGTTTAGTTTGGAATCAAAATTTACTCATGTTATAATTCAGCATCTCATTCCAAGATTTATTTAGTTACACTACAATGGGAAATATAAGGAAATTCTATTCTTCATGTGATATGAAGAAAGAAACATATTTCGCCATTATGTAATGAGTCACTATGTAACTTATATTCCATATATATTAGTGTATATGAGTAGATATAGACTTCACACTATAATGAATTCCACCATTCCAAAATGAATTTCAAGGATATATGGGATTAAACATCCATTTCATTTGGATCTGGGAGTTATTCCATAAAGGATGTAGTCATTCCATAACACATGTCTAATCTATAACTATAATTTTTTATTACCAGATCAAAGTATTAAGAAATTGTAATTATTCTTTTTTTAATCCTTCCATTAATTATAGAGACAATTCCAAGGAGTGTTTGTCTAGTATTTGAGTATAAGATCAAGGGTACGTATGAAATCAAAATTTCAAAGGACCTTAACGAAAGGAAAAGTAGAGTTCCATCATCCTATGGATTCTTATCAATAATTATAGTACATGGTATTTTATAGATATCCATGTACTCATTTTATTGTTCTTATCAACAATAAAATCACAATATGGGTAGTTTGATGTTAACTATCACACACTAGGGATAAGACACGATAAAATAAGAGTTAGTGAATTTTATATTCACACTTATGTTCTGTGTACCCTTTCTTGATTATTCTGTTATCATCAAATCATCCCCATCAAGATATATATATTTTTACCAACAATGTGAAATTATTGTTTGAGAGTTTTTTTATTCAACAACTAATTCACATCTCCTACCCAATGGTGGTATTCTTTCTTTTCGTCATATCATTGTGCATTAGAGATTTATTAAAATTGTTCTGAGTAACTTTTCAAAAAGAACATGAGATTGATTTTCACTAATTTTATCACTGATATATGAGATATAAGGAGTCTAAATAAACCAATGGATTTTTTGAAGGGTTGTATTTGTTTTCAACTATGTTTGAGAATCATTTGAGGCTACTGAGATGTTATTAAATCAATTTATTAGGTTTATGAGTTGATTTAAAAATTATTTGAGATGAGTTATATATGTTTTTATGTGTCTTAAATATATATATATTTTGAGAAATATTATGAAAAAAACAAATTTTTTATTTTTTATTAGTATGTCATCCATACTAAAATATTGATGTACAATTCTAGGAATAAGAGAGCTCTCTAAGGATCATTGATTTTTTAATGGTCATTTAATCTTTACAGTTTAAAATTAATAAAGGAGTGAATATTTCATAAGGATTAATTAATTTCCATAAGGATAATCCATAACTTCATAATAATTATGTCAATATTTATATGGATCATTTATTACTCTTTACATATAATTCTATGTCTTCAAAAGGATCATGTTAAACATTATTAGATTCATATTTCACTTGATACTCCATATAAGTTATTTAAGAATATTTTATACATCAATTTTATATTTTCATATTATTTGTAACACGCCATGCTTCCACGATACGTTTCCCTTTAAATAATTCAATAGTTTGCGTTGTACGCAACTTCGAGATTCTAACACACTGTGACCAATCAAACTAGCCATTATGAATAATAATACCCACTTTTTTAAAACTTATAAATTTTATTTTTCAAAATGGACTTAATTTTTGAATTTAGAATATCTAAATTAGCTTAGGGTGAATTTTTGGTATTTTTCTAAAAACATTCAATTTTTGATGAATAGTAAAAAAAACTGCGTCATTGGTTAAAAACAAATTTTTATTTAAATAATTAGTTATTTTATTTAAAAATATATTAGGTAAAAATAGATACATAATACCTATATAATTTTAATGTAATTCATTGGATTAATTTTATAATCACTTTAGATATATAAAATTTTATTGAACTTTTTACCGTCTTTTACCCACCTCCTAGGAGCATTTGAAAATTCGCATGAAACATAATTTTAACACTTATGTGAATTGAATTTAAAAAATACAAGAGGCACGGTTTATATCAGTAAGTAAAATGTGGTTCAATGAGATGAAAATATATTTTGGTGAATAATAACTTTTTACTTTTATTTACCACGGTTAAAAGTAAATACGGTAATTAAAGGTAAAAATGATATTATTTTTACCCGAACACGTGTTCAAATTCTATTGGATAAGTTTATCTCGACCAAAAAATACCTTAGGAATAAAATATTATCATGTAGGTCCACATGGATTAGAGCATGACATTTATTATTATTTTATTAAAAGAAGAGTTAAAAGAGTTAAATTCAATGTTTAGAAACTAAAACATTTTAAATATAGGGTTATACATAAGTTAAATTTGACTATAAATATTAACTAGAAAGATAAAAATATTTTATAAATAATGGTATTTTATTTATAATTTTTATACATTAAATAATTTAATTTATTTATGACACAATGACGATGCAGTAATTAACTTATTAATGAAATATTAAAATAATTGATATTATAAATACCCAAATAAATGTAAAATTAAGACTTTTAATGAATTCCACGAATTTTATAGGTTAATATGACATGTTAGGATTTATTTATTTAACTTTTTCTAAGTAATCATGCTGTTATGATTTTCACAAAAATCAATTACCAAATAGTGTCAAAATTGACATAAAAGTGTTTTTAAAACAAATATTATATTATTATTTGATATTATATTCCTAAAAATATAAGGTTTATCCAAATGACTTAGATAAGGTTATATATACTATTAATGAACCACTTGGGGGTCTCTTGGCTTTTTATAGTATGTTTATTAACCATAAAATATAAAAATACATAGAGACATGGTAAATGTCAAACTATTTAACTAAGAGTTAAATATAAATAAAAAGGTTAATATTGTGACCTAAACATGTCCAAAATATATTTTATGAAATTATTTCTACCCATACCCACCCTAGCCTCTAAATAAGTCACTTTTGAGCCATTATGAACCAAATACAAATTTATTATAAAATAATATTTTAAGTTTTTCCTAAGGTGCCCCTTACCCGTCTTATAAAAGGGCACTTCCCCTTCTCTCAAATTCACACCTTCAAATCCATTTGGATAGGCCAAACCCTACCCAAATATCCCTTAAACATCCATCACTTCATCCTAGAGGCCTTCATTTAGACATAAAGCCAACCTAAGGATCCCTTTTGATCACATCAAAAGGAAGAACCCGAAGAAGAGGTAAATATTTCATCAGCTCTTTCAAGTTCATTTCTTCATCCACTTCATCTTTATTTGTTGTTTCTATTTTAAAATAATAATGCTAGTACATTGTATATACTGTGATGTTATTATAAAAATGGTTCAACCATATTCATTATTTTATCCATCATATGAATGAAAAAGTAACCACACGTGCGTACGTACGACTTACCATCTCCACATCGTGGTGTAGTTTGTTATTCAAAATTTTCATCATTTGGATGGGTATAATAATGAATATAAATGATGTAAATAATAAATATAACATTATAATGATTTTTTATATATGATATAACATCCAATTATATACGATATTAATATCAAAATAATGATATTGTTTCTCGTGCGTACGTACGGAATATTGTCTCCATGAACGCGATAAGATTCGTTTCCCCATCGTAACCATTCAAGACTAATTTTAATTTGTTGATTAAAAATAAAGTTTAAGTACTTGATATGATTCTAGATATGAATAAGATACAACCTATCCATAAAAAACATTACTTACGTAACAAAACATATAAAAGAAAACGAGTAAGTTAACACTCGAAACGACGATAATACTAAAATATTATTAACAAAGAAATATTAGAAGATCATATATGATATCATATTTCTGTATATGATTAATTTATAAGTTAATAACAATGATTAAACTATTATATAGGAGTTTAACATACCCTCGACCATGGAAAAGTACAAGGTAAGGGTTTATTTCACAATCTCATCATTATATGAGGTTGTTTATACGTAATTATCTACTGGGACCTCTTTATCATCCACATCCATGTTTTTTAAAAATGAATTTAAAAACATTTTTACTATTTACTAGACAATGGGTTAAAGTCATTTATACCCTTATTGGACCTTATATTTTTTGAAAGTAATATTTCCGTCATTTTCCAAACAATGTACTTTACGACCTTTTCAGAAAAACTATGGTAAGAATGGTTTTTTAACTTATACGGTGGGTGCGGCTATTTTCCCTTTTATAACATCTTTGAATCTTCCCTTAAAAACATATAAGATTATTTTCAAAATAAATTATTTCTTATAAAATTATGTACCTTTTAATTGATTTCAAAATAAAAAGAGATGTTTCTCTCAAATAGTTTTGATTTCATCTATGTCAACATCCATTGATAGATTTTAATATTATTTGAACTTGATTTATTATGATTAAAAAATTCCATATTGTATTGAAGGTTTTGTGATATGTTTTACTGTGGATGTGTTAGTTTTACACCATTCATGGTTTATGGATAAAGTATTGACATTTCTTATGCTAGTTTTAATATGAATGTTTATACTATGTTTAAACCTTTTCATATGATGAATGAATTGGACTTAGTAAGTGATGGGTGGAGCCCACTACAGCTCCTCAATGAATCAGTAGGTCTCATGAAAAAAACTGGTGTCTTGGAATAAGGGCTTGACAAAGTATTATCTATAGTATTGGCACAATTCCTTGACTATGTGGTTATGAAAGTCTGGCATTATGAATTCTATCATTATGAAAGTGGATATTTCTTATTGCATGTGATTATTCGAGTAGTAGAATATCCATGTGAATAAGTATATGGAATTATTTGATTTTATCTTTTCAATATTATGATGAATTTTATGTTTAAAGGGATTTTTTTAGTCTTATACATTGCCTTATATGTTTATACTTATTTATGAAAGTTTCCAGTATATTGTTATCCTTACTGAGCATTTGATCACTCCCATTTCTATGTTTTATTTTTCCCTGGATGTGAAAACATATTTTATGACTGACCTTTCGGGATAGTCTGAGGGGATATGAGTGTGTTCTATGGAGACATTGTTGTTGTAGTTTTTCATTTTATAATTTAATGTAAAACTTATGAATGTATCTAGTGTTTCCAAGGATACTAAACTATTCGGTCATTCGAGACTTGATCTTTTGGGATCATGCCAATGTTATGTAATAATGTACCAACTCAGGGTAACTAGGGCCAGGGCATTACAGTTGGTATCAGAGTAAGTTTAGTAAAAACCTTGGAAACTAGATTTAGATAAACATTGATTAGAGCACATTACCCTATGATAGACTTTTATGAATAGTAAAGAAGAACTTCCGATAATTTTGGTAATGTAATGATTTTGTGAGTTTTCTAGTCAATACATCCCTATATGGATATGAGTAGGTAGAGGTGGCTCTGGAACAGATATACCTAGGACTAAAACCTGAAAATACCGCTTTGATCTAGACTCGAATGGGAACAGGTGCAAAACAAAGGATCGTACTGCACTCTTGGTTATGACACTCCCGGGGATATGCTTAGGATAATATTCATTTTCATTACAAACCATTATGAAGGGTTTATGAGTATATAATTTCTCAAAGAAATCATTTTTATGGTTATGGATTATATCTATAAATAGTTAAATTTAATGTTAAGTGTTTCACATGTTTGGAATTAAATATTACGATTGATAAACTAATCTAGTTTATGCCATTGATTTGAAATGGATCCTAGTGGAAGAAATGGAAACTGTATCAACACACATAATCCATGTAGAGATTTCCCTCCTACTCAAGATAATTATATTGGTGTTGGTGATCCAACTGGTGCTGATCAGCTTGTCACCATACTGGGACAACTCACTCAGGTTATGAATAATAATCTTTCCCGTATGGGGCACCTTGATATACAACGTGGAAGATCAATGTTATACCACTTCATGAGAAAACAACCACCAACATTAAATGGGACTACAAATCCATTTGTAGCTGAGAAATAGATATGTTATTTAGAGAAAATATTTAATGCTTTGGGGAGTAGTGAAAGGGAAAAAGTTGTTATGACATTTTATCGCCTCATAAGAGATGCAGATCAATGGTGGTCATTGATTCAAAATACAAAGGAAGATGAAGAACTATTAAATATGGAATGGAGGGAGTTTAAAGTGATTTTAATAGAAAAATAAATTCCTCGTCACCATCGAGGGGATATGGAAACACAATTTCTGTGTCTGAGGAAAAAAGAGGATAATAATGTCGCAAAGTATGAAGCTAACATTACAAGGTTAGCAAGGAATGCTGCAGATTATATACGAAACCTGAGATGTAAGATTAATCGATTCTTTGGTGGGTTAAAACCATTTTTCCATCGATAATTAGTCTTAAAATTCATCTCATTATACGAAAATATTGTCTCATGTTCCATCAAGAAAGAAAAGGAATTCTATCAGCCTTACGACTTTAAAGAAAAGCAAGAGAAGAAGAGATCTTCTGATCAATCTAGAAATGTAAATAAGGGGAATAAGGGAAAAGTTGAATATCCATCTTGTAGTAAATGTGGGAAGAAACACCCTGGTACTTTCTTGAAGGGAATGGGAGTCTGTTACAAGTATGGTGAAAAAGGCCACCAAGCTCATGATTGTAAGGGGAAGAAAGAAGCTACCGATGTTCAATGATACAATTGTAGGGAGATGGACCATTATGGAAATGAATTTCTTATGTGCCAAGGAAACTTACCTCAAAAAATGCCAAGGGATCAAGTCTAAGATTATTCTATCACTACTGCTAAAGTTAAAGCTCCTAAAGACATGGTGGCAGGTAATTTAATGGTTTCCTAAAGTTTAGCCAATGCTTTATTTGATTCTAGATAATCACATTGTTTCATATCTTCCCAGTTTTCTAGGAAAATTAGATATTTCCAATTTTATTTAACAAGGGAGTTTTTAGTAAAGACTCCTAAGGGAAGTATCATTGCAACAATGTATTGTGAATCTTTTCCCATTAGAGCATATAAATGTTCTTTATATGCTGATCTCATATTTATACCCATGATTGAATTTGATATAATCCTTGGTATGGATTGGCTGTCAGACCATGATGTGAAAATTTATTGTAAGAAGAAGGAGGTTACAATTTTCGATGATGATAAGGAGTACCTTATCTTTAGAGCAGAAACGTCACCACCTGATTCTTATCTAGATCCACCCCCAGTAGCTCAACTAAATTCTATTATTGGGGAGGAAGAGAATGAAATAAATGTGGGTGACGAAAATAATTTTCGAATAGATGATGTACCTAATGTACAAGAATATGATCATGAATTTCTAGAGGATTTACCTGGACATCCTCCAGAATGAGAAATTGAGTTTTCCATTGATTTAATTCCTGGTTCAAGGCCCATATCGAAGACCCCTTATATAATGTCCACTGTGGAATTAGTGGAACTAAATAAACTACTAGAGGAATTGATTATTAAAGGATTTATTCACTCTAGTGTTTCTCCATGGGGATCCCATGTTCTTTTTGTTAAAAAGAATGATGGATCTATGATATTGTTCATAGACTATAGGGACATCAATGCTATAACAATAATGACAAAGTATCCCCTACCTCGCATTGATGATTTATTCGACCAACTTCATGGAGCTCAATATTTTTAAAAGACTGACCTTTGATTTGGATATAATCAACAATGTTTGAAGAAGGAAGACATTCTGAAAACAACATTTCGAACCACGTATGGGCATTACAAGTTTATAGTAATGCCTTTTAGGCTGACTAATGCACCCTATGTTTTCATGGAACTAATGAACATAGATTCAAGGAATATCTTGATGATTTTTTAGTTATATTTATTGATGATATACATGTATACTCCAAAAGCTACGAAGATCATGAAAATCACTTTCTCATTATCCTAAATACTCTTCAAAGAAATGAATTATATGGGAAGTTTAGAAATTGTGAATTCTGGCTTCAAGAGATTTCTTTTCAAGGTCATATTTTCTCTAAGGATGAAATATCTATTGATCCTTATAAAAAAGAGAAATCCAAGAATGGCTAGCACAGACGAGTATAACTGAGGTATGCAGTTTTATTGGTTTAGCAGGTTATTATCAACGTTTCGTCCGGAATTTTTCCAGATTGGATAACCCATTAACCAAGCTCACACATAAAGGGGTTAAATTTTTTTTGGACAAAAGAGTATCAAGAATGTTTTTAAGAATTGAAGATAAGATTATTCAATGATCCTATATTGACTCTACCATCAGGGAATGATGGGTTTGTTATTTATAGTGATGTTACAAAGAAAGGACTCAGTTGTGTCCTTATGCAGAATGATAGAGTTATTGACTATGCATCACGACAAATAAAAATTCATGAACAAAACTATCCTACTCATGATCTTGAGTTAGCAGCTATAATATTTGCTTTGAAGATTTGGAGACACTGTCTCTGTGGTGAAAAATGTGAGATATATACCCATCACAAGAGTTTGAAGTATATTTTATCATATAAATAACTCAACATGAGGAAAAGAAGATGGATTTAATTACTCTAGGATTATGATTGCACTATACACTACCACCCAGTGAAGGAAAATATGGTGGATGATTCTTTGATCATAAAGGATCATGGAGTATTGAACAAGATTGGAGTTGAAAGGGATCCTATTTTCATGGATCTAGTGAATATGAATATGGGAATTTCCATGGAAGGTGAAACATTGATACTTTTTCAAATGGTTGCCAAAATATCCCTACTAGAAAGGATAAAGAGTCATCAGACAGATTATGAGGAATTTCAAAAGAAGATTAAAGATGTGAATGATGAAGGATTGAGTGAATTCATATATAAAGATGGAATTTTGAAATTTGGGAAGATACTTTGTGTTCCTAACATACCTGATCTAAAAAGATAATTTTTGGATGATGCACATAAATCCAATTTCTCTATACACCCTGGGAGCACCAAGATGTATAGAGATTTGAAGGAACATTTTTTTGGGACAACAGGAAGAGGGAGATTGCCTATTTTGTGTCAAGATTTAGGTTTTTTCAATAAGTGAAAGTAGGAAGGCAATATCCTGGAGGAGTTATGCAACCTCTCCCCATACCTGAGTGGAAATGGGATAATATTACGATGGAATTTTCCATGGGTCTACCAAAGACTCCTAGAAGGAATGATGAAATATGGGTCATTGTTGATCGTCTTACCAAGACAACACAATTTATTGCTATAAGAGACGATTTACCACTAGAACGACTAGCAATACTATATATTAATGAATTTTTAAGACTTCATAGTGTACCCCTATCGATTGTTTCTGATCGTGATCCCTGTTTTACATCATGATTCTGGAAAATTCTTCAAAAGGCCTTGGATAATAAACTTTATTTGAGCACTACCTACCACTGTCAAACAGATGGACAATCAGAATGAACAATTAAAACCATAGAAGGCATGTTGAGATCTTTCTCACATGGCTTTTAGGGTTTGTGGAATCATTATTTTCCTTTGGTAGAATTTTACTATAACAATATCTTCCATTCAAGTATTCAGATTAAACCCTATGAAGCATTATATGTAAAGAGATGTCGCACACCAACTTGTTGGGATGATGTTGGTGAAAGAAAACTCATTGGCCTAGAACTTGTTGAGGAAACAATGGAAAAGGTAAAGTTTATCCAAACCCACATCAATGTAGCCCAAAGTATACCAAAGAGCTATGCCGATAACTGAAGGAAGGATTGGGAATTTCAAGTAGGAGATCATGTTTTCTTAAAGGTATCTCCATGGAATAGAGTTATACATTTTGTTAAGAAAGGAAAATTGTGTCCCAAGTACATCGAACCTTTTGAAATTCTAGAACGAATTGGGGATGTAGCTTATAATTTGGAAATTCCACGAAGTCTCTTCAAAGTTCATGATGTGTTCCATGTATCACTATTGAGAAAATACATGCCTGAACCAATGAATGTACTCACCTATGAAGAATTCGAGCTGGAAGCTAATCTATCTTATTGTGAAGAGCCTATCAGAATTCTTGATACTAGAGAACAAGTGATGAGAAACCAGAAGACACATCTGGTAAAAGTTCTACGGAGAAACCATAAGATGGAAGAGGAAACATGGGAACCCGAGGAACTTATGATGAAGAACCACCCGATTATTTTTGCGTGGTAGTATTCTAGAAATTTCAAGGATGAAATTATTTGAAGGAGGGGATAATGTACCACCCCAAGATTCCACAATACATTTCCCATTGAATAATGCAATAGCTTGCGTTGTATGCAACTTCGCGATTCTAACACACCACGACCAATCAAACTAGCTATTATGAATAGTAATACCCACTGTTTTAAATTTTTTTAATTTTATTTTTCAAAATGGACAACATTTTTGAATTTTAAACATCGAAATTATCTTATGGGGAATTTTTGGTATTTTTCTGAAAACTTTCAATTTTTGATGAATAGTGAAAAACACCGCATTATTGGTTAAAACTGACTTTTTATTTAAATAATTAGTCATTTTATTTAAATTTATATTAGGTGAAAATAGATACATAATAACTATATAGTTTCAATGTAATTCATTGGATTGATTTCTTAATAAGTTTAGATATATAAAATTTTATTGAACAATTTATCATCTTTTACCCACCTCATAAGAGCATTTGAAAATTCAATAAAACATAATTTTACCCATTTTTTGAATTGAATTTCAAAAATTCTGAGAGACATGGTTGATATTAGTAACTAAAATTTGGTTCAATGAGATGAAAATATTTTTTGGTGAATAATATCTTTTTACTTTTATTTACCACGGTTAAAAGTAAATAGCGTAATTCAAGGTAAAAATGATATTATATTTACCCCAACACATTCCCTAATTCTATTGGATAAGTGTATCTCAACCAAAAACAACCTTTGGAAAAAATATTATTATTTAGGTCCACTTGGATTAGAATAGGAAATTTATTATTATTTTATTAAAAGGAGAGTTAAATGAGTTAAAATCAATGTTTAAAAACTAAACCATTTTAATACAGGGTTATACATAAGATAAATTCGACTATAAATATTAATTATAAATATAAAAAGATTTTATACATAATAATATTTTATTTATAATTTTTAGACATTAAATAATTTAATTTATTTATGACATAATGATGATGCCGTAATTTCCTTATTAATGAAATATTAAAATAATTGATATTATAAATTCCCAAAAAATAAAATTTCAACTTTTGAAGAATTACAAGAATTCTATAGGTAAATATGACATGTTAGTATTGATTTAATTAAATTTTTTCAAAGTAATAATCTAGTTATGATTTTTACAAAAATCAAATACCAAATAGTGTCAAAATTGACATAAAAGAGTTTATAAAAAATGTTATATTATTAATTGATATTCGATTACTAAAAGTCTAAATATAGTCCAAATAACATATATAAGGTTATAAATATTAATAATGAATCACTTGGGATTATCTTGGCTTTTTATAGTAAGTTTATTAACCATATAATATAAAAATACAAAGAGACATGGTAAATGTCAAACAATTTATCTAAGGGTTAAATATAAATGATAAGGTTAATATGGTGACCTAAACCTATCTAAAATCGATTTTTGAAAGGATTTAGACCCATACCCACCCTAGCCTTGAAATACGTCACTTTTAAGCCTTTATAAACCGAATATGAATTTATTATAAAATAATATTTTATGTTTTTCTTATGGTGCCCCTCACCTATCTTATAAAAGGGCACTTCCCCTTCTCTAAAATTCACACCATCAAAGCCTTTTTTATCGGCCAACCGCTACCCAAATATCCTCTCAACTTACCTCACATCATCCTAAAGGAAATGATTCAGTCATAAATCCATCCTATGGAGCCCTTTTGATCACATCAAAAGAAAGAACCTGAAGAAGAGGTAAATATTTCATCACCTCTTTCAACTTCTTTTCTTCTTTCACTTACTCTTTCTTTGTTGTTTCCATTCTAAAATAATGACACAAGTATATTCTATATACTATGATGTTATTATAAAAATGGTTCAACCATATTTGTTATTTTATCCATCATATTAATGAAAAAGCAACTACACATGCGTACGTACGGCTTACCGTCTCCACGTCGTGGTGTAGTTTGTTAGTCAAACATTTCATCATTTAGATGGGTATAATAATGAGTATAAATGATGTATATAACAAATATAACATTATAATGATTATTTATATATGATATACCATCCAATTATATATGATTTTAATATCAAAATAATTATATTGTCTCTCGTGCGTACGTACGAAATACCATCTCCATAAACGCGATAAGATTCGTTTCCCCATCGTAACCATTCAAGAATAAATTTAATTTGATGATTAAAAATAATGTTTAAGGACTTGATATCATTATTATATATGAATAAGATACATCCTATAAATAACAAGCACTACTTATGTTAAAAAACATATAAAATAAAACGAGAAAGTTAACATCCAAAATGACGATAATATTAAAATATTATTAAAAAAAGCAATATTAGAAGATAATATATGATATCATATTTATGTATATAATTCTTGTATAATTTAAAAACAATTATTTAACTACAATAAAAAAGTTTAACATACCTTTGAACAAGTAAAAGAACACAGTAAGGGTTTATTTCACAATCTCTTCATTATCCAAGGTTGTTTGTACGTAATTATCTACTGGGACCTCTTTATCATCCACAGACATTTTCTTAAAAATTAATTATAAAACATGTTTACAATTTACTAGACAATGGGTTAAAGTCATTTATACCCTTATTTTACCTTATATGTTTTGAAAGGAATCTTTCCGTCATTTTCTAAATAATGTACTTTACGACCTTTTCGAAAAAAAAATTAAGATAAGAATGTTTTTTAACTTATACGGCGGGTGTGGCAATTTTCTACCATTATAACATCATCGATGCATCCCTTAGAAGAATATAAGAATATTTTCTAAATAAATATTTTCTTATAAAATTATATGTCTTTTAAATTATTTCAAAATAGAAAGATATGTTTCTCTAAAATAGTTTTGATTTCATCTATGTCAACATCCGTTGATGGATTTTAAGTTTATTTGAAGTTGATTTATTATGATACAAAACGTCCATATTTTATTAAAGGTTTTGTGATATTTTTGACGGTGGATGTGTTATTTTTACACCATTCATGGTTTATGGATAATGTATTGACATTTTTTATGCTAGTTTTAATATGAATGTTTATGTTATGTTTAATCCTTTTCGTATGAGGAATGCATTGGACTTAGTAAGTGACAGGTGGATCCCTCTATAGATCCTTGATTTATCGGTAGGTCTCATGAGACAAACTAGTGTCTTGGAACAAGGCCATGACAAAATATTATTTTTCATCTTGGCACAAGGCCTTGACTATGTGGTTATGAAATTCTGGCATTATGCACTCCATCATTATGAAAGTAGCTATTTGATATTGCATGTTATTATTTGACTAGTAGAATATCGATGTAAATAAGTAAATGGAATTATTTGATTTTATCTTTTCCATATTATACTGAAGTTCAAGTTTAAAAGGCTCTTGTTTTATTCTTATACATTGCCTTAAATGTTTATAATTATTTATGATAGTTTCCGCTATATTGTTACCCTTACTGAGCATATGAGCTCACCCCTTTCTATGTTTTATTTTTCCCAGGATGTGTAGGTGTAATTTATGACTGAACTACAGGGATATTCTGAGGGGATATGAGTGTGGTCTATAGAGAAAATGTTGTTGTAGTCTTTAATTTTACAATGTAATGTAAAATTTATGAATGCATCTAGTGTTTCCAAGGCTACTAAACTAATCGGTCTTTCGAGACCTGACCTTTTGTGATCATACTAATGTTATGTAATAATGCACCGACTCTGGGTAATTGGGTTCGGGACATTACATGATTCATTTCACTATTATGAAATTTTCCTAAATGAGAGAAAATGATAAATTAAATTTTAATAAGATTCATTTACCCTTTGAGAATATCATTTTTAAGTGAAAAATGGAAATTTCAGGGATCATCAGGAAACTTTCCTAAGATTATTTTAACTCTTAATAAAATATATCTGGTGTCTAAAAGAACATAAATTGCTAGTTTTTTTTCCACATTGACTTAAATATCACAATGCAATTTTTATTCACAATAAATTAACAAATTATTATATGTGTTTCATGAAGAATAAGATCACATAATGAATGAAAATGAATGATTGTGATAAAATAATAATAATTCTGAATGTCATGTGAGGCGATGCTGTGTTGATCCATATTTAATTAATCACATGAATGTAATATTAATGTGATTCAAAATGAGTTATCAAGTGTTGTTATTACATAATTAATTGATTCTCATCATAACAATTAAAAATAATAGATAAACCAAAGATGATCCAGTGAGATAATGAGAATAAATCACTAAATGGATCTATAATAATTCAGAAAAATATACATATTTTACATATTTTGATTAGAGATAAATGATGAATGTTTTCTAATGCATTATTTACTAGCTGAAATAAAGAAAAAATTGAATACTAATAATTCAAGAATTACACTAAAGCCAATGATTATATAAAGATGGTAATATTATATGATTGTCGGAATTTTATCATGTGAAAAGATAATTGAAGAAAACATAGAGGATCTCCCTATACTATTCAGTTATCAATATTTTATTGAATCTATGTTGGAAGAAAAATTTAAAATGAAATCAATTATGTAATATTGAGAATGATAAAATAAAGGGAGTAGTATAAGAGAGATATGAAGTGATAGTCACTGATATTAAAAAACATTGAGATAAATATATTTTAACAGAGAGGAAAAAAATAGCTGATCCGGATAATTCAGTGAGTCAAGATTGAGAATTAGACTAAGAAGAAATACAAAAAATAATTCGAAATGAAAAGATACTGGATGAGTGAGCTTTGTTTATTTATGAATATAAAACAATTATTTTCTTAAATAAGTGATCATAATTTTATCAGATTATATTGAATTTTTGATGAAGAAGATCTACATCACTAGTTATTTAAGTAATAATAATCCTTTTATGATCTCTCTCATTGATCCCAAATTATATTTTAGTTTTCAATGAGAGGGTATAAAACAAATTGAATTGTTTTTTAAGTATGTGGGATAAACTTTTAGATTGGAAAGATACCCATTGTAATAACTTGTGACTATAGTGTGAAATATTTGATTTGGAAAAATAACTGATCGCAATAGAGTATTTTTAATTTTAATGTTCCAAACCATTTAAAAATTTAAAGTTACTTTTATTTATTTCTATTATATTACATTGGTTAATGTATAGAGTTTAATTTAATTGGATATTATTTTAATATAATGAAAATTCCAATTTTAAATGATAAAAAAAAAAGAGAAACCCACATTGATTCAAACACCCCTCAATGGTGAAACCCTATCTTGGTTCACATAAACTTGTATCTAAGCATCCATGTTATATCATCGAGACCAAATAATTCCAAAAAAAATGGATAATATAAATATAGATAATAATAATATTTTAAACTCTTTTAAGGGAAAATATTATCATATATTGAAGAATATGATGTTATTGTATCTTCTATCTCTTGGACCAGAAGATAAATATGTTGCAATAGTTGGATTACCACCAATTGAAGGAAATAAACCAATGAAATTTATTGATAATAGGAATTAAAGAGTTTATGGAAAATAAAAAAATTATATTATTATACCTCTCTTTAAAAAGTTTTATAAAATATTTATGTGGTTGTAAACAACTAACAAAATATACAATAAAAATGAAAGTATATGTGAAGGAAATATGATTGTTAAAGAGTTGAAGCAGAAAATATTCAGATGTGAGTTTGATTATGTAATTATTGATGATGAAGAAAAAATTATTAGATACATTATAGGTGGAAATTTTAATTTCAAATATATCAAGGGAATTGGAGAAAATCTATATAACTACGTAATTGTGAAAATGTTAATATGTAACTTTCCAAAATGACTTTCTCCTAAAATTTAATCATTAGATGATAGAGAAAATATATATCATTATTAATTACATAATATTTTCATCAGTAATTTAATGTAAAATATTTATTTATTAAAATATATTAACAATGATTAAATAGCTATTGAGGTATGAGAAAACTAAAAATGAAAGAAGAATAAGGTAATGATTTATGAGAATAAAAATATGGGGAACATGATAATGATTATAAGAGAAATATGGAACTTGTTTCAATGAGATATAGATATGGAAAGGGAAAGTATAAAGAAAAAGCCATCAATGGTGATATATGTGTAGTGTAATGGGATACATTATTGTATACTAATCAAATAATAAAAGTGATTTTTATGTGACATTTTTCAAGAATCTACATTATATGAGATTGATGGAGTGGTCGAATATATATGAACACATGGGATACCTGATTCACAATGATGTAATCCCTAATTCAAATATTTGATTCTTTAGAGATGTGGTCATTGGGTGAATGACTGAGTACTTGGGACCTTGCACAAATATTTTTTCATATTCTGATCTTTGTGTTAACCCTAATACATTTCTCCACCATGGTCAACTGGTGATTTATTTCTCAATTGCTAAGGTAAAAATTCTCGCTTTTGATCTTTATTTTGTTCTTATTGGGAAATTATTTAATTTCATGCCTTTTTTGAAAATCCAAAGGTCAATCATTGAAGCCATATGTTTTTTTTGTTTTCATATTGGACAACTAAATTCCTTCAATGTTTTGTTTTCCCTACCTTCCAAGGGGGTCTATTATCAAATTTGGGAGAAATTTTCATGGTATTTTGGGGGTTGTTCAATGAAAGTTCTCAAATGGACCATAGGCTTTCATCACTTATCCAAATATCCAACAGATCCAATATGGATTCTTTTTCCTAGTCTTACATTTCATTTGTTTAAACAATATTCTTTGTATTCGATTTATAATCTCATTGTTAATCCTTTGAATCTGTATTTAGTGACACAGACACCTTCATGGACCTCTCTTACTATAATTTATTCTAAAATTGTTGTATCGTAAGACATTCCTTTTTCACATTTGTATCTAGAATAGTGAATATGTATTCTCTCTAGAGTTAGTTTATAAAAGGCTTCTAGATTATATAACCTTTTCTTTTAGATTGGACATGCTTCCAGGGTTTGTGGCCATAAGACTGCTCGTTTTGAGGCCAAGAAAGGCACTTGGACTGAAAAAGGCATGATAAATCTTTGATTACATGGGGATAATGATAGTGAGAGGACTAATTCTAGACCATCTGTATTTTCATAAAAAGGTAAAAAGACTGACGTGACTAAGGACACATTATTTTATACTAAACAAAATCCAAAACTAATGGAATTTCAGGCTTTATTTATTCCATTAATTCTATCAAAAGTGCCAGCACTATCCCTATTTCCATAGGGGAGGATATAGTAAAATAACTTGATTTACATGACACAAGGGAAAAGGAAAAAGGAGACCTCAGTAATTCTAATGATTAATTTCTGGTTGATGATGAACAATCTAATAATATTGAGGAATCATATCTGAAATCCCATGATAGGAAAAGAAAAACACCAATTGTGGATATTAATGGATACATTACCCCAAATCCCAAGAAAACTAGCAAATATAGAGACTATTTTTAAGTTGAATGAAAAATATTCACAAGATCCCATCAAGCTTCTAAGAAGGATTCCCAGCTTCCTGAACAACTGAGAGAACATGTTGAAACCTCTGATTTACAAGAGACGGAATATGGTTTGGAGAATGATACAATGTACTAGGATACCTATATGATTTAGGATAATGTGAGTGATGAAATTATAGCACTAATTGATGAACAATATGAAATTACACACCAAAAATAAAATAATGGTGATATTTCTGTGGACACGTAACATGAATCCTGAAAATGTTTGTCCATAAGCATGGTTGATGAATACATGAAGAATCCTGATTTTACCTTTAGAGACATAGCATGTAAATGATTTTTCCAATTTAACATTTTTATTTTTGGTTCGTTTATTTTTTATGCTTGTTTTTTTCTGTTTCCATGGATCCCTTGGAGTTAAAGGTCATCCACTATTTGGTTCCTCATTTAGGGATGGATAAAGATTAATCCAATTTGGGTTCTCTAATACAATTCTTAATGTTTTTGTGTGTTTGGTGCGAGATTTCTCACCCACTTGTTTCATCGATATGTCTTTGATATTAACAGTATGATATGGCTTCTCCAGTTTACTAAGTGTTTCTACTCTAAACTTCAGTGTTCATAGCATTAATGGTGGGGAAAAATTTCGAATTTTCCCATTTAGGATCAATTTCCATGTGTGTTTTTAGTTGTTAAAAGAATGTTTATTCCACGTTTTTGTGAAGTTACATCATTTTCCTGCTTTTTGCGGGGCTGAAAGCTGGCTCGGCTGGAAACGCATTAGTGGGATGTTGTTTTTTTTCTATTTATTTCACTAACACCTCTATACAATTTCTGGTTCCCAAAACTACTCATTATGTAGGTTATGGTCAATCTATTGAAGTATTTCAGTGATTATCAATAAAGAGTGGTTTTACATGAAGATATTTTTAAGAACTAGTTCTGACCATACTTGATAGATTTTAAGAAAACAAGACTGCGAAAGGCCATGATGGTTTCAAAGCTATTGTTTCTTTTTCTACTGGGAATGATGGTTTTATTGGGTCATTGGTTGCAATTTCTTTTTATTTTGATGGACCTGTTGATGCTAACCGAATATAGGTGTTCGGATGTCCATTATAACAGTTCATGCACATGATTATCAACCTCCCTGCAACATTGGCGTTTTCCCTTGATGGTGTCCATTGATGGAATTGTTCTTTCTCATGTTTTTTTCTTTGAAATATTGTCATGTATTCCCCTAAATACCTACTAGTGTAAGATATTTACAACTCCTGCCTATTTTTTTACTATTAATTGTAATAAATTATTTTGGGGCATGAATTGGGAGACCAATTTATATCACTGATTTTATAAAAAACATTATATGGCTGTTGAACATGATAAGAAACCTCAGAAATTGAAGTGGGATTAATGGTCTAAATAAGTGAATAAATATGATAAAATTAAGTATATAATTTGAATTAGTAATAGAAAAATAATTATGATCAATGAAGAAATATATGAATATATATAAATTACCCAATCAGATGTAGAATCAATTGATAAATTCATAAGAATCATGGATCATGTTGAAAAGAAATAAGAATCCTCATGTAGTAATGGGGAAGAAAGTGAAATATCATATATGGGGCATATAATAAAGGCTAAAAATGAAATATATCTTGAGAGGAAAACTAAAATCAATAAGGATCTCAATATATTTAAGTGTGAGAGTTATAAGAAGAGTGAATAAAAGGAATCATTCACTAAAATGTAATCTCAAAACATCAGATAAATTAAAAATCTCAAGGTTAATGTTGCTGAGTAAAACAAAATTTTCAAATATCATGAGGGAAAATTGGTTTTAAATGTGAATAGTTAAATAATAAATGAAGGTGCATTGAATATTAGAGAACTCTAATAATAGGATTAAATATTACCCTATGATTGTGGAATTTAAATATAGATCATCAAAATTGGTTGATAATAAATTCGTAGTGGGAAAAATAAACCTTCTCCTATTAAAATTGAAATTAAATAAGGTATCTCAAATAGTTATATGTTCTAATTCCAATTTTTGACTAATGTGGGTTAATAATAATGATGATAAATCCACTTTTACATCATTTTATGAAAATAATATCTCAAGAAGACCATTCCCCACCGTCCAAGAAAAATAAAATAACAACCTATGGTAAGACGACAACAACAACAATATTCTTTATAGAACTAGTATCAATATGGATATCATGGTTCACAAGATACTATCGTTGTTCTGGAGTGTTTTTGGAACAAATCTTATTTTTATGGTACAAAATGATACTACCAAGAATTTTTTATGTATCCGAGGGGATAAATTTTGAGAAGATGAGAAGTGATACATAATGAAATAAGGTTTTGATAAAAAAATATACGAAGATTATCTACAGATAATAAGTTTGATTACTTAAAAGAGATCTATGGGAGATCTGACCAATAGGAGAAAAGATTTGGTATTCCCAAGATAAATATTGTATATTATGTAGTAGGAAATATATATATATACATTCTATGGAGTATTGAAAGGAAGATGAAAATATGATTTTTATGTTTCTAGTTTCACTTCTTATCATGTATGAATTGAGAGTTAATACATACAGTCAATACATGATTTTATCTTTCATATATGATGTTATTTAATAATATATTTCAAAAATGAAACATTAAGAGGGTGTTGAATTAATGCATGTGATGCATGAACTATAAAGGAATTAATTCATGTGTTGGAATGCATGAGTCAGTATGGTAACATCCATAGTGAATCCACATAATCTATATAAATACATAGCTATGTGATGGATATGTAACTGTGTTTAATATTGGACGAAACCCAATTAATGTTTAATATGATATTCATCATCCTTTTCATGTTGAGGTGTCAGATCACTATCGGTGAATAATAATCTATCTATATCATGGAGTGATTCGGTCAACCCATCAGTACGCCACATAGGTGGGAAACTTTTTGTTCCACTCTTTGATCTTTATAAAATGAATTGAACCATGATATATGAAATTGTAAAATATTATTTAGTGTATGGTATACACATTTAAAATAATATTAATTTGAGTTTAATTATAAGATTCAAATTTATTGAATTGAGATCCCCTGGTAATGGATTTTATATTCATATGTATTATCTAATATCTATTATGAGAATTGTTTAAATCACATTATTGGTATCAATGAAATCAAATTTTTTATATTTTTTATATAATTAGGGAAATGAAGAAAAATATTAAAACAAATTATCCAAATTCAGTTGTTGATATTTTCTATTAAAATGGATTTAAGATACACAAAAGTGTTCTGGGTAAGGGTCATCCTCTATTACCCTTACATAAAATTATTACATGTATTTTTTCTCATAAATTACCCTTATACAGACATGTTCTTCACAAATGCCATAATTTCTTTTCCTAACACAGATACCTTCTTCGTAAGGATAATCTTGGATTACACTTACATAATTCCTTATCTACATGGGCCATTTGGATTTACCCTTATATTGTGCATACTACGTTAGGGTCATCATGATTTTCCCTTACCTAGATCTATATATAAGGGGTTTTTGGACTTATACATGTGCAGAGAGGTATATATAAGGGTCATCAGGGCTTACCCTTATGTAGAGATGACAATGTAAACATCATCACTTCACACCATTATGAAATAGACTTGTATAAAGGAAAATTATTTTACCTCTATACAATTCACTTCCACTCTATAAAGGTAATCAAAAACATAAATTTTATGTGTTTTATATTTTTATTATACATTATAAGTTGTTTATGAATTATAAATAAGTGAATTTATATGGTTGCGTATTAATTAATATAATTTTAAATAAATAATCTAATATAAAGTGCTTATAATTAATTACTAAATGTTTATGAAACATATATTATCAATTATTTCATAAATATTAAGCGTTAACATTTTAAAAAACTTTTCAATGAATTATATGTAACATATTTTGATCTAGGGAAAATATTTTTATTTATATATCACAATAGTAGTTGATAATTTTGTTATAAATTACAAAATTTAGGACAAAATATATAAAATATTTATTTCATTTATGATTTTTTCATGATAACATAATTTTAATTGATCAAATTAAATGGCCTTATTATGTATACTATTTAAACAACATCAAAAGGCATTTTTATGATTTATATGACTAAGGATTATGTAATCATTAAATATGTGATATTTAAAACTTGTAAATTGTTTACATAATAAAAATTATATTAAAATTATATCATAATTAAGATAATAATATGTATAAATATTATTAAAAAAATTAATATAGTGACGAATATGAAATATTTCATATTGGAATGAGTACAAAATATTTATACACAAGAATAAAAAATATCAATAATATAATGATAAAATTATAAAATATTTATACAATGATTTTCAATATGAATTTTTCAAAAATGGTTATATCATGTTTAAGTATTTGAATTGTTCATTTACTTAATGATTATTCCTAGTTTTCTTAATAGTTATAAACTTTTCAAACTATGAATCATTTATTCTTTACATTTATTTTTAAACTGATTCAAGTAAATAATGCCCTATAGGACATTCATGGTGTAATAATGAATTTTTTTCATCTTACATGACCTGAGTTTGTAATTGAAGTGATGAAATTGAATTTTTTTATATGACATATTTTATACATATTACATGTAAGATTATGTTGAATTTAATTATATATTTTATAAATTCTACCCAGCTAATGGGAATTGGGGTATGAGTACCTACCACTCTAGAGACATTTTCCTTATCTAGATACCAGATTGTGCATGCACGGGATGCCTAGCGAGACGGTCATGAAAAGGTCAAGAGCTACTATCAAGATGCAGATTCTGGGGAGGGGCAGGGCCATGTAGATAGTCTGGTTGAATTCCCTAAGACCTTTGGGTCATGTAATCTCCTAAGCCTATGGGCCATGTAATATCTTATCATACTCGTCTTGTAAGGGTTACCACTCATCCCTTGAAAGTGGGGTTATCAAAAATCAATAAAAATGAAGGCCTTCGGGCCATTCAGGAATTCTGGCCTTATCTACAAAGGTGAATGGAGTTGTTTATCTATCATCCTAGGTGTACTCATGTACATATTTTCAATCTCATATAAATCTAATTATATACATTATGTGTTCAGGTACCTTTTTCATATGATATATTCGTATATGTATACATATACATGTCTTTATTGTTTTGATATAAACAAAAACAAATGGGTTTTGTACAGATCAAGACATCAATAATGTGTGGACATACTGTTTGGGTAGAGTGAATAATATTCCAAACTAAATCATTGGGTGAATAAATACATAATGTGAATATCATAATATAAGATGGTGATATAAAATACCCTTAAAATATTAAGAGTAAAATTAATCCCAAAAGGAACTATTCAAGACCTCATCCATCCAACAATATAGGTTCATCCAAATCAGGGATCCCCAAGATTATACAATGTAAGGAATGAATGTAATAGAATACTATTGAGTTTATCTATATGACAGATTTTATAATTATTTGTTTACTTAACCATCCAAGAGTCATATATGATATTACTTACATAATTCCCTATATAAATAATTAATTTGTGAAAGAAATTACAATTAGGACTCATTGATTAAAAAATTATGGATCTTATCCCATTAACATATATATGATGTATTTTAAAAGGGGTCATTATTTTAGTGGGATCCAATTTAGAAAAAGGTATTATTAAATAGTATAACATGACACTTATGGTACTTTATTTAAATCGCCGTCAATAACAACTTTGATTTTATTCAATGATAAGAAGAAACTAAATGTTGTAGAATTTATCATCTTGTACTAGAATTTTTGAATAGTTCATAAAAAATAAGGGAATTTATGTGTGTTTGAAAAACCTCTTCCTGAGAAACCAATCGGTGAAGTTTTTACAAAAAAAAATATTTATGTTACTATGATAATGATATAAAATTTTCATGGGAAATATATACATTCATGTTTGTTACTATTAGGTCAAATTTTAAGAAAGCTACATAAGCCCCTATAATATTATTAAATTGAAGATAGACCTAAATGTTCAATTCATGATAAGTCTATTTAAGAAACATATGAGGTGTCTAAAACTCATTTTCAATGAATTGTGATGGAAGGAACCTTATTCTCCAAAAATGTACTCAATATGATTAGGAATTCTAATTAATTGGAGAGGATAGAGTCACATCTTTTTCTTTAGTAATCCATTGATTTCATTCTACAATTAGTTTTCGAAAGGTACTGAATGTCTATTGTGAATTATAATATGAATGAAGTTAGTAATAATTAATTGAACCTCATAAATATTTTGAGGATTATTGACAAGAATATGGTCAATCTCAGAACAGGTTATACTTTGATTATAGAAATGGATTAAGGTTCAGATCCTTTCCAAAAGTATAATAAAAGAGGTCATGGAAATTACACAACCCTAGATTAGATGAAGAGAATTAATGATGGAAAAATGCTTCCACTGAGGAAAAACTATCCACTAGAGATTAAAATTACTATATTACCATAAAGGATACAATAATCCATATGGATCATCAACATAAGGTATAAATTTTATATAATTCAGTTATATTATTCAGATAGTTATGTTATATCAAATATATCTTTTACAAAAGATGCAAATATACATGAGGTCAGAAGAAAAATTTGGATTAATGATTAAATCATTCAGTTTTTAGATGTAATGTATCAAAAGAGTTGCTTCATTAGATACATGGATACAAAATTATTAGTAGAATATGTTATTACATGTGTATTTTTTTCATTTTTCTCTAGTGTAGAACATGTAATCAATTAGGGTTTAATGAAATGAGATGGGGTTTTTTAATTTTCATAGTTCATGATTTGATATGATAGATAACATGATCTAAAGGGGACTAAAAATAGCTCATTCTGGTTAGGGTATTTATCCAATTTTAATTTATGTAAATTTTCTTATAATTTGATTGAATTCAAGGAATGTTGACATAATGTTCTCAGAATTTTGGGAATATATATAAATTTGTTTTTGATGTCAACGTTATAAGGTATTTTAGAGATAGTATAAGTGGGTTAAAGTTCAAAACATAATAATAAAACATAGTTTAATTGTTCAACAATGTTTCTTTAATATGTTAATCAATTGTATTGAAACCTCAGGATGACATGAATGAGGAATAATAATACTATATGATAGGATTACTCAAAATACCTAAAGTAGTTTATGAAACTCAATTGAATATCGGTTATATGTATAGAAGTTATATAAATTAATTATTTTTTTATAATTGAGTGTGATACCATATGTATATTGTAAAAGTTTTGTGAATATAATGGAATTGAAATTCAAATTGTTTTTATTAAGGTTCTCTCTTACATTCATGTGATAAAAAAAGTTGTTACATGAAATATTAGGGTTTAATAAAATGTTTCAGCCTCATATGAATCTATGTTAAAGTATGTGTGTCTTCATCACATTTCTCTTATAAAATAAGATATTTTTGTATTTATCATATAGTTTTAATAAAAAACTTGTGATAACTAAATACATACATGTGGTTTATGATCTTCAAGATTCCATTGAATATTTTGTAGAGAATATTTGGATAAAAATTATTTATCTTGTATAATGTGATCAATAAAATTCTAGTTAAATTTTCTCTCTCCACCCATCATTAGTAAAATTTATTATAGTATTATTTTCAAATGTTTCAAATAGTGTTTTAGATATGTGATTGTAAGGAAAAAATACATTGTGTTACATTTAGTAACCATTACATGGGAATGTCACTATTTGAGAAAGTATTATACTAGTCAAATTAAAAATTAAATTATATTTAATATCTGAAATTATTTAGGGTATTATTGTAAAGAGATAGGTATAAGGATACATTAGTTATAATAAAAAATTGAACATCACATTATCTTAAAAGTGATTAATATGTGCGCATAAATAATTTATTTAGTTACATTATTTTTAGAAAAAATATTTATGGAATATTTTTCCAAGGAAGATGATGATGTACTTACAAGGGGTTATAATTACAAAATAAAACATAAAATTGGATCATATGATGTTGTGAATTTAATATATTTGAATATTTTTATAGATTTGAACACTAGGAATATGATTCCCATGTCATACCATGATCAAGAATTACTTTTTCCATAGAATTTGCTATCTAAAGAGTTAGTGGGATAGTTTTTTCTTATTCTCACACAAACATATTAGTTAAAACCCCCCTAAATATTCAGCATACAGAAGTTGTTTGAGATTGTTCCCAAGAACCAACATCCTTGGTAATTTCATACATTTTTTTATTTAAAATGTTTTCTCATCATGTAATGATTGTTCCTATGCATAACAATTTTTGTGATAATTTTGTAAGATTACATGTCACACTAAGAGGTCAATGTTTTTCCCTACTGTGATGATACCATGGATGTTTCCATATAGTATTCGTGAATATAGTTAGGTATCCATAAGATATTTACTGATCAGACAAAGGATATACAAACTATCAAGGGTAGGATCCTCATAGGAAATTAAGACACCATTCCATGGCGTTCACCCTTGATATTCTCCATGTTATAAGGTTAGGATAATAGACCTATTAAATATTAAATCCATATTTATATGTTTTATCGGAAGTTCCTATCCAAGTATGTATATATATTTATCCTTATCATTGATTATTATCATTAATAATGTATGTTGACTTATTGATAAATACTGTGATGAAATATGCTCACAACGAGGAAGGATAAGTTGGGTGTGTCAAATGAGATATTACATTAATGGATAATGTGAGAAAGGATTTAGCCATCTTGTACCTTAATGGAAGTTTATATCTCATTCCCATTGAAGTGAATAGAAATTCATAGTTTAATACATGAATATGGTGTTAAAAAGGTGAGTTCATTTTAATAAATTTAGAGAATGAGGCACTGATTATATATGTTGATGGAACAAGCATGAAACTTTCTTGATCTCATATATATCAATAAATGGTTTATATTACATGATAAGAATGAATATGAGGATGGAGGCATTACTAACATTAATCTTTTTCTTTACGGGTACCTTGATATGTATCTAGATGCTAAACATGGAAATTAAGTAGTTATGCCTAATTCCATTGAGAAGGATTCTGAAATAGTAACATAGACAGTGTATTCACAATATGTGTTAAATTAATATATGGAATTTCATAGGATTTAACAAATAATATTTATTTAGGTTTGGTTGATCAACCTGATTTAATAATAAGTTATTTGAATGAATAAGTGGGTTAAAAAAAAGAATTTTTGTATGGATTAGAGACTATAATATTTATTATATTTTATCAATGAATAATTTTGTGACATTAAATAATTAATTAAATTGTAATTATTTTAATATCATTATATATCGACATAGGAAAGAGAACCGAGCTTAATGGTTTACATAGAAATGGTATGAATTAAATTTATTTTTATTCTTAAAGTGTTGTGCATGTCAAGTTTCTAATAATAATAATATTATTATCATAAATGGGGTCCATTAGGATTTTTAATGTAGGTAATGGGACTGTGTTTCATATTCAAACCCTAAATCACAAAAAATAAATTTCTACTTACAAAACATTCTTTAACAACTCTTGGTGTAAAAAACAGAATGGGAAAGTCTATATTATGACATAGAGAGATATACATAGACAAAAAAAGTTATCTATCTTCAATATATATCAATATATATAGAGAAAACATACAGTACATCCTCCTATAATAATAATTTTGTTGTGATCAATTATGAATTACAAAATTGATCAAAATCATCCATTCTAGAATATGCTAATTTTATGACAGTGTTCATAGATTTTGGTGCATGTGTGGATCACCACCAGCGATATTCCACACCTGGATCCTGTAGAATAATGATGTTATGAGTTTATGTGTTCAACTATATCATCAATTAATAGAGAATTACATTTTTAAGAAATTATATATCCACTCGTCAATTAATTATAATTTAAGTGTGAAGATCCTATTTTTTGGTTCTAATTTTCTTCCCCCATCATGTAACCTTTCATATTCATGATACATGACATTATTTTCATGCAACGAAATTATTTTTTTGAATTAAGACTAAAATTTTTGTTTCTTATAAAATACAATGTTCTTTTTCTATGCCCAAGACCTTAAAATGGTACCAGAGCTGTCACCTGTTTAATTAATAATAATTTATCATTCATTGATTGGTTATATGAATTTTAATTATCTTTTTCTCATACCAATTCATTTTAATGGTTGATACCATCTTTTATTCAATTCCTTATACTATATAACATAACAGGTAAATGGTTAAGATATAAAATGAATAAAAATTCAATGAACACCATCTGGAAATTCCAAACAATATTTATTGAAAAAAACAACAGTATAGAGCTTGTAATTCTTAATTACATACTGTGAACTATTGTTTTTTACTTCAATAACTCTCGATAAATCTTTCTCAACCTGAGGTAAGTTTATATATGACTTGAAAAGAGATTTCTCACATGTAGATCAAGAGAGAATGGAACATGTCTTGAAGAAATAACCACCTTGTTACCACTTTACACAATGTGTAGTACCCGATTTTTTGCATATTTGAACACATGGTGTCCCAGCGTTCCATGTATCACATATAAAACACAATAACTAATGAACCATGTAATTATGAGACCTCACACCATGTATTGAACAAACCTAACATTAACATGAATCCCATATGTTGTAGGAATTATTTCCAGTACCTAGGCATGTACAACAAACACAAGAAGAATGCAGTTCACACCATGTACTAAAGAATGCAGAATGAAGAAAACCACAGACAATGTGACCAATTTTTCATGAGGATAAATATTAAATATATTTAATCCTATTAAAATGTTTTATATGTGCCATCTATTTGATAGTACATTCCATGTATTAGGATTGATAATTATATATTATGTCAATTCCAGGTTAAATGACTGGTTAAGTACTTGTTGTTTTATCCAATATAACATTTGGGCTTCATCAATATTAAATGAAATTAATTTTATTTAAATTTATAAAATATGAAGAGTTAACGATGTATGGATTGAATTAAGATAAATTGAAATGATTGGATTAATTCATGGCACATTATCTTAATAAATGAACGAATAAATGTAATTTAAAATAAAATTGAAAATTTATTTTAATTAAATTTATATGGATGCTAATGAGAATATAACATCATTTTATATGTTATTACTTTCATTTAGTTTATTATAAACAAAATAAATTTAATGTCTTGTGATTCACCCCCTCCTTTATTTTATTTATAGTCCATTGCACTTATAGTTTCTCTTATTTAAACCCCCTTTATCAAATCCATTGGATCCCTTCACCCATATGTGAGTGAAATATTTCATTAACAATAGAGAACCCAAGTGGGAGGAAGTGTTATAAATCCAGTATTTTAGGTGAACCCAATCCAGGTGATACATCAGATCCATGGTGGAATAATTCAGCACAAACCAAGCTATGGATCAAGGTGTTTCCCCCTAGGGTCTAGGGTTAGTTTATCCTCTTCTAGATAAACAATCCACTGTAGAATCTCATGATCATTCCACATATATTTTATTTTTTTTCTCTAATAGATAATAATATATTTTTTTCAATGCTACATGTTCACCTATTAAGTTTATTAACAATCATTAAATATGGAATAAAAACATCTGAATGATTTGTTAATGTTTTATTATAAATTATTAATCATTTAAGTAAAATAATCCTAAAATTAACAAGGCATTTAAAAAGATAAAAGTGGGATTTACACATGAATGATTAAAACACCTCAAGAAAAATATTATTTCCTCATGAACTTGCACTAATTATCTTATAATCTACCTTATAGATCAAAGTTATTGACTAATACCTGTTGGGTAACTTTAAATTATCTTGGAACTTTTATCACGAGGTTTTGGGGTGACATAGCTTTGTTCACAATAAGGGATGAATTCCAAAGTAGGTATTAGTGTAAATAAGAGGCAGTAGTTGAGTAAATATTTAATGAGGATTTTTGGATGGGGAATCCCTTAAATTGACCATGGAACTTTGAGTGAATTCATTTTTAAATTTATTCCTACTTAAAACCCTTCAAGTAGATTTTTAGGCCCATGTATGGGTTATGAGACGGAGAATTTAGATCATTGAAACTAGAATATATATGTGAAAAGATATTTTAAAACAAAATGTAGAGGGATATTATGATTTTATGAAATAGGGTATGATTAGTGGAATTTAATTTTAAATTTACTGATCTCTTTTAATAATAAAATAAGTAATAATTTTTAGATCATAATATGAATAAATGGGATATCAAACAACATTAACAATATGACATCTGTCCATATGATAAAAGTATGACCTTTTCACTAAAGTGTATTTTAATGAATGTAATGTCATTTTCAATGTTATACTATGTAACAAATAGAAATTATATGTATGGGAAACACCTTAACTTGATTATCATACTAAGGAGGCTTATGATAAGAAGTATGTCTCTATTCAAGGAATGTTGATGATGTATTGCATGTCCAATTTTTCTTGATATAATCCATGAAAAAATATGTTCTAAATCAATATGAGGATATTCATGCATATAGAATCGACATTAACCATTAGGATCTATATCAAGAGAAGTATATATTGTAGATATATAAGGTCACCAAGGCACTGTTCAAGTGAAAGCATTGAATTCCTGTGCCAGCAAGGCCACATGTGGTCAATATAAGTGGACATGTTATGATTTTGGTCATATTCAGGTTTATGATCCTTGATGATATGTTTATTGATCTCATGGTATCCCCACTAACCAAAATTATCTCCAATTTCATTGTGAATTATAGTATGTAAAATAGCGAGAAGAAAAGTTTCTAACTTCATACTATTATTAAACATGTTGAAAAAAACATGAGTCATAACAAACCCATAGTCCTTCTGAAAAATAAAAAGTTGAAGAATAAGGTAATGGGTGAAAATACTCATTATTATTATAATTTTCCATAGAACCATATTTCAAACATGGAGAGGAGCTAGAGGAAAGGAACATAAAATGATGTTGTGTGTTTTTCATATGACAATCAAGGCCACTAGAAGTATAATTGAACCCAAACAATGAATAATGGGGAATCTTTGGGTTCATTAATTATTGAATATAATATTTTATATCTATAAATTTGGTACTAAATAAAGAATGTGGTGATCAAATTTTTATCCAAATACATGAACCGTGTATATTTTAGATAGTTTAATGAGGTGAGTTGGATCTAAGAGATTCCAATTGACTGTTGTTGGATACTCTATATATTTAATACTGGCAACTCACATTACCTAAAATGATTACTTTTGGTTTTAATGAATTTTTATTATGTTCCTAGTGTTACCAAGTATCAAATTTCTCTTTCTTAATTTTATTTGTGTATATTTATTTCTATCATTGTAAATTAAAATTGATACTTTTATAATGTTAAATTATGAAACTGTATAAAATAATTATATAATGGTATTTAGGTATTAAATTATGATAAAAAAATTTTAGGAGTTGAAAATGAAAAATATATTTTAGAATCATGTTATACTAAGCTACAACATCACCATCTTGGTCAGGAATAATAAGAATGTCTGAAAAATCTCTATCAAGATGGTCAATTAGAATATTTTTATTTTAAACCATATGATAGATGTCACATTTGACTATAAGGTAATATGTCAAAACCACCATTTCATGTAAAAGGTGAAAGGGGCACCCATATTTTAGAATTATTATACAATGATGTGTCTGGACCATTTCCATTAGTACATAAGGGTAGACTCTCATACTTTATAACATTTACCGATGACTTGAGTAGGTATGGTAATATCTATATGATGAGTTATAAGTCTAAATCCATTTATAAGTTCATGTAGTTTATGAATTAGTTTTAGAATCCACATAGAAGTAAGATAAAAAAAATTATATTAGATTGAGGTTTTGAATATCATAACCTAGACTTTTCAACTCTGTATGGGAGTATGCGATTTTATCTCAAATAACTCCATCTTATACAACAATATGAAATGGGGATTGTGAAATTTGGAACTGTACATTAAAGGAAATTGTGATGTGTGTGATGAGTCGTTAAAGAAATCCTTATCTTTTTGGGGATATGAATTATAGGCGGAATCATTCTTATTGATTTGAGTACTACTAAAAGTTGAAAATGGTATTCACTTCGAGTTATATTCTGGAAAAAACACTTTTTGTATGATGTGAATTATGGTGTTATGAGGCATATATGATGGATAAATCAAGAAATAAACTATCAACCCAAGGCACAAAGTGTGTATTTATAGGGTATCCTAAGGAAAAAATGTGATATTATCCACACAACCCTTTATACAGGAACATAACTAATGTAATACCTAAAATCATTCATGATCTGGAGAACATACTCATGGAGGATAGTGAGAGAATGGTTGACTAAGATGAAGTTGACTCTCATGATATACAAGAGCTTGTACATGTACAGATTCTACAAGTCACCATTGAAGATTTTGATCCAAAATATGATGTTTTATATAGGAAAACTGGCGAGATAAGAGAACCAGATAGAAATGGGTTTTTAGTCACTCATGAAGGAGACTCATTATTAAATGAAAACAATGTTTCTCTCTCCTATAATTATATAGTATAGATATTAGAATCTTCAAGATAGAAATAAGTCATGAATTATGAGATGTATTCCATGTTTCAAAACCAAATTTGGGTTCTGAAAGATCCTATAGTTGATATAAAGGTCATTAGGTTGAAATGAGTATTCAAGCGAAAAATAGACAAAGAAGGTAAATAAAATACCAACAAACCATGTATAGAAGATAATGGGTATATATGACATAAAGGCATTGACTATGATTATACATTTTCTCTACTTCACAAGTATAAACCCCTCAGAATATTTCATTCCAAGACATCCTTCCATGATGACTAAATACGTAAAAATGATGTCAAAAACAAGATTCTATATTTGGATTTTTCACGAGGATGTGTATATGAAGTAATAAGATGTGGTTTTTCACTCTAGGAAATTCCAAAAAATGAATGAATGTTATAGAGTACAATATTTGGATTAATGAATGCATCATGTTCATTGTATATTCTGTTCTATGAATCTGCAAAAGAATTGGGTTTCTTTAAGAATGAATGTGAGACATGTGTCTATAAGCACCTTAGTGGGAGTATAGGTGTTTTAATATTATTATATTTTGTCTACATATTACTAATTGGAAATTATATACCAACCATTCATGACATTAAGGCATGGTAGAGTAAGTTCTTCTTTATAAAGGTCTTTAGTGAAGAAAACAACATTCATGGGATAGAGATCATTCATGATAGATCCAAGTGGATGCTTGGACAATGTCAAGGTAAATACATTGATAAGATATTGGTGAGGTTTAGTATGCAACAATCTATGAGGCAATTGGATGAAGTCTCAAAGGGTAATATTTCCATAAAAATGCGTCCTCAGACACAAGAGGAAAGAGAGGGAATGAGTATGATCCATTATTCCTCTATGATGTAAAGTATCATTCATGCCATGTTATGTATGTGGCTTGGTTCCACCTATTATTTTACGATTACTAGAAGATTTCAAGAAGATATTGGTGAAAAACATTGGATTATGTTAAGTAATTCCTTGTGTATCTGAGGAGAACTAAGAATATTTGTATATTGAATAAATGAGGTAACGAACTTATCATTGGGGGTTATACATATGCTAGATTTTAGACAGATCATAATGATTTGAAGCCAAAATTTGGATATATATATTTTGTCTAAATAGAGGATATGTGATCTATATGAGTAATAAGTTTCCAGTTTTTATGGACTCTATAACAGACTCTGAGTATGTTGCATCTTCAGATGAATCCAATATAGTAGTTTGTATTTGAAACTACTTCTATTATCATTACATGTTTCCTATAAATAAAGATCCTATCATATTTTATCATATTAGGACAATAATTATATCTCTGTAAAAAGATATATGTCCACTCTAAATGATAAAACAAATACTTTAGATTTTTTATCTCTTAGTATATTATCCTAAAAGAGGTGATGTTGTAGTGAGTAGTGTATCCATAATGGAAAACATGGAAGACTCCTTGACCAAGGAATTATATCAGCAAAGGTATGAGTGTCATGTGAGAGCTAGTGGACTAAAAGTTGTTGTTAAATTTATCTATTTCGTGTGGTGGTCTATCAAAGTTTTTTACCTATTTCCAACATCCTCGGTACTTGATTACATTTTTTTATTAATAGATTTTTATTATCACATAATAGTTGTTTTTATAAATAAATTTTTTATTTTATAATATCCTAGAATATATGTTTCACTAGAAGGTTGTCATAGTTCCCCGCTATGATAAAAACCTTTAGGTGAAACAAAAGTATTCTTGAGTATAGATATATGTTTGGATGATATTATCTAATTTGGAGTAGGTGATATAAGAAATTAGTGGTAGGATGGACATAAGACACTGTGACACATTTTCATAGTTTTCATCCTTGGGAATCTACCTTATATGAGGACATGATAATAGACCCCTTAAATCAGAAATTCTCATTTCTATATGTTAATTAGTGTTCCTATACATGGATGTATATTTTGGTCCTTAAACATCAATATTATCATTAATCGACACCATGAATCATATAATTTGATGTGTTGATGAAAACCATTACGACATATGCTCATGATGAGGTAGTATACGTTGGGTTCATCATGAGTGAGAATACATTAATAAATAATATGAGAAATGAATTATCCCTTTTGTACTATGAAAGAACATGATATCTTAGGGCCATTTATAGGAATGAAACTACAAATATAAATCCATGTCTATGGTGTTCAGCGGATGAGTTCATTTAAAGAATGCCAATGGAAAAGACATCAAGCACATATTTTTATGGCACCAGCTTACATCAAGAATGATTTTAGATATCTTGATAAATGGATTATATTACATATAATGTGTTCCTAAGCTATGTAATATCTTTGCAACATTAAATTCATTCTCTATGGGTGAATTTTTCTTCTTATATATTCTATCTTTAGACTATTGGTTGTTATGCATAATGCCATTAAGAAAGATACCAAGAGGTTTATACACTATGTTTATTTATATACTCAGTTAAATTCATATATTTAATATAATAGGATATAATAAATAATATTTATATAGGTTTCATTGATCACAATGTTTTAATCATTAGTTATTAAAAATAATAAGTGAATTTAATAATAATAATAATAATAAATATTTGTATTCACGGCTTGAAGAATATAAAATTAATTATACTTTATTGATGAATAATGACATGAAATTTTTTTATTAAATAAATAATTATTATTTGGGGATGAAAAAATGTTCATGGGGAAAAGAAGAAGAATATTAATAGTTTATTTAATAATGGTATAAATGATATTTTTTATATTCTTAAATTACTATACATGTGAAGTGAATATTTATCATAATAGTAATGTTAATAATAATAATAATATTATTATTATTTTAGATGGGTTAAAATAAGAATTATAATATAGGGAAATTACTTTTGTTCAATTTTCCAACCCTAAGACTACAATAAGAAATATCTAATTATATCATATTCCATAATGTATCATGCTATAAAAAATCGACATAGATAGGTTTTCTCAATTCATTGGGATATATATATATATATATTTAAAATATGATCTCTATTCCTCATCTCCCAATCCATCGAGTGAACATCAAGAGTTATTCCGATTTCAAGAATAATTTTTGTTCCGATCAACCATAAACAACGAAAGAAATTAGGATCAATTGTGTTAGCACCCATTGATTATATGTTGTCATTTAGATAATGTGATGGAGATGTGGATCACATTTAGAGGTATTCTTGACATGGAACCTACAACATAGTGATGTTATGAAGAGATCCTTTCAACTAGATCATGAATGAAGAGAAAACTACAAGTTGTGGAAATTTTATATTAGCTCAAAAATCATTTAATAATTACATGTGAAGATCCCCTTCTTGTGATTCCAGAATTCATCTTTAGTAAAATAATCAGATATTTTCTTTGACGCACTATTCTTTTTCTTCCTTTGAAATGTTTATTCTGTAATTAAAATGAAAATCAGAGTTTTTCATACTATCAATGGTGCTTCCACTATGACCATAACCTTCATAAGGAAGATATAGAAATTTATCATAGATGATATGGTAGAAATGTTCTTATATTGGGTTTATAAATAATTATTAAGTGAGTTTAAGAATATTAAAATGTATCATATAAGATGAAGTATCCACTTTATCATTCTTTCATGTTAGATTCAATAATTTATATATACATATACCTTTCGTGAACTGTAATGATGATTGACCACTCAAAGTATAAAATGGAGTTATCCCAAAATGATGTTCACCATGTTGTATTATATGTTATATTGAAATTTTAAGGTTATTAGGAGTATAAATATTATATAGAGATGTGGAATATACTCATGGTGAATAATGAATTGAATATGATTCTTTCTGAGCACTATATGAGCCATGAATAATACCACATAGAGAGGCATATAGAAGTATTTTCAATACTCGAGGTTCGTGGATCATATTTGATTCCCCACCTCCTATGGTTGGTAAGATACATTGCATGAGAGAATTCATGCATTGATACCCTAAATTCATAAGACCAAATTTTGACTTATCTAATATGTGGGTTGTAGGGTACGTTGTTGGTCATTTTATCGATTGGATCACACCTATATATGGGATTTGTAATCTCTTATGTTGAGTATAACATCATGGCCATTGATTTAGATAGAATGTGGAATTTGTGGCCACACCTAGATAATTTATATGATGTGATTTTATATTTTTATAAGTCATATTATATATAATTATCAATAAGGGTGAATTGCATGTGAAATATTCCCCAACTCAGATAGTCTACAATATAATAATTGAGAAAATATGAGAAGGATCTATGAAATTAACATACTACATGTTACAAATGGACTCTATGTCTTTGACATTGGGAAAATATAAGAATTATTATTTTTATATGATCTAGACTGTTTGACATGGGCATAAAGATACATGTGTTTTATAAAGATCCCACAAAATCCATTTATACCATTAGTAGTATTGATTATTTTCTATAGGTCTCTCTTTTATTACACTTATGGATTCGATGATTCATTTTTGTAATAGAATAAACATTCCCGGGGTTAAACATTGTGGTTAACTAAATGTGGATTGATATTTACTCAGATAGATACTCTAAAAGTGATATAGATTCACTATAAAAGTGCTATAATTGGTACTCACAAGGTATTTCATATGTTGTGATATGTGGAGAATTTAATGAAAGATTTTAAAAATAATTAATGAATATATAGAAATTTCTTTTCTATATGAGTTCACATGTTATTATATGTGATAAAATATAAGGTTAAGCGGTACAAATTATTTAAGTCTTTAGACAACAAAGGATATTAAATGAGTTTGTATACGTTAAATAATTATTTTATTTTATTCAGTGACTATAACCTTTCAGTATATCAAAAGTCTAAATGAATATATTATTTTCATGTTACTGGTTTCACTTATCTTCATGTATGAATTTCTATTTCATTCATGCAGCCTCTACCTGTGTTTTTATCGTAGACATGCTATTATTTTGGAATATGTTTTATATGATGAAATGTTAGGAGGGTGTTGAATTAACACATGTGATACATGAAACAGAATGTAATCAACTCATGTGAAATAACACATGAATTAATGTGTTAGAATACAAGGATCATTTGTTAATGATATACAAAAAAAATCATATGACGTCTATATAATTAATTTAATTATTGGTTGAAAACTTCTAAAATTTATTTCCCAACTTCATTATCCCCATCATATTGATGTGGTAGCACAATATGGGTACTGAATAATCTTGATAAGAGGTCGGGAGATATAATCAGCCCACGGAATCACCACAGATGTTGTAAGATTCCGTTTACCACTCCGTGATCTTAATTAATTGTATTGAATGAAAATAAATGATGTAAAAAAACCTTCACTCATTTATGGGATTCTTTTTCTAACATTATTCATTACATTTTTACCTTTGGTTTTATATTTTAATAATGGGAATTCTCAAGTAACAGATATTATAGGTTTCAATATAATTTAGAAAGTTTTATTAGAATTATTTAAAACCATTCACCATGCCATTATTCTAATGTGGTCATGAATAATATTTGTAAAAACTATTAATATAGTGATAAAGAAAAATTTATTTGGAATCCAATGAAAAAAGATAATTCATAATTTTTTGATGTTTCAGTGGAATATTTCAAAAGGAAAAAGTCCTGAATTATTGAAAATTTTAGTGTCTCAAATATGATATGTGAGAAAAAAATTAAATATTTTCAATATCCTGATGGTGGAGTAGTTTATTTTTTAAATGAATGTTCCATGGTGATTAGAGGAGATGCTTCTATTAACCATTTTTATTAAATTCTAAATTCTAAAGATATGGTTTATACATATGGTCTTAAACAAAATTTATTTAGTGTTATAAAACTCCATCATATTTTAAATGAGGTTTTTTCCTAGAAATATTCATAGATCATAAAAAAATTAAGGTTGGAAGGATAGTCACTCAAGGGAGATGGAAAAAGGAAATATATTTCAAACTATTGATCATAACAATTCCCAATATTTGAGTTCCAAAGATGAAAATAAGTTATATAATTACACACTTGGACATATTAGTAAAATGAAAAAGATTAAAATATTTAATCATGAGTTGGTGAGAGAAAGATCACAATTAAAATAAAAAAATATAATATATGTGAAATTTTTAAAAAATGGAAAATATTTTAAGGGACTAAAAAAGGATGATATTTAATCCACTAGACCACATGATATTATTCCTACTCACTTATGTGGGACCTTGATAGGTTGTGATTTTTTAAATTATAACATCTATTTATCACATCACCTAGATTTATAATATCATATTCGTTATGAACAATTCTAAATAAAAATTCATGATAAAAATTTCCAAACGGTATTTTTAAAATCATTTGGGAATCTACAATAAAATGGTGAGATATTGATATTGGAAAAAAATTAACATGTAATTATTTAAAATCTTATAAAAAAATTAGTGGAATAAATAATTATCATAGTACACTATATATCCATAATATAATTGTTTAAAATAATGAAGTAATATACTAACTATACCTATGAGAATATCTATTCTAGTTGATCATAAATATTTAAAAAAATTATGTATAGTAGATATTTATAATTCTCATTATTTTGAAAATAGTTTTTTACTAAGACACGAGGCACACATGAAACCTTAAGAAATTTGGAAAAAATTAAATCTAATAATGATATAATTTAAATATTTTCTCATCCCTATTTACAGGAAGATTGAAAACACTAATATGGTAATGTTTTTTGAAAAAATAATGTTAATGGGATATTGATCCAATAAATGTTGTAAAAAATTATAGAATAAATGGAATCCATGAATTATTTATTACATTGATGTTAAAACAATCAAAAATTGGTGTATTATTGAAGTGATAATTAAAGAAGGCGATGAAAATATTAATTTTTGTATCATATGGTTTTCAGGGAAAAAAATTGAGAAGAATCGAGAAATATTTAAAATTCTATTGTGATGATTGTAACCAAACTAAAAAAATTAAATATATGGAATTAAATTCTATATAATGATAGATTTGAAAAACATATTTATTTAGGAAATATTATTCAGAATTAAGATTCACTAGTTCAAAAAGGAAGAAGGTTAAGGAATGAAAATCTAAATTCTAAAATTTCTCATGTTTGATGGAAAACTACAAACTAAAAATATGGTGATGAGTAAAGGATCATTATTATAAATTCATAAAATGATTAGAATGATAGGAACACTACTTATGATCTTGTTATAAGAAATTAAACTAAAAATAAATTTTGATGTAAGTGCATTTTTAGTAATAAATTAATAAAAAAGGTGAGGTGATCAGAAATAAAACTAGAATGGTATAGAATCGATATTCAAAAATGGAAGGGAAATAATTTGAAGAATTATTTTCACCATTACAATGTATAAAATCATGTATAAGTTAATTGATAGGGGTGACATAGATACATTAAATTTTTTATAAAGGGAATATGAAATCATCCTTTTTAAATAGTGATCTAAGAGAATAAGATTTCATTGAAAATCATGACGGTTTCATTATTTAAAAATAATATTGTATGGTTTGTAGGTTTATGAATTTTTTTTATATATTAAAACAATCCCCTAGAGAATAGTGTTTAGAATTGGATAGTTATTTGAGAGATATATAATATTTTGAAAGGGAAAAGATAATAGGAATATATAGGTGAAAGTAATTTATATTTGTACTATAATCATCATTTTATAAGATGATAATATTATATTCTAGATAAAATCTATGTAAATTTAAATAATATTAATGGAAAATAAAGGAATCACATTCAGATATATTTGTTGGGTGAAAAGAAATACTTCTAAAGATTGTATATTACATTGAAAATCACTATATATTTTTATCCCATGAGAAATATGAGAGAGAATTTAGTATAAAATTTGAAATAGAATATTATATATATATATATATATAACTATTTTAGTTATTAATAATCTTTTTAAATATGAAACTAGAATCAATATATATTAGAAGAATTTTAAAAGAATAAATAGAAACATTCTCTATATAACCACATTAATAATATATATTGTTTATTTTATGACTCTTTGTGAACGGTTTCAAAGTGATCATAAATATTATCACATAGTAGAGGATAAAATAAAAATACAGTATATAAAATTTAATATAATATATTGTCTACTATATAGATTTATATTAGATTGGAACTTGATGTAAAAATCATATACTGTTTAGGTAGGAGATTTCACTAATAGAAATTCCATAATAGGAGGGAAATTATTTTTTGGTGATAGATGTGTATATTGGAATAGTATTAATAAAAATTCAGATGCCTTAATTATTAATGAGGAAAATTACATTCAAAAATCTAATTCTTATACAAAAATTCAATAGATATATATATAACTGATAAATATAAAATCTAATGATGATAATACATTGTTAATTTCTTTTGATAATCCCCATGCAATTGATATTTAAATAAATATCATTCAACACTTTAGATCAAAGAATATTGATATCATATATCATTTCCTTAATGATATAATGGATAATTTTATTATGGTACTTGAATACATTTTCACAAAATATTAGATTATAAATATTTTTACAAAGGATATTCCAAGAGAGAGGTTTCTCTAATAGAAGTTTCATTCATCCCCTCTCACTTGAGTATTTGTGTAAGTCTTACCCACAATACAATAAATTGTACTTTTAAAGGGTGAAAGATGGTATAGTTTTAGTTTTCTAGGGTCCAAACTGGTAATTTCATTATCTGGAAATAAATTTAAGCTTTTGTTATTTATCAATGGGAGTGAATTAATTGAGGGGATATCATTTATTCCACTTGAACATAATTTCATTTCAATAAGAGATGGTATTATTTTAAAAAAATTAAATTATCTAGGAGTGTTATTTTTGGAAACTTATAATTAGATAAAGGGTATAATTTATTGATTTTTATGAGAATTGAGTATTCTAAAAAGGTATTATGATGGATTTTTTTTACCATGTTTGAACACAATGTCATTGTTCTACTGTATAATTGAACACAATTTCATTTCAATAATAGGAACTCTATGCAATTTTTGATGAATTTTTTTACCATGTTTGAGAATATTTGGAGACTATAGAGATTATCTTAAATCTATATAGCATGTTTTTGAGATGAATTGGAAATATCCGGAGTTGAATTAAAGATGATATAGAGTGACTTGAAGAAATATGTTACTCATGTATTATTATTTGACAGATGGAAAATGGATAAATTTTTAAGAGTCATTCAACCTTACAAAATTATTGGTGAAGAAATTTGTAAAATAGAGAACATGGAGGAGGACATAGATATCCATAAAGGAAACATCATCTCCAGAAAGGAGAATTTACAATGGAATGAAAATTATTTAAGGGGAATTCAATTTTAATATGGATCATCCATGAATTTGTAACAATTAGGTTAAGATATATAAGGATTATATCTTACATTGTAAGGATAATTTTTTGTCTTTTTTAGGATCATACATCATCTAGTAAGCGATATTTATGACACATGAAGGATGGTTGTGGGATCAATAAAATTTATATGAAAATATTGTATAAGTAAATTATATATTTTCATAAGATTCATTTATCTATTATTGAATACAGATTGTATAAGTAAAATTGTAAATGAAATTTCATTAAGATTCATTTATTTTTATAGAATATATGTCCAGGTAAAATAAGGAAAATGAAGGCATCACCAATGAATTTTATAATATTCATTTCAATCTTATGAAAATATACTTGATGCCTAACAAATTCAACAATACCAGTTTTGATCCCCATTTATTTAAATAGTTTAATTGAATAAAAATTCATCTCGAATGTATAAATTTTGATATGAATAACATGATATACCATATCACATGATGAGAGAAATGAAAGGATGGAGATTCAACAAAAAATTATAATTATGAAATTCAGGTGTGATGATGTTGTGATAAATTTACATATTCTTAATTTCTTCCTATAAATAATGATTCCTCTAAAAATGAGACATATAGTTATATTATGTCATAAATAGTTTCTTCTCATTTGGATTTGTTTTAAAAATAGTAAAAATTAAGATAATTCATTAGAACAATGACAACTAACCACTATATGATACTTTTATATTTTTCAAAATTAATTATTTTTGAATTATTTTAAATAGTGGTTGAATATAAGGTTAATTTGAACATTATCATTAGCTAACTTATAGAGAAAATAGAAGAAGGTGATTATGAAATTATACTGGGAGCTATGGTTAAATTAAGAAGGGAATTTTTATTGATCACATGAGTGTTCTCTCTTGAAATGAATACTATGTAAACATAGCGAGTATCTCACTGTTATATTTGTTTATGAAAATTATAAAAATATTGGGCCAGTTAATAATTTCCGAAGCAAATTCATTATATAATATTAAAAATACCAAAATAAAGGGACCACTTAGAGAGAAAGATATTATTAAAAAATTACAGAGAATGAAAAACATTTATAAAAATAGGTCATGAAGCCATATTTTTATAGATTCATTAAAAAAATTCAGAAGCCCAAGAATTCAGTTATTCAATATTAATAAGTATATTCATAATTTTATCAATATTTTATTCTTTATGAAATGAGGATGGTTTACTGATCATTGTATATCAGTTAATATCAAAGGTAAATTTTCCTAAAGTTGTGTTAATATTTTGATAATATTTTATTGAATTTGGGAAGAGAAATATCTGTGTCACTAGTACGTGATGCTATAATAAATCTATGGTGTTTTTTCTCACATTAAACGAATAATTTTATAACTTGTAGTGAATGGCTATGAAACAATGTTAGATTGGGTGATGATGTGTGTGATGCACTATGGGATCAAAAGGATATCCATTTTAACTTGTTTTTAATATTGTGAAACTTTTTCAATTGGGGTGAATAAGAAATCAAAATAAAGAAAATGTTTCTCCTGAAGGGGACTAACCTTGATAAAAATTTATATACCCTCTATCCTATTAATTACTATTTATATCTATAAAGTATGATAGTTATATCATAAGATATTGGATTTTAATAGATTTCATAGGATTATTTTGAAAGATTAAATCATGAACATAACCCAATACTAATTCAACCTCCTAGTCATGGGTGCATTTCCTATCCGAGTACACATTAGAGTATGAAACATTTCAACAAAAAAAGAATATCATCTATTCAATGAAAATGGATTAAAAATAGTAATGGAGATAATGGTTTTATATCATCTATCATATAGGTTGTATGTGGTTTACATCATCGAAAATGGATTACCTGTCATTAAAATTGTTACAAACTATACACTAATTTATTAGAAGAATATCAATGTTAGTGGCAGGGTGTGGAACGAAGTGCATTTATCTCTCGAAATGAAGTAATTTACATTATTTTTTGAATTCGAAAAAATAAATGGATTATTGTGTAAAATTTATAATATCCATGAGGGAGATAATACAATGAATGATTCGTAGTTATAAACATATCAGGATGAATATAAGTATATTCGAAATTATGAAAATAAAATAGTGGATGAGTTCTTCATTATATTGAAAAATATTATAATATTTCTCTATATTGTTTATAAATTACAAATGAATCTACCATAGTGATGAAATAAATTATTCAATTCCGGATAATTAATTTCTTGAGTGGACCATCGATAATCTCAATAAATTCTTGATTAATTATGAAATATGAGGCAAAAAAAATAACAATAAAAGGAAAATATTTGAAAGAATTGTTTTTTATAGATTCAAAAGTTTGAAAACTTCTTAATCAAATGAAGCCTCAAGAAGATTAATTCAAAGATGAAGACAATACCATGATTTTTATGGACTTTTTATCTTTATTTTCTATTGGAATTATATAAAATTCACAATTCCAAAGAATGCATTCAAACATAAATAGTTACATTGATAAAGGTGCATGGTTGGTGTATTGTATGGGTAAAATCTACAGTAAACATGGAATTATATTGGGATCATTATATATTAATATTCACCTAGTTTGAACATGTTTTAAAAAACAATTCATGATGAACCATGATGTCTGGTTAATATATGTTAACTCCTCAAAGGTTGGTTCAAAATTTCCCAAACCATGCATATCCATCATGTATGAATTTAAAATGACATAAAAATTATATATTATACCCAAATCATCTCTTAAAACAATCATTTTCCTTCTCAATGAATGGTGTACTGAACACATGCTCTTATATTTTTTATTTAGTGATCCTCTTTATTTCTGATATTCCACTCATTTGATATTGTAGAATATGGTCTAAGGAACACAGGTAAAAAACATGTCTTCTTATTCTCTCTCATCAGTTTTCTATTTTATTTTAGGATAAAAATTTTTATAGGGATTTGATGTCAATATATATTGTTTAATGTGAGTTATGATGAGGGTTTTATTGTAAATCATCATATCAGGGATTTGAGATACTGAATCTATGAGTTTTTGGTCTGGTTTCATCTAATAAATGCTTAAGGTATGATGATTTTACTCACTATAATTATATTATAATGTTTTTAACACCCCATTATATTTAAATAATTCCCTTGAAATAAATATTGTGTATTCAATAACTTATAAAATATATAAGATAAAACTAAAATAAAAAATGATTTAATTTAGTGGGATAAATTATTACAATAAAAAATACAAATCAATACAATATGGTAATAAATTATTAAAATATATAAAAAAACTATAAGTAGAACAAAATAACTTAAAAAGAAAATTTACACTGACATAATACTATTATCCACATGGTTTTCATTGAAGATCATTCTTTTTATTATAAATATGAAAGTAAGGGAAAAATTATAAATATAATATTCATTCTTTGAGTAAAGTAAATGAATAAGATGAATTATTATAGAGATGTATGTAAGGCTATATATAGGAAATTAATATGATGGTTAGACATATGGCTTTTTCATAAATGGTTATTGGACATATGGTCATTGAATATATGGAAATGTGTTGTATGTTCATTGGATATATGGTTTTTTATATAGTTATATCCAATAGGTTAACTAAATTTGTTCATTTCAAAGTAACAAATTAAATATAATACAATTAACAAAAAATAAATAGTCATTGAATGAGAATATGATAATTAATTAAAATATTTTAGTATAAAAATATGAATTTTTAATTACGTTTTATTTTTATTTTTATTTTCAAAATGAATGTTTTTATTTGAAAGATCATGATACTTGTTCATTGATATAATATAAAGGGTAGAATAAAAATTAATTTAATGGTATTTTACTAAAATTATTTAATATTAAAAAAGGAAAAATTTATCAATGAATTGTTTTTCTGAGTGTTATCTATTTATATATTAATATGTTCATTTTTTTCTTTTGAAAGATGATTATAATATAATTTAAATTTTCAATTTATAAAAAAAATATATTAACCCTCCTTAAAATAGTAATTGATATGAAATAATATTAAGAACTGTTGATGCCTATAAAGATTTCATTTTTGAGTAATAGATGTTTTATATATTTTATTATACCATATAAAAGATAAATATATCATATTAGAATTAAAATTTGATAAAGTAATGTACATTTTTTATTGATAATTTATAAATTAGGTAAGAGTAGTGCCATTATAGGTTTATGAAATAAAATTTCCATGGTAATTATTTAAACAATTTAAAGTGTAGTCAAAAGGTGTAAATTTACGTAGATCTAATTTATTGTAATTAAAAAAAATTATAGGAATTTTAGAAGTCATTTTTTTGTTTCTATGTCAAACATTTACTTCTTATAAAAATATAATTACCTAAAACAACTAACACCCATGTGAATCCATTTGTACACTTCACCTAACAAAAGTCTCCAATGAAATGTCCCTCCTTTTCATCTATAAATAGAGCTATCCTCCACCCCACTAAACTAATTATATCCTTTGGTATTATTTTGAATAAATTACCAAATTACCACTCCTAAATTCATCTCACATTTTGAATTAGTTTATCATAATAATGAGTCTTAAGTACTTCATTCTGATTGAACATGTTACAAGAAGGAACGATTTTATCCAATGGAGTAACGAGTTCTTCATCATTCCTTTAATTTACATTATCATATACAATATTCCTAAATATCATTCTAAACTAAAATTATTTTAATTAACATCATTATCCTTATTTTAAAATGATATAATCATGATATGCCTTTTTTTCTTACTCATTCATTAGATATAACACATTCTTGTTTATGTTGGTTTTACCACAAAAAGAATGAAGAAATATTGTTACCACCATTAATGATTAATATAAAAAATTATATTATGATTTAATAATAATTACTTTAATATTTTTTCATAATTATGTAGTGTATATATATATGTATATTCTCTAATAAAATAAACCATTTTTTTATTGAATTTAAATTCACAAGAGAATATTTTAATTGTTCTTTACAAAAATCAACAGGCCTTATATAAAAGTTTCATTGGACTGAAAAAAATATATAAAACAAATCAATGTAACCTCTTGTAAATTATATAGTTAATGAATACATTATAAAGGATCAATTATTTAAACGTCCATACCGAAGCTAGCACAAACCAAACATGAAAATTAACATATGAATATAAAATTTTAAAAATAATCATTAATAAATAGATAATAAGAAATTATAAATGAATTATATCAATTAATATATATATATATATCTTATGTATACAAATAATAAACCTTTAATTATTATACAAGAGATTATATTATGTCTTATAATGAAATAAATCATGGTAAGGTTTTCTTTTTCAATTTTCATTCACTGAGAAATGTTTTTTTATTATAGGACTAGTTTCATATAATTTCTTTATATAATATATATTTTACATATTTTATAATTAATTTGTTTTTATTTATGTTATTTACAGTTCCATTTAAATTTCTCTCTTTCAAGGGATTGTTTTTCAAATTTACTAAATCCATAAGAGTATCTTTCTCAGATCACATGAATGTAAGATTATTCATATCTAAAAATCATTGGGGGGGAATTGAGTGTCATCCCTATAATAACATATATTTTATTATACTATGGTTATTTATATGTTTTAAATTTCTTATTACCATCTCACCTTCTTTTATTTCAAAATTTAACTGGATGCATTCTTTTAAATCTAGAAGGTCGTATCTCATTTATTAGTTTAGAATATTTATCCTTCATGCAGATATTATTTATTTTATTTCATAAATTACAACATATAAAATTGTATATTTAAATGAGGTAATTTTATTTTTATTTTTAATTTTATTATAAATTTTTGAAAGGAGTGATTTAAAAAAAAATTCACAGGCCATTACCTATTAACTTTGTTTATAATGTGGGGAGGGAATATTTTGTTCTCGATTTCCACAAGAATAAATTTTCCCACAACCTTATTTAGTTTTCTATAGAAATATTACCTTTCGTGTTCTCATTGTTTTCTAGGGGAATTTATATTCTTATTGTTTTATAAATTATTTACATTGATATAAAATGTTCTAAATATGTAAATGGGATTCCTTATTTTTCAATATAATTTTATATTGTAAATTTTTTTTTTTGGAAACATCCCTTAAAATAAATTATGATTCACTGGGAATATGATTTCATGATACCATTCACATTATTTCTTATGACATATAATGATCTTATTTGGTGTAGATATTATTGAAACCCATTTATTTGTAATATGTTAATGAATATATTAGCATATTATTAGTGTCTCAATGTTAAAATGGATCACATATGTATAGTTTATCATTACATGATCGCTGATCTAGATGTAACCCTAAAATTCATTGGGAAATGGTTTATATCTCATTATGTAGTGAATTTATTATTTGAGAATTTTTATATTTTGAAAACTCAATGTGTTGTATTTATTGATTTGATTATAACCATATGCATGAAATTTATTAATATATCTGCATCTTTAGGAAATTAACCTATTAAAAAGGCCACAACTCATTGCATGGACCTTATGGATATTCACCAAAATCAAGGAATATAATTTATCTATATGTTTATAAGAAAATGTGTATACCTTATTTATACGTTCATAACTATTTTCATAGACCTTATTTAAATGATTAAAATTCTATGTGTTGAAATAAATAATATGTTAACAAATATATGTGTGGACCTAATTGTTTTTTACTAGTTCACAACATTATTTTTTATTCACAATTGCATCTATGTCACATTTATTTTTTACATTACATGGATCATTACTACTATATCATGCATTCATATTCTCATTCCATGGTCTTCATTTGATTTAATAAAGATATATTAGAGGTTATATGTCCTATTATCATTAATTATACACAATTACAATCATTCTCTATTCAAAAATTTCTCTCATGTTTATATCCTATCAAATGCACTATGTTTACCCCTTTATGACTCATTTATAATATATCTCCATAACAGGCTATGGTGATCACCCCTTATTCTGTGTTTATTGACTAGGTAATCAAAAAGGTAATTAAATTTGATGTGGCTAAAAGGATAACATATGGGAATAATACTTATTTGAGTTTTAAAAAAATGTGGAATTAGTAATTATTTGTATGAAATATCCAAATAAGAAACCATTAGTTTCTGATATATTATGTTTATTTTTGGGAGGTTATATTTAAATGATGTAAATGATCTAAAATATTTTCATTTATTGTTTCAGCATTCTGAAATATAAGGACTATGGTTTTTAAAATTAAATACATAAATTTGTTAGCACAATTTACTTGGTAAATTATATTGTTGATAATTATATTAATATATATATTTAAATTTTAAGGAAATAATGGTATTGGGTGATGCTCACAATGTGTTTGGTAAAATGAACAAATTTTGAATTTGTTTTTAATGAAATAAATTTTGGATCATATAAAAAAAAATTCATGGGTTGATGTAGTAATGATGTATATAGATTGATCATTGTTTATTTTAGAAGGAATATTAGTTCCATTTAGGTTGTAGCATGGATTGGATCAACATGGTATAGCTTAGAAAAGGTGGGAAAAATTTCTCCTCGTGCGCTTGGGCCATTAAATTATCCATTCATTTATATTGGATTCATTTTGTTAGTTTAATGGCTACAATAAGGCATGGGTTAGAGAATTTCATCGATGCATGAGTTCATGGTGTGTGTGTGTGTGCATGAGTTCTTGTGTGAGGTGAATATTTTGGTTACATTTTCAGGTTTAATTACTTTATTTTTCTATTTTGTTATATATAAAATGTGTTCTAATATGTTATTATGTATGAGGAATGTATGTGATTCCTTTATGGTATTTCCTAATACATTTGTGTAGTTACCACTATATATGAGTTATAGTATCTGTGAAGGTGTTTTTTAATGTGTTATACATAATGTGAAGATCTCACACTTTTCAATGTGGAACTATGACGTTGTGGTCTTGGGAAAGGGAGGAATGAGGTTGGAGGTAGTGTTGGTGTAGAGTGTGGTATGGTACAACATTTGGAACCGTATTCTCCCTTTTGAGTTTCTTGGTCTTATAGAAATATTTGGTGGTATTTTTTGTTTTTTATATATTATAAATGTTATTTCTATATTATTCTACTTTGGTTTGGTTTTTTTCGTGCATCATATTTGTAATTCTTATCATGTTCTATTATTATAGGTTATATCTTATTCATGGGTAAATCATTCCCAAATGATATTATGAAACTCTAGGAATTTGTTACAGACATTTTTTTAGGGTCTGTACCTAAGGTTCGTTCATTATGAGCCTATTTATGGATTTAGGTTGGGGTAGGGATGTTACTATTGGAACTAAGGTTATCAGTTCTAAGGGGTGGTGAAATATAATTAATATTATATGGAATTATAGAATGTAGTGGTTAAGAATTTTTGGTAGGTGAATAGATTAGGTATATTATGTTTACTTTCAATCCAGTTTCTAAGTACCCTACCTAAAAGTCAAGGAGTTAAATTTAAAAGGGGGATGGTTTATAGGAATCATTATTTTCAAAATCATTTCCAATTCACTAGTGTTGTTTAAATATATTTGTAAGTTAATTAGATGATGTTAAAATATTATTATTTTTTTGGAAAATGAAGGTGTTTTTCTAACCAATTAATTTCCAAAAAGTCAATCATACCAGTTTCAAACTATAAATTCTTTGTGCTAGTCAGATATATCACATGTTAGTATGATTTTGTGAAAGTAAACTAATATTAATGGATCACCCTGAAAACCAAAATCATGATGGTATGGGGTATGGTTGTAGTTTTTATATAAATTCCCTATAGTAGTATTATTAATGAAGAAAAAATATTTATAAGGAGTAAACAATTAGTCATCACGTAAGGGAGTATTGAAGAGATAGTTCTAATAACAGGACTGATTTAAGGTACCTATTAACTAATAGTCCCACTAATAGTACTTTATAAAAGTTAGTATTAAAAACATAGTTCCACGAACATTACCTGAGATAATGTAGCTGCATTAATAATGATTTTATAATAATACTTCGTGGAAGAAAAGTAATTTAGTGAGGATTTCTCAGTGAACATACACAATGAATGTAATCAGAGAAATAAATACTTGATCAAAGACATATGAGGAGTTTAATTAAATGTAATGGTTACATAAAAGAATTATACAGTGAATAGTATATAGAATAAAATCTATATGATTATTATTTATAGTTATTCCTATGATTGAGGACTGTATTAGAGAATAATAATATGTCATTCAAGATTCAATGAATCCAAATTAGAAATATCTATTTCAAAGATACATTCACATCAATACAATGAGAATTCATTTATCCATGTTGGTGAGAATTATAGGTTTCAATGTAAGTGTTATCGGGCAGGCAATGCCTCCGTGAACTATTTTATAAAGAAAGTGACACTATCACAGAGTGTAAATGGAAAGAAAGTTATATTCTAAAAACTGGGGTATTTTTATGTATATTTTCACATCAACACATAATTAATGAATTTTCCTTGGATGTATCCCTTAAGGATTAACCAATTAAATTTCTATTCCATGTTTTAATTTATAAATTTATATTTCCAGTGGATGTATTATTACATACTATATATAGATAATTCCTACCAATAAGGTAACTATATCCTTTTTAACACTATACAATGTTGACACAATAATTCACCCCCCCCCCCTCTTAGGGTATCCTGGGTTGTGACAAGTGAAATAAAAATGAGGTTATCTGAATTTAATTTGTCATCTAAATCCCATAAGTATGGATAATAGTAAAAAATATGAAATGATCATCTATATTAATGGTTTCAATTACCAGATCAATAATTATAATATGGGATCATATTTATGATCACCTACACTTGATGTTTTCAAGTATTTCATACATGGGAGACATGTTAGTGACATTTTAGAACTATCAAAGATTGAAATATATTGAAACCATATTTATACTAATGTTATATTTTGGAATAAATTGTCTACATATATTTAAAAAAATCAACACGATGTTATTGGATTATACTAATGTTAATTACATGTTGAAAAATTGGAGAAAATAAATGAGTGTGGAAACAAGGAGAAAGTTTCTAATCTTGATGTCCTATATAATATGCTTAATGATATGGACATATTCACCGATGATAATATTGATGGATTATTCAAAAGAATAATTTTTGGTTTTGGAAATATTTATGGATTTTCTAAAGATATAAAAGTATTATAAATTATAAGGAAAATATTTTTAATGTTTCTGAAAATTAATAATCATAGGGTGTTAAACATTAAAGTGAAAAATGTTTTTGAAATTTCATTAAATGATTTGAGGAGATGTTTTTTTGCATATAAAATTTGTGTGAAGAAATAAATAAACAAAAATCAATAATATAATGTCGATTCATTGTATAGAATGGTGATGTTTGATATAATTGATGTTAGATATGATGATTATGATGTATGTGATGAGTTTCTATCACTTATGGTGAGGAAATTCAAGATAGGAAATGTTGGATTCATTGGAAGGCCTCCCATGACATATTTTCATTATGATAAAGGATGGAATATTATATAAAGGATTATAAAGATACGTGGGGATGATTTAGGTATGTATGAAATTATATATAATCTATGAATAAGTTCAACCATCCCTCAATTTTCATCAAACACAGAAAATCAACTAGAAAGAAGTTTTAGTGGATGATCATAGTGATAATGGAAGAATACTATGATGATGATTAAGGAAGTATAAACTGAGTTTAAATAAAAAATATATGATTTTATATAGCTATATTTGAAAAAGTGGAATATAAAATGATTATTTCAATTAGACAAAGGGTGTTGTTAACCTCATGGTGGGGCTTGTGGGGGATCTCTAAGAGTATGATACCTACTGAATGATAAATTAAAAAATTAGTTGATTATAGAAATATAAATATCAATATGTGGATCATCAAGAAGTTTTGATTAACTTAATAAAAAGTAATATAATGATAAATCATTCAGTCAGGTGAATTTAGGCCATGTTATGAATTTCAAGTTAAATTTCAATGAAAAAGTTAAGGTAATAGATACCATAATGCGTGAGGAAAGAAGATAAAAATGAAAGATGAATCCCATAAATAATTATTTGTTACACTATATAATAAATTTCAATTTTCTGTGAAAAATAATAGATTCAATGATTAATATACACTTTGGGATGTTCAAAGTTAAAAAATTACTAAAATGGGAAATTGGGGATTATAAGGGGTTGAGAACATTTTGAATGAACAATGATAGTGGTGCATGTGTGAAAGGGGTGTTATCATTGATTTTGAGACATAAAATGTTTTATCAATGGTAGACAAGGATAGTGTGAAAAATATATTTAATGTTCTTTGAGTTAACATCAACGAAAAAGATGTAAAAATAGTGGATATCCATAAAAAATAGAAGTAGGGTACTGAAAATAGTTCCCAATATTCAATAGTTAATCAACCATTGAGAATCTATTAATAACATGGAGACATGTATAGGAATGATAATTAGACAGTATTTATTGGTATAAAGTATCAATTTTTTAGCAATCAAGTGCACACCATGTCCTATTATTAAGTGTGAAGGTGCTATATGAATTTATAAAGAGACAAATTTTGGAAAATAATAATTACTCCATATCATTATTTTAATAAAATAAAAACATTATATGGATATTTAGTTTATTTTTATAAATTTGTCATAATTTACTTGACTGAATATAAATAAAAATGAAAATAACCACCAGGGACTTCCGAGGTAGATGAATAAAAGTAAAGTCAAATTGATTACATTGAGAAATATATGCTCTCTTCTACACAAGGAAGATTAATATGATTTAACTATTCATTTTAAAGAGAAATATGAGAGAAAATATTACACCTCCACTCGGCCAGGTAACCCATGTAAGGAAATAAAGAGAGAGATAGAGAGAGATAGTAGGCTATCCTTGATAAAGTATCTCTTAAAAGAAAAAAATTATAGTAGCACATAAATCTTTGATAGTGGGTGTTCATCATAAATGAGTTGGAATATGAACATCCTGAAAAATTTATAGGGAAAATTTAAGGGATGAATGATATTTATAAATTACTAAGCTTCGATATTTCATGGTAGTGTTAATTCATGATTAGATAAAAATGAGATGGAAAAGATAGAAGTGTGATATGTGGATGGATTGTGGAGAAACCTCTAGAGTGTATGTCATCTCAGTGAACCTGGAATTTTTGTTATTTTAACCAAATGGTGTGATTAATCAAATCCAATGTTAAGAACACTCTCTTGATAGTATTTAGAATAAATGGTAATTTAATCTCGGTGGATATAAAAGAAAACACTTTTCATCCAGTAGTTTAATAAGAGAACAAAATGTAATATCAAAGGAAGGTCCACATCCATAGATAGATTATAAATATCTTATCTAAGAAATTTTTTACAATGGATGTCCCAAATATAATATATGATCATGAGAAACATGTGATGTAGGTATCTTGTAAAAAATGGTTAGGAATCCATATTAGAAAAGAGGAAAAGTGAATCCAATTTCACGAATTTGGATCAAAATTACATAAGTTGTCAATATAATTAAAATATAACATAATAAGAATGGTAATTCAGCTTTATTATAATAGTATATTATAATGGTCTAAGTTATTTTCAAGAAGAGTAAGAAATATGTTATGGAATGCCTGAAAAGGTATGAAAAGACAGTTGAAAATGAGGTCATGTAAATAATTATAATCTTATGATCTAATTACGGAATATAATACACATATAATAAATTAAAATGGCCACCTCAAAATGAAATGTAATTAATTAGGAGGTATATTTAGTGATAAAAAATCAACATAATTTATTTATTTATAAATGTAATTTCTTGGTGAATAATATATAAATAAATTTCTCATTATAAGTAGAACCTCACACCACAATTATAAGGAGGAAATAAATACTGGGTTTTATACTCAAAACATGGTATTACTAAGCCCTGGGTAATAAATGATTCCATATGAAATGTTACATGGAAGGAAACCCTCTCTGAAATATTTTTTAATTTTTTGAAGAAGATTTTATGTCTAGCATAACTTTAAGAATCAAGGAATTTATAGACCTACATTTTATAAATCTGTATTTTTAGAGTACTCAATGAAGCGTAAGGCATATAGATTATATAATAAAATGGTGAATAAAACAATAGAGAGTAATCATGTCAAATTAATTGTAGAAAAAGATAGATAGAATTATTGAATTTGAAACATTGATAAACTATGTGAATAATATGAAGAAGTCGGTGTGAATTGGATCCATAAATGAGGAATTGGATCACAATAAAAAATCAATCATCAAATCTGGGGAAAATGTATGAATATCACAATGCCAAAAAAATGAAGTGGATCTTCAAGAATAAGTTTTAAAATAACGGTAATGTAATTTGGAAGGAGGTGTTTATGGTTTTTTACAGGAATAAAAAATTAAAATTATTATTTTCGAATATATTTTTACACTTTTTTGTCTACATAATTATAAAAGTAACCTATTTGTGATAGAAGATCAAAGGGGATTCAAAATTTATCATATGGATTTAGACAACTACATTCTTGAATGGTGTTTTCAATGAAGAAGTCTATATTGAATATACAACGGGGTTATTTATTGGAAATGATACATAAGATGTGTGTAGGAGGAAAAGGTCTTGTATTGTCTAAAATAATAACCAAAAGCATTTAATACATGGATAAACTAATATTCAATGATGATAAAATTATAAAGTGGTGGTGTTGATTACAACAGTTATATAATGGCCTTAAATGGTGAAAAATTAATCATTATTGTTTATTTGGAAGATCTAATATTTGGTGTAAATAAAAAAAATACCCATGATGATTTTTCTAATCTAATGAGTTCAAAATTATAAATTTCTATGACTTTGATAATAATTTATTTATCAGGGTCGAAGCTGATTCCAAAGTAGAAAAACACATTTATCTCACAAGATAATTATGTGATGTCTTTTCTTTGAAAATTTTACATACAAGATTCCAAACGAATTGTAATTATAATTGATATTGTATCCATGATTTAGAAGAATATGAATGGGAAATCTATGAATCATTTACTGTACATGGGGATAATTTGAATCATACTATATTTAATAATAATTTGACCAAATATTATATTTTAAACATGTTTAAATGCCAATTATTATAATAATATGAAGGAGGATCGTCTGGAAACACTGAAAGGAACCATGTTTTACATCTATAGTACTCAATGTTTTATATTTCACATTAAATAACGAAAGGGAAATGAGATAAAAACATTTTAAATGCAGATTGGGATATTGAATAGTCTACTAAAATTTGAAAAGTGGGGGGGATTCGTTATTTGTAGTAAATATATAGGATGTAGTAAAAAAATAAATCACTAAACCAAGTATGATAATACAAGAATATATCAAAGTAACAATGAAATGCATTAAAATTATATAGATGAAGAAAATATTAGAATATTTTTGTGATGAGAAGATGTAGTCTATAATTATAGCATGTTATAAAAAGAGTGATATTTAACTATAAAAACCCTAAACAACACTCTCATACAAGAAATATTGAGATTAGATATAACTATAGTAAAGATCATTGTGAATAAAATACAAAAAAATGGAGCGTTTTGGAACCAATTAGTATGTGAGATACATCTACAATAAACTATTATCCAATTCATAATTTGACCAGCATTGGTTAACCTTGTTATCCAAACTCCTCAATCGGGTTGACTAAGTTTTGACATTACCCTCTCCCCTAATTGAATCTAATTATTTATGTGGATTTTTTAGTTTTATATAGTTTCTATTATCTTTTAGATTATTATCAATGGGGGAGATAGAGTATGATGCTGATGAAATTAAATTCAAATTATGTCTGTGGTGTATTTTAGTGTCATACTGGTAAAATCCGTGGGTTTTTAAAAAACATGTCTTTAGAGATAATTTCTATCATTATGGGGGAGTTCATGGTGTAAAAGTCTGATGGAGATATAATACCCATGGAAATAATTTAAATTATCTTGAAGAAATTGGAGTTCTAGAATGAAACATTTCAGAACAAATTGGATACTCTATAGAAAATATTGACTCTAAATCAATCATTAATCACTTAGAGTTAGAGAGATTGTTTTGTCATTCAATTTCCTTCAACAGGTTTTTTAGTGTGCTTAACAAAATAAATTTCACATTGGATTTCCAAAAAACACAAGTCAATATTAGATCCTAGGTTCTCTGTGATTAATTGTGATAGAGGAAAAGCGATTCCTTGGAGAATTATAAAAATTAGAGGATTGAATTGTATAGTTAGTGAAGAAAGTTGGTACATTGTGTTTTTTTGAATAAATTTTTTCTTCCAAAATAACCGATTCAAGGTATTTGAAATTAGTGGGATATGGTCTATATGAATCACTTTAGTGATCATTCTTTCCAAGTGACAAGTAAAACTAAAATATGTTAAAAATATGGCTATAGAATGTTCGTCATTTTTTTGGTATAATGGAGTATTTCACCAGTCAAGTAATTCTTTTGTAGTTTGGCTTTTCTATGATAGGTAGGAATCATAGTTTCATGATAGATAGTTGTCATGGTATTAAAAATATCAAGAACATGTTTGTCTTCATGGAAATTATGCTATGCGAATGGAGACACATGAATGCCGGGAGCATGAGCTACTGAGAAAAGGATGGAATTTTCATACTAGTGAAATCTAATACAATCATTAATGAAGGAACAATGTTTTTGAAAAGGGTTAAATTAATATTATTCTGATATTAAAGCATCGTGGATGTAGTTATTTTAATACGGTTGGGAAAAATTACATTTATGAAGACAATTATTTTATCATTATCTGAGTGAAGGAAGATATATCAGCATAGATCTACAAATAGTACTTGTGAATAGTCAAATAAATGAAAAATGTTTTGAAAACAATACATAAGTGAAGAAAACCGTAAATATCCTTTATTATTTGGTGGTGACCATTATATCAATAAACTGAGAAGTCATCCATCTGAATCGGTGAGCATAAGAGTAGCTAGTGGAAGTGTTCGAAGAGAGGTAATTTAATATTCTCTAAATGAAATTTTTAAAAGAACTGATCCTGATATCGAGTTACCTTGACTAAAAAATTATATCCACCAAAAAATAGTATCATTCTTGATTTTGGAACATTGAAAAATCATTAATTTTCAATCCTTGGAAATAAACCTTGATGTGAACCCAGAAAAAGTGTTGTACAAAATTTTATTTTTATGTTTTTATTTATGGTGTATATGATACTAACTACGATGTGATTAATGAGTTACAAATAATGTGAGAATAATATCATATGTATCATGATAAAAAAATCACACCCTGATTCACCCCAGGGTGTCCCATGTTGCAACAGTAGTAAATGGTAAAGGATTTTATAACCAAATGAAGTATATGGGAACTTCCTATGATGAGGTATGGGGTAAAATATGAGGATGTTATTATTTAATATTGAGTAAAGCAGAACACCCTAAGAAAAGTGAGACTTAAAAAATTAATTCATATTTATGAAGTTAAATAGTGAACCATTGTTCTCATGATCCTGTGGGATTTGAACACATTAGTTAAGAATGGTTCTCATAGAGTAGTGTAATGATGGCTGACGTCTTAGGAAATATCACAGGGTTTTTGTGAATGAGGAGAAAAGAACCTGAGAAGTCTCCTGAACCATCCCAGAGAACTTATTATACTTATACCCAATCTGATACTAACATATCCTAAAGGGCATGCCCAATCCCCAAGTGCTGTCGACTAGCTCCTTCCATCAACCAATTTGAAAAGTGTTAATTAATATTACACAAAATTAATTGAAGAAAAAGATACATATAAGTATGATAAAATAATAATTCTAAATGTGATAGTACCATTTGTAAAATAGGTATATCAAAACCTAATCATCACATATTCAATGTACGTAAAAAAGTGAGATAATCAACCCAAGTCCAGTATACACAACACTCTAATACCAAAATATCAACAAAAAATTCCACCTTCAAGTGGGGATTTCAGCTTTCAAAAACCCCAAAGAAGGAAGGATACAAATGATTTATGTAAAAGGTAGGGTCTAAGATAAAATTACAATTGGTTCTCACCATTTTTTCCATGATAAGATTCCACTATAATTAACCAAATAAATCTTTCAATTTTTAATAAACTAGGAATAGAATTACAATAGAATATTTAAAACAGATCATTCTTCTTTCAAAATATGCAATCATTTCAAAAAATGGACCAGGTATATATTTTTATATAAAATAGATTACATAAATAACTAGGCATTAATAATGTAATTTCCCAACCAATAACATATATATAAAAGTAGTCCCAACAAATATCTTCCTAATATTCACTAAGGTATGATAGTTCTAGGTTTTGGGATCCTAACACACTCAAATTGGCGATCATGGACTTTTTCACACACATCCCACATAAACCGGAAAAAATGACCCACCAACATCCCACTAGGGATATGATCCACCAAAATAAGATTTTGATAGAATTATAAAGAATTAATCTACTACTTTGACATTCCCATCATACCATTCTTTTCCCAAATCACTCAATAACAACATAGCCTCACATGTCCTCAATCAATCATTCAATAATGGGAAAATTATATAATAAGAATTTCAAATAAAATTTCACCATTTCCATATTATGTAGACCAATTTCCATTTAAAATCCAAAACAAGGTGTTTTAATCAATTCATTACATTTTCAAGATAAAACTACTCATATATTCATATCAAATCAATTTAATCAATTTATCTCAAATTAGTTTCAAAGTTAAATTTCATGATTTCCATCAAATTAAAATCTCACCCAAATTTCAAATTCTATTGGAATGAGGTGGTTTTTCGCAAAATCTATCCGATTTAAATTTAAATACCAATTTAAATATAATTTTATTCATAATACAAATGAAGGAAATTTAATTCCAAATAATCAAATCATGTGTTTATTAAATAGAAAATCTCTATAGAACCACCTACCTTTAATCACAGTATCAAAAATTCACACCACCGACCACACGATTTTTAAATGAAGAACAAAGGAAACATAGATCTAGATATCAAACCTAGATTCTAGATTTTAAACAATTGAGTTTACATCCATAAAAAATATTATATAAAAAACCCTATGATGTAAAGGATAAGAGATTATGAGAGATGGAATATGATAATATCACATACCTAAGTAGGGTCAAACATGGTTTTCCAATCTATGGTCCACCTAGGATGGGGTTTAGAGGATCCAAAATTGGATCTTAAGAGATGTAATACCTAATATTTAATGTTATATGGAGTTGGGGTTGACAAGGAGATAAAAAGGTGGTTTAATAATTTTTTATTTAATTTTTCAAAATAAAATATTCTATGTGCACGATTTTTTGGGTAGGGCCACACAGTTAGACAAACTATACACCCTAATAGTGTACTCCTAAAATGGGTTGCATGGTTTCTACTGGGTGGTATCACATTTTGTCAAAATGTGTGACTACAATTAAAACAATCACTATATGGGTTTAAACATTTTTACAAGGGTGGGCAAATTGTTTGGGAATATTGTGCGCCAATCGTGTATAACCTAGTTTTTTCAAAAAATTTCAACATTCTTGTGGAAAAATCCAAAGAAGAACCTAGAACAATTTTTGATAAAATAGGAGGTCCATGGATCAACTGAAAAAACAAATAGGATGATACAAACTCCCCACCATAGAAACATTCTATCCAATGACATCACGTCAATAAGTCTGAATATCCAAAAGATTTTTCCACTTCTATCACATCTATTCATCTCTCTCCCATGTTTCATGAGTATCATATTAGTATATCCATATCACATAGACTAAATGTAACTTTCTATCATGATGTACCATTGTATCAGAATCAACTACCCCGAATGTATAATTTGTCACAGAAAAATCTGGCTGAACATCAAGATCACTCCATCTCAAAACATGAGATGTTTCAGAAAAATATTTCTACACCTGCAATTCAGGGAACACATTATGTGTCAACTAAAAATATGGAAAAATAGCCAATAGTAAGCCACATTACCAATAATATCAAAACCCTTAAAGGTACCATAATATGAGGAGAAATATTCCATTTCCTCCTAAGATGATGATGTCCTAAAGGAGGTGAAACCTTCATGAACACTAGATCACCAGCAGAAAACTTCAATGAACAATGAAGATGATAAAAAAAGATTTATATTGGTTCTACATGATAAAAATTTGGCACAAAAATAGATTGAACATTTAATAACATCTCTTTCACAAGAATGTCCCAATAAGGGAACTTTCACCCATCTCTGGCCAACATAATAGAGGTTTATAAGGATAGAAATATAAGGCATCAAAAGGACCAATCTTGATCATGGAATGGTAAACATTATTATATGAAAAATTACCCAGTACAAAGATGACATGTTATGCTCCACCAAAATTTAATAAACATGCATTATGTATATACTCATGAATCTATATAGCTCTCTTTGACAATCCATCTATCATTGGAAGGTATATCACAATATAAAATATTCGGAATTCCAATTATCCTAAAGGAATATCCTAAAGAAATATGTAAAATGAGAACATCTATCAATGATGATAGTTGAAATAACTCAATGTAAACAAGAAATCTATTTCAAATAGAGTATTACCTTATCCTTTAACTCTGGTTGTATCACAACGTTGTATAATGTGATATGATTTGGTCATACTATCAACAAAGTGCCATATCAAATTCTCCTTACTCTAGGTATGTTGAAACACAATCACAATATACATAGATATATCATCTTACATCCATGTCAGAACTACAAGTGGTTGAAGATAACACAACTGATTATGATTGTCAGTGTTGAACTGTTGGAATGTATATTAGCAAGGAAAAATTTCAGCATTGTATCATCTCACACATGGCCACCAGAATCACCACCACATATCATAGAACATATTCATGGTACCTAGATGCACTACCAACTAGGAACCATGGAATTTCCTCCATCATAGCCTTTTTTATAGAATTAGTCACAATGAAAATATTCTAAAAACATAGAATACCCTCAATGGATATTGAAAAATCATTTATTATCACCCCACCACAATGATAGTCTCTAATGCTATGGAACTAATCAATAAGAAGGTGTTCTAAAAGATTAATCTCATGAAGAGATAAGTTCAAATGAACCCTGGATGAGACATCCTTGGACCCTATTTCATAATCATCCGAATGAAATTATGAAAAATGATCCATTATGATATAATATTCTAATGATTCTTTCATGACCTGGGTTGAATGATTAATGATCAATGCCTCAACCATATAATTCCCTTTCCCATGGGTATAAGAAATATAGAAATAAAAAATTCTTCAAGAACTACAACAAAACCCTCTACTAAAAGTTAAAATATTATATAGAGGAGACATAACATAAGATTTTGTTATCAAAATACATGGTAATACTTTTTATGAAATGTTAATGATGCCAAATCGTAATTCCATGTATCATAGTTGAAAATTTCATGGGTTCGATAATTCTTCTTGTGTGGCCTAAACATCCAAGATCCATATGAATTGACACGTTAAACCAACCAAATAACATGGACCAAACCTAAACCTAAAGTATCACAAATGACTCCATAGACCTGCTCAACCACTAGAAGAGTCAAGGCTAGCACAAAAGTCTAAACACATTTTAGAATGAAAAAAGAATTATTACATTTATCATTCCACATGAACATTATTACCTTCAAAGTGGGATATTTCATTGGATAATTCAACATTTATAAATCCATCACAAACATATGGTAATAACCATATTAACATAATTAGATCCATATATTGGAGACATTACTTGGTTTCTACCATGTACTAAAAACATTCAGCTTATGAACATCAACCGATAGTCCATTTTACGACACCATATTTCATAAGAAATTCACTTCTAAAATCCATAAATAACATTTTTATAGCTTGGGATAAAGTTAGTGATTTTATACAAATCCCAAAACAACTTTCAAATAAAGGAGATGATCCTCCTAAGATGTATAATAAACAAGGATTTCATTGTCAACGATCACCATGAAGGTATCAAGATACTCATGGAAGTCCATTTCCATCAAATTCATAATGAATATATGAGAATTAGATAGACCAAATGGAATGAAAAATTACCCATAAAGTCTATACCTTCTCTGGAAGGTGGTTTTATGAATGTTAGATTATTTAATTTCAAACTAGTGATAAAAAAATAAAAGATCAATCTTTGAAAACAACTTCCCCAACTTTTATCTCTTTCATTTTAGCTACTTCCATGTAGTAAGAAAGCATAGACACTAATTGAGTACTATGAACTAAATCAACAGAAAATTGTAACTCTGATACTAGTGGAAGACCTAATAATTTAGAAGGAAAAATTTTGGAAACATGATGACAACTAGGGGGAGATCATCGCTCAATGAATGTATCCCTAGATCAAAAGAGAATACAGATATTACATTCCACAACTCTGGAAAAGATGGTCTAGATCTTCATTACCTTGGGTTCTACTATCCAAAAAATATATGGTACACCCCATCAGGTGCCATAAATGAGACCCATCATAGATAAAAATAACGTTGAGATTTATTATCAATGATCTAATCCATCCCAAAAATGACATCAAGGGGGTTCATATTGAGAAACCAAAAACACCATATAATATTAGAATATAATTAAATAGAAAAACAAGTAGGAAAAAAAAGACCCTCCTCTCTCTTTGTTTCGAGGGGTGTACTGATATCCATCAAATAAGAGAAAATCATCATTATAATTTTTAGAAGATTCACAATACAAGATGATATAAATGAATGAGATGAACCCATATTGAATAACGAAATCAATGTTGATTAATTATTAGTGATGGTACATCTCATTGTTGGTGGACCCATATATGCTTCACCTAGAGACTCTTCCATTTCATGATGATTCCCCATTCAGGATGCTTAATATTGAAACCTATTAGTCCATGAAGTATATGATTAGAACACTATAATTTAAGGAATACATGTTCCTATAACAATATGTTTAGATGAATATATATGATTGAACTTCTAAAAGTTACCATATAATCCAAAGGAACAATATATTTTATGTGCTTCATTGAAAACCCATTTCGATTGCCTAGGATTTGCACACTAGTAGAAAAACGAAGGGCCTCCCCTAGATCTTTTGAAGGTATATACGAACTATTCTATTTAGATCCACCCAAATATCAGTAACTATTTATATTTCATTTAATGGAACTTATATTAATTACATTAGAAAAAATAAAACCTCTCTTCAACCCTAATATACTATAAATATCAAGATTGACCTTCAACGCCCTATCAAGAACATCATCATTTGAATTGATATTTAGTATGAAAATATAATAATGAATATATGATAGAAGTCTCATGTTGAACTATCAAGACATCATCTTCTCATTAAATATAATATCAATCGAAAACTGTACATGATCAGTGAATTAGTTTTCATATTCCATCATAGTCCAATCATCATTCACTAGTTTGAAAAAAACTATAGCCTTAACAAGGACCAGATACTCTAGATATAACTTATCAGTGAAAATAAATATGATTTTCGTCCACTCTAATCCCTCATGATTGTTCAATATCACCATCACATCTCACTATCTTTTATTAGGTACCTCTTGATTGATGGTGGAACATTTCACCTCAATCAAATTAGGAGTCTCCAAAAATACAAATAAAAAAACAATGCTCTAGAACCAATCCTATGCCTCATGATGATCATTTGAGCCCTAGAATGCTAATGGATTCTAGAAAATTAACTCTTGATAATGGTTATGTAATTCATTGGTATGAGGTTCCAAAAAAGGGATCATGAGTGGGAATGTGTGTAGGGTCTTTTCCCAGAGTATGGTCATCACATACAATAATCTCAACAAGATTCTATTCCATTGGAGGATTTCCTCACAAATGTTCAACATCAGCATCCTCCATGTCCATATTCACATATATTCCTTGGGGAATGGTTCTACACAACATCCATGAACTTCATTAAAGACATTATAAGACTACTCAGATGAAAACTCAAAGAATAGAAATATAGAAATGGATCCCATCAGATAAGATACAATATTTAAATTTATAATATCTAAAAAATAGTAGGTAAAATAATTGATGTAATCCTCATGAAACCTATCTCAAACCACCCATGTTTACTTAAGGCTCATTACAATTATATAAGGCCTCGAAATCACTTGAAACAAAACCTTATGTCCCAACATGATCTCAAAATACATCCTGACTTCATGAAATGATGCTTAACCATAACCTTTGATACCAATTTTTGAGAAACTGACCAAGAAACCCTAGAACCATGACACCCATGATGATCCTGACATAGCCTGAAGGGTTTTCCCATTCCCCATGCATTGGTGACTAGAACTTTCAACCATAAAATTTGAATGTGAGAACAAATTTTCTGAAAACACGTAGGAAGAAAGAAATACATATTAGTGTGATAAAATAAAATTCCCAAAGAATAAATGTCTAGATTTCAAACAGGAAGACCAAAACCCAAATAGTAAATCCATGGAGTAATCATTAAGAATTATATAAACAACTCAAATCCCAATAGGGAAATAACACTAATCCCAAAAATATAAACAAAAACTTCCAACTCTATGTGGATCATTCCCCTTGCTCAAAACTAGAAGAATGAAATCTATATATACCTAATATAAAATGTATGGTGTGAGGTAATATTCGAGTATGGTATCACAAAATGTTCACCAATAAGATTCCATAATAATTAACCAAATATGATTTAAATTTTAAATTAGGCAAGAATGGAAGTATAATTTCATATTTAAAACAGTACATGATTTCAATTTAAAATGATTGAATCATTTCAAATAGTGGATTAAGTAAACATTTTATATAAAATAGTCTATATAATTCACTAGAAATGAATAAATAATTACCAAAATCACTGGAATATATATCAATGTAACCATAATATGAAAAATGGTTATTTGTACTATGATACATTAATTAAATGTTATGTGATGTTGACACACTCAAATTGGTAATCATGGAAATGAGCACACACATCCATCAAACACTGAAAAATGAGGACTCTTCAATGTCCCCTAGGGGATAATATATCCTGAATTAGGTTTTTTTTAAGAGTTTTAAAGAATCAATTCGTTACTAGGGCACTCTCATCCTAGTTTGTTTGTCCCAAATAATTCACTAACAACCCAAGATAAAATGTTCCTAATAAATCAATTGATAATGTAAATATATTTCAATATAGTATAAAATAAAATTTCCTCATTTATAGTTTCAATACACAAATTTCACATTAAAAAGCAAATCTCTTTAATTTAATCAATTCATTCCATTTGAAGATAAAACCGGTCCTTGGTTATTATCAAATCGATTTGTCCTATTTTCTTAAAATCAATTTCCCAAATCAATTTTACAATTTCCATAAAAATAAAATCACACCACAAGTTCTAATCCTATTTAAATTGGGTTTTTCCAAGAAAAATCCATACCATTTTTAATTTAAATACCAATTAATGTCAAATAGGATTTTCATAATACAATTAAAATATATTTAATTTAAATAAATAATATCAAGGGTTTATTAAACATAAAATATTTACAGAACCACCTACCTCAAATTAAGGTACCAAAAAATCAATAGGATTATTTAAAGAACAATGATGGAAACCAAGATCTAGTAATTAAACATTTATTCCATATGAAAAAAGAGTTTAGATCAATGAAATAGCAGTGCTGTGGGCTCCCTCAAATGATTAGTGTGATTTTGGGGTACTTAGGTGCAGTAGAGTGGCTGACCAAGGTCGTCTCTCAAAATAGGAAGTGAATTATAACAACTTTTTAGAGGTATTCTAAAAATAAAATAACATATAGTAAAAAAACCACCTGAAAGGATAGGGGTTGGTTGTTTATCATTTATAAAACTTGTAGAAGTTTGCTGGAAGAATATTTCATTTTTTTTGTTTTTAATTTTGAAATGATGTTTGATTAAGAAGACACAACAAGAAGATGTTTTTTAAAAAATATTTTAAAAGGCATAATTGATCTAACTATACCTATTAATTTTCTTATTAATCATTATCATTTAAATAAATATTCACTTAATTATGATCCCCTAATTGTTTAACCATAGAACCCTATGAGAGTTAACTTAACCAAAAAGATGAAATCACTTAAACCCCAGGCTTGCTTTGGAACACGCAATCGCATCACCCTGCATTGATTATTGTTGTAAGGTTATATTATGGTCAGCTGTTAATTAAAGAACATATCCATTATTGAAATGAGTATGAATTGTGTTTAGGGATTATATTTTAACTCTACAAATTTATCCTGTGTGGTCTTGTATTACTGATTAAGATTGCGCTCTCACAATTTATACAAAATCTCGACCTCGCGTGTTTTTGTGTTAATTGTTCAATTGCTTTATTAGATTATTATAATTTAAAAACACAATTCATGGATCATATTAATTTAATTATAGTATCTCAATGATTTAAAATCATTAAATGAATAGGGTAGAAGATAGATCGATCACTAAAATCTACTCTTCCATGGGTGGTGTCGTCATCGTGGGGACGTTTTGCATGAGAAAAGGATATAAAGGGTAGAACCCAATATCGTCTCCACTATTTATTCCAACCCAATTAGTAATATTAAGAGAAGAAGAAAATGGATTAAGACATAATCATATTTGAAGAAAAATTCAAGCTACAAACGTGAAAGATAAGAAATAAAAAGAGGAGGTGGGATAGAAGACCCTTTTTGGAAGAGAGGTTTGCACAAAGACTTATTTCTTCCAAGAGTTGTGAGAGGCTCCCATAAGACACCATTTCTTCCACACCTTCCCAATGCCTATAACAGCCCTCCCAATGTGTGAAAACCCTCTTTAAATATAGTTTGTGAGGGCTAGGGTTACATAACCTTTTTAGTGGAAAATGAAAACTCGTCCAAATATTTTATTCCAAGTTTCACCGCATAGTAGACCTCTAAAACGCGTGAATTTTCCAGCCTTCGAGTAGGATTATTTGTGTCAAAACATGTTCCCGAGCGTTCCTCAAAATTTTGGCTCAATCCAAGTCTAGAGGAAGAGAATACAACCCAAATGGTGAAGTAATGTCCAATCTGGATAGTTCTCTCCAACTTTGTTTTCATGGCCCATTTACCCCACTCAAATGCACGATCCAGCTCCCATGCCCTAAATAGAATTTTTATCCTATTAATTCAAGAACACAGTTACAAAATTTTATTTCAAAATATTTTACATAACAATATTTATGCTCGAAATACTATAGTTAATTTTAAAAGGGTAAAAATGGATTTTTCATCAAATTTGTAAATGAATGATCTAATCCCAAATATTTAATAATTGATCATATTTAGAATAATGTGAGGAATTTATATCATTTATTATCAATAAAATATTCAAAGAAATAGTGTTTTATCAACTCCCCCACACTTACCCTTTTTCACTTCCGGGAAAAACCTCATATCAAGTTATCATCAATATCAAATCAAACCCAATTTTAAAACACATATCCTTGAGATCAAACAATTACACACCAAGAAACATAAGATATCATTCCTCATAAAAAACCATTATTTAATGTTCTTCATTTATATCATTCAATATATTTCCACTTTATTTATCCTCCCATGCACAAAACACTTACCTCGCTTGAATTTTCCCTCATCACACAAATATCAATTTTTTTTGCAATTTCTTTCTCATAAAAACTCATACAAGGGTCACCATAGTATTGATAAATTCTTACATCTCCACCCGATGTGAGTCAAGGAAATATTCATATCATGAGGAGTTTTCAGGGTTGTTCTGTGGCTTTTGGTTGGTAGGATTAATGTGTGAAACATTTTGAGGCTGAATGGGGAGGGCTTGACTCATTTTGAAGAAAAATTGCATTAATCTAATTTTCACTTAAATATGGTTTTCTCCTCAATCCCCATATATCAATTCAGCTCCATCATCATGAAAATTCATGTACAGTTTACACCATTCATCATTTCACCATAAAAAATGTCAATCTTTTCAAACATGATTTTCTTGAAAGCTCTAGATAGGCATAACTTTCCACCTCAATTAGAAGCTACAGAAAAGGAATAGCTTTCAATATAATGATTTTCTTCAGCAACAAACACATCTTTTCAGAATTTAAATTTCCACCCAAAGTATCACAGAATGTGGTAGCACTACACAAGATAGCTTCCCCCATACTTAAGCTCAACTAGATTATGCAATTTCACTTCAAGGGTTGGTTAGATAGGGAAAATTGGCTTGTAATGTGGCTAACCTAATAGGCTTAGCATCGCTTCTAAGGGCTACAAGGATTAAATGTTCATGGTAGGACATTATAAAAAAATAATTCTTTGAAATAGGGGCTTTAATACCAAACAAATTCCTCATTCATTTAAACATAAGTACCTTAAACCCTCATGTTTTGACAGAATTATATCAAATTATGGTTAAATCAAGAATGGTTTGGTTCTCTTAACAAGTGAGGTGAATGTAAATAATATGAAAATAATGGTTTTGAAGCCTTACAAGAAATTGGTTTCAAATATAAAAAAGGTGAAATGTGTCATGGGATTCAAAATTCAATGTACATTTCATGAAATTACTAAATATTTGAACTTGAAACAAAGTCATTTACAGTATTCATTTAAGCTCAGTTTCATGGGATAAATTGTTTCACTCATTGATATTCATTTCAAAATTGTGATGAGAATCATTTCAGCCAAAAATTTCAAAAACACAAAGAAAATTGAAAAATAAACACACAAAATTTGAAAAACACACATTTATTTGTTTTTTAAACAAGAAAACAATTGAAATTACTAAACTAAAAGGTTCCCTCCCCCACACTTAAAATATTGCATTTTCCTCAATGTGAACCCATGAGAGGATATATGCAAACGAAATGTAGAATTTTTAAATAGGAAAAATAATATAAAAGTGAAAGGGTTAGGAACAGCCTGATGTGCTCAAGTGATGATGGGGTCATGTAGTGTGATAAAATCCACTGCATTAGTAGGAAGTCCCTCAATGTATCTCTTAAAACATTGCCCATTGACTGTAAATCTCCTTCCAGTTTCCTCTTGTGTGATCTCCACTACACCATAAGGAAAAAAATTAGAAACAATATAAGGACCATGCCATCTGGAACACAACTTTCCACGCATAAGCTTCAATCATGAACTGTAGAGAATGAATTTTTCTCCAACATGAAACTCCTTTTTATGTATCATTCTATCATGATCTGCTTTTGAATTTTCTTTATAGAGCCTTTAGTTCTCATATGAAGACAATAGAAACTCCTCAAGCTCTAGAATTTGCAGCTTCCTTTGGATTCCATCTTGGGCCAAATCCATGTTGCATTTTTTTATAGGCCAATAATCCAGATGCTCAACTTCCACAGGGATATGACATGCTTTCCCAAAAACAATCTGAAATGGGGAAATACTAATGTGTGTCTTTTATGTTGTCCTATAAACCCAAAATGCATCATCCAAGCGCCTGCTCCAATCATTCCTATTTGGCTGCATAGTTTTCTCCAAAATTTGTTTCAATTCCCTATTTGATACCTCAACATGGCCATTTTTTAGGTTGGTATGGTGTTGATGTTTTGTGTGTCACCCCATACTTTCGAAGAAGGGAAGGAAAAATCTGTTTGTAGAAGTGTGTCCCTTGGTCACTGATGATGGCCTTTGGAACTCCAAAACTGCAAAAAATCTGTGATTTGACAAAGTCCACAATAACATGAGAATCATCAGTCCTGGTGGCCTTAACCTCCACCAATTTACTCACATAATCAACAATAACCAAAATATATAAAAATCCAAATGAATTAGGAAACAGACCAATAAAATTGATTCCCCAAACATCAAAAACCTCACAGAATAAAATGGGATGTTGGGGAATCTCGTGTCTCCTTGAAATGTTTCCAGTGTGTTGGCAACAAGAGCATGACATAAAAACACATGGTAATCCTAGAATAAGATTGGACAATATATTCTAGAGTCCAAGAATTTTATAGCAGTGCCTTGGGGTCCAAATTTTCCACCACATGAAGGTGTATGAAAGAAATGAAAAACAGACTCAAACTCGTGATCGGGAACACACCTCCTAATGACTTGGTCACTACACATGCACCAGAGTTAAGGATCACCCCACACAGAAAATCTAGACTCACTTTTTAATTTTTGGACTTGATTCTTCTTCAAATTTACTGGGATTTCAGAGGCAACAATGTAATGAACTAAATCGTCATACCAAGGATGCGTACCTGAGATGGAATAAAGATGCTCATTGGGGAAAGTGTCCCGAAGTGGTACCTGGTCCAAGGTGTCATCCTCTAGTGTGTGAGTAATCCTACTCATGTGGTCTGCCACCATGTTTTCTGACCCCTTTTGGCCCATTATCTCAATATCTAATTCTTGAAGAAGGATCATCCATCGAATCAGTCTGGGTTCTGCATCTGGCTTCTTCAAGAGGTACCTCAGAGCTGCATGGTCAGAAAAAACAACTCCTTTAGAGCCCACTAAAAATGTACGAAAATTATCTAAAGCAAATATGACAGCAAGAAACTCCTTTTACATGGTTGTGTATTTTCATTAGGCTGAATCCAGTGTCCTTGATGCATAGGCAATCACATGTGAATGTCCCTCCACCCTATGAGATAATACAGCTCCAACCATGAAGTTGGAGGCGTAACACGTAACCTCAAAAGGAATCTCCCACCGTGGGGGCTGTATGATAGGTGGAGTTGTCAAACACTTATTTAGCTCATAAAAGGAAGTCCTAAAAGAATCAACAAATACAAAATCAGAATCCTTTTGAAGTAATCGTGACATAGGAAGAGAAATCTAACTAAAATCATTGATGATGCGCCGATAAAATCATGCATGCCATAGGAATGATCTAACATCATGCACACATGAAGGATAGGGTAAGGATGAAATAATGTCTATCTTAGATCTATCAACCTCTATCCAATGTTTTGACACTACATGCCTTAAGACAATTCCATGCTCTACCATGAAATGACACTTTTCAAAGTTCAGGACCAGATTCTTCTCAATACAACGATTCAACACCATTCCCAAAATAAATAGACATTCATCAAATGAATAACCATACACTGTAAAATCATCCATAAATACCTCCATGAAGGTCTCAATAAAATCAGAAAAAATATTCACCATAAATCTATAGAATGTACCTGGGGCGTTGCAAGTCCAAATGGCATCCTCTGGTAGGAAAATGTGCCAAAGGGACAAGTGAATATAGTCTTCTCCTGATCCTCCGGAGCTATAGGAACCTGAAAATTTCTAGAAAATCCATCCAAGAAACAATAGAGTTTCTTCCCAGCTAGTCTCTCAAGCATCTGATCAATAAATGGGAGGGGGAAATGGTCTTTTCGAGTGGAATTATTTAGTTTCCTATAATCAATACACACATGCCAACTGTTTTGTACCCTCATTGGAACTAACTCATCTTTCTCATTTTTAAAAATAGTAACACCACTTTTCTTAGGCACAACCTGAATAGGACTTACCCATTGAGAATTTGAAATGGGATAGATTATACCTACCTCGAGCAATTTTTCAACCTCTTTTTTAACAACCTCCAAAGGGTTGGATTGAGTCTGCTTTTTGGTGGCCTCATCGGTTTAGCCTCATCCTCCAAAATAATCCTATTCATGAAAATGGAGGGGCTAATACCGGATATTTCGGCCAAGGTACACCCGATTTCCCTGATGTTCTCCCACAAAAGATTCAAAAAATTGACTTCATGTTCAAAAGGGAGATTGTTAGAAATGATAACAGGTAATTTCTCACCACTTAACAAGTATGATTATTTGAGATTTGGTGGAAATGGCTTGAGTTCCAGTGTAGGGGGGTGGTGTATGGAAGGGGTCATAGAAGGAACGGAAATATGTGCACAAACAGCATCAGTATCTGAATATACATCATCAAAATCAGTAAATAATGCATCAAAATCATCAACATACTCAACAGCCATGTCATAATTAGAGTTTACATGATAAGATTCAGAATATTATTCCATTTCAAAATCAAATCTTAAAGAGTCTTGTTCCTTAGAAACGTGTGTCGAAGTACACTTAGACATCAAACTAGAACCAATACTCATAATCTCCCTAAGCATAGGACAATCCAATTCCATGGTGTTTTTAGTTGGTGGTTCAAAATGGGAGACAAAAAATTCAGAATGATCCTCTGAGGGGTACTTCATGGAGTCCATAACATTAAAAATTACAAATTCATCCCCAAATTCCATGGAAAGTGTACCCTCATTGACATTTAGGATTGTTTTTGCAGTTTTGAGGAACTGCCTACCGAAGATAATGGGGGCATGAGAACTTACCTGATCATCCTCTATTTTGAGCACATAGAAGTCTGCTGAAAAGATCATGTATCTTACCCGGACAAGTACATCCTCAAGGACTCCCGCTAGATATGTCGTAGCTCTATTCGCCAACTACACCACTACCCTCGTCAGTTTCCACTCACCAATCTGTAAAGAAGAGAATATAGAGTGAGGCATCACATTTTTCGAAGCTCCCAAATCACAAAGTGCGTTAGAAATGTGAAACTCTCATATGGTTCATGTGATAGTGAATGTCCCTGGATCCTTGCACTTTGTCGGCATTGGTAGAGTTGGTGTAATGAGTGCTGACAGATTCCTTCCAAGATCAATCCTCTCATTTCCCCTGAGCCCTCTTCGATTGGTACAAAGTTCTTTTAAGAATTTCACATACCTTGTAATTTTCTTAATGGCTTCAAGTAGAGGAAGGTTGATCTCCACACGCTTGAATGTGTCAAAAACCTTTTTTTTCATTGATTCTTCAGCCATCTTCTTGGTTTGAACAACCCTATTTGGAAAAGGATGGGGTTTAGGAAGAACATCATCAGTCTTTTTCATACATTTATCTTTCTCCTTGGATTTCTCATTAGTTGGTATGGAATGTGGCTTCTCTGGAGTTGAGGTGAAACCCAGTGGAATGGTAGGTACATATGTATCATTCATTTGCTCCCCACTTCTCAATGTGATGGCACTAACATTCCCCTTTAGATTTGGAGTGGGTTGGGAAGGTAGATTTTCAGAATTATTACTTATAAGTTCATGGAGGGTGGTGGCAATCTGGCTTATTTGAGCCTTCAACTCCCTCATCACCGAACCTTGGCTTTTCAGCTCATTCTATTGATTAAGAAAAATTTGCTTCAAAAGGTCATCTATGTGAGAATATACTTGGGTGGGGGACTCCCTTGTTGTTGGCTTGTTGATGCTTGAGATTCAAATCACTTTTGGGGTTTTTGGAAACCCTACTAGTAAGGTGGAGGCTTCTGGCAGTTTTTTTGAAAGGGTGGCCTTTGTTGTTGTCCAGACCATACCTCATGTCTGAGTGATCCTTCCACCCTTGGTTGTATGTTGGATCAAACTTATTTTTGGGATATGGTTGTTGTTGTTTTTGATATGGTATCCCAGGAAACACTGCTACACAATCTTCTGTTTCTTGGAGTTGGGGGAAATAGTTAGTTGGGTGGCTTATCTCAGTGAAAATACCACAAGGCCTTGAAGGAGTGGGTTGGGATGTCTTTTGAGCCAAAGCAATATACCTCACGATAGTGGTAAATTATTCCAACTTGGTATCAATCAAATTACTTTCAAGAGAAGAATGAATTACCTGATGTACTCCCCTGACATGTGGTGTACCTCTATCACCAAATTGTTGGGAATTTTGGTCCATCTTGTCGATCAATTCACATGCATATACTATTTTCTTTTCCACCAATGCCCCTCGTACTGCGACATCCACCATTCTCCTCTCCATAGGTTTGAGTCCATCATAGAATTACTAAATGAGGAGTTGATCCCTGATTTGGTGATGCCGACAGCTTGCTCACAACTTCTTGAATCGCTCCCAGTACTCATACATTGACTCCCATTGTGCTTGCTTGATCCCCGAGATATCCTTACAAATAGAAGTGGTCCTAAATGCAGGAAAAAATCTCTACAAGGAAATATGTTTCAAATTGTTCCAACAAGTTACATCTTCAGCTTGTGAATAATACATCCAGTCTTTTGCAGCTCCATCAAGTGAGAATGGGAATGCTCTTAGTTCTATTTGATCTTTAGACAGATTTCTGGGTTTTAGGGTTGGGAAAACAACATGAAATTCTTTAAGTTATTTATTGTGATCTTCAATAGAGAGGCCATGAAATTTTGGATGTAGGTGAATTAATCCCGATTTCAATTCAAATTCCGATTCGAGATTTGGATACGCAATTCAATTTGGTTGATAATTAATATCGGGTGCATACAATTATCAAATGGATCTATAAAGTTCATTTCCATTATTGTTTTCCATTGGTTCTTGTTTTATGGTTGAATTTGAATTTCTTCCAATTTCAATGTTCTGATATTGGAGTAATTCTACAATTGGTTGAATGTTTAAACTTCCCGTAGACTGAGAATGTCTGATTCATGCCCTAAGGCTCCGTTCAATCTCAGGTTCAAGATCTAAGAGATTTTTGGGAATAGTTCATGTCATAAATCAAATAAAAATTAAAAGAAGTAAATTGGACAATAGTAAAATAAAAATAATATGTTTGAGTTTATGATCTAAAAAGAAGTAGAAGAAAATAAAAGAAGAAGAATAAAAACACAGATTGGGTAAATAAGGAAGAAAGAAGAGGGGAAGAAAATAAAATGTAAAAAAAAATAAATACATCTAATTGGTTGAAATAATTACCCGCCTCCCCAGAAACGATGAAAATTTTAAAGAGAATTGTCGTGGGAACCCTCAAATGATTAGTGTGATTTTGTGGTACATAGGTGCAACAGAGTGGCTGACCAAGGTCGTCTCTCAATGGAGGAAGTGAATTAAAACAACTTTTTAGAGGTATTCTAAAAATAAAATAAAAGAGAATAAAAAAACTACATGAATGGATAGGTGTTGGTTTTTTATCTTTTATAAAACATTAGAAGTTTATTGGAAGAAGATTTCATTTTTTGTGTTTTTATTTTGGAAATGATGTTTGATTAAAAAGAATTAACAAGAAGTTGTTTTTTTAGAAAATATTTTAAAAGGCATAATCTATATAACACTACCTCTTCATTTTCTTATTAATCATTATCATTTAAATCAATATTCACTTAATTATGATCCCCTAATTTGATAACACTCGAACCCTACGAGAGTTAACTTAACCACAAAGATGAAATCACTTAAACCCTAGGCTTTCTTTGGAAAATGCGATCGCATCACCCTGCATTGATTGTTGTTCTAAGGATAGCTTATGGTCTGTGGATAATTAGAGAACATATCCATTCTGTAAATGAGTATTAATTGTTTTTAGGGATTATATTTGAACTCTACAAATTTGTCATGTTTGGTCTTGTATTACCAATTAAGATCGCGCTCTCACAATTTACACAAAATCTCGACCTCGTGTGTTTTTGTGTTAATTGTTAAATTGCTTGCTTAGTTTCTTATAATTTAAAAACACAATTCATGGATCATATTAAGTTAATTACAGTATCTCACTGATTCAAAATAATTAAATGAAGAGGGTATAAGATAGATCTATCACTAAAAAACTACTCTTCCATGGGTGGTGTGGTCATCATGGAGACGTTTTGCATAAGCAAAGGATTAAAAGGGTATAACACAATCTCATCTCCACTCTTGATTCCATCCAAATTAAGAAGATTAAGAGAAGAAGAAAAGGGATTAACACATAAGATTATTTGAAGAAAAATTCAAGCTACAAACATGAAATAAAATAAATAAAAAGAGGAGGTGGGAGAGGAGAGCCTTTTTGGAAGAGAGGTTTTCACAAATCCTTACTTCTTAAAGGAGTTGTGAGGGGCTCCCAAGAGACACCCTTTCGTCCAAACCTTCCCAAAGCCTCGACCATCCCTCCCAAAGATTGAAAACCCCCTTTACAATGATTTTTTGAGGGCTAGGGTTACATAACTTTTTTAGTGTGAAATGAGAACTCGGCCAAATATATTATTCCAAGTTGCACCGCATAGTTGTCCTCCAAAATTCATGAATTATCCTGAATTCTAGAAGGATTATTTTTTCAAAATCATGTCTCAGAACTTTCATCAAAATTTAGGCTCAATACAAGCCCGGATGAAGACAATACAACCCCAATGGTAATGTAATGTCCACTCTGGAAGGTTATTGTCCACCTTTGTATTCATGGCCCATTTACTCCCCTAAAATGCATGATCCAGCTCTCATGTCCTAAATAGAATTTGAATCCCATTAATTCAGAAACACAGTTACAAAATTTTATTTCAAAATATTTTACATAAAAATAATTATGCACGAAATACTATAGTGAATTTTAAAAGGGTAAAAGTAGATTTTTCATCAAATTTGCAAATGAATGATATAATCCAAATTATATCATAATTGATCATATTTAGCATAATGTGGGGAATTTATATAATTTATTATCAATAAAATATTCAACAAAATAGTGTTTTATCAATCCATAAAACAAATGATGAACTAAAAAACCTATGGAGGAAAGGATAAGTGAGCGGGAAAGTAGGAACATGAGAAGATGACTTACCTGAGAGTAATAAAACAAGGTTCTCTAAGCCTCAATGTTCCTATGATGGGGTTTGGAGGATAAAAAATGGGACCATGAGAGCCCATATGACCTATGATTTAATGTTATTAGGATATGTATTTGAGATAGATAGCTAAAAAGTATTTTTATAATTTTTTTAACTAATTGTTGTGAAATAAAAAATCTGTGGACATTGTTAGATGAGTTTGGATACATGGTTAGAAAAACCGAGCACAAAAACTATGTTCTCCACTAATGGGGTGTACTATTTCAATATGGTTGGTGCATGATTTTTAAAACCATCTTCCAGCCATGAAAATTCCCACCATCTAGGTTTTCATGGTTTTCCTTAGGTTGGTGAATGTTTTTGGTTAATAGGTCGCCAACCGTACACTACCTATAAATTTCCAAAACATTCCGAATTCATCCGGAAACATCCTGAGATGAACCAAAAATGTGTATGACAAAAAAGTATGGATGAGTAGCACCTAAAAATATTAATAGGATGTTACAAAAATAAAATGTTTTGTAATGTAGTTATAGTCATCAATCTGATATGTGACCTTTTAGGTATGTGTGGGGACTAATAACTGGGATGAAATGTGTCTATGATTCAACTGGTTGTTTATGGGGTTCCTAGACCTGAGGGTTATAAGGGGTGAAACACATGATTATTCTATTTTTAGGGAATAGTTATGGAAAATTAAATAAGTAATTATTAGATATAGAAGTAAATATCCATTCATTAATTTAAATTTTAGAAATAATATACATTTTAGCTAGTATCCTTGATTAGAACAAGAAAATGAGGATCATGACAAATATTTTTTTTTCAAAATATAGAAACAAACTGGAAAGTGGTGGAATGTGTTTTAAAGGTAATTAAATGTACTTTATAATTATGTATAAGAATATATTTTCAAAATATAAGTCTACATGTTTGATGAGGAATGTGAAAGAGTGAAAGAGGACGCATAATATTAAGGGAAAAACATTAATGTATAAATCAAATTTTCTCAAATATTAAATGAGTAAATAAGAACATGAGTTCACTAATGTTAATGAAATATGTAATGAGTAAAAACCCAATGGATTTCTAATTATGAATAGATATTTTTATGAATATATATGAAAATACTCTACATGAGAGTGTAAAAAATCATTTAAATCTAAGAATGATTCCTTGAGTAAATCACATTACAAATGAAAATCCAAATATATTGTCATGATTCAGGTAGATTTTACATGAATATTTATAGAGATAAATGAAATTAAAGAATAAATGGATACCATGCATTATATTTCAACAGAAAATCACATTTATTATAATGAAGTGGTGAATTATTTTGAGGTGATTCTAGAGGAATCATAAAATTCCTTGAGGGGAACACACAATGTATTTCAACACTATATCAAAAAAGATATTGAATTCTCAAATATAGTAAAATTATTTCATACTAGCACTAAGAAACAAAGTGATTTCACATTGGTACCATGAAACGTTATTTTATACACATATTATAGTAATTAAAATGGAAACTGTAGGGAAAAGAGAAGAAATTTTTTTCACATCACATAAAAAGGTGTAGAATCCCAATGATAAATATAGTAGTGATTCTAAAAATTACAAATGTAATGGGTTTTATGAGAAGAATGATTTAATGAATATGTTTTATGGTAAAAGATTATATAAAATTGAAACATACAAAACATAAGAATATTGAGAAGAAGAATCAAATTTTATATCATAAGGAACCAAAAAAATAGGTTTTGAAAAAAATATTTATTTCCTATCGAGATTCACCATTAATGGAATATCTTGGTGTATTGGTGTGTATGGTCATAAAGAATATGTGTTCTGATACCATTTATCACTCCATATATTTACGTGAGGTGTAGAATTTTCAGGGACTCAACATGATATTCTAAGAATCATGATGTGACAATGACTAAAAGAGACATTATAAATGAAAATTTCATTTGACTCGACTAATGAAATTTTTGTAAGGTGTGCTAAATTGTGACACATCACCAACAAGTTGATCATAATGTATCTAGATTAAATATAGAAAAATATTCTTACAAACTTATTAAGATAATTAATAAGTAATATAATGTAATGGTGGATGAGGTTTCTTCTAATGATGGAAAAGGAGAGAAGCATTGAATACTCAATAGTGTATATTTTTCAATGATGATTTGTAACATGAATATCCTGAGTAACATCTAATGGAATGTTGGTTGAAGTGCTAGTTTTGAAAATTATGGATCACTCAATTTAAATTGAGTTAGACTCAACAAAATTAGTATGAAGAAAACCAATTGTGTTCTATCTATCGATGGGATGAAGAACTATATATTGAGTGTATAACAATATTATGATGATGGAAATTATGTGTTAATTTGGAAAGATGGATGTTTCATAATAATGTTAAAATATTTAATAATCATGTTGATGATATAGAAAACTAATAATTGTTTATTTCACATTTCCTATAATCCTGATACATTTTTCATGATAATAATAAAAGTGGAAAATCAATTATTATACATGATACTTTTCCATTTACGAAAAAAGACCATGTATATGTTAATCAAGTATGATTATGTGAGAAATATAATTAATCAAAGTCATGAAAGGTACAACCTTTAATAAAATTACAAAAATGAACAATTCTAGATAAGATTCATAATAATTTTGAGATCAAGATAAATAAACCACATGAGTTGTTGCACTCATATGTGTGTGGACTAATCATATTGAAGACAAATAATAAATATAGGTATTTCATTAATTTTTTTTTAATTTCAAAAAATTGAATTGTATATATTATATGTCAAGTGAATCAGAATCAATTAATAGAATCATGAACTTTTCCATAATTTATTGGAATCATATTGCACGAGTTATCAAAAGAATTTAGTCTAATAATAGATTTGATTAAAAAAATTAGTATTTTGAGGCATTTATGGAGAGTAATAGAAATAAATATTGTAAAATAAAGGTTTATAAAAAAATTCTAAACAAATCACAATTGTGGTTGTTAATATTCCTCATCGTTTATCACTTTAACCTGATTTGACCATTATGCCTTATGAGTTATGATTTGCAATCAAAAGATGTTTGAAAAATAATAAGTAATTTTTTATGCCTTGTTACATCAAGATACGTGTAAAAAATTTGGTCACATTTTATGAGATATTCAATGAAGTAATTTATATTAAATAAACTCCTACTGTAAGGAGTAACCAATATCAGAAACAAATCCTGAAAAAATTTTATATATTATTTTTAAATTATTAAGAAAAATAAAAATACTTAACATGAATAAAATTGTATTAATGATGTAGTTAATGATTCTATGTGATATATTTTTGGATAGAATTAGATTATTTTTTATATAGAAGAAAAGTTTCAAAATGCTCTTGATAATTTTGAAATATCTTGTGATGAGGAAATCTCGATCGCAGAGGATTTTCATGAATTTCAATTATAGAATTTTTATTTCACAAGATAAACTCAAAAGTATTAAAGAATATATGTAACATGAGGATTGGATAACATAAAAGTGGGAGTAGCAAAATAAAATTTAGAAGAATGACCCTTGGGTTTGAAGTTACTTCCCAAAGACAAGAATGTGGTTTGGATGAAGTGGCTTATTAGTAATAAGATCAAAGAGAAGGGATACGTATCATGGAATAAGGGTCATCTTGTTTTAAAGGGATACAATCAAATTGAGGGCATTCATTTTAATGTGACGTTTTCTCCATTTGAAATGATTAAAATGATTTGAATCATTTTTATAATATTTTATCATTAGAGTTATAATGTTTTATAAATAAATGTCAAGTTCTTGTTTCTAAATGGTTAATTCGATAAAGAGTCCTACAATAAAAAACCAATATTTATAAAATATTATTTTAACATTCCTACAGATTTAAATTTGAATAATTCCACAAATAGGTAAAACAATAGCCGTAATAATTTTATTCATAATTATAAAATTCGGAAATGTGTTTAAAATTGACGAATTTAAAGGTGAATTTTAATCTTGATGTGGTAATATATTATATAAATTCACTCATTGAGATTAATTTTGTTGATGAAATAAGTTTATTGGAAATTAAGAGGAAAAAAATGAGTTCTTTTATAGGAAAATAATGAAACACATAAGAATTTCAATGATTGGTGAAACCAAAATCTTCCTCTATTTGTACAGGAAAAAAAATGTTTTATGTTTTATATTTCTCTCATAATAGTGAATAAAGAAAAAATTTTAAAATGAAATTTATTCAACAAGTTACATTTATTATTTATGATTTCTATAGAGTTTTAAAAGAATATTAGACTTCTTAAGGTATGATAGCGTGTTTATGTCTGATGGGTGAAAATTATATATATATATGAAAATGTTTTCAAGAGTTTAAATTTTAATGGGATAATGGATTATTTCTAACATATATGTAAATTTATGATATTTTTGTGCACAAAACATATTTTATAATGGTTTTCATAGGTCTTAGGATTGTTAGGGAAAAATATGACGTTTGATTAATGTATTAAATATGTGTCTTGAAAAGAAATCATGTTTTATTTTTAAAATGGATTTAATTGGTGGAAAAATCAATACTAATTAAAACTATCCAAATGTATGGTATGGTTATACATTCTAATAGTTTCTCATAATTCTCTTAAAATCTAAAATGAAAAGACCATCGAATGTGAATTCTATTTAAAAAACACTAAAATATGTTATGTTTATGGTTGGGTCGTTATAGTAACCATCTATTTAATATACACAATATACACTATATGTCCTTGGTATAAATCACCATCACAATATTATATTTTGTGTTTTATACCTTATTTGCTATTATTTTTATAGCATTTTATGTTAGTGTATAAATTTAATTTTTTGGATATATGATTGTTATGGATGTAATAGAGTCTTCTATTAACCTCTTTGGACTTTCCATCGGCCTTATAGTATATATTTTATATGGAATAAATAAGTTTTTAATTTGTTTCATTATTTTTTGAATTCATGATTTGATAAATTGTGAAATAACTATCTATGAAAATCATTCATTTCATTTATAGTAATAATATTTTTTGGAAAATATCTAATTTTACCTCATTATCCTCTTTTAATACCCTATTACATTATTGAAAAATCGTAGTTTATATATATTAGTTGTTTCAAATAGTTTTCTCTAAATAATAACAAATAAATCTTGAGAATTAGGTGGATTAATATTTTGTTGATCAAAATGGGTAACCAATATATTATATTATTACATCCCTATATTTTAATGCCTTGTATCTCTTATATAAAAAAAATCCAATGTTGATATTGGTATATGAATATAGAGATCATGATACCTATTTATTAAAGGGAGTAATAGATAGAAAAAATCAATGAAATTATTAATAAACCTAGATATATTTTATTAAAAAAATTCTTGTATAAGGAAACTGAATCATAAAAATTCATATATTAGTTATTATTCTTTGATAATTTCAGCAATCTAATTTTTTTTTAAAATATTTTATTTGGATTTACCAAGAAAATTCTTCCTAGAAATTGATTTGATATATCAATGAACCACATTTTGTGAAAATGGATTCCAATTTGATGGAAATCATAAATTTGGATATGGTAAATCATGGGATTTTTTGTATAATTAAATAGTTTTTTCAATCCATACTATTTTCTTTTAAAGGTTATTGGTAATATTAACTTGAGGGAAAATTTCCTAAAAATTATTTCTTATATTAAATCCTATTTTGATTTAAAATATTAAAATCCATAGAAATAATGGTTATTATATTAAATCATGTTTATATTTCAAATAATGTGGTTTTCTAAAATTCTATTGGAATGTATTTTCAAGAAATAAATTATTTTTTGATAAATAAATAAATAATTAATTACTAGTGAAAAATGTTTTTATTAAATTGTAAAATAGAGTTAAGAAAATGGATTAATGTTGTGGGTTTGAAATTGTTGAAATATATATAGAATGATGATTAGTTGTTTGAAGGTAAATATTAATATTAATGATGATTTATTGGGTATAATAAGATTCTTATATGTGTATTTTTAATTTCTTATTGATCATTGGGGATTATGAATCCAAATATAATATGATACGGAGATGATGATTTTGTTTCTAATTATGATGTTTTTTTGGGTTTAATTGGATATGGGTGAACCAGGTAAGGTTACACATGTTTTTGAGGCGTTCCTATGGGTTAATTTATATTGATGTTTTATAAATGTTGAATAGATTTATGAAATGTTACTTTTGAAATGTAATACATGTTTTCTAAATTAGAATTTATCTATTCTTTTTGGTGAAATAATATTTCAAAATGAATGAATTTCCATTAGGGAAATCCTTGTGGATAATATTTATTCACCAATAATTATAGACACCATTATTCATATAGATGTGAGATATTGTAAGGTGTGAAATTTAAATTATTTTTTATTCATTAGTGATCATCTAAAGGGGATAGTCTGGAGGAGGTATGTGTTGGTGGTTGAATATATGATTAATGGAGGAGTTGGGATATTAATATAGTATTTGTTTTAGTCTATTTAATTTATTTATGTTTTAAAATTTAAAACCAAAATCCTCATCCCAGTCTATTACTATCCAAGCTCCATTCACAGTGTTTCCCTTCCCCATCGAAAGCATTTTTGAACCCTGAGTCTTGAATGTATCATATGTATCCAAAATTTATATGATAATGTCCATTATTTAACACATTAATATAGAATACATAAATAATTATAAATATAATTATAGTACCAAAGTGAAACACATGGGAAAAAAACAAAAAAAACGCATAAAACAAGTGTTTATCCATTATCACTTTCAAAAAATAGGCATGAAAAGATTTAATGAAAACATTATAAAATAAAAAAATAATTTTACGTTGTGTTTTTTTTGAAAATTAATCATTTTCAGTTTCAATTATATTTATATAAGTAACTATTTCAATGACATGAAAAACCATGTCAATGTTTCAGATGTATGGATTTTGAATACTCTACTAAAAAATTCATGACCAAAAGAAAATACAAAAAACATTTTTTAGTAATTATTATACTATAAAATAGACCACAAAATTATTCATATAACAGAATTACTATATTTTATTAAAAAAAATTTTGTTACAATTATCTAAAACTTTCACCAGCACATGCTTGGTGCATCCACCCCAAATCTGATGAAGGAGATTAAATCATTATAATTTTTTTGGTGGATAACATCAAGTTGTAAAGTATATTTTAATGGTATATTTACAAAATAAAAATTTATTTTAAAATATTATAAATATAAAAGGCGTTACATTTTAATATGATGCCTTTTTATTAAGAGGCTCATTTGGAAATTTATTTATAACATACAAATGTGTTTTTTTGGATTTAAATAAATGTTAAAATAAAATTATATATGTGAGAATTTTTTTATGAAAAATATTTATATAAAACTAAATAAATTTATATTAATATTGATATTACGCAAAGATTCACATCCAGATTTATTCCAAAACAAACTTCAGTTTTCCACATTACTAGATATTTCAACCAACTCCAAGAACCCAATGTTTGGTATCATTATGAAATAAGTTCATTATAGTTCCTCAAATAATAAAATTTGGTCATGCAAACATTTCAGATCACATATAATTGGAACAAACTCTCTTTTAAACCTATGCACACCTTTAGGAAATGGGAAGATATACAAAAGTACGGATTTAAAACACTCAATAAGGGGGAAAATTTTTTAGCATGACATAATGGAATTACCTTTAGATAATAATCATTTGAGAAAAATATCATTGAAAAATGAAATGATTAATGAAATAAGATCATAAAATATTAGAATTTAAAATGATGTATGATATAATAATGACAAATCATGGAACATATTGCTTAAAATAATGACATTTAAATCATGACATAAGTCAACCAGAGGATTTTAGTGGTAAAAACACATAATAGGTGGGACTCCTACCACTATTAATAGTAATAAACACTAAAACATACCATAATAATGTTATAGAAATATAATTTATGTAATCAATAACATAAGTCAAGGATCACTTCCATGAAATAATAACATTGTTTGAAAATCTAATTTCATCATGATGATGCATTTTGTTGATGAAAATTCTATGTGCAACAAGCCCAAAATATAATATTTTTTACAGAGCTAAATGTATCTTTCCCACAAATAAGGATCTCATGAGATATAAGTCAATACCCAATTGATTTTGGTTATATGTAATTATGATCAAACACATTTTCATTATACTTAATCATTTATTAATCATCCCGTAAGTATACATTTATTATAAATGGTGATAGATTCTTTTATTTATAGTATATTTTATGTTTACAGGTGTATATAATTTGGAAGACCAAAAAATAAAAAAGTATACAATTTCCTAAAGAGTAAACTATTCCCAGAAAACATGTTCTTTTGTTTTTCCTATTATTTAATTAATAACACTAATTTCTTCATTCTAGATGTTTCACCATAGAACTTGAAGAAATTCATGTGCATCCTTAACCATTTTGATTTTTTATTAAAATGATAGATGAGTAAAAAAAGCTCAGTAATGGATGTAAAATGTATGGAGACCACTTTGTCTCTTTTAAAAACATTACAATTCATAGAAATATTTCTTTTTTCAGAAAATAATCATTGAGATAAAATATAAAGTTTCATATCCATGAAAAAATATCTATAACCGAAATTATATCATAAAATATTGTCAAAGAAGCATATATTCAATATATTAACCATGATATCTTCTTGGTAAAATATGAGAACACATGAAAACCATTCCGTTAAAAACAAACCATTCACCCATAAAATGTCTTAAACTATACATTAATCAAAATCTCAGTGTATTAACTTTTTAAATGAAAATATTCCTAATAAAAAAATTAATGTATAGAAAAACCATGTAACAGACATGGGAAATTATACATAAAATACCACATACCTGAAACATTACAAATTAAAAACCTTCTTGGTTACCTCAATTATTTATCTTCTCAAGAACATATCATTACCCTATGCATTGGAGGTTCATACCCGACCCACCTATCCTCAAATAATATATTCATGTTCTATATCATGTGTAGAAAAAATAAAATATTTCATTTCAATCATAAATCTCAACAAATTTTGTATTATAACCTCTTTTAAAAAAGACTTTTAGTTATCTCAAAAAATGATATGAAATGTTTTTTTCAATTAGAAACATTTAACAATTAAAAATTACAAGTATAATGGGAATATGATATTATTTTATAAACAGTATAAACGTGTAAACTATCTGTCATAACAAATGACAAATATGATGGAAGAAAAATGTGTAGCTATGATAAATGAGAGAAAACAATAAAAAATTCACTTCTATTAAGAAAATTAAAATGAACCATATGAAGTAAATAAAGTAGATTCCAATTTTAACAACTCTAAATAATGTCAAATATATTTGAAAAATAATTTAAACAATCATTTAATTATATATATTATCATTCTTTAAACATTATGAATATTATGTGAATGGTATGGAAAGATCATAAAACAATTAAAACAAGGGTTTAATGAAAAATCTCTTACATTGAGTCGCAATATTCCATATACATCTTTTTAATTAGAGAATAATAAAATTGAATTATTTATTTAATTTCATAGGAATAATTTTCATTCATATTCCACTATAATTATTCATTTCTTTTTCATTTATTTTCATATTTTATTTAATTTATAAATCAGTTAAGTTCATGTCGGTCATTTTAATGATATTCGATAAAAAAATGTAATCTTACAAATGGCTAAAGGGATTATAGATACACCATATATATAATATTTAAAATTTAATTACTTTCATTTTTATATATTAAATATAATTTAACAACTAGTCATGTAAGGAGATGATGAATAATGAGATATATCATTCGTGGATGTATTAATCTATATGTACGGACGAGTGATTTTATAATTTCCTATGGAAAGGAGGGAAAGAAGGTAGATTAAATATTATATTAAAATAATATATAAAATTTCATAAATATAAAATATATACATTACATATATTTTTATTACTATACATGTTATGTGTAAATGAAAATAAAAATACATCACTTCTCAGAGGCTGCAGTCCTCACATAGACGAGAGCGATGTTTTCATTTTCAGTTGGAGGGAAAAGAGGTATAATATAGTTGTTACATCAATAAAATAAAATTTAATTACATTAATGTATATTATATAAATATATTAGGATGATTATAATTGATTTTAAATAGTTATAATAATAGAAAAATATGAAAGAACATGGTTAATACTTTTACCTCTCCCATGTAAACCCTCTTTTTTCTTACACCTAAATCTTTCTAAGAAATGATTTTGGGAGAGAAAAATAACACTAGGACATTGATAGGATTTTTAAGATGTTATTCTATTAGATAATAGAAATGATAAGGTGCTCAATGACTGTAAATAAGTGAGAAAGTTGGGTTCTGTTTTATATGTGGGAGGAATGGAACCCCAGTAAATATCAAGCACATTAAAAATATGTAAATTTTAATTATCTTGGAAGGTGCCTCAAATTTAGTCCAATTTCAATAATATGGTCTATTATGGTCTAAATAAAAAAACCGAATTAAAAATATTTTATTGAGAGATTGGAATCGTTATCTCTTTGTTTAAATACCTTGTTTTCCCCTCAAACCATTACTATGGTGAAAAAATATACCATGGTAACTATTAATTATCACTAAAGATGAAATTTCACTCACAAAAACATATACAATTTGGATAGATAATATTTTATTTGTCTTCTACGATTTAATTTATAGATTTAGAAAAAATAATTATGAAAACGAGTATGCGTAATGCAATGATAATCAATTTTTTAGAAAAAATATATCTTAAATAATATAAATGAAATTACCCCACAAATACTGAATAAGGTTTATTCTCAGGGAATTAACTATATTTTTTTCAATACATGGTGAAATATTTTACTTTAAAACATCAAAAAAAATAATCCCTTTGAAAACATGATTAAAAGAGAATAACCAATAATAGTTATTATATAAATAAAAACAATTCAAATATTTCAACAATGATAGACATATATTTATATGTTTAGAATTATTTTATTAAAATCATTTATATTAATTATTATATATATATTTTATATAATGTTTATTCATAAAATTTAAAGTCATTATTAAATCAAGAATATATCACAAAAATTGTTGTATTTCTTAAATATATATATTCCACTATTAATTAAAAATTAATTATTTCAGAAACATCCCTAAAATTCATATTAATATTGTATTAAATTTATGAGGTGACAAATGGAGTCAGTCTTATTGATTTCATATTCTAATATCATGAAATATATCTTTTAATTAAAATAATTTAACACATGGAATCACAATGTAGTTAGGATAAAAAAAATTTATTTTCAATGGAAAAATTACATTATATTATTTTAGTGAATATGTCTCTATAATGCCAAATAATGAATAATAATAAGATATGTGAAATAAATTTCCTTATCATAATTTTATTCATATAATAAATTGTGTAAATTTTTTATCTCATATATTTTTTTGTTTCCCATGATGCTTCTTATATCAAATAGTTCTTAAAAAACGTTAACAATGTGAGTTAACATATTCCACAACACCACTAACTATGATATAGAATCATAAATGTATTTTCATCATATGAATGACTTATTTCCCACTAAAATAATTCATGGATAAAATCATTAAATTTATTAGTTATAAATTTATTTAACAACCCAACATGAAAAATATAATGTATCCAAGATAAACAATGTGGTATGTAAAATTAGAAAGAAAATAATCCACAATTATATAAACATTCATTCTAACCCATAAACTATGGGCTTAAGATTCCCTTTCTTCAAAGACACATTACACCTCTAAATATAGATATTTTAAGAAAAACATTATATACTACCACAAAGAAATGATATTTCCTCCAATTATCTGTATTTCTTTTCTATATAATCAAATCTATTCTTTCCCGGCATTGAATAATATTAAAATTTTCAACCATATATTCATCCACTTTCAGTCCTGATAACTTTCTATCCCTAATTTTTTTCCAACATGATATTGTTTGAAACCACTATCTATATAAACACTCAAATGTTTTCATCCATATATTAGTATAAAAACACTTAATATATAAAAATTAGACTAATGAAAGATGTTTTTCCAAACATCCCTGATAATTCAATGGGAAATCCAGAATTATATATTCTATTCTCTGAATTTTTTTCTCCTATTATCTACCATGTTGATGTTATAATTTTTTTCAGATACATAAAGTCATAACCATAAATAATTTATTTCATTTCCAATAATGAGATGTAAATCTGGTATCATGAGCTCATAAAATAGTGATCGATAATGCATATAACATGACTATATCATTAAGATAACATGTAGAAAAATAAACCAAAGAGATAATATCTATAATATTAAAAAATTTATAGAATTATCTAATCAATCGGTAGTAACCCAAATCATGTTATTATGGTAAGATAAATTTAGTAATCCCACATCAAAATCCTAGGATTTATTCTACCATTTTTATTTAAGAACTCAAAATTGATGATACATCCCCTTACATAGTTATCACTTAGTTTTAACCTATTGAAATGTGACACATTTCAAGTTAAAATTAGAAATATATTTCTTCATTTATTCCCACCAATAGTATTGTGGAATTTATCTCTACATATTAGTGTTATAAAGATTAATGAAATATTAAGGGCTATGATCTTCCATCAATAATTCATTCCTCAATAGAAAATCACTCTATACAAAAATTATTATTAAAAACATATAAATCTATATTCATCATAGTTAATTTAAGAAAATTCTCCTTCCATGAAGAATAAAATTCTTTCTTTCAATCCACTAAATTCTTTAAGATACTTCATAATTATTTTTAACAAGGATTAATCTACTGATTCCAAGATCAATATAGAAATGAATTCAAGATAAACAACTTCCAATTACATATTCAAGAAATAATTTTCTATTGGATCATGTTTGATTCATAAAATATTTAATGAAGCATTATTTTTTCAACTTAGGGAATCAACTACCTTATTTAATTTATATGTATGATTGTAAATAAACAAATCATAATACCTTATCAGTTCTAGACATATTTTTGCATCATGTTCAATAATGTTTGGGTGAATATATATTTCAAAATTTTATGATATATATATAAGCCACATTTCTCACTATATTGTGGATATTATGTTTTTTTAATTCAAAACTACTAAAACATGATCAATATTATGTGTTGGATAATTATTTTCATGGGTTTTAATTTGATGTCTTGTATAGGTAATTAACTAATAACTTTACATCAAAACACACCCAAGTCCATTAGGACAATTATGACAAAAAATTAAAAGCTAAACATTTCGATATAAAAAATCTAACACTGGATCATTAACCAATCTTATTTTCAACTACTAAAAAAAATAATCACATTCATTTTAAAAAATATATAAATCCTATTCAAGTTAACATGGTTAGTGATCCGGAAAACTAAAAAATTATTAATAAAACCTTAGTAGTAACCTTATAATTTAATAAAACTATGAATCATAATGAAATTTATTTGTATTGAGCATTATTTGAACACATATATTTTATTAGGATCAACAATTATTCATAATTTAGTAATAATATTCCCTAATAATGAAATATATTGTAAGAAGAACTCAAATTTTCAAAATATTCCATACAAATAATTTTCATTGAATGCTTATAGGAAAATACTTATATTTTTTTATTATTTCACATAACTCATAGAATATAGAAAAAATTCATCAACAAACACATTATAAAATTTATCCAAAAATAAATAGAAAACTAAATTCACAAGATCAATAAATATAGATGGTGCAATTTATAAACCGAAGTGCATAATTAAAAACTCAAAATTGGAATTACTAGTATGAAACACTATCCATGGTATATTTTACACATTCAATTTTGGAAGATTATACCTAGAACAGAGTCCAATATTTGAAAAATATGGAGTAGCCTAGAGATGATAATACAAGTAATCAATACACAGAAAGAAATAAATGTTCATAATAGTAATGGTATTGAGTGATCTATAATCAATTAAAATCCCAATAGAAATATCCTTCTTTTTTAAAAAAAAATAAGGACCACTCAAAGGTGAATTACTAGGGTGTATTAACAAAATCATGTTATTCTTGTATTTTTTTTGATTCCATTAGATCCATATGATCCTTTAAAAATATTTTTTAAAAAAAAAATTAGCATCAGGAACTACTTAAAATGTTAATTTATCCTCCCAGTTACAAATAACACCAAAAATTTCATTTGAAAATATACAAATAAATTAATTTACCACATGAAGACCACTGAAAATAAATAGTCCCATGATTTTCAATAACATGGGTAAGATGACATACAAACCCATATTTAAACAATTTCTCATCAAATTAATTATTTGTCACAATTATTAAGTCATTCCTAAATATAAATTTAAAATCACTCTAAAATTTGAATATGGATTTTTAATATTTTTAATCTAACATTTATTGATAAACATAAATAAAATCCATAATCAAAATAAAACCAAAATCCACTAAGAATAAAATAATAAGATCTTGGGGAAATACTATTCAATTTATAAAGACAAGAATGTTTCTATAAATCTCTATTATATTAATAATTTTGATAAGAGTATTTTACCAAAATATATGTATCTACCTATTAGGAAATTTTCTCAAAAATAATTGATCGTGTAGATCCCTATTCACATAAGACATATTCATTCTTTGGGTAAAAATATAATATAGAAATCAATATATTATTTAATGGTATATGGTTTGTTTAGGTAATAGAAAATGAGTTTTACTAACACTTATTATTATCTTCTTGATGATCTATATCTTTTATATATATTGAAAAACATATTCATAGTGGCCTAACACATTATAATTAAGACACAATATTTTCTTCTCATCATTATCATCTGACAAGTAACATACTCTTTGTAATATATCCACATGTATGATTTCCCAAAATCCCACACCAGAAACACCTTCCATATCTTAGAATAAATTGACAAATTTTTTTTTACTATAATTATCGCAATAATGAGATTTATTTTATTACCTTATAATTTATTTGAAGAATGTTTCCCCATTTCTTTTAATCTAGAACACTTAATAATTTTTTCGTTATAAAATTTTATAAATTCCATCTGGACCATATGATCATAATGAAAAATATCCACATAACATGAAAACTCAAAAGTAACCAAATCCATTCATAAAATTGGATTTAATCCATATTAAAGCATATAAATTATACTATATTTGTTTATAATAAAATTTGATGTATACTTGGCCAAATTGGTATAATTTTATACATATAAATCATTTGAGTCCTCTTCATTTTTATTTAACTAGACAAACTACCTTTTCATCATATATAAAACAACATTAAAAAATATTTCTCATGAAAGATAACTTTAAATGTCATCCAATCCATGGAATTAATCTAATAATTTTCCATAGTATTAATAATCAAATTCCATTTATTAACAACATCTCTTTAAAAATAGTAAATAGAATTTTTTGCCTTCTATTATTCTGAACAACTAAAAACATCAAATATACTCTATAAATAGTTGATCCATAGTTTTTCTACCATAGGGTTTCAAGATTCAATGATTCATGGAGGGTGATATTTCCTAAAAGTTTCTACTATAAACATGTTTATGTGAGGATAATTTCACCATTATCCTACTAGGGTTCCAACATTAATACCCTTTGTTAATTTTATAACAGAGACACAAATTCTCATGTTCCAATTCCAACTATTTTGTGTTTTTAATTTAGAAGGATGTTATCATGTTCCTACCATTCTACCACATTAACCGGTTTTTATATATGAAAAATCATTCTAAAATAGTATAGAATAAACTAAGAAACATGGAAACCCTAAAAAGTTTTATCATAATAAAATAATCTATAGACTAGCATCCCTTAAGTGACCTTTCATATCAATATCATAGTCTCTAATATTATCTAAACCTTTCACTAATACCAACTAAAAATACCAGTAACATAATGAACCCATACATATGACTTTAATGAATATTATTTTACATTATTATATTTACAGGATACTTTAGGATTATAGATTTATATAATTATGAAATCTATTACATAAAAAAGTATACATTTCAACATAGTTTATATTTTTAGCACAAAATTGGTTCATATACTTAAAAATTGGTTTCATTCATGAATTGTTTTGTTATTTTAAGACATGTAAAAAATGACCTTTCTATAATTAATACACATCCTTAGGACCTTTGAAAACTAATTGAACATTTAGGATGATAAAAATATCACATTAAGGGATATAAAAGGAATGAAATCCCATTAGTCTCATTATAAAACCTGAAAATCCATAGTGTTATTTTCTTTTTTTTAAAGCACACATTATCCTCAAAGAAAATTTTACATAATCATAAATTAATATTTAGTTCCATATTTAAATCATAAAACATTTTTATTAATTATTAATTAAAAATTCATAAAATTAACATTATCTTGACAAAAAATGAAGACTCATGAAAACAATTCATTGAAAAAATCCATTCAATTTTAAAAAGTCTTAAACATTACTTAAATCATAAGCTCAATATATTACATTGTGAAATCATGTTATTACCAGTAATACTATAATAAATAATATCAATACCATTTCTGAATCTTGGTATCTTAACCTTGTAATCGCCTTTATAATATCCCTTACAATGGAATAACATTCATGGTTAATTTCAACATTTCTATTCTCGAAATCATATCATTACCCAATGAATTAGCGCGCTATATCACACAGAACCACCATCATATTAACATTATATGTATGAAATCTCAATTAGGACACATAAAATATTTCATTTCAATCATAAAATAAATCAATTTTTTATTAAATCCAATATAAAAAATCACATTTAGTTATCCAATAAAATGAGAGGAAATATATATCTTTTTTGAAAACATTATCAAATTTAAAAATTACTTAATAATATGATATATATATATATATATATATATTATTTTAAGAACCATAGAAACATGTTGATGTGTACTGATATGTAAAAATTTATATGACATAGGGAGAATGAGATTATGTATTAAATGTGCCAAAACATATTGTTTAATCACTTGTGCAATGAAATTAAAAATGGGACATATAGAAAAGATAATGAATATTTATTTTATAACTATTAGAAATAAATATAAATATAGGTGAAAATGTAATTAAATAATCATTATGGAATAAGGAATATTATTTTTGAAATAATTATCTGAACATGGATATGTAAGAGAGGTAATTTAAAACATTTAAAATATGGTTTTGATGAAAAATATCTTACATTTTATCCCAACACTACATGTACATCTTTTATACTCGTGAATAAAAAAATTAATATTTTTTCATAAGGACATTTTTTCAGAATAATTAAATTATAATTTTTTATTTTATTTCATTTATTATCACATTTTATTTAGTTACGAAATGTGTAAATTTCTCTTCTGATATTTTGGGGTTGTTCAACCCAAAACCGCATCTGTGTGTGACCAAGGTCAAAGTGGTCATGGTTATATCATATAAAAAATATTAAATTAATCATAATTATAATTTTTATACATTAAATACAATTTATTTCAATTCCTATAATCTCATGGAAAAATATGATATTCATCATTCCTGGATGTGGTAATCAGCCCATATGCATGACGAGTGTTTTCATTTTCCAATGGATTGGAGAGTTAGAAAGTAGATAATAATTATCTTTAGATAAAAATAATTCTGTTATCAATTTCATAAATTTCTCTTAAAACCATATGTATAGACATCCAAGTGATGGTGTGATGATAAATGATATATATAGCTCTGTTTAGGTGGGAGTCCTCACATATGCATAAGTAATGTTTAATATTTTTATTGGATGAAAGAGTTATATAAATGGGATGATACATAACCATAACATAGTTTCATTATATTAAAAATAACTATTAATTTATATGATAGTTTTTATAAAATAATTAAAACATGAATATAATGAAATTAACCTTAAAGAACATGGTTAATAAATTTAACTCTCACTTTGAAATCCACCATTCGGATACACCTTAATAAATCAAGGATGGGTTTTTTGGTGGGACCATGATCTATAATAAATAAGTAAAATTGTTGGAAGGTGATTTAGGTATATGTAGGATGGGAAATGGAGCATAATTTTTATAAATAAGTGAGGGGATTAGGTTCCATATTATATGTTAAAAGAGTGGAACCCTTGTAAATATTATAAACATTAAAATATAATTAATGTATTTGACATGGAAATTGTGTCCTATTTAGAAAAAAACTGAATATATGTTAATTAATGTTAAAAAATATATAAAAAATTGAATACACTATTGTATATTTTTTTGGTGTCTTATGTCTTTCTTTATTCCACTCGTTAACCCCATCAACCATTATTGTGGTGATAAACTATTTTCATGGAAACTATTCTTTATAAACAAATAAGAAATTTAAAATATAAAAAAACTATAAAATGATTATACCAAATATGGAATACATTTTATAATTTTATTTTATATATTTAGTAAAATTAATTTTAAATAAATACACATAATTCATTAAAAACTTTTTTTAGAAAAAAATCATTTTAAGCATAAAATTAATTGCACTCCAAAATCAATTATAATGTTAATTAAAATTAATTTTATGTTATTTTTTTTAATAAAGGGTAATTAGTTTAATTTCAGTAAAATACAAAAACAAAATTAACCTTGTGATTACTATATTAAAATACAATGAAAACATAATAGTTTTTATTTGAATAAAAACATTACATACAATTCAAAAATATCAAACATAGATTTATATACTGAAAATTAAATTCTAAAATATATAATATTAATTATGAAAAACTATTTTTTATAATAATTTTTTTAAACTTTTAATTAAATATTATATCATTATAAAGTCACAAAAGAGATCGTATTTTTAAAATCACTATTTTACACTATTCACCAAAAAAAATCAATTGTTTTAAAAAAATCCCAAAAAATATTGTTAAGATTAGGTTTACATGAATATTTTAAAAATGTACTAAAATTTATCAATTTAATATTAAAAAATATGGTATTTCTATTTTAATTAAATTATTTAATATATGTACAAATATTTTGTCAGAATGAAATTATTTGTTTCTATTGAAAAAGTACTTAAATTTTTTTTATTGAATAAATTTCAATAAAATATAGTAATGAATACAAATAATACATCAAATATATTTATAATTAACATTACCCATGTTATAAAAATCTGAATAGATCATAAATATGTCTACAATATTGAAAATTAAAATATATAAAGTATAAAAATGAAATGAACCCATGATGGGTGACATAATAAGTCGATAAATCATTATCCATTGTGCTATCATGTTGGATCCCATGAATATAAGGGATCATGTAATATTTAAATTTTATTATAAAAATTTATTCTTAGTCCTGAATATAGATCTCAATGTGAAGGAAAAATTCTACGAAAAGGTCTAAATAATGTTATAAAATCATTCACTTTTATTTAAAATTTATGAAAATTGAAAATAGTGTGTCCAATTGATAAGACGATATAGCTTCCAAAAAAATAGAAGGAAAAATTATATATATATATATATAAGATTTAATGTTCCATTTATAAAACATATATGTAATTTAAAATTTTTTAGATAAAAATAACTTATGTAACACCCAATGATTTTAGAATATATTTCACTATAAAAAATATTATTTGTTTGATGACTTGTGTTTCACACGACACCAAGTTTAACCGAATACTAATAAACCATTAAAATATTATTATGATTTATAATAGTTATAATTGAGCCATTAATTTGGTGTGTTTAAATATTATTAATTACTTTTTAAAAAATATATATAAATTTCCCAATCAAAATAAATTTATTCATAAATGATGGGTAACTAATCATTCGATTTATTTATGAATTAATTTTAATCATAAAAAATACAGTGTCTCCAAACATGGATTTTTGTCTGTGTGAATTATATAATTAATTTAATAAAGTATTTAAAATTTTAATTTCAAAATAACTGTATTTGTTAATTCATGTCAAAATTTTCTGACGAAGATTATTGATAATTATCTAAGGAGATTGAATTTTTAGTGTATAGTGAAAATGATGTTTTTTATAAAACTATGATTTTATTTATATTATGAATTAATTTTATCATTTAAATTTTATTAAATATTAACATAATGTCAATTCATTTTTATGTATTCTAATTATCACATTTTAATCATCCTAATAAATTGTCTTGGTAAATGTAAAATTTTTTCCTTAAAATTTTATTTTTCAAGACAAATAGTTTCATTGACTTTTACAGGATAGATTTAAAATAAAATTATGCCACTTATATTAATTGAATATATACAAATGGATTTCATATGTATAATCAGTGGGTATAAATTTCTTAAATATTTTCATTTAATTTTTTTTGGTCATTATGAATAGTATCGATATTAATATTTTTTCTAGGGTAAGGATAATTCTGGTAATTTAGGTTAGAAATAAAATCATAATTACTATTAAATAACACCATAGCTTGCCAAAATTTTATTGCATGAGTTAATTTAATATATACATTTCCAATTTTCTATTATATTACATATTTGTGGAAATTTTTTTGAGATTATGACATTTATAATCTTTTATTTCATGAAAAGTGAAACATGTCACAATATTTATTAACAAGAGAAATATTTTAATACAGGGTTATGTAGATGATATTTTTAACTATAATTAATAATTTGATTGATAAAATATATATATTCATTAAGGATCATTTTTTAATTCTTTTTGAATGAAATAATTTCCATTAATTATCACACAACGATGACACAATAATAATCAAATTAATGGAAAAATAAAATAGATAAAATAGATAATATTAAAATTATTATAATTTGATATAATTTATGTGATTCCATATTATTATGGAAGAACATGAAATTGTAATGATTTTTTAAAGGATTTTTTTCACTTTATTTTATTTTCATTATGATTATTGAAGGAAAAGAAATGGATAGTGTCAAAATTGACAATAATTATATTTTATGAAATTAATTATTTACTAAATTAATTAAAATTAATATTAAAACTATATAATGAAAACATTTATAACATACTGTGTAATATTTCATACCTAATTAATTTATAAAAAATTTGAATCATTTGGATGATGAATTGACAAATAAAAAATTAATATTTTGTGAAATTCAGAAAATGTCCCACACCTCAATTACAAAAGTGTCCCACATATCTCACTTTTTACACCACATTTAGATTCCACGATTAAAAATCATATTATAAATTCACTTATAAACTTCTTTATTCAAATTTTATAGGCCATGGTCTTTCCAAAAGTATAACCCTATATCCATTTAAAGGAGATCTAAAGGAGTCATTTAAAATAAGAAGTAGTCACCATAATGATCAATTTATTTATATACTCATTATTATCTCCCCAAAAGCATTTATTTTTATCATAAATTAATAACATGAACATTTTCAATATTGATAAATATTATAATGTTAATAACAAACCCACTTTACACCCTCCTTACCATCAATATAGAAGTGAAATTATTACTCGTGTGTATGTAGGACATAACATCCCCACATAGTGATAAAATTAATATTTCTTCACCATCATTTATGGATTAGTATTATGATTAAATTAATCTTTATCTATTATATTTTAAATATTATTATACTTATAAAATGATAATATAATATCTACTTTATTACCTTTTAAACTATTTGAAAAGGATAATGTCACTCGAGCGTACATGTGGGATACCACCCCCATAAAGAGATATGATGATTATTTCATTTATATATTAATTGGAAAGAAATGATGATGTAAATGATTAATATAAATAAAAATAAATGATATTATAATTATTCTAGTAAGGTTAATTATTGGTTAGTAACCATTAATTACAACATCCAAAATGTTAATAAAGCATTCAAGCATACGTGAGGCCAATCGTCTTCATGAATTGTATAACAAATTTTCCATATCAATAATTATGGCTGATAAGAAATATATATATAATTAATTTATATGATATAATAACAATATAAATTTGTTTCTTATATATGTATAAAAATTTTAAATTTATTATACCAGAAGTAAATGAATATTCATATCAAGTTGGACGTAATGTAAGAGATTTAAAACTCACTTTTATTTCTATGGGAAACATACCATATAAATGACTTGTCTATTTTTACAGTTTATATAATTCCCTTGAATGATATTGATCATATATATTAAAAATGTCATGAGAATGTATATTTTCATCTATTTTTATTTCTTTATAGAGATTATTATTTAAATATTATAAAATTAGTAAGGGATTATTTTACATTCTCATCATTATTCGGTATTGTTCATATTTATGTATCTTTTGGAAAAATTTTATATTACATAAACATGATTTATAAAAAAATTTAAAATTTTATTGAATATTCTCTTAAAAATTAAAAATTCATTTTTACCCATGATTTATTTTTTTATAAAATGGTTTGACATGATTTTATTTCATTTACAAATGAGGTATTTTGTGATTCTTCCAAAACAAATTACCGAAGGACTATTTTTGAAATTATATGACAAGTGTATATTTTCCCACCATAATGAATCCTTAATGATATTAATCTTATTTTTCAATTTTACATTTTTATTTTCAAATAAATTGTTTTCATTAATAAGTGTGAAGTGTATTAAAAAAATTGAAATGATTTAGAGAATAAATTTTATTCTCCATAAAAGTTATTACATGTTATATTTTATAATCATTTTATTTATAAGATGACATATCTTATGTTACATATAGTTTTCCAGATATATGATTTGTGTAAACCATATTTATTCTTTCTCCAAATGGATAATGATTATGATGCAGAGCTTAAATATTAATGAAACCCATTTTTTCATGGGTTCTGATAGGATGAATGTTTTCTAATCAGGTGAAAAACATATTTATAATTATTATTCTGCTATAGGTGGGACCTATTTCTCTCTCTAATTCTTTCGTTATAGAATTATATGTTAGGATATTGATAGGTGAAACATGTTTATGTACTTTATCTGTCATGGGAAGTAAGTCGATGTTCTTGACCCATTAAGGGAAAAAATTATATTATCGATCCATTATGGGAAAAAAAGGTTTGATTCCAGATCTGGAGGTCTTAGTAGTAAACCCTAACATATGAAATTGATTCTATACTTATGCTGATGTCACAAACATATATGTAATTGAATTATAGTTCAAGATTTATTTATGATGATTTCTCAATTAATTATTCATGTATTTTGTAATGAGAATGTTTTATAGCATAAATCATGTTTTATGGTCATTTCCAAATTGGATAAGAAGTTTTTAAGTCACAGAGTTGATATCATACCATTGTAATTATATTATGATTTCATATCACTATCAACTGTAATATCTTATTTCTACCCTTGATAAAAATATATGCTCAAAATTTATTATATTTCCTTTCATTAGTATATGAATAATGTTTTACTAGGTAATTCCTAGGAAAAGTATGATCATGGGAGATCATTATGCAAGATTTTGAGGATCTTTCATAAAAAAGATTAATGATATAAAATCTCCAAAGACACCAAACATTTATGTTCGTATAGTGTATTTGTTTTGTAAAATATATTGAATAGTCAAAAATTAATATTTAATATTTATGTATGAAAATCCCGTGATGTTATTGTTAATATCAGAGAAATTTTTAGTCAAACATTGGAGATTATGGTTGGAAAAATATTATTAAAACAATTTTTATAAGAGTAAGTATATTATTGAACTCCAATGATTTTGTGAGGAAGAGATTATGTGATTTTAAAAGAACTTACATCCCTGTTTAGATACTAAAAGTTTACATGGCTCTAGAGTTGTTATAATAAAGGGTAGTAACCCCAAAAAGGGAAAATTTAACAAGACTCAATCATTACCAAGTTCCAAAAAACCATCCTTAGTGTACACATGTTTTGACATTTCTGAGTTATATTCTTTTGGTTAATATAAATTTTCATAGTGAACCATCCTGAATAATTTCAATATATGATAATTATGGATGATCTATGATAAACCTATGGTGTTATATTTTAAAAAGATGTGGTATTATTTAGACATTCTATAAATAATTATTATTTTTTCACTAAGATTAAGGTTACTCAAAACATTCTATTGGTTTTAGATAATTACAAGAAACTGAGGGATTCAAGTTATAGCTGATTGCGATGGAAAATAGAATGATTTTCTTTTTGTTAATCAAAATGAAATTGGAAATAGAAGGAGAAACCTTATTATTATTTCTAATCGTAAATATTACAACATGATCAAAAATTTAAACTTTGGTAAGTTTGTAGATACACCTACCAAGAGTTAAAGGGAGTTTCGTGATGACCATAGAAGAATGAATACTCAATTTTTATCATGTTAGGATTTTGGGACGATGTATGGCTATGAATTCCATGAAGGAGGATGAAGATGTTTTGGGTGTGGATAGAATTGGTGTAAATGAAAAGATTTCTATGGAAAAGTGAATTGTTTAGTTAACATAATGGATGGGAATAATTTTTCCAATATGGTATTAAATTAAGTTGAATGTTTCAATTATGTAGACTGCGGGCATTATGAAAATAATTGTCTTTTTGGGCAATATAGAGAAATGTATTAGTAGGGTTGTATGAGTAATGGTATTTTCCATTGATGATGAATAGACTATGAATAAAATATGAAAGTGAAGTACTGTTGTCTAGCATGACGAAGAATTTTGGTTAAAGGATTAATATAGAAGTAGAATGAATGTAATTCATATGTATTGTGATATAAGAATTATGTTTTAAAAGTGTTTTATGAAAAATATTTTGGATTATACGAATCATGAAACATCTATAGATTTTCTCATAGTTTTTTTCTTCAATAAATTGAAATTATCTGTTGAATGGTTTTAATAAAAATAAAAGTGATTAAGTTGCAAGATGATATTATTAGAAAAACATGATTGAGGGAAGGATAACCCTTAATATGTGTCCAACGTGAATACAATAATGTTTTTTTAGGATAAAGAGATGATTGGAACTATTGGGATAATATTTGGAAACCCGGTAAATGGCTATTGATTTGATGACACGTGATTTAATCCATAGTTGATAAAGTGTATTAAATTGTTTTATGGAATTTATTCAATATTCTATTCATTTTTTAGTAAAAATGAGAATGATAAATTTATAAAGAATGCATGTTTTCAAAATTTTATTATTGAAATTTATGTTATTACTAAGTTTCTAGAGAATATATGTCCATGATGTTTACATATTAGGTATGTTACATTAAGAGATAATTTTGGGGATTAATGATATGTTGATTTTGGAATAATTCTAACTTTATTTCTAAATTTTTGGGTGTAGAATTTTGTCAAAACATATTTTGGATGAGTTTCATGATTATCTACTTATGGATTGGATTAAGAAAATGCTTTGTAATTATTGTTTTTTTAAATGCATCTATTTATCCATATTGGATAACATACATTAGAAATTTTGGTTTTTGTTAATATTTAATGACTTGAGTAGTATCTTGTTATACATTGTGGGCTAGGTGATCTGTTAGAATTTTATCATTATCCTTCATTGATGAAATATTCATCTTATTATTTTTTTTAGAGAAAATGATAATATTATGTTTGTAATTTATTAATGTATGAAAGTATACTTATAACATAAGTAAATTTCTTTATGTTTCAAGTTTAGATGGTAAATAAATGAATCAACTATAAGAAAATGATAATATGATAATTTTTTATATAAACATAAGTTATGAAGAATTGATGGTCTTTTCCAATTTTTTTTTTGATTTTCTGGGTGTTAGCTTTCCCCAAATTATTCACTCTATTGTGATAAATGATCATTGGACATTACTTTTTTTCCATTTCCATTTATTTAAAACCTAAATATTTTAATTTATTTGGAAATCTATATGTGTAATACAGGGTGACCTTCAACATCCCACTCTATCATTTTAAGAGAAGGATTAATTAACCCTTTTTATGATTTGGGTTTTAATAATGGAATTTGAAAATGTAAATCCTTTTATTTGAGGGAAAAAAATTAAAATTGGGAGGAAATATATTATTGAAGATTGGGTGTAGCACCCCGGGATTATCTTTTGTAACGTTTTCTATGCATCTTATGTATGTTAAGTGCTTCAGAAGAGTTTGGGAGAGATTTTAAAACTTTTGGAATAGTTTTCGGGTTTTTCTAATGGTGCATGGTTTGATCACAATAAGTGAAAATCATGCAATTTCTATAGGAAACAGTTCAATTTGTTTTATGGGGTTTTGATTTAGTGCATGGTTAAGGTGCATTTTATAGAAAACCATTTTGCCACCCAATCATATCCATGAAACACGAGTAAGTGAGATTTTTCATTTTTTGCATCTCAGTTTGTCTACCCCTAAGGTCCAACTATGCATGATGATCCTTGCGTGAGTGGATGGACCATATTTAGTGCACTCTCTATGAAACCCTGTGACTAACTGTGCACAGTTTAAAAAGTGGATCTTTAAATTCAATATTAAGGCTAGGATTAACCCCAAACCCATATTTTTCCCCCTATTTTAACCCTAACTCGGTATGTATTCCTTCCTAAGGCTATGGAGTCATTACCCTTCGATATCAAGGCAATCTGAAGGTATTTCACGTTTCTTTGAAGTCAAATCCTTATGGTAAGTCTTTGTTAATGGTGGATATTCATACTTTTCACAGAAATGATATAATCCCTTTCTAGGATTATTAGATCTACTCTAGTATAGATAGATGTAGGGATATTGATCTCAATAATGGTTTATTTGGAATTGATGATTCTAGATAAAGCAATTTAAGGTTGAGTTTTAGAGATTCAACACCATTTTTTGACATATTCATGTTGTTCCATGTTTTCACCAAAGCACTCATTGTAGGTGACTTCACTCTCAACCCCTCTTTATAGAACTAGAAGGATTGATTTCAAATTTATGAATTTTCCTTAAATTGAATTCTAAATTAGTGTTTGAAGATTAGATAAAACCTATTTAGTTATGGTTTGTGGATTTTTGTGAAATTATGAAATTTTTTAGTAAAATTATTTGTTTTATGATTATAAAATGATTATTTTATATTTAGTTACATTTTTTGATTTATTTAAAATTTTCATGGAATTGTTTTCAATAAAAAAAGATGTAATTTTAAGGAAATATTTTTTGGACTAAATGGTTGGAATTGATTTATGAAAAATGTTTGGAATGTTTTTATAAAGAGTTGGTTATAATGGGATGGATTAAATGTTTTAGTGTGAGTTAAAAGGGGATAGATAATGGCTATTAAGTACCTCCATCAAAGGGACAAATAATGGAAGTGATGCTCCAATGTCAATGGTAACACCAAGTTCATGTGGTTGAAGGGTTTTTGTGTTCTTACATGAATCTGAATGGGTTATGCCAACATGGAATTTGTTGAATGGTTTAGTGACTTGCTTGGGTATTTTCATTGTAAATGGGTTAATTTGCAAAAAATGTTTTAGTATGGAATTTTTTTGTATTGTTATGAATTTTTAAACTATTTAAATTATTTATATAAATTGATTTTATATAAATTTGTTCAATTTTTATATCATAGTATCATGAGTGGAGACGTAATGTGTGGAACAGCAACTGAGTTTCATTACTCACCCCTACTTTGGAGAATTTTTCTTTATAATACTTTGTTTATTGAGATATTGATAATGGTAAAGTATCAAATTTATTTAGTGGAAAATCATAATTCTTGGGCTATTTTTTGGATTTGGATCTTGGAGCATGTTTGGAGCTCTGTAGTTATGTCCTTTAGTTTATTAACTTTTTGGTTTAGTCTTCCTCTTTGGTACTCTGATGATTGGTCTTACTGTAGTTTTTATACAATCTTCTTTTTCTTTTAATTTTGAGTTTTATGAATTGTTAACATGAATTATGGTGTCTTTATCTATTAATAATATGAATTTTTGTTTGTTGTAATTTAAAATGGGAAAATTATCCCCCAATCATTCATGTAGCTCTCATCATTAATTACCAGCCTTTGGCACGTTGGGCATGTCTGTTAAGGCCAAATATCACTTTCAACATAGATGCAGCTAATGAAGAGGGGTGGGATGTTACAAATAGTGTAAGTATTTTTTTGTCAAAATCAATTGGGACCAGTGGTATCAATTTTTTCAATCATTAGGAATCAATTTTTGGTCTTGGAGTTTCCATTCATTCTGAGTTTGTTCATGGACTTGGGATGGTATAAAGGATTATCATTATAAGAACATAAAATCTAAAGAATAAAAAGATGTATATAGAATTTTTATGATGAACATAAAGTATCTAGGGAGATGGATAATTAATTATTTTAGAGACACTTATAAGGGTGTAATCTCATTTTCAAGGTTTTATCCAATTGGATGAGCACGACATGCATTGTAGAACGTTCATCCCACTAGGATTGAATATTTCATTTGGAGTAATTATTTTTGTTTTGGGTATAAGTGTTTTGTGTTTTGAAAATATAGAATTTTTTTTCAAATGTGAGATTATGAAAAAGGAATCATATGATATTTTGAAAATGGTATCATTTTCAAAAACATGGGGGAAATTTCAATTATGGATGATTGTGAAAAATGTTGATTTTTGGAATGAAATGATGTGATAATTGATATGTGGTAGAATTTTAAATAATCAAGACATTGCTTTCTAGATTTTGAGACTCATGATAGTTGTGTAGTTTATAGAAATTGGCACCTGATAGTTGTCGAAGAAACTGTTAGGAACAAGAAACTGAAAATTTTGTTGCACCTGAGACTTAGGTGAACCAACAGTTGGTTCAGAGTATAGTCCAAGGTTTTTGGGATGTGGAAAAAGGAATGTGAGGGGATGAATCATGGATATTAGACCAGTTATATCCATTCTAGAAGTAGAATCCACCCCTCATTTGGTGTGATTCATAGTTGGTGAAGGTTGAGGAGTGGCTGAACAAGAGGAGTTTTTTTTGGAATTTGTTATAACAATGGAAAAGGATAAAGTCATGTATGCAACATATATGCTGGAGTATCTTGCCCGCCAACAGTGGGACTTAGTAGCACATGATAAATTGGACCAATTTGTGGGATGGGATGATTTAAATGTATTGTTTAACAAGTAATTCTATCCTCACATGTTGTAATTTCAAAGGATAACTGACTATTTAGTTTGAACTAGGAGAATCGTTATGTCACAGAGTATGCAGTGAAATTTTTGAATTTAGTTTTCTTTTCCCCAGAATATTCTTTTTCTGCTTCCTAGATAACGCACATTTCTGAATCAAGGTTTGAGGTAGTAAATTCAATGAAATATTTCCATGCTCTGTATAGTTTATTATACTAATATTGTCAATGGATCCATAGTTTTGTAAATTTACATATTAGGAGTGATAGGTGGAGGAGGTATGTTGATACCAAAAAGAAAAGGCGGGAAGTGTAATAGTTGAATAAAGTAGAGTAATGACGCATAATTCCAATGTGGGAGTACGAATAAGAATCAAAATACTTTATCCGTAAATATTTATTCATAATCCAAGGACAAATCTAGGTGTTTTCAATTATACTCTTTCAACAACATTAATTGGGAGAGTATGAATCCAGGTAGAGAATTTCACAATTGTAATTATATGGGGAATCATCAGCGTTATTGTCACAGTTCTAGATGGATTCGTTTTTGGGACACTTCTTAGGAATCATAACCATCTTATACTTTGATGAGATAAGGGAAGAGGAATACCTCACATCAATAGAACAGATCTAGCCATGGTTATTCTAGGAATACCATGACTCCTCAGTAAGGGTAATTTTAATATGGAAATAAGGAACAAAGTGTATCAAGAAAACAACTTAATGGTGTTGAGTAGGTCATGGTGAATGATCAATCTAGACCACAGATGGTGAGGGGTATGATTCTTTTGAATTCTACCCTTATGAATGATTTTTTACACAAGTGCATCTCATTCCTTAATTTCTTCTCATGTTGTTGATTTTACATGTTTAAATTTATAGTTTATGGATTCTATTTTGAAACAAAAAACACCTCTTGATTAAGTGATTATCTATCGTTTATGTTTAGATCATGTTCTATAATGGCTGATAGATCTGAGAAGATATGATAATTATTTATGCTTGAGATGGATGTCAATGTCATAATCATGGGGTAAAGATTGGATGAAATTTCTAAAGGATCACATCAACTGTTATACCCGAAAGGTTCTTCTCATGACTAAGGATTGTGTCAGGAATCTCTATAGAGGGGAAAGGAATTCAAAGGCATGTGAAATGATCTTGTTGGTACTAGAAGTTAGAGTGATCTCATAGAAATTGGTATCTTTATTCTCTTTTATTAATGGAAGTGATAGAGGGTAATGGTTTTACAATAACGGTTGATGAAATTTATGTTTTTTTCCTAGAATTTCTCAAGGATTCCCTCTATAAAATAAGTAAAGTTTATGATTATTCCCCACTGAGGGAGAAATCCGATCTCAATACTAACTTACCAGATGGAAACAAAAGAAATAAAGGAACTAAATTTGAAGCTGTAAGAGCTAGAAAAAATGGGTTCTTTCTTCCTAGAATATATCCATGGTATGCACTGGTCATGTTTTTCGAAAAGGTGAATGGAACTCGTTGGATATGTGTGGATTATCTGTGGGTTAACCAAGATTCAAAAAAATATATATCATGATCCACAAATTGACAATTTGTTCGATCACTTTAGGGGAGATTAGGGGTTCTCTGAAATGTATTAGTGATCAGGATATCACCAGTGATGGGTTTCAAAGGAGTATATTCTGAAAAAAACATCCAAAAGTATATATTTCCATTATGAGTACTCGTTATGCCTTTCATTCATACAAATTCACTAGTAGTCTTTATAGAATTGAGGAATCAGATATTCCATATATAACTATATTCTTTTTTGAAACGATTTTGGATGAAATATTGGTGAATTCAAGGACTAGTTCTGATCATTAGAGACACAAGCCTATAGTGTTGGGAATCCTACGAGATCATGACTTGTATTCCAAATGTTCAATGTGTGAATTATTGATACAATAGGTATATTTTCAGAACCATGTAATTTATGATAATTTTATTTATGTGGATATAGAAAAGATAGAAGTTGTCATCTCTTAGAAACCACCAAAGAATGTTTTCATGTTATATAGTTTCCTTGATTTATTTTGATTTTACCAACACATTGTTCATGACTTATCATGACTAACTTGACTGATAAAAACTTGGACATGGAGGAATGTTCCATTCAATGTAATGATTAATGTTATATGACATTCTATGTGATGAATTTTTTTATTATATAAACACCAATCTAGATACTACCCAAATTTATAAAATGGTAAGTGGTGTATTATGATTCAGTAGATTTAGTTTTCCATGATTTGAATACATGGAATCATTACCACTTCGGTGAGAAATTTATCGTGTTTATGGATTATAAGATAATGAAACATATTTTTTACAAAGATATTCCAATCTGTGAAAAGTAATATAGATGGAGTATCTCTAAATTTTTGACTTTTACTCAATGTATACACCGGGTAAAGGAAATTCATTGGTAGATGGAATAAATAGAAAGTCAAATACGTAGTATTAAAAAGAGGCTTCAAATTGGTGGTTGTTGATGTCGGTGAAATTTGATATGAACGTTGATTATGAAGACTGAGTTGATGTTACATTTTGCTTTACAATCTCATTGGTTCCTGATAGGGGTTGATATATTTGGAAAGGTACATGGATCCGATTCATAATTTGTAGCTACGAGGAAAAAACTAAATATTGGGGATACCGTTGAGGGGTGGATACTAGATGAGAGTTCAGTTTTGTGGTTTAGAATTCAGATGGTGATACCTATGGATTTTCAGGAACAACTTCTCCAAGAATACCACATTTCAAGATGGTATGTTCATCTTGGAATATAGATGATATATGTGGCGTTCAAATCACAATTTTGGTGGGTATGTATGGAAAAGAAGATGGTTGATTCTGATTCATGATTATTTACTTGTTAGTAAGTAATGGAAGAACATCAACAACCATCATGTATGTTGTAGTCATTACCTATTCCTACATAGAAAATGGAAATTATAACTTTGGATTTTTTTTTCCTGGTCTCCCATGAATAGTTTGAAAACATGATTCTCTATAGGTGATAGTAGATTAGCTAAAAAATTCATCCCATTTCCTCCCTATTATTTAATCTCATATTGTAGAGAACTTTTCAAATAGTTATATGCATAATGTGGAATAGTGGAAAGGACTACCAGTTTAAATAGAATTAGGAAGATATTTGAGGTATGTATCTCGTTTCTATGAATCCTTGCTGAAATCCCTTAGGACATAGTTGAACATGAGTATGGAATAACATACTTAGATTAATGGGTAATCTAAAAGGATGATAATCACTATAAAAACATGTTGTGGGATTGTGTAATAGATTTTGGTTTCTCTTGGGTGGAGCACTTACTATTAGTGGATTTCTCATAAAAATTGTTATTAGGCCTCAATATATATGGCTCCTTTTGAAGCATTGTTTGAGCATCATTTTCCTTCCCCATATTGTTGGGTGGAAATAGGTGAGACTTTAATATTTGGGCAGAGCCTTTTACAAGAGACAAAGGTGAAAATTTAGTTGATCATTAAGAGAATATAGATTGATCAATATCTTCATAAATCATATGGGGATCATTTTCGATGGTCATTGCCGATAAAGGAGAGTGAATGTGTGTTCTTGAGGATCCTTCCATGGCACACACATCACTGTTTCTGGAAGTAAGGATCATTATCTCATCAACACATAGTCCCTTTTGAGATACTTGAATGATTTTTTGAGGTGTCATATAGGTTGGATTTTCCACTGTGGTTTATTATGGTGCATAATGTGGTTGATGTATCTTAGTTGAAAAATAATCATCATGATCCTAACCATGGGATTCAATGGGATCACGTTGATGTAGAGACAAATGCTTTATTGGTGCACATGCCCATGTATATTCTTGATAGGAAAGAGAAATTATTTAATGTCAGAAGCATCATTCTAGTTTAGGTTTTATAGCAACATGGTTATATTTAGGATGAAACTTGGGAATTGGGTAATGGAATGATTGACCAGTGTCCCAAACTCTTTTGGTATAGAGGTGGTTTTATACATTCAAAGGACAAAAAGGACAATTATGGGGATAATTTAGCACCCCAAATTTCTAGTATGTCACCCATTTTTTATTCTTTTTATGTCACTAAAAAAAATTGACCATTAGAAATAGAAAATTTCTAACCGATAATATATATTTGGATTTAAAATTATTAATTCCAATAGATAATAAATTCTATTGAAAATAACTATGGGAACCAACAATTATTTTTCCCAACATGCATGTCTATTTGTATTAGTAGTTTTAGACCAATAAACATTTTACTAACAGTTAAATCTATCACATTATCATAAAAATATCAATAATTGATATTTAGATAGATGAATATGTTGTTATTAATTAGTATTAACAAAAAATAAATTCCATTTATTAAAATATGTTATAAATAAATTACTCAATAATATTAAATATTTATAGAAAATTGAATATATATTTTTATAAATTACCCATTACAAGAATATCATTTTCATAATAAAAATATATGATTAATTAAAATATCCATAATTTAGTAATATTTATTTATAATATATATATAAACATAATAATCATACAATATATTTTTTATATAATTTTTTTTATAATATTTATATAAGTAGAAAAAACCCTAATGTTCACCCCCAATCACACAACGCATTCCCCCCAACCCCCTTCCCCAACCCTAACCGCATTCCCATGACCCACTTCCCACACCCTACCTCCCTATTTCCTATCAGACCCGTTCCCATTCCTAGCCATTTTAACCTATGAAATCATCTCACAAACCTCATCCATGTTCATTTCAAGCGCCCCCTTAGAAATAATATCATAAACCCCCTCCCTATCCCTGTCTGGAATCCTCACATGAAATATTCATTGGACCTTTCCATCATAGGTGTTCTCAGCCGTGGTACCTACTCATACTATTTCATATATATAATTTTAGACCAGTGTCCCCATGTGACCCCTCTATCTCTAACACCCTAGATCAACCATATCCACCCCTAGAATCTCATTCCATCTCCCAAAATCAACCATTCCATCGAATTGTGGAAGCCATATCTGTCCCCTAATTAGATGGTGTCAAATTCTCACTAAATTGGATTATTTTCAAAGAAATTACACTCTCCCAAGATTTTAGCTATGTTTCAGCTTTCTAGTTACTAGTTGGTGTACTGTTCAATCGATAAGCTTTATGTGTGACACATAAATCTACTGCAACATTAATTTTGAGTCAGGTTTTTAGTTAGTAGTTCCTACTGAGTATTTATTTTATTTTTAATAGGATATATGATCATTATTTTTATATAACACTGATTATTGTATTATTTCACTAATTTATAGGAAAATTATTTTATTAGATCTGTCTTCTTTTTTCCCTAGTAGGTAATTTATAATTCCACATGAAATCTAATCAATGTTGTTTCTATAGATATATTTTTATCAATTTTTTTCATTATTTATCATTTTTATCTATGTTTCCTATGTATGAAATTACTAAATATTCAGATTGTAGTGTGTCACGGGTATGAACATGTTATTTAATGAATGAATGTCATTATTTTTAGGTCATCTATTATCACCCCTTTTCAATCCATGATTTATTCCATGTTACTTCCATTTAGGAAATAATTTTTTTACATTGGTCATTCTTTTTATTATTTTGCATCAACATTGCGTTTTTGCATATAATCCATTTTTAGAACTATGTACAAAGTTATTTTCAATGTTGGATAAGTTAATTGTTTTTCATTTACCCCAATTTTTAATACCTGAAAGGATTTTTTCTTCTCAATGCATATGATGAATATCAATTTTATTTTTTTTCCTTTCATCATTCATTTTTTGTGAAAATCTATTGACATTGTGTTATAACATTACTCACAATTAAAAATTCATAATTATTAATTAAACTATCATGATAATTACTATTTGGGGTTCATAGAATGATAATTTCTTTATTGGTCATATATTTTCACTGTAATAATTTAGAATATGTCCTTAGATAAGAAAATGTATACACATTAAAATTTAAGAATTAATTGTTCTTCTTAAAACCATCATATATTGGCTTAAATTATGTTTATATTTTTAGGCATCATCGCATTTTTGAAAAGAAAATTTATTTTCCCAAAAAAATTATAGTTATCTTTATAATACTCAATCTTAGGTTTCGAAAGGTTACTATTTTTTAATGCGATTTTAACATAGCTATTATATAAAATTTAAATAGAAATATTAATATTTTGATTATGATATAAACAGTCAATGATGATTCAATGAAAATATATATAGTAAAATAGGATCCTCAATTACATTAATTTATGTATTTGTATTAATGTTATGTAATATTAACTAAAAATGTAATTTTTGAATTTCATTATCCTGAATGACAATTGAATGGTAAAAAGATATGGTAACCCAGAAAATTGATTTTTGTTTTCTCAATTTACTTATTTAAAGGACCTATATTTTGATATTTCATGTTTATATTAATGTAAATATATGATTTTGAGGCACCATTTGTTTATCAGTATATAATAAGAATTTTAAATTTCAGTTATGAACATAGGACCCATTAACGACATGATAATATATTAGAAAAGGTAAGTGTATTAATATAGGTTTTTTCAATGATGTCAAATAACCATTATGTCAGTTTATTATTATTTTTTATTATATCCTAATTTTTAAAAATATATACATATATAAAAATAAAATGAATTACCAATGTTTTAAATTAGTATTAATTTATATTGGAAATTATTATTGAGAAAAAATATTGTCATGTTTTGGATTAGTTTTTGGTTCACATCCCTATTAAAATGATGATGCATTATCATGTTTATTATTTATGAATGAATATTAATATTATATTTGGGTGTTTTTTTGGAGGTCAAGGGTTCCATTGATGTTGGTGATGAAATACTATATGAAAATAGAGGTGATATTACTTATTGACTACATGATAGGGGGATATCTCCGAGGTCAAAGTTCTTCTATGGCTGGTACAAATATGGGATTTTAGAGGAAGTTGTGGTGTTATAGATTTCACAGGGTCCATGATTTTTTTTCCTATATGGAACTAATACTAACTTTAGGATTTTTCAAAGATGATTTATTTAGATTGGTGTTTCTTTGGTTCATCACAATGGTCATCACACACATGTTTGATGCAATTCCATACTGGTCTATTGAGGATTCCAAGGGAATCAATGAAAACCAATTTGATTCACTACATATGAGGTTTTCTAGGGAACCATTGTCTTCCATGTAAGTCTAGTTTTGTGGTTAAAATAATTACCATTTTCTACTGTGTAGGTTTCTTCCATGGTCTATTGATCATCTATTCATGAAAGGGAGATGTATGTGAGTTCAACCCTATAAGAGGGGTACATGTGGTTTGATCTTTTAATGAATTTAGGTTGAATAGTTTCACTTTCCATTAGTTCACATGAACCCATAGTCAAATAACATTAATAATATAATTCATTCTATGTTTTCTTTATAACAAATAATTTGGAACAAATCATAGATTTCAAGAACTCAGTAAATGAATTCATTGAATTTCCCTGATACCTCTTTCACATAACATATATATTTATTTATCAAACAACAATCTTTACTCCTCATTTCCTTTTAGGTCGTGTCTTATGATGCGACCTCTCATCGAACTGTATCAAGTTCTACAACAATGTCATTTTCACACCTAATGGTATGGAACAAGTTTTTTCATACATCTTAAACATTTATCTTAATCAGAATCCTAAGACGAATGATATAATTCCAATGATGGGTACTGGGGGGGGAGGGTGGGTCGTTTCCTTACACCAAAAACTCAGCATATATTCTTCATTGAATTCCACAATATATTAGATGGGGTGTTATTAATCCATTGGTCTTATGTGAATGATTTAGTTTAAAAAATGGGCATAAATAGTTTGAGTCTTAGTATGATCAGTAACTATCTTTCCTAGGATCCATTGTAAGGTTTAGTGGAACACTAGGTGTCTCATATGGGCTGGTCTTCTGTATTATATCATCATACAATGGTCGGGGATGGTCTTGGATGTCATGGAGGCTTTCCATAATATATCAAGAATTAGGTTGATGATTCATCATAACCAAGTGGAAGTGGATTACAGTTTCCAACAAGGGAGTGAAAGGTAAAAATTCCAGATGGTTGCTTCATTTACAGACATTTAAATTATTTTAAGATGCTATGTGACTATTTTAAAACTTGTTATGTTCATTTTCTACCCATTCATTTATTCCAATCATTGATTCAATTAATGAAACTATTTTTCACTGATTTATGTGTATGTTTTTTAGCTGTGTGTGGTTTAGATCTTCGAGCCACATGGTATCCCATAGTAGTTACATGAGGTTCTATACTGATTCTAATATTTCATTCATTTGGACTACCAACACATGAGATTTAAAAAAGGACAATGAAAAATGCTAATTCTATGAAAATATTTTTTTACACTTTCATTTAATTATATTTTACTTTCAATTCATGAAACTATTTTTCACTAATATTTGGGTATGATCTTTAGATGTGTGTGGTGTAGATATAAGAGGGAAGGGTGTTACCCTAAAGTGACACGAGATGTTATTGTTTGTATCTTCTAGTGGCTTAATTTGGGGGGGGGGTGCGGGTGATTAATGATATTTGATGAGAGTAACTTTTCTTCTTGTATGTTCAATTCTGGATGATTTTAGATGACATACCCTATTTTCATTTGGGGGATACAGTCTTGTGATGACATGACCTTTTCTAATTGGTGGGGGGAGGTTGATGGATCTTGGATTTTTGTGTTTTTATGATCCTTTTAGGTATCATGAAACATCAAATACTTTTTCATTCTTTTTTTATCATATATAATTAATAATTTCCTATGTTTTAATATATTTGAAAAGGGTATTAGGGTTGATAATTAAAATAGTATTATTATATAAAATAAATTAATAAATATAACATGAAATTATAGAAGTGTTTCTTTTAATTTATATTTAAATATAATTTATAATTATATACTGTATCTTAGTAATACTATTACCGAAAAAAATGTGTCATGAATTTTTTTCTTAACACTTTGAACAACATATATATTATATATTGGTATTATTGTAGTTGAAATAGAAATATTTTATCTATCTTAATAAAATTTAGTGATAGTTTTTATTACCAACAGTTTAATGCCAGGGTCATATATGTTGGTAAAAAAATTTACTAATGAAAATGTCCTCTACCAACAGATATGTCCCTATTTGAAAAAGGTAGAAATGTTTTAGTGATTATGTAACGTTATTGGGTGATGTTGTCAGGGGGGGGGTTGAAATACTTTTGAAATGGTTTTGGGGCTTTTTCTAATGATGCATGGTATGACAATTATTAGTAAAAACAACACAAATCCTACATGAAATAATGAAATTAATGCAAGGGGATCTGAGAAGGCTCAATATTAAAGCACATCATTTGTATAGCTATATGGTGATCCCAATATAACCATAAAACATGAAATGTTGATATTTTTCATCGTTGGAACACATTTTTTCCAACCATGAGGGAAAAAAATTATAGATGATTATCGAGGTAGTGGATGACGCATGGTTAGGGAATGATTTTTCAAATCGTGTGACAAATCGTGCACAGTTTAAAAAGTGGATCATTAAAAAGACGATTTCATTTGGGATGAACCATAAACCCCTATTTTTTAAATTTTAAACTTATCTCAATATTTCATCCTCCAAAAGAATGTTGAGATATTCTCTATCAATCTAGCGGCTATCCAAATGCTTTTATTGGTTCTTTGAAGCTGAATCTACTTTGTAAGATTTTAATTATGATGTAGTTTTTTTGGTTTTCTGTTACCAATATCTCTCCCTCTATCTAATTCTTAGATCTACTCCATTGTAGATAGAATTATTTTCATTGATTCCAAATATGTATAGATTTGTTCTTTTTTATTCTATGGATGGATATCTAGTGTGGCTTTTTGGAGATGCAACCTGGTTTTGTAGAAGGTTACATGACGTTCATCATTTTAACCTAGAACCTCGATGTCAGTGGCCTTAATTTGACTCCTCTTTCTAGAAGAAGAAGGCTTGGTTTAAAATTTATGAAATTGATTGATTTTTTTGAGAAATTGATGTGTGAATTTGGATTAAACAAATTTAATGATTGTTTGTGGATTTTTGAGAAATTGTGACATTTTTGTGCCAAATCTATCATTGTTGTGTTTTTAATTTATGATTTTAAAATTGGTACCTTAGTTTGATATACGTAAATTTTTTGTGAAATTTTTTTTAATAAAAAAAACATATTGTATCATTGAAATGTTTTTTTTGAAGAAATGGTTTGCCTGGTTTTGGAAAATATGGTGGGGATGGTTTAGTAAAAGGATGGTTGGCATGGGTTGGATTAAATGGTTAATCTTGAGTAAAAATGGGATTTATAATGGTTATTAATTACCATTGTCAAAGGTTTGGTGTATGGATGTGAAGTTCCATTGTCACTAGTAACACCGAGCATGTATGGTTTAATGGTGTGTGTGTGTGGTTATGTGAAATGGAATGGTTTATGCCAACGTGGAATTTGGGGAATGTTTTAGTGAGTGTTGGGTTGTATTCCTTGGAAATGAGGTTTTTTAGAAAAAATAGTTTTGTATTAAATTATTTGGATTTTCTATAAATTGTTCAACTATTTATATCATTTTTTATAATTTTTTTATATAAATGTACTGAATTTTTATATCTATGTTTTGTGAGTAAAGAAGACATTTGGGGAAAGCCTACTAAGATTCAATACTCACCCCTTATTTTTCACTTTGGTGCTTTGGTATATGTTGTTTATCAAGAAATATGTAAAGGTAAAACATCTTAATTATTTGGGGGAACATCATAATTCCTAGTATATTTTGTGTTGTTGGAGTGTTTATCATATTTGGAGCTTTGTAGTTGTGACATTGATTCATTGAGCTTTGTGGTTTCATCATATTCCTCTATACAATGATGTATGTACTCATTGTAGTTTATTTCGGTTATCTTTTTGTTTTTTTATCTTGAGTTGTATACATTGTTAACATGAATAATGTAGATTCTATCATTTAATGGAATTTTTTTGGTTTTTTATTATAAAATTATTAATCATCCCATAATTATTGATGAACCCTCAACATTTACTTGCAGCCATTGTTCCCTTGGTGATGTATCTTAAGGCCAAGTAGCATTTCAACCACAACTCAAGCTAATGTGGAGCGGCAAGATGTTACAGGGTCAGGATAATGTAAAACCCCCATAATATAGATAATATTTATCTTTAAATAATTTTATATCATAAATGGATTGTGTTACTCACAACATCGAGTTTAGTGTCACAGTTATAAACAAGCCATTAATTTGGAGAGTATGAATACGATTTTATAAATTATAAAATATATATTTCCTAATAAATAAAAATGTATTGATAAATTCTAAGTAACTAATCATTCAATTTTTATTGAAGTTGTTTTATTTTTTCAAAATTCATTTTTTGAAAAAATTGGTTTTCTTATGAGTGAATATTTCAGTTAATTTATGATAATTATAAAATATATATTTGAAAAATTCATTTAATTTTTGAATTAATCTCGGAAAAACTATCATAGGATTACTTTTAGGGAATTTTCAAAATGAAACATCATTTTTTGATTTTTCAAATAAATCACATTTACGGTTAGTGAGAACCAAACAAGAAGGCATTATGGAAATAGATAAACAAACCAAAAAAGCGGGTTGTCTAAGAGCCCAATCCAAGACCACACCCACTCAAAAAAATGGTAGCAGTAGGCTAGTCAAGGAATTCTACCCATGACCAGTCCCACTAAAACAAATGGATCACATTAGGAACCACTACCCCCATGCATGTGCCAGTGACACCCATCAACCTCAAGTCGTGCCCCTATCACACCAGCACCACCATCGAGGTTGTACGGAACCCAAAAACTCCCCAAAATACAGATCCTGAAACCTTAAATGAATGTAAGGGGCCATCACAAACCATGATTTGGAAAATCCAACCAACATCCCCTCAAAATGTTTGTAATTTTCCCAATTTATTAATTTTTCACTAAATAGTGAAAATACAGATTTATATAAAACTACCATTTTATTTATATTAAAAAGTTCATTAATTATTTAAATTTGATCTCAATGAAAATTAACTAATATTTATTTAGATATATTCTAATTAAATATACTTTAAAAATCCTTATACATTATTTTGGTTTAAGTACTTTTTTTCTTTAAAGACGTCTTTTTATAGAAAACTATTTTTTTCATCCATTTTGTTGGATTAGTTTCGAATTAATTTCTCAAACCACTATGAAATGGATATTAAAAAATGGATAAGTTATTTGGAATCAATGGGATAATATTTTCTAAATTGTAACATTTATTATTTTTCATTAATAATAATAACAAAAATAATTTTATCATCACAGAAAGGGTATATCAAGTAATTTAGGTCAAATATAAAGTGATGAGGAATATTAAATAACCACATGAAATGGATAAATTTTATTTTATGATTTATTATAATTAATAAAAATAAAATTTTAGGTCATATGTCATCATGTGGCAATTTGGATGATATTATGACCATTATAGTAATTTTTTATAAGAAAATTAAAACATATCACACTCTAGATCAAATAATTATAATATTTTAATGTAGGGTTATCTAGATTTTATTAAAAAATATAAATAAACTTTTGAAATATAATATATTTATCTTCATGATTGTAATTTTTTATTAATTTTTAGGGAATAGACAATTATATTAAATTCCTACACAATATTGTCTCAATAATTATTCAATTAATGAAAAAATAAAATAAATGATATTAAAAATGATAATAGTTTAATAATTTGAGATAATTTATGTGATAAATAATTTTATATATCAAAATTAATTGTTTGGGATTTATTAAAGGAATGATTTTATTTAATTTATTTCATTTTTTTATTATATTCAAACTAATTTATAGTTTCAAAATTGATAATAAAATTATTTTATAAAAGTAAATATTGTTAAATTATTTAAAAAACATAATAATATTTGATAATGAAAAGGAAGATATAATATGGTATATAATTGCTTACCTCGGAGAATGTATAGTTCATTTGAATAATTTGGAACTAAAATATCCCTATTATAATTTAATCTTTTTCGAAATTTCAAAAGTACCCCTCACCTAAATTATTAAAGGCCCATCACCCCTCACTTCTTTGCAAAATGATGAACCTTATAGATCAACCGTACAGTAAAAAAATAAATTCTCAACATCCTTAGTAACATTTTAGAGCGTCTCTAATTACCAAAATCCCAACTCTATATCACTTCAGAGTGGATCTTAAGGATTAGTATCAAAGAAGTGGTAGTCACCCTAACTGATCACTTTATTTTTCTAATATTATTTACCTCATTGAAATCAATGGTGTTGTGGATAAAATAGTAAATTAATTATATTATATGTTATGAAATGTTATTATGATTATTAATACCTGAATATACACTGTCTTTCTTATTAACCAAGACGTGAAAGTACCACTCATGCGTATAGAAAACATATCGTCTCTATATAGTGACATAATTCAATTTTCATCACAATAATTTACAGATGAGTATTATGATGTGAATATGGATAATATAAGTTATTTGTAACATAATATTACTTATAAAATGATAATATCATCTCCACAACATTTCTATCTAAACCATTAGAAAACAAAAATGCCACTCATGTGTATGTTTGGACCACCACCTCCACCAAGCAATGTGATTCGTTTTTCATATCTATTTTAATAATATTATATGTATGATGGGTATGAAGAATATATATGATATAAATTATATAATATTGTTTCTATAAATTTTAATTATTATTTACCATTCATTATTTTCATCAATTAAAAAGTTTATACAATATTCGTGTGTATGTATGTCCTACCGTCTCTATGAACAATGTAATTCTTTTTGTATATCTATCATTGTTGAGGACATTTAAAATCATATTAAATTAACAAATATGACATAATGGCCATTAAAATTATTCTGGTATATATTTACGATAAATTTTTATTTATTATAAAGGATGTTCAAGAACTTTATAAAGAAGTTGGATATAAGGTAATGAATTTTCTACTCACTTTTATTTATATAGTACAAAAGCCTTATAAATAACGTTTTTCTTTTATGTGGAATAATTATCTTCCATGAATTAGCTTTATGATACATTTTCTGAATTTTAAATTAATTTATGTATCCATATATGTTTATTTCTTTCATTGGGATTGCGATTCAAATATTAGAAATGAAGTAACGGTTTATTTTACAATCTCATCATTATTTATCATTATTTTTGTTTAATGATCTAATAGAGAAAATTATCCTCTTTGTCTAGGATATCTACAATGGTTTTAAAAATGGTTTCAATGTTCTCTAACAATTCATTAAGATATTTTTTATTCACGATTTATTTTTTTTGAAAACATTTTTTATGGAATTTTGTTTTTCATTTTCTAAAAGTGGTACATTGTATATTTTTTTGAAAAGAATAAGGAAGGATTTTTTTAACTTATATGACACAGGTGGATTATACTATCATCATGATTCCATAATTCCCATAAACATCTTTTATATGTTTACATGTTTATCATCAATGAAATTTTTTTAAATTATATGTGCACAATTTTTTTAATAAGAGAAGTGATTTTAAAATAGAAAAGTAATTTTTTACATTAATTATTCAATGTTATCTTTCAAAGTCACATTACATCAAAGATAAAATACATTTATGTTACATATAATTTTCTAGTTATGTGATTCAAGGATACCTTATATATTTTTTCTATGGATGGTTTATATTTATGATGAAAATTTGAATTGTTTATAATACCCATTTTTTCAATGTGTTCTTATATTATTACTATTTTATGATATTCTGGAACATATATGTTTGGTTTTCATTATGTTATTGGTGATACCTATGTCTCACTCAAATTAAGTGAGTAATGTATTATAACTCAAGGGATATTTATGGAATTCAAGTGAATGAGCTTGATATGTTATGAGAAACAATTATATGTGTTTGATAGATTATGGGAAAAAAGTTGATGTTCTTGTTCCATTTTATGAAATAAGTCAATGTATATAAATGATTATGGAAAAATGGTGTTGATTCATGATCTGATTGTCCTTGATGTTAACAATGAAATATTAATTTGGTTCTATACTTATGATGATTCCACACAAATTTATGAAACGAACATGTAGTTCATGATTAATTTAATATGATTTCACATTCTAATGATTCTTGTTTTCCATAATTCTAATGTGTTATTCCATAAGATAATTTTTAGTATATTTTTTAGATTGGGTATAAAATGTTTTTGTGATTCTTATGATTCTGTACTCTTATGGTTAACTTATTTATTGATATGATTATAAATTGATATCTCCCATGCTTACCCTGACACATTATATGATTTCACCTTTTCATATGTTTTTGACCCAAGTAATGAATAATGTTTTTAGTAGGGTATTCCTATTAAGAGTAACATGATGGGAGTTCTTCATGGGAAATGCGTCTGATATGTTATAAAATAATAATACTGTTATCTAATCTCCAAATACACTAAACTTATACGACCCTCTCACATTATTTTGTACAATGTATTTAATATTAATAAATTAGGATGATATATTTATGAATGGAAATGCAAGGTTGTTATATCATAATATGAATCTCGGGAAATGATGGACAAACTAGAAACCATTCCCATATAATATTCATATGATTTAACTATGGAAACAATAAAAATGGAAACATAATGGAATGTATCTATCTGTGAAAAAGAATAAAGATTATTTAAAATAAATAATATAAATTTGTTATGATGGTATATAGAGTATGGTAGATAGATATTGGATTAAATATAATATATAATGAATTAAAATAAGGAATAGTATAAAACCCTTTACACATGTCTTTCATTTTATCGGATACTCCACTAAATTCATAAATATTAAAATTTAATTCATTAAACATTTTCATAAAAAAATTTATCATATTTATTTTTTATATTATATAACATTTTAATATTTTTTCCTAATTTATGAAATATATGCTTTTCCACATTGATCATTACGAAATTGTTGGAATCATTGTTCTAAAACATCTCTGATGTTGTGTTAACGAGTAACGATAAGTATAAAATGGATCAATAAGATAAATAATTTTCGTGGAATATGGTTCACATCATACCATAAGAAAAGGAGATTAATATTCCAATAGTAAAATATAACTCATGAAATTTTCCAAAATATTCTTTTATGTGATGTTTTAAAATGATTAGAATCATTTACATTTAATGTAATTATTATGGTGACGTTTTTAAAAAATATCATAAAAATATTTAAATTTTATTATAATGATATATTAAATTGTGAAAGAAATATTTAATAATATTATTGGTGGGAATAATTAAAGATGTAAATATAATTCTTATCTTAGGAAGCATAAAACTAAAATAGGTTACATGATTTCTTAAGAGATATTTTAAAATAATATGAATATTAGATGATCTTATAGTTTTATAAAAATGAAAATTATATTTAATATTCAATTATAATGTTATTTTTATTGATTAATTCTTGTTATAGGATGAGTAAGAAGATAGTTAAAATGAGAATATGAGTTTTTAATCCCATTCTTCAATAATTGAGTTTCTAGATTCAGATTGATCTTATATCCTCTAGAGGAATAGACTTTATGGACATGTATTGGGGATTCTAGGGAGGAATTTAGAATGATATCTTACAGGGAAATTTGTTTTTTATGTGAGTATAATTGGGTGGATAAGAGATGTTTATATAAGGAAGAGGGAAGGGTATTTAAGAATAATGTATTGACTATTTTATTATTTTGGAAAAAGTATATGAATATTGTTGATTATGAATAATTTTATAGATTTATGATTAATAAATTGAATTTTAGCTAATATTAAAACCCACGAAAAACTAATTGTAATCATTTAAATACATTATTATTGGTAAAGAATAAAAACTAGTTTTTAAATATAATACATTATATCGTGGGATATAAATTTTTATATATTAGATTATAAATTCAATATGTTTTTAAATGGTTTATTGTACAAATTAAATTATGTTTTGTAATGAAAAATTATTAATTTATTTTCAATTCATAGTTATATCATCATGTACTTAGAAAAACTATTGTATTCATAATAATTGAATTTGTTACTATTCACCCAAAAAATAAATTTTTTGAGAAAAATTACAGAATACTATTCTAAGATAATATTGACTTCTTAATTCACGAAAAAATACTATTTAAAAAATCTAAAATCTAAATATTATAAATTCGATTTTGTAAATAAAATCATATAATACAAGAGGATATAATTTACATTGAATAAAAAATCTTTCATTTTTTATAAGTGGTTATATTTATATTTTATATTACTCATTAATTATTATGTGTTTAGTAATTTAATTATTTAAAAAAATTATATGTAATATATTTTTTAAAAAATTATTTTAATAGTTAAGATGAATTTATAATTTAAAAGTAATTTTTAAATTTTTAATGAAATTTATATATTATAGTGGAAATACAATATAAATAAACATATTTATTTTTAAGAAATACTATATCAAAACTTAGTAATTATTTTATGATAATAAAACACTATGAATATGAATAATTACATTTTTAAATAAAATTAATAAATACTTTAAAAACAATTAGTATAAAACATGTTATGTCACATTTTAATAGGATATTTTTGGATTAACAAAATATACACCATGAATATGATCACAAAAATCTAAAAAACAAATAAAGATTTTATTTAAATTATAAATTACTAGTAAAATATTATTTTACCGCACAAATATTATTTACAAATCTAATAGTATCAAAATATGATTATAATTGTTTTTGCAAATAAAAATATGGAATTACATTCTATCGTCATATATGACTATAAAACATGTATCATAATTTCCTAATAATATGATTGAGCTGAATAAATTACTATTCAAATATGAATATGAAAATATAATAATTAATAGGAACAATATAATGATCAAATAAAACTATAAGTTTAAAAATAATCTTCAAAATTTTATTTTAAATAATTTTTTTAATTAAAAAAATCCCATTAATTTTTATATTTATAAATTTCATGTCATCAATTAAAAAAACTAATATGGTTAAAAATATTAATATAGATTCTACATCTATACCATTAAAAAGAAATGAATATTATATCATTAAAATTTTATATATATAATACATCCTATTATTTACCTTATATATTATATTTTTCAACGAAAAATTGTGTCTCATTATAAATACGATAGAAATTCTAATCCTACGTGGTTATTCTATGTATTCATAGCATAGTAATATAGAGATAATTTTTATCAATCTAAGGATTTATAACACGATTTTACTCAAACATACTTACAAAAAATTACCAACCTCTACTATGATACTAACTGAAATTCTCAAGACCACTTCTTCTTGATTTGTTTATAAATATAAATAACCGTTAAAAATCATGTAATATTTCAACTATCACAAAAAATACATGGTTCTATGACTGTTTGAAATAATAAAATACTAACGAGTTTTAGAGAGATGTGTAACATCCAAAATGTAGTGTAAGAATAACCTCAACAACCAAAACTACCAATATATATCTATATGAATGGAATTAATTTAAATGTTGAAAAATAATGGAGTACACTATAGCAGGCTATTTAGATTATCAAAGATTTTTTAAGAGATTGATCATGATAATTGAGAATTGGCCAAAATATTTCTTTATATAGAGGTATCTATAGACCATATGAATATCTTGATTCTCGAGAAGGATCATACTCTTATCTGGAAAAAGGGTTTCTATGATAGAATCTCTCACACAAATTATAAACTATGATCCTTTTTATATAGGACATCCAGGGAACCTCCTCGGAATCTCAGTTTGCATCCTAATAAATGATATGATTTATAAAATCCATATTTATAAAAAAAACTTTTAAACTATGTATCTCAACTTTTTTCTAATTTAAAAATATTTTTGGGATATAAAAACTCCTCAAAATCATGAAGGTCTGGTAATAGTTACCATGCTCTTGTGAGGTATATGTTCATGCATGTTATTAAACAATATATGGAAATCTATTAAATACATGTATCATTATACATGTTTCTATCAACTAAAAAATATTCATATACAAATAAGAAAATAATCCATTTTTCCAAGACATCTTGTGATAATTGGATATTGAGTATGTTAATTCCATATATCCTAATCATATATTCCTCATTATCTGTGTATAAATGATTCGAGTTGATGAATACATCACAAGACATTTAGCTTAAGTAGTGTAGAATATTATATTCCCCTCTCCAAAATAAATTATCACATCATATAGACTTTCCTAATAAACAAGTATAATTTTCTAGTTTACCGAAATCGAGGCCATAGATTTCATGTTCATCATAGAAGTAAAAAATTTCACCTTGTTTGTTCTCCAATTGAAGACATGATCACTAATATACCCAACCAAACCCTGATTAATTAATACTAAAGGTTATAACATGAATATTATGAAGGACTGAATGAAATCATTCTAGGTAACCAACCATCCATGGTTATATGGATTCAATGGAAGACATGAACCTCTAGTATAACAAATGCATATTTAATGACACTCTTGGTAGTATATACAATGCAGTAAAACCAATTAAAAGACTCTATTTATGCATCCTGATAATATTTTTTTCCAGATATGAAATCATAATAAAACTCTACATAAAAATTTCAATAAAACCCCCAGAACTCCACAACGAATATAATTTATTTTTAAAATATATTTTTGGTGGTTATTATCATTTAAAATCCTTAAATATACAAATACAACATAAAAGAATGATAAATTGGAGGTTTTCTTTAATTTAAAATCATACATTTTATATTATTAAACTATTTTAATAATACATAACAAAATCATACATATGAACTCATCTAAGAATATCAAATATGATTTAATGCTTGACTAACATTATTTTTGTTCCACTTTGTGGTTTTTAAACATTTTACATCTCTATGTAATTCATTCCAGATATCTATATGAACATTTAATAAAACCCTTAAATAAACACATTTAATGAGTAAGATATGTGAAGTAAGAATGCTTAATTAATGGTGAGATATGAGAACCATATTTTTAATGATCAACTCCTAGAATAGTTATTTAGACTCTTTAACATAAAAATATGAAAATATATAATGATAATAAATTATGTGGTCTATATACAAATTTTTATATGTTCATCACCATCACCATTCTGTTAACCATTCAATAATTTTTTTCCTTCAAATCATTTTTGAAAAAAAATGTTACCATTCAAATATTTCCTTACCAAAAAATCCCAAATTCTTTAGGATCGTTTTGAAAATTCCGTTTTTATGGAAACTAAATGTAACAATTTACATTACTATGTGTCGTTAAGACATATAACATTTTAGGTTATCAACTGATATTCTCATTGATATTTCACTAGCATAATATTTTACTTATTAACTTTGAACTTAACTAATTCTAGATCATACTCCTACTATCCACTTAGATATAACACTGGGTTCCAAATATTTTTCAATGATACAAAAACTCCAATGTGTTTAATAAATAACACTAATTTCAATTAGTTGGGATATTAGAAAAAAATTATTATATAAGAATTATATATTGTATTCTATGTTTTTGCAGTAGTGTTATAAGAAATATTTATTTTTAAAATATTACAATATCAGGTAGAGGGATATCTCTTCATCATATTATAGTGAATATCAAATAAATTATTTTATCCATCATAAATAACATTTTATTGTTATCTTAGTTTGAGACCATGTGACATAATATGATGATGAAAAATACCATTTTAATTCAAATAATCAACTTATATAATTCAAAAAAACTTATTTTTATCAAACAACTATTGGATCTGAATCTACGGATTACACACAAGAGGGGGGGTGAATTGTGTCTTTTCAAAATTATTACAATCTCTTCAATTTAGACAAATTCTGTCTACTATGCTTTTGCACGATTAAATATGCAGCGGAAAAAGTAAAAGCATGAACACACGGATGTATAGTGGTTCGGGGAACAGAAGGCCCCTAGTCCACTCCACCAACGCTCAAATCCACGAGCTTGGTGATTTTCACTATCTGGTCCTCGTTTCCACAGACCTGTTCACAACTGAGTACAGGCAGTTGACACCTTTACAAGATTCAGGCAAACACAGCCTTCCTGGTTCAAACACGAACCCACACAGCTTAGAACGAGAAGCTGATCACTCAAAAAAATAAAAAGGGTTTCGATAAAGAAAACACTTCTCCAGTTGTTCTTCACAATTGCAACAGAATGCAATTGACAGTAGATAGATCGTTGTCTTCAGAAAATAAAAATCTGTAATCAAAACAGTTCTGAGTCGATCCAGTTGCAATAGATATTACCAAAAACTTCACAACTTCAGCAGTAATAGATTCACAACAGATAGTCGATGTAGAACACGTGAATCTGCTATCAAGATCTTCCTTCGGTAATAAAGGTTTTACACTTCTTCTCGATCACCAGAAAAGAACGCCTTTACACAGTCTCTGTTTCTTGCTCGTTAAAAGATCAATCTATATCTTTCACACACTTTTCTGTGTATATATATATATCCGAAGTTTCCAAGATAGAACATATATATTCAAATCTGAGAAAATCTTCCGCATAAATAGATCCATGAAAATCTCCTTTAGATTCGCGATATTAAATGAAATAACAGAGCCGTTGTAACTCCCCTGAGGAATCAGCATAAAAAGCTCTGATTAAATCAATCAGTAATCCGTTGAAAATCGTCTTTGATTCAGTCAAGGTCGTACTTAAGAATCGGCTCGAAATCCGCTTAATAATCCGCTTGTTTGACTAATGCAAAAGGAAAATCGTCTGTCAAAAATATCCCGACGCCAAACGTAGGGTTGATGACGTGGCTCCAAACGTAGGGTTCACAAACGTAAGGTTCACAAACGTAAGGTTCAGAACGTACATACTTTCTCTTCAGCATTCAAACGTAGGGTTGATCATCCATACTTTGTCTCGCTTCAACTCTCCAAAGAACATACGGTTGATTATAAAAGTAAGGTTGATGATCCATACTTTTGAGAAACAAACTCAACACTGAAAACTAACGTACGGTTTCTCTTCCATACTTGTCCAACAACGAAAACGTAAGGTTCCTTCCAAACGTAATGTTCTTCTTCCATACTTTTAAACAACGTAAGATTCATTGACCATACGTTTCAAAATAACGTAATTTTCCTTAACCATACGTTTCTTTTAACATAAAAAGTAAACTTTTCATCCATACGTTACGTTCATCAACGTAGGGTATGAACAGTGATTCTAGTACGCGCTAAAATTGATCTCGCGCTACAGTGATTCCAGAACACGCTAAAATTGATCTTGCGCTACAGTGATTCCAGAACACGCTAAAATTGATCTCGGAATAAATGAAGTATGAAATCTCGTTGTATGAAATAAATAAATAAAATAAATTCCTGCAAAATACTCACCGAAATAATTAGTAAATAATTAAGGGTATTTGTGAGCATCAAAATCATCATAAAGAGATAGAGTATTATTTGAAATAATCTCCCCCTTTTAAAAAACATTATTTTGAATTGTTTGAAAACAATACATTGCTCAACAATCTCCCCCTTTTTGATGATAACAAAACCCATAAAATAATAGAACTAATTTAATTGCAATCTTTAAAATTTTAGAATTCTGAAAGGATTAAAACAATATTTAACTATAATAAAATTTCTCCCCCATAAAGATAAATTTTCAGCTAAAAAAATAGATAAAAGATAAATGTCTTCTCCTATATATCCAAATTTCTTCATAGGAAACAAATGAATTTAAATGTTGTGTTTATCCAAATTCTCCCCCTTTTGTGATATCAAAAAAGAATGAAAAATTACGGATTTGAACACATTCAATATTGCACTGAACTATAAGTAAATGCTATAATTAACTGTGTATGAATAAGTGAATTTCTTATACTGGCTAACTTAATCATAAATCAATAAACAACAAAACAAAAAAGAAGTAAGAAAAGAATTTTCATTCACAAGTTGTTATATATAAACGATTGTGATATACAGAGGAATCAAGGTTCATGGATAAGACAGGGAAAAAGAAAGGGTGTCTATCTCCTTTGAATCGCGGTCTTGATCTCTGTAAACTGTTCTCTGAGCCTCTTCATCATCCCATCTCCTAACTTGATGATAAGATCTCTGTTCTCTTGAGTCATATGAATATCTTCAATCAAATTAACTCTGAAAAACTCATGCATTATTTCTACTTTTTCAACAAAAGGAGCCAGTTTCTCTGATAACTGATTCAAAAGAATCCTAATCGGTTGCTCTCCAGATGTCAACTGATCCACTAAAAATTTCTGATTATCTAGAAAAACTGACAAAGGGGCACTATTACACTGAAGATCATGTAATCTGTCACTCATATTGCTCATTGCTGCATTAATTGCTTGAAATCTCCGAATCAAATCAGGTGAAGAGCCTGATCCACTCAAAGCATTGTTTGCAATAGACTCAAATTTATTCTCCATGTAAATCTTCATCTCAGACAAATCATCTTTCTTTACCATATCTGATTTTAACTGATCTACAGCATGCAGCATATCAGTCTTAAACAAATCTACTTCATGTCTTGAAACAGTAGATTCTTTCATCTTCTGAAACTTCAACTGCTCTAAGTTCAGAGAATTTCTGAGACTATCATTCTCAGATTCTAATTGAGATATACGCTTGTACAACTCAACAACTTCTTCTTTTCTCAAATCAGGGGCACCCTGTGCTCTATTCTCATGTCCAGAAATAGGTTGATGAGGCAGGGCAAGTGGTAAAGAATCTGCATCTGACTGTTCTTTGTCCTTGTCCTGACAAGGTTGATCCATTGAACTAGCTTTTGAAGCCTGAAACTCTTCTACTGAAAAATATTCCTGAAGTACCTCTGTATTAGCTTCAGAAGTACGTTCATCACGAACAGTAGTCTCTCTGACTTCTACTGAATGGTCAAGAACAATATTTTCATGTAAATCTTGAGGTCGGGCTCCAAATCTTTAATAAACATTTTCTTTATCACTCTGGTTCCAAATAGAAAAGACATAATGTCTTCAGACTTATGTACAGAATCTCCAATATTCCGTAAATCGAAATGAAAAACTCCTTCATGAGGGCAGTTAAGAATTTGACTTATCTCTACAGATGATATGGAAAAGTCCTTATCCTCTATTTGAGCCAATAAACTATCCTCCGTATCTCCAAGGCTAAACTGAACAGTTCTAAAGAAATGTCTCATTTCTGCCTCATATAGAAACTCAGAGTTTTCACTATTAAAAGCTTGCTCAAGGCTTTGAAACGACAACGCTTGCTTCAACAGTAAATTAGTTTCAAACAGCCATTCTAAATCTATGACTTTACCTTGCAGTATTTTCCGACCAACTACTTTAGGTTTCTTTTCAGCACTGCTCTCAGCTTCATCTGGACGCTTAGTCTTTTCCATTTCAACAACGATTTCTGAAGGTTCGTAAGTTTAGGGTTTGAAGATTCAGAAAAGGGTTTTCGAGCAGATGTGCGGTTTTAGGTTTTCGAAAGGGTTTCCAAAAAAGGTGAAACAGTTTAGAAGGTGAAACGGTTCTGACAGCCTTGATTCCCGTGTAATCACTAATCATTACTTTTATTTAAAACAAAATAAAATTACTTATAGCGGGAAACACAAATTAAGCAGAATTCGAAAACAGAATAAGATTAAAAAAAACTATTTAAAATTAAATAAACCTAACTCTCCCTTAATAAATTAAAACCTTGCCGTGGGAAGTGGTTTAGTAAAAATATCTGCTAATTGATTTTCTGTATTTACAAATTCTAAAAATATAACCTTTTTAAACACATGATCTCTTAAAAAGTGATGTATTATATCAATGTGCTTAGTTCTAGAATGACTAATAGGATTTTTTGAAATATTAATTGCACTAGTATTATCACATAAAATAGGTGTATTATTGAAATTTAATCCAAAGTCCATAAGAGTGTTTTTCATCCACAACACCTATGCACAGCAACTACCTGCAGACACATATTCTGCCTCGGCTGTTGACAGGGCAACTACGTGTTGTTTCTTACTAGACCATGATACTAAAGACTTTCCTAAAAAGTGACATGTTCCTGAAGTACTCTTCCTATCTAATCTACAGCTTCCAAAGTCAGCATCTGAATATGAAATTAAATTAAAATCAGAGGTTTTTGGATAAAGCATAGATTGATAAATAGTACCTTTTAAATATCTAAAAATTCGTTTAACAGCAGTTAAGTGGGGTTCTATGGGATTTGATTGAAATCCAGCACAAAGACATACTGAATACATTATATCTGGTCTACTAGTAGTAAGATATAACAAACTACCAATCATACCTCTATATAACTTGTTGTCCACTGATTTTCCAGTTTCATCCAAATCAAGTTTTATATTAGTACACATAGGAGTTGTAAATGTCTTGCTGTTTTCAAGTCCAAATTTCTTAAGTAAATCAGTAATGTATTTGCATTGATTTAAAATATTTCCAAAATCTTTTTGAAATATTTGAAGACCCAAGAAGAAATTTAATTCTCCCATCATACTCATTTCAAATTCTTTTTGCATTAATTCTGAAAATTCATGACAAAGAATTTTATTGGTTGATCCAAAAATTACATCATCAACATAAATTTGAACCAACAAAACATTATTTTTCACAGTTTTCTTAAAGAGTGTTGGATCTTCTAGTCCAACAGTAAAATCATTTTTCAAAAGAAAAGAACTTAGTCTTTCATACCAAGCTCTAGGTGCTTGTTTAAGGCCATAAAGATCTTTAGTAAGTTTGAAAATAGAATCTGGTTTTTGAGAATTTTCAAAACCAGGAGGTTGATGAACATAAACTTCCTCCATTAAATAACCATTTAAAAAGGCAGATTTAACATCCATCTGAAATAATTTAAAATTCATATAAGATGCATAGGCTAAAAGGATTCTAATGGCTTCTAACCTAGCTACAGGTGCAAAGGACTCATCATAATCTATTCCTTCTTCTTGATTGTATCCTTTAGCTACTAATCTTGCTTTATTTCTAGTTATTATCCCTTGATCATCCTGTTTATTCCTAAAGACCCATTTAGTTCCTATTACTGGATAATCATGTGGTCTTTCAACTAATTCCCAAACCTTATTTCTCTTGAACTGGTTCAATTCATCCTGCATTGCTATTACCCAGCTCTCATCATCTAAGGCTTCTTCTATGGTCTTAGGTTCTTGTTGGGATAGGAAAGCAGAGAATTCAACTATGTTTCCAAAGTTTCTTCTAGTTTGAATACCAGTCTCTAAGTCACCTATCACAGATTCTAAAGGGTGATTCTTTAAGGTTCTAGAATGTCTAGGCATTACATTCAAAGGTTCTTCAGTGTCATGTTCTTCTGAACAGGACTGAATTTCTTTTATATCATTTTCAAAATCATTCTTTAAATTCTCAAGTCTCATGTTTTCATTAGAATCAGGTTCATCTATTTGTTCTATCCTTTTCTCAAAAGGATCAGATTCATCAAATTTCACATGAACTGATTCTTCAACAATCCTTGACTTTTTATTATAGACTCTATAAGCTTTGGAGGTTGCAGAATTTCCTAAGAAAATACCTTTATCAGATTTTGGATCAAATTTACCAAGATTATCTTTGGTATTCAAGATGTAAACCTTGTATCCAAAAACTTTAAAGTAATTTACTTTAGGTTTTCTGTTATTCCATAGTTCATAGGGTGTCTTTTTCAAAATAGGTCTTATTAAAATTCTATTCATTATATAACAAGCTGTATTAACAGCTTCTGCCCAGAAATATATAGGTAGGCTATATTCATTTAACATAGTTCTAGCCATTTCTTGAATAGTTCTATTTCTTCTTTCTACAATCCCATTCTGTTGAGGTGTTCTTGGAGCAGAGAAGGTGTGTTTAATACCCATGTTTGAGCAAAAGGAATTAAATTCCTGGTTCTCAAATTCTCCACCATGATCACTTCTCAATGAGATTATATTAAAACCTTTTTCATTTTGAATAGATTTACAAAAACCTTCAAATAAACTAAAAGCTTCACTTTTAAATTTCAAAAAGAAAATCCAAGTAAATCTAGAATAATCATCAACTAATACATAAACATATAATTTACCAGCTAAACATGCTACTCTTGAAGGTCCAAACAAATCCATATGGATAAGTTCTAGAGGTTTAGTTGTAGCAACTTTATTAACAGATTTGAATGATGATTTGTGTTGCTTGCCAAGCTGACATGCATCACAGAATCTGTCATTTTCAAATTTGAGACTAGGCAAATCAGAAACTAGATGTTTCTTAGATAATTTATGTAAAGCATATATATTGCAATGACCAAGTATTCTATGCCAGATCCAGGATTCACTTATATTAGAAGTTAAGCAGTTTACTTGTTGTTTACACAAGCAATACAAATCCAAAGTATAAACATTATCAGTTCTGGGTGCTCTAAACTTAAACAGTTTATCTTTAGAAATAGTACAACTATTGTTAGTAAAATCAACAGTGTATCCATCATCGCAGAGTTGAGAGATACTTATCAGATTGTGTTTTAACCCTTGTACATAAAGTACTTTGTTGATTGAGACTGTCTCTGGATCTCCAACTGTTCCAATACCAATAATCTTTCCTTTGGCATTGTCACCAAAGGTGACAAGTCCTCCTTCCTTTCAAGTAAGAGAAGAGAAATTAGCTGAAGTTCCACTCATGTGTCTTGAGCATCCACTGTCCATATACCATATTTCTTTCTTTCTTTGGTGACCTGCTACCTCATCAGTTTCAGCCATGAAACACATATTTTCTTTTAAATTGGCTTTATCCTTCTCTGAGCTTGATTCAGAAGAATTACTTGAGTCTTCAGAAACACTCCAAGTAGCTTTCATAGCTTTCTTGTCTTTCTGCTCATAATCATCTCTTTTGAAGAATTTCTTCTTCTTTGCATCTTTCAATTTTGGGCAATCCGGTCTGATATGTCCCATCTTTTTGCATTCATAACATCTCACTTCCTTGCTATCCTTTTTGAAGGATTTCTTGAAGTCTTTCTTCTTACTGTAGAACTTTCTGAATTTTCTGGCTAGCTGAGCCAGTTCTTCATCCGAATTTGAAGAATCAGAGCTTTCTGATTTAGCACTTACTTCTCTGTTCTTCATCTTTCTATCCTTTTGTTGAGAAGTCACTTTCAAAGCATTATTTTCCCTTTTTATGTAGAATTTATGCTCATTTACCTCATCTTGCATTTCAGCTTCGTACATCATCAATGTACCAATCAGTTCTCTCATAGTTAGATCTTTAACAGAAGTTGATTGTCTGATTGCTGCAGAGATTCCATTCCATCGAGTAGGAAGTACTCTCAGTACCTTCAACGCTTGATCAGCCTGCTTGATTGGTTCTCCTAGAGCTGTTATATTATTGAAAATTTATGTTAATCTTCCATTCATCTGAGTGATGCTCTCTCCTTCAATCATTCTGAAAGTATCGAATTTTAACTTAGCAGTTGCATATCTCATCTGTCTTACATTATCTATTCCTTCATAAGCAACAGCTATTGTTTGCCACATTTCATATGCAGTCGGGCATTGAGATACTCTGTTAAATTCATATGGTCCTAGACCACAGATGATTGCATTCATAGCTTTTGAATTTATGTCATACTCAGCCTCTGTAGCAGCACTCCATGTATCGGGATTTTCAGGAATTTCATAGGGAGTCAGAATCTTTGAATAGACTTTGTAACCAAGATTTTTCAGATAAATAATCATACGTGATTTCCAGCAGACATAATTATCTCCATTAAAGTAAGTTGCTCTGACCATTGACATTCCCTCTCTCATATCAGCCATGATACACTATGTATAATCTTTAAATACTTCTAGCTTGATAAGACTTTAAAAATAAGAAGCTCATCCTCTGATACCAATTGTTGGATCTGAATCTACGGATTACACACAAGAGGGGGGTGAATTGTGTCTTTTCAAAATTGTTACAATCTCTTCAATTTAGAAAAATTCTGTCCACTATGCTTTTGCACGATTAAATATGCAGCAGAAAAAGTAAAAGCATGAACACACGGATGTATAGTGGTTCGGGGAACAGAAGGCCCCTAGTCCACTCCACCAACGCTCAAATCCACGAGCTTGGCGATTTTCACTATCTGGTCCTCGTTTCCACAGACCTGTTCACAACTGAGTACAGGCAGTTGACACCTTTACAAGATTCAGGCAAACACAGCCTTCCTGGTTCAAACACGAACCCACACAGCTTAGAACGAGAAGCTGATCACTCAAAAAAATAAAAAGGGTTTCGATAAAGAAAACACTTCTCCAGTTGTTCTTCACAATTGCAACAGAATGCAATTGACAGTAGATAGATCGTTGTCTTCAGAAATTAAAAATCTGTAATCAAAACAGTTCTGAGTCGATCCAGTTGCAATAGATATTACCAGAAACTTCACAACTTCAGCAGTAATAGATTCACAACAGATAGTCGATGTAGAACACGTGAATCTGCTATCAAGATCTTCCTTCGGTAATAAAGGTTTTACACTTCTTCTCGATCACCAGAAAAGAACGCCTTTACACAGTCTCTGTTTCTTGCTCGTTAAAAGATCAATCTATATCTTTCACACACTTTTCTGTGTATATATATATATCCGACGTTTCCAAGATAGAACATATATATTCAAATCTGAGAAAATCTTCCGCATAAATAGATCCATGAAAATCTCCTTTAGATTCACGATATTAAATGAAATAACAGAGCCGTTGTAACTCCCCTGAGGAATCGGCATAAAAAGCTCCATTTAAATCAATCAGTAATCCGTTGAAAATCGTCTTTGATTCAGTCAAAGTTGTACTTAAGAATCGGCTCGAAATCCGCTTAATAATCCGCTTGTTTGACCAATGCAAAAGGAAAAATCGTCTGTCAAAAATATCCCGACGCCAAACGTAGGGTTGATGACGTGCCTCCAAACGTAGGGTTCACAAACGTAAGGTTCACAAACGTAAGGTTCAGAACGTACATACTTTCTCTTCAGCATTCAAACGTAGGGTTGATCATCCATACTTTGTCTCGCTTCAACTCTCCAAAGAACGTACGGTTGATTATAAAAGTAAGGTTGATGATCCATACTTTTGAGAAACAAACTCAACACTGAAAACTAACGTATGGTTTATCTTCCATACTTGTCCAACAACGAAAACGTAAGGTTCCTTCCAAACGTAATGTTCTTCTTCCATACTTTTAAACAACGTAAGATTCATTGACCATACGTTTCAAAATAATGTAAGGTTCCTTAACCATACGTTTCTTTTAACATAAAAAGTAAACTTTTCATCCATACGTTACGTTCATCAACGTAGGGTATGAACAGTGATTCCAGTACGCGCTAAAATTGATCTCGCGCTACAGTGATTCCAGAACACGCTAAAATTGATCTTGCGCTACAGTGATTCCAGAACACGCTAAAATTGATCTCGGAATAAATGAAGTATGAAATCTCATTGTATGAAATAAATAAATAAAATAAATTCCTGCAAAATACTCAACGAAATAATTAGTAAATAATTAAGGGTATTTGTGAGCATCAAAATCATCATAAAGAGACAGAGTATTATTTGAAATAATCTCCCCCTTTTAAAAAACATTATTTTGAATTGTTTGAAAACAATACATTGCTCAACAACAACATCCCTATCATATAATATAATGAGGTAAAATACACATACTTTATTTCAATCCTTATGAGACTAAATTATTCGTTTATATTAAAACTATGATTTAGAAAACATTTTCCTCATCATTTTAAAAAAAACTACTAGATTTATAAATTCTTTTCATCATTTTAAACTCCAATATATTTAACAAAAATTTAAAATATAAATTTGGTATCACATGCCTATATAGAATCAATGAAGTAATTATTATAGCATTGTTACCTAACAAGGAATTTCCCCTGAGTTTCTTACATGACTTCAGTTATCATTTATGACTTCATCTTATAGAAACAATTGTCTTAATTATTAACACACTATTAAGATTCCATTACAATTTATTACTATTGGTCAAGTAAAATCTTCTTTATATGGATCAAACAACTCGTATTCTATACTGGTAACACAATAATTGATCTTAGACATCATATGCCAGGCTCTTCAATCCTAAAAACATTAAACAAAATCATAAAATTTCTATTGAAATCATTATCATTATAATAAATTCCAACAATTTTTATAGAATTATTTCCATGTAATGTAATTATATTCTAAAAGGAATATGATGTTCAATAGTGTAGATGATACGAAACACCAACCTTAAATGATCCTAATAATATTATTATTCAAATATTACTTATAAAATATATTCGTTGAATTTTTTGGTCTAAATATGATTAAACAAATTATTAAATATATGTAAAGTTATTAGTCAAAAAAATTTGGATGATTAATTTATAGAAAATAAGCACTAATTTTTTTTAAAGTCATCTTATTCATCAAAAATACGCAATTCTCAAAAATGAAATTTATTTTTGTTTGGGAGAAAATATTTTAGTTAATTTAAAGAAATTTTTTAAATTTTATTTTATAAAAGGATGTTATTTTTCATATCATCATTTGAAAATTATCTTAGAGTTAGTTTTCAGGAATTTTCTAAAAAATATTGTTTTTCTAGTGAATAGTGAAAAATGCTCATTTACATTGATGACTTTATATTTTCATTCATTTAAAAAGTTCCATTTTGTTTAAAATTGTTTACAAAGTATAATTAGGTCAATTATATTATTAATAATCCAATTAAGATCATTATAATCAATATTATGTTTTAATTTTCAGAAAAAATATATTTATATGAAAAATGGAATTTTTATTATTAATTATTTTTCATTGTGATTTTTGAGATAATATTAATTGAATTTATTCCACTTGTAGAAATTTATTATTTAAAAAATTATTAAGTATTTTGAATCATGATGAAAATTGATTTTGAATATTTCCTGTTTATTTTCGCTAATTAGGATTAGTAACTATACAAATTAATTGTCACCAAAGTAAGGGTAAATCAAGAAATTAATGTTAAAAACAATATGATAGTGACTAAAAAGTTACCCTGAAACATTCATCTATCATATATGATGATTTTAGTTCATAACTTTCCTTAAAATTTTATAAAATATTTAAACATGGTTCCATATATATATTTATATTTTATCTTAATTTTTAAGATACAAATAATGTAAAAATATCAATTTCAAGAAGTTAATATCTATAATGTTTTTGTGATAGGGATGAAAAAACATATGTATGGTAATATATAATTATTTAAGAAATAACTTTTTTATTATCGTTGTAATTTATTTCTATTTTTATTGATAATAAAATTACCTTTAACACATACGTAACACCGACATAGTAATAATCAAAATAATACAAAAATAAAATAAATGATTATAAAAATACTAAAAGTAATATAATTTGAATGAATTATATTATTAAATGAATAATAATTACATTTACAATAATTTAGGGATTTGAGTAAGGATTATATTAAAATTAATTTACTACTATTTTTTTTCTAATTCAACTTAAATGAATAGTTCCAAAAATGACATTAATGAGATTTTATAAGAAATAATATTTTACTAATTGATTTAAAATTTCTAAAAATAAAATCATCATAAATTTAATATATATATGAATTAAAATATTATCCATGGTCCATTTATAAAAAAATTCCTTATAGTAAATATCTTGACCCCTAAATCGTAAATACTTTGTTATAACGATAATTCTCAAAAATGGTTAACATGGGCCAAAAAATGAAAGATGAATAAATATAATAAAAAATTGTAAAAATATTATTAGATATATTTATTTGGACCTATTTTAATCATATATCCAAAATATATAATTTTATCAATTTTTATTTTAAATTTAACATATATTAGTATAACGCTGTAAGTAATTCGAAAAGATATCTTTCTCTCACATATAAATGGGAATAATTTATACTATTTTAATAACACTTAAAAAACATTTTATCGTATCCAATAACTACCACAATATCTTTCCTACGTACCCCATCACATCCTATAGTCCTTGGATTGATTAAAAATCCAACATAGTATTGTTTTTTGGTATAGAGCTAAAGAGTCTTTCTAAAGAAGAGGTTTGATTCTCAACCAAAAGTTTTCCTTTTATATCTTCTTACTCCTCCATAAAATATTATACAAATAAAATGAGATAGTAAAATAATTATCTCAAATATAATGGGATGTTATGATGTTAATGTAATAAACATTATTCATCTCTTCATCAATCAAATGGTAAATGAAACCACTGTTTCACTATAGAGTAGACTGATGCCTCATGAACCAAAGTAATCTTGTTTCCTTAAATATCTCTCATGAAAGATTATAATGATTAATTTAATGTATATATATATATATATATGATATTAATGAAATAATTTTAATGTTTTAAGTATAATATATAATCTATTTTTTGGGTTTTCCATCAATTGAAAAATGATAATGTCATTCATTGCGACATGTGGACTACCACCTCCATGAAGTGATGTGATTCATTTTCCATCCCAAAATAACATCAATAATATATATAAGTTTATTTAAATAAATAATATGTTATTTATGATATAATTATCCGATTATAAATTCAAAATACTAGTTATCATCTATCCATCATGATCATTTAAAAATTGAAATGTTAATTAGGTGTACGTACAACTTACTATCTCTATGATTATAACACAGTTAGTTTCTCGTAAACATATGTCAGGGTTTGATTAAAAAGTATAATTAATGTATTGAAATGAAAATTATAACCTGAATATATTTTCTGAGATGATTAAATAATTATTTCATTGACTATATTCAACATACTGAATACATTTTGGACAAATGAGTCGAATATCATCAAAATATAAGACATGATCATAAATGATTAATTAATTTAATGTAACATGGAAATAAATAAAAATAAAGTGAATAAAAAAGGAAAAAAAATTCTATTCAAGTAAATAATAAAATTAATTTCTTTATTTATGAAGTCAATGAATTTATTTTTAGATTTATACTCTAGGAAATGGACACTTTAACATTAAACATCAATTTAAATGTTTAAAAGTTTTATCATTCTCTTCCATTTACATATTCCTACAATTATTTTATGAAAATATTTATATGGATATAAAATAATTAAAAAGTTCATTTATGTCTCACTTTTAACTTTATTAAAAGAATTCTCATGAAGGAATATTTTATTATTGAATGTTTTGACTCTATTTACAAATGAAAAACATAATTTTTTATTTAAACATATATAGAATCAATAAATTTTACCACCACAAGAACTATTATTTGATGCTTTTTATTCATATACCATCATTCATGTTTTATTCAATAAAATACCTTATATTTATTATTTATGTATTTTGGAGTTGAAAGTGGATTTTTAGAAATAAAATGACATTTCTATATCGGAAAGTGTTTTGAAAATCGGTTCGTAAGTCTTTATAATGGGTTTTATGATGAAAATATAAATAAATTAGTTTTTGTAAGGTTCATGACAATTAAGAAGAGTATAGGATGATCCCAATATATCTAATTTCAGTTAGTGATCTAAATAAATATTTTATGAACATATACACATGATAAAACTTATATAATGGGTGAGATGCATTATATCTCTTTAATACATTGGTTAATATTCCTTGTCATCATAGGAACGAATAAGGGAGTTAACCGATGTTGTTTCTCTTATATATTTTACTAGGCTCTATTAATTACTACCCAAATATTTGAATATAATTTTCTATGTTACCTAAAATGTGTTTCTATTATATTTCTATATGTTTTAATATTTTTCATTCATAAAATTATGTGTGTGTTCTTCTTATTGATATGAATTATTTCATAAAGTTAGAGAACATATGATTAAGGTAATAATTATTTTCTTATTTTTCACTGGAATAATAGACTTCCTTCTTTTATGTCCCCTATTAAGAATTTTTCTCTTATACCACATTTTCAAAAAAGATCAGTGGGTTTTATCAGTGAGTAAAGATAATAATGGGGTCATGATGAAAATTTTGAATATATTTCATTAAAATAAAATGTATCACCTTTTAAACCTATTATATTATGTAAAACATGATATAATTTATAAGTTATCTCAATGTAATATGTGGGTTTTTATGACTAAATTATCTAAAATCATTACCAAAAGGATTCTTAAAATATAATAATCTAGATTCATGTATAAATATCATAATTTTCTGATAGTTTATGATAGTGTCCATATAGTTGGTATTTATGGAATGTTTTAGATAAATACATAGGTCAGGAAGTTATTTTAGTATAAGATAAAAGTCATTTATAATGAGTATGGATAGTATGTTATTTAGAATTATATTTATCCGGAAAAAGTTGAATATATGATATCATCGTAAATGATATCTTTGTGTTTAAACTAATCATAACATGGTTTATTAATATTTTAATAATATTATAAAACTAAGATGTTTTTTTTTGTTTTAGTAATTGGATAGATCCATTAGGAACAATATTAGAAATGGATGTAAAGGAAATTTTGATGTTTTTTTAATAAGCACTCAAAATAGAATGGAAATATAGTAAATACATTTATGGATATTCTTAACAAACTATTAGGAGTAATGATTAACAACTCAATCCTATGTATGTTTTCACCCCAAATAAGAGTAAAATTAATTGCAATGTAACAACTTGTCTCTTTTTTTCAGGTAAGTTCTACACCTTATAATGGTTTTATTTTTCATTATCTGAGTAGGTTCGAGAAGGAATAGAGAGGATACATATAATGGTGATGTTAGGTATTTTTTGGAATATCATGCATGAAATATTCTTGTTTTAAAACAATATGGGGATTTACACGTAGTGTAATATGTTTACATAGCATGTAAATCATAAATTATAATAAATTTTTTATTTATCAATAGGATACAAGTTTTTCAATGATTATGGGACTTATCCATTACATTATGTGTAATTGGGATACATGTCGTGTAAATTCCTAAGAGTTGTATTTTTAACAGGTAGCCTAAAGGAAATTTCTATTCCTTCTCCTCTATATTCATCACTCTTGACCTAGATCCATCACAAGGTAATATTTGAAGCATAAAGAATTTCATAGTCCTTATATTTAGATTTTGATCATTGTTTCAGTTTTGGTGCAATACTCTACGTTAGTGGTTTCCCTGTCTCTTCATATATTTCTCTTTCCATCCTTGAAAATTGATATATCATCTTGAGGTTGATGGATCTAAGATACATCTTTTTTAATGTTATTTCTAGTTTTTGATTCTAGATATTTATGCCTTCTTTCTTGTTTATGGGTTTCATTTTGGGTGTTTTCATTCTATGAAAACGGTAGTTGGTTCTGTATTTGATTGGAAAATTGAATCACTTTAAAAAATTATGATTTAAAATCAAAATTATGATTTAAATTAAATTGCTTGATTCCAATTAAATTAATTTCAATTTTTTTTATGAAAACCCCAATTATAGTGAATTGGAGTTTTTTATTTTATTTCAATTAAAAGTTGGAAAAATTTCCATTTCATGTGAATTTGGGTGTGTATGTGAAATTTATAGATTTTTTTAATTTAAATTAGGTGAATTTAATTATGGAAATTGAATTGATGAAGTTTATTTCAAATTGGTGTTTTAGAAATATAGATAAACTATTTTGATAGCAACCAAGTGGTTTTACATTATAAAAGTCATGATTTGATTAAAAACCAGTATTGGGTTTTTAAGAAGAAATGAAACATTTGAAATTGGAGAATGTGATGACTTGTATTTCAAATAGGTTTAAAATAAATTTCCCATCATTTATTTTATTAGATCCCAGGAAATCTGTGGTATTTAGTGAGTTATTTGGGAAAAACAAACTAGAATGGGAATGCCCTAGCAACAAATTGAATCTTTACAAATCTTAAAAAACATTATTAGCACATCGTATTCTCTTTTGAGATACTAATGACTCATCTTAAATCCTGTTTGGGGATATGTATACATGTTGCAGTTATTATTACATTAGTGTGTGTGGTTCACATAACCTGGAACTATCACGCCTCCGGGTAGATGAACATGTTGTTCAGTTGGTTATATTTGATATGTGATTCATTGTTTCCAAACTATTTTACACATGAATTATTAATTTATATAAACTATTTCATATTAAATTTATATAAATCCACTTCATTAATGTATTTCCATCATTTGAAATATAAATCCATATATTTTAAAAATGTGTTTTTCAACGACAATTCCTATTTATTTAAAATTGAAATAATTTAGTTGGTTAATTAATTGTACCATCATATTTTGGAATCTATGGTGAGACCCTACTGGGAGTTAATCTCACTCCATACATATGACTTCTAGTGTTTTAGGATTATCTTCTTCTATGTTCGAGTAATGGTAAAGCACTACAAGAAGGAGGTTTAACTATTGATACTTGAACTTGGTGAGTTGTGTCCAATAGGAAATTTATTTTTTCTTATTTTATAGTAAATATTATTTTAATAGTAGGTTTATTATGCATTATTGACTTATGGTACACATCTCCTAGTAGAGTTCTATTTTTTTCATGGTGACATGTATTTCTTCTTCCATTATGTCATTGGAAAAAAAATCCCCCCACATTCAAATTTTAGGATTCTAGGTGCTTGTCACCAAACTATGGGGATTAGGAATTCCCTCAGGTTATCTCAATGCAGTTGAGTTATTAGTTTTCCAGGGTAACTGCTAGGGTTCATGACATAGTGGTACCGGAGGGATCTTGTGCATCTTTCATTGAAGATAGTATGAATATCGTGTAATTGTGTCAGGACATAGGAGATAGTTGTGATTGAGTGTCTGTCTCTCTCACTATAATGAGCCTTTTTTCACCATGGGTGTTATAGGAATGTCATCTTTAGGATTAGTCCTATTCCTTTTCCTTATTTTGATTTGGATAGGATGAAATCTAGATCTTTTGTACTTATCTCTTGGGATTTATTTCCCTCTTTTCTCAGTTTGAGTGTTAATTTTTAATGTTCTGCATGTCTGCTAATGTGGTATAACATTATTCCTCTGAAAATACATAAAAATAAGATATGGGAGGAAGCTGATAGTGAACCATAGGGGAAAAATCATCATGTGGACCTGATTTTGGTCAAGCTGATCATGCATACCATCAATTCTCTGGTAATGGTACCACCAGTAGTCCATGTTCAGGCTCTAGTAGCGGCACCTCAAAAGGGATGTTTTGTGAGATAATTTTCATGAGTTTCTTCACCAGAAACCAACATCATTCAAAGTCACCAATGATCCTCATGAGGCTGAGGAATTTTTGAGAAGGATCAAGATTATTTTCTTGTTCTTGGAGACATTTGATGAAATAATGATGCTGTGTTCCACCTTCATTCTAGAGGGACGTAGCTTCATAGGATTGGAGATTATGGGGATGGAAAAGAAACTTGAAGGAATAGTGTTTAAAGACATAATAGTTCTTTTCACTAGCTAGTTCTATCTAAATTCAATGCTATTGGCCATGATAGTGTAATTTTAAAACCTAGATTAGACTGGTAAGTCCATGATATAATTTGAAATCTATTTTTCTGAGCTTGTGCAGTTTCACTATATATTTTGTCAAATTCGATGATGAAATCCGAAAGGATTGTAAGAACCCAGATCTTCATTTCAGGTATGTTTTTATTTTCTGGTCGTTTTTGGGAAAAAGAGGAAAATCTAGAAATTTTTTAAGTACACGTCGTGTACTTTATAAGTACACACCGTGTACTTTGTCATTGTTTGAGGCCGTGTATTGTCCGTGTCATGACAATTCACTCGATCAAGTATGGGTGATGTGGAGGCCAACTAATGTGGAGTACGGAAAAGGCGAGTACATGTCGTGTACTCAAGAAGTACACGCCGTGTATTTTCATTTTTTTCATTAAACGGTCAGGGGTCACGTCTTAACCCTAGAACACTCTTATTTTAGGATTTATTCATCAGAGAGTGAGGATACGGCCGCAGATCTCCCCGAACCACTAGATCCTCGGTCTGTCCTCCGTTTCAAACACCGGTGAGTGCGTTGGAATCGCAGGGATGAGATCTCCCTTCTCCTAGAGCCTCGTTTTACAATTCCTCTTCTTCTCTGAGTTATTGTGGGTTGAAAATTTTGTGCATTTCTGTAGATCTATGATGTTATAAGGAGAATGAAGTCTCGTGGTTCAAGTATATCGATCTCATAGGATCAAGGTAGGTGGTTTATGCCTTTCTGGTCAACGTCTTTGAGTTTTATGTGCAATTTCCACCAATACATGTGAATGGGTTATTGCGTGTTTACCATTTTTCACCTGTTGTTTTCCTGCCTTGCTTGTATTCATGTGTAGAGGTAAGTTGATCTTGTTTGAGGATAATTATTGTGAATGGATATTTTACACATGCATTTCTCTATTTATGACCCATGGGTCTTGTTAGCCATTGTCCATTATTCTTGTTTCCATGCCTTGTGATTGTAGGGTGGAATGATACTCTTGAAATGCTTGTTATTTTCTATAGATAGGTTAGCCATGTAGCTATATAACTGTACATTGTCCATATAGCATTATTATGCACTAACTGTAATGGGACCGTGAGAACCTCGTGTTATAGACTACAAGGGATAGACCGAGTGAGCTTCCCAGAGAGTCTTGTACTTTATAAAGTATAGGGGATAGACCGAGTGAGCTTCCTAGAGAGTCTTGGATATTATATACTACAGGAGGGTAGACCGAGTGAGATTTCTCAGAGAGTCATTACTTGTTTAAATTTCCTTAAACCATTCCAAGCTAGAGGAGGAATTGACCGAGTGAGCTTCCTTAGAGAGTATGTGATAGACCTAAGACTATAGGAGGATTGACCGAGTGAGCTTCCTCAGAGAGTTTCTAGACCATGGACCTATAAAAGGGTTAGACCGTGTGATCTTCCTCAGAGATTCCCTGACAACCCTGAACTATAAGTGGAATTGACTGAGCGTGCTTCCCTAGAGAGTCTTATAATTTCATATGACCAAACCAGAGGGGTTAGGCTGAGTGCACTGCCCAAAGGGTTGTTGTAGTTCTTGGATAGGACCAGAGGGGTTAGGATGAGTGCACTGCTGAAAGGGTTGTTGGTATTTATTGGGTAGGACAAGAGGGGATGGCTGTGTGTACATCCCAGAGGTTTATCATTTGTGGTCAGCTGTTTGCTTCATTGTTGCCTGCAGAGTGGTGGATTGTTTACTGATGTTTGTTATCCTATTCAATGCTTACTATTTACTGTTTACTGTACTTTACCTACCATACACTCACTGACTATTAGGCACAAATCTTTGGGTCATTGCCTACTGGGATTTAGTCTCACACCATGTTTGGGTCATGCTTTTGGGCCCTAACAGATTATATTGCTGCAGGTATAGATAAGGGTGAGCGCCCTTCTACTTCAGGTACTTGATGCTGTGGAGCTGGAGAGCATGGGACCGATATTTGGCTTGTGATGTTGAGGGGTTGTTATCTGTTTTGTTTTGTACTTTGGTTTCGTACATTTGTTTTCCAGAATTTTGGTTTGTTTGGATTCTTTCCTAGACATATATGTATCATTCATCATTCTTATATATATGTGTGTGTGTGCTCCAGTTTATTTGTATCAGTATTCCACTTTTTACTTCATACAGATTATTACTGCTTCCGCTATTTTATCTTTATTTACTTCCGCAGTGTACTCTTCCAATGATGGAATAGTTTCCCCAATATCACACCCAAGGCCCTCTCTACTAGTCAATAGCCTCTTCCATTCATGGAAATGCGCTTGAGGCCATGTCACCAACCGGGTATAGGGCGCCTCTGGGTGGCTTCCGGAACTGGGACGTTACAAAGTGGTATCAGAGGTATTCTTTTTTCCTGAATTACTATTTGGAGCTTTTATCCAGGGATAGGATGAATTCGATACGTGGTAATAAGCAGTGCCTGGGAGTAGCTAACCCCTGTACAGGGAAAAGTCAATCTACCTCGTTTATTTTAGTTTTCTAGTTTTGAGATTTTACAGTTGATATGATTTAACCTAGAGTGATTCAAATGCCTTGTGTTGTTATTGTTGTGCTTTTGTGGTTCTATTTCTATCGCAACCCGATGAGATGTGGGTATTCCATCTCATTCATCATATAGGCACTTGTAAGAAATAACATTCCATGCATTCATTCCATGCCATCTAGGGTGCATTAGCGATTGCATGTTGTTTTGATAGACGTTGTGTAGATTATCCATGCTGTTGTGATAGATGCTTTGATAGAATGCCTACTTTTTGATAGGTATTTCTTATGTAAGGTCTCGTTTCGAATGAACACCAATTTTTATTTCTTGAGGTGTTATGGGCCCTCATGAATTGGAATTTGGTGGATCATTGAATTTTTGTTCTTGTATATGACATGTATAAGATTCCAAACATTGATTCGCGGGGAGTATGGGCCCCCACAGATCGGAATTTTTCACCTTAACCGTGTTTTTCTATGTTTTCTGGTCATCTGTGTAGTTTCTGAGCTACTGCCCAAAAAAACCCAGAATACACGGTGTGTACCTTATTAATACATGTCGTGTAGTTTTTAAACCATTTCACTGACTGTGTAAGTAGAAACATGGGGTTGTGAAAAGTCTTCAGGAAGACGTTGTGTACGGTAGGTACACGTCGTGTTGTAGTAAGTCGTGTACCCATCTGTGTCACTAACAACACGGGTCAGGGATGCTTGTGTAGTACACACCATGTTTGGTATGAACACACCATGTAGCCTTGTTCTAGGCACCAAGTCGTGTCATGAACAACATGGGTCGGTGTTATCTTCTATGATACCCACCGTGTTTGTTCGGAACATGCCGTGTAAGGGTCACCTGTGTAGCCGGTCGTGTCACTAGAAACACGGGTCACCGAAACCTTGTCTAGTACATGCTGTGTCTTTAGTGAACACGTCTTGTAGTCTAGGATTAAGAGGGTCGTGTATATTAACCATGTAAGGAGACTCAGGTAGGGGAATAGAGTTCAAGTACACGCGATGTGTTTGGATAACACACCGTGTCTTTGGGGTGTTACACGCCCATGTGAATGGCTTCAACGAACACGCCGTGTAGTTTATATACATGTCGTGTACTCATGTTTTGAAAAAAAAATCAAATGTCTCTTTCTCCTGTCTACCTTCTTGTACTTTTGTGTTCTCAGTCCTTGATAATCCTGATATAAGGTGTGCTTTTGATCTTTTAGAGCTATGCCTCTGAGACATCCTCCGGCTGTACATCAGCTACCAGACGGTGATCAGACACCGGATATAGCCGATCAGGGACCTGCTGTAGATCCTCCTGCTATTCTATCCATGGAACCAGCGGTTATACTTGTTGTAGGCATCGATGGGCAGTTCATGGAGGACTTCTTGAGGATGATGCAGACCTTACAGGGACCGCCGCCTCCCGCATCGTCGATGGCTGAGTTGACGCGTGTTTTCCAGCAGCAACATCCTCCCACTTTCTCAGGGGATGGAGGAACCCAAGCTGTAGAATCGTGGTTAGAGGCCACACTGATGATCTTCGAGCCTTTGGATATTCCTCTAGAGAATAGGGTGAATCTTGCTACTTATATGCTCTAAGACACTACCAAGCGGTGGTGGAAGGTAATCTTATGGTCGGGGCGTCAGAAGAGTATGACTTGGGATGAGTTTCGATGCATCTTCTATGACTACTTCTACCCAGAGACATTGAGGGAAGATTGAGCCCGAGAGTTTATGAGTCTGGAGCAGGGTAATCTTTTTGTTATGGAGTACTTGTCTCACTTTACCAAGCTGCAGCGCTTCACGCCGATTCCAGCTGGTGATTAGTTGTTCCTTGCTATGAAGTTTGAGGACGGTCTCAGACAGGAGATCTATTCCTAGATGAATATTTTCAGGTTGACTTCGATATCCTCTATCATCAACCAGGCTCTGAAAAATGCACGTAATCTGAGGGATTCTGGAGCAGTGGGCCAGGGCGGTCCGACATCCAGAGTCTGTGTTCCTCCTACTGATAGAAGGAAGTGCCGCAGAGAGTCTAGTCGAGGAGATAGGAGTATGTTGGATGTATCTTCGGGTAGCTGGGTTGTATGCTACCAGTGTGGTAGGAGTGGGAATACTAGACCTCAGTTACAGAGTGACCCGATGGAGTGCCGATCTTGCGGAAAGATGGGCCATCTCCAGTGTTTTTGTCAGATCTTCTCACCTAAAACTGTTGGTAGGGGTTCTTCTATGACCTCGCTTTCAGGGAATTCATCACCAGTTTCTCATCAGTATGGGAAATGGAGTTCTTCTGGCCATTCGGGCCGAGGTGGAGGTCCCAGACGTGTTGGTCAGTCATCAGGATACCAGCAATAGCAGAGTGGATTAGCTCAGAGTGGTCAGCCAGGGGCGCAGGGCTACTATACATGCTAGACTTTCGTTGTGGAGAAGACCTATCAGTAGCAAGATCCCAACCCATCCACAGTTTGAAGTACGATCTTATTAGCCTCAGTTGTGTCTTCATCCATTTTATATACTGGTGCTTCACATAGCTTTTTCTCTGTTGCTGTTGTGGAGAGCCTTGTTCTCTGTATCTTTTTGTCTGCAGACTTGTTGACTCTTGATACACCATTGGAAACAAAGACATCTAGAGTATGTCAGTGTAGAGAGTTCCCTCTCGAGGTTGTAGGGTGTCACTTCTTATGATACTTCTATATCCTCGAGATTACGTGCTATGATTTCATTCTTGGTATGGATTGGTTAGTTCCCTTCCAGGTATTCATCCGCTACTATCGTCACAGGGTGAGTTTCGTATCACCAGAGGGTGGATATTTTCTTCATATAGGTGAGTGGGATGTCCAGGAGGGTAGTGCTGGACCAGAGCATCATGTTCTAGGAGGATTTATAACCCATATTTCCATTATTTATCTAGATGACCAAGGAGCTTCGCAGTTAGGCTTTCCTCCAGTGGTGGTTCATTTTAGGGATGTTGTTCCAGAAGACTTTTCTGGTTTTCCTCTAGAGCGTGAGGTAGACTTATCGATTGAGCTCGTACCAGGAGCAGCACCGGTGTCTATTCCTCCTTATAAGATGGCTACACCTGAGTTTCAGTAGCTCAAGAAGCAGTTGTAGGAGTTGTAGGAAAAAGGATTCATCCTAACCAGTACTTCTCCTTTGGGTTTGCATGTCCTGTTTTTAAAGAAGGAATACGACACCCATTGGCTTTGCATGGATTATCTGAAGCTGGACCAGTTGACGATCAAGAACCGATATCTTTTGTCGAGGATCGATGACCTCTTTGATCAGCTTCGAGGAGTCGTGGTGTTCTCAAAGATCGATTTGAGGTCTGGTTATCATAAGTTGCACGTTAGACCATCAGATATACCTTTTACATCCTTTAGGAGGAGGTATGGTCTATATGACTACTTGGTTATGACGTTCGGTCTCACAAACGTACCTGCAGTTTTCATGGCACTGATGAACCGATTGTTCCATCCACATCTGGATTCCTTCGTGGTTGTATTCATAGATGACATCTTGGTTTACTCTCACACTCGACATGACCATTCGACACGTCTTGGGATCGTTCTGAGTACACTGAGGGAGCATGAGTTATATTCCAAGCTCTCAAAATTCCACTTTTTGATGGATTGTATTCACTTCATGGGTCACGTTATCTCAGAGATAGGAGTATCAGTAGACCTAGAGAAAGTGAGATTGGTAGTTTCCTGGGAGCAGCTGAAGTATGTCTTTGAGGTGAAGAGTTATTTAGGATTGGCTGGATACAACAGACGCTTCATTCAAGACTTTTCAAGCCTAGCATCACCACCGATAGGTCTGAACAAGAAAGGGTCAAAGTTTTTATGGTCAGATTCTAGTGAGTCATCCTTTCAGGAGATGAAGGGGAGGATGCCGTCAGCACCGATACTATCCTTGCTAGAGCCGGGAATGGGATTTACAGTCTATTGTGATGCTTCAGGTGTTGGACTGGGAGCTGTGCTTATACAGGGAGATGAAGTCATTGCGTACGGGTCTCGGCAGTTGAGGCCACATGAGAGGAACTTCCTGATGCATGATTTGGAGTTGGCAGTTGTTATTCACACCTTACGTTGTTAGAGACATTACCTTCTGGGAGAGAAATTTTTGGTTTTCATTGACCACAAGAGTCTCACGTATATCTTCACTCAGTGTGATATGAATCTAAGACAGTGCAGGTGGGTTGATTATCTTCAATTTTTTGACTTTGATCTTGCCTATATGCCTGGGAAAGACAATGCAGTGGCTGATGCACTGAGCAGAAAGACATAGATACAGGAATTTCAGGAGGCCAGTAGTGAGTGTCAGCTTGTGGATATATTCTATGAGATGTATTTGAAGGTGCACGACAGACAGGGGCGGACTTTTCTATCTTTTGTAGCTGTTACCTCTACACTTCTTGACTGGGTTCGAATGAAGCAGCTATCAGATTATGAATTCCTAGTCCAATGGGAAAGCGTGTCAGGAGTGGACCCTATTTCTAAATGGACCATAGGAGAGGATGATATCTTGCATTTCTAGCGAAACGTATGTGTTCCAGCAGATATACGCAAATAGTTGATGCGAGACTTTCATTCCTCAGTTTGGGAAGTTCTTCATGGGGTCACCAAGATGTATCGTGATCTACACCGTCAGTATTGGTGGTCAGGTATAAAGAAGGATGTTGCTGGTTTTTCCTTGAAGTGTTCCACTTGTTAGTAGATGAAAGTGGAGTATCAGTGACCATCAGGGCTTTTACAGCAGTTAGCCATTCCCCAGTGGAAGTGAAACGATGTCGTGATGGAATTTGTGACCGGGTAACCGAGGTCACCTCAAGGGAGTGATGTTGTTTGGTTTGTCATCGACAGGATTACGAAGGTTTCTCACTTCTTGCCGATGAAGGAGACCTTCAGTGTTGATGAGCTAGGGCAGTTGTACATATGAGAGACTTTACGTCTACATGGATTTCCACACTCCATTGTGTCAAACAGGGATGCACATTTTACTTCTTGGTTATAGCAGGGGCTTCAGATGGCTTTGGGTACAAAGGTGCTTTTGATTACAACATACCATCCCCAGACAGATAGTCAGTCTGAGCGAACAATCCAGGTGCTTGAGGATATTCTCCGACCTTGCATTCTAGACATTGGAATTTTTTAGGAGAAGCATATTCCTCTTGTGTAGTTTTATAATAACAACAGTTTTCAGGTGACTATTCAGATGGAACCATAAAAGGATTTGAATGGTATGTCATGCTGATCAACTTTGTGTTGGCTGGAGGTAGAAGAGGCAGATTTGTTGGGACCTCGTCTTGTTTAGGATACCTTAGAGTAGATAGAGTTCATTCAAAAGAGGATGGCTATTGCACAGTCTCAACAGAAGTCTTATGCTGATCAACGAAGACGACCTCTATAGTTCGATGTCGGGGATCAGGTTTTCCTGCATGTCGCACCGAGCTTGGGACACAAAAGTATTCAGAGACAGGGTAACCTTTCATCACGGTATGTCAGACCGTTTGTGGTGTTGGAGAGAGTTGAGCCGGTTGCCTTTCGGTTTCAGTTACCTCAGAGGTATCGGGCTATGCACAGCATCTTCCACGTTTCTTAGCTCCGACGTTACTTTTCAGACCCGTCTCATGTCTTTCAACCCGATGAGGTTGAGCAAAAGGCAGATGCATCATTTGAGGAGCATTCTATCTGGATTGTCGATCATATTACGAAGGTTCTCCATGGACAGTCTGTTCCTCTAGTATGGGTGCTATGGCAGCATGAGCGAGTACAAGATGAGACCTGGGGGAGGGAGGCCGATGTACGATCGCAGTGGCCGAAGATGTTCGGGGTTTCTTCTTCTACGCCTCGAAAGGGAAATTTTGGGATGAATTTCTTTAAGGGGGGATGTTTTTACAAACTCGGGTATTAGTTTCAGTTTTTTTTTCTTTTCAGGTCATTTTTTTGAAAAATATGAAAATCTGGAAATTTTCTAAGTACAAGCCGTGATGTTTTTAAGTACATATCGTGTACTTTGTTCCCTATCAAGGACGTGTGCTAGCTGTGTTATGACCATTCACACTGTAATGTATGCGTGATGTGGAGGCCTCCTGAAGCGGAGTACGGAAAAGGCGAGTACACGTCGTGTACTCAAGAAGTACACACCATGTATTTTATTTTTTTCATTAAACAGACCTGGGTCACATCTTAATCCCAGAACACTCTCCTTTTAGGTGTTCTTCATCCAAGAGAGAGGGTACAATCACAGATCATCCCCGACCTCCAAAGCCTCCTTCCTTCCTCCGTTTCGAACATCGGTGAGTGCGTTGGAATCACAGTGGTGAGCTCTCCCTTCTCCTAGAGCCTCATTTTCCAACTCCTCTTCTTCTCTGATTTATCGTGGGTTGAACATTTTGTGCGTTTTTTTAGATCTACAATTTTATATGGAGAATTAGGCCTCGTGGTTCAAGTATATTGATCTCTCAGGATCAAGGTAGGTGGTATGTTCCTTTCAGTTCGTAGTCTTTGAGTTTTATGTGCAATTTCCACCAATACCCGTGAACGGGGTATTGCGTGTTTACCGTTTTTCCCCTGTTGTTTTCCTACTTTGATTGTATAAATCTGTAGAGGTATTTTGATCATGCTTGAGGATAATTGCTATGATTGGAGGTTTTTCCCATTCCTTTCTCTATTTAAGACCTTTGGGTCTTGTCAGCCTTTTGCCGTTATACCTATTTCTATGCCTTGTGACCATAGGGTGGAATGATATTCTTGACATGCTTGTTATTTTTTGTAGACTGGTTAGACAAGTAGCTCGATTGGTGTACTCTGGTCTTATAACATTATTATAAACTGACTGTCATGGGACTGTGAGAACTTGGTGTTATAGACTACAAGGTATATACCGAGTGAGCTTCCCAGAGAGTCTTGGACTTTATAGACTACAAGGGATAAACCGAGTGAGATTCCCAGAGAGTCTTGGATATTATTGACTATAGGAGGGTAGACCGAGTGAGCTTCCTCAGATATTCTTTACTTGTTTGAATTTATTTTAACCATTCCAGGATAGAGGAGGAATTGACCGAGCAAGCTTCCTCAGAGAGTATGTGATAGACTTGAGACTATAGAAGGATTGACTGAGTGAGCTACCTAAGAGAGTTTCTAGTCCATGGGGCTATAATAGGGTTAGACCATGTGATCTTCCTCAGAGAGTCCTTGACTACCCTGGACTATAAGGGGAATTGACTAAGCATACTTCCCCATAGTGTCTTATAATTTCATATGACCAAACCAGAGGGGTTAGGCTAAGTGCACTGCCCAGAGGGTTGTTGGTAGTTCTTGGATAAGACCAGAGGGGTTAGGCTGAGTGCACTGCCCAGAGGGTTGTTGTTATTTCTTGGATAGGACCAGAGGGTATGGATTTGAGTACTTATGAGAGGGTTATCTTTTGTGGTTAGCTATTTTCATCACTATTTCTTATTGATCTATGGATTGTTTACTGTTTTTTGTTATCCTGTTCACTGCTTACTATTTACTGTACTTTACCTGCCATATACTCACTAACTATTAGGCGCAGATCTATGGGTGGATTCCTACTGAGATTTAGTCTCACACCCTGTTTGGGTCATGATTTTGGGCCCAAATAGATTATATTTCTATATGTATAGATAACGGCAAGTGCCCTTCTACTTCAGGTACTTGATGTTGTCGAGCTGGAGAGCATGGGACCAAGATTTGGATTGCAATGCTAAGGAGTTGTTATCTTTTTTCTTTTGTACTTTGGTTTAGTACTTTTTTCCAGCATTGTGGTTTTTTTGGCTTCTTTCCTAGACATATATGTATCATGCGTCATTCTTCTATATATGTGTGTGCTCCAGTTTATTTCATTCAGTCTTCCGTTGTTTACTTCGTATGGATTATTACTGCTTCCAATGTTGTATCTTAAATTACTTTCGCTGTGTACTATACCAATGAGGGAATAGTTTATACAATATCAAACACAAGGCCCTCGCAGCTAGTCGGCAGCCTCTAGCGTTCGAGGAAATTCCCTTGAGTCAATGTGACCAACTAGGTACAGGGAGCCTTTGGGTGGCTTCCAGAACCGGGACGTTACAAGGTTCGAGTTGGGACTTTTCTTAGATATCCATTATTAGCTTTTCATGTTGAATCTTCCATCTTATGCAAATATGTAGGACATAGGATTGATGGTCGAAATGGACTACTCTAGAATTTCAGGGTTGACAGATGTTTCTTTTTCTCTCACTGGATGTGTGAGTCCTCTAAAAGAAAGATAAATCATGATTATTCACGTGGTTGTTCTTAATATCCTGGTCTTTATAGTCCTCCTACTATTCATGGAAGAGGCCATATTATTTTCTACAAGTGTTTCAAGATAAGGAATTAACTGTTCGTTTTTACGAAGGTTCCCAAGTTTGATCGTTTATACAGACTCTCAAGACACTTTCAGAAGTAATACCATGTTTAATCCACTCCAAGTAGTGGAATGAGATCACCCACATAATAAAAAATTATAGGGAAATTAGATTCATCACAACAAAAGGGGTTCCAACCATATACATATGAAATGGAAATTCTTCACACAGTGGAAGAGTCTCTAAAGGAATAAGATATGGGTCCAAAAACTATTATAGGTACCATCACTATAGCTTCATCATTAGTGACTACTTTATTTCAAACAAGTGCATGAAATTACTTTATTTAATAACGTATTTTGAATATTATTAATCTTACTATGATGTTTTTATCTTATTTGATTGATATTAATACACCCCTATGAAAAAGAGAGCATATATTCTATGTATCCCTACATGTGTTTTCTCTCTATCGTAAGTCAAGAATGCATGTATTTTTCCTGTTGTCAACATGAAACCTCCTGATTTCTTTTTTAGGATGGATTTGATCATTGTTAACAGAGCCTAGATTGATTTTTATTGTCTATAGGCCTCTTTTACTACACTAGATGGATTTTTCTGGATCATTCTGGGAGAATGGGATCTGTGGTTGTGCCACGTCGGACCTTATTATCTAGAGTTAGGGGAATTAATATCTATTTTCTATTTTGATCTTGAGAGGGAATATTTGAGTTGTGATCTCCCTCTAGTGTTCATCATGTTTCCCAGGTATTTTCATTCCGAATTCTCTAGATTTCCACCAATAATAGAGGTACAGTTTTATATCGATATATTTCATAGTACCAAACCATTATCTAATCCTTATTATAGAAAGGATAGAGAAAAAATGTTTGGAATGAAGTCTAATTTGGATGATCTTTTAGGGAATGTATTTGTATGCCTTAGTTTTTAACCTTGGGTGGCTCATGTTCTATTTTCCAATAAATTTGATGGATCACTTATCCTTTGTGTGGATTACCAGTAACCCAATTAAGTTATGGTAAAACAAAATTATCCATTTCCCTAGATTGAAGATCTATCGGAAAAGATTAAAGAGGAAAAGTGGTTTTCGAAGATTGTTCATTGATCTGGTTACCATCAGTAAAGGATGAAATAATATGACATTCCAAAAATTTCCATACAGAGAAGGTACGATGATTATGATAACCTTGTCATGCTCCTTGGTCTAACAAATTCTACTGCATTATTTATGGATTTACTGAATATTATTTTACATATGAACCAATATACTTTCATAGAAATCTTTTTGGATGTATTCCTTGATTACTCAATGTCTGAGGAAGATCATGTGCATCATCAAATTGATGTTATGGAATATTTGAGATTTCATTTCCTTTATTATGAGCTATCAAAATGTGATCTAGTGATTTAGGAAGTCAATTTATTGTCACATTTTGTGTTAACATAGGGTATTTCAATTTATCCTAAAACGGTTATGGGTATTATGACTTTGGGAAACCATGAAATGTTTTTGATATCAGAGATTCTTTGGTTTAGTTGGGCATTATCAGAAGTTGATAAAGGAAATCAAACAGTTTTCTTCCCCAATGAATACTCTAACATTGAAGTGAGTAAGGTTTTCTTGGGATGAGAAATGTCGGAATTATTTTTCCAAGCTGAAATTACTTTTGATTACTACACCGTTGTTGACTTTTAAAGAGGATGGGTAGGGATATGTGGTCTTCAGTGATGCATCCGATATATATTTGGGTTGCATCCTAAAGTTGAGTTATTATATCGTTGCTTATGGATATCATCATATCTGGCCACATGAGATGAATTATCATTACATTAACCTGGAACTTGTAGCTATGATTCACGTTCTTAATAGTTGGTGTCATTATGTTTATAGAAAAAAATTTACTTTGTATTCAGACCACAAACGCTTGATTTATGTATTCTCTAAAAAATATGTAAATATATTCTATAGTTGTTGGCTGGAATACATTCAATCTTTTGAATTTTACATCACTTATTCCCCGATGAAATGGAACACCATTACATATTCATTGATTAGAAAACATATGAGATAAAAACTGGAAGAATCATCAAAATAGTGGAACATGATGTCTTTCATTGCATAGTAGAAAATTATAGATAGATAAAATATGAAAAAGGTTTCTCTGGATAGTGTTAGATTGAGATCCTCTCTTGTTGAGATGATTTTTCATGAACAATAACTTTATGGTGTGTTTTGTTGAATTAGAGACACTATTTAATGTGTGGAGACTATACCTGACCGGTCATTCCCTACCGAGGTCATTTTATATTATAAGGACAATATTTTTGTTCTATTACCATTTAGAAAATATTTGATGGGGAATTTCCATAATTTGTAATAGGCAGTGCACCCAGGGACCATGAATATGCTCTATGACATGAGGTGTAGATTTTGGTGGACATGTATGAGATGGGTCATTCCAAATTTTGTCTCTCTTTATTATATGTTTCAACATGTCAAAGATTACCACCATAAAACTTCATGTTTTTGTTACCTGCTTTTAGTTTTGACATAGAAGTGGGATGATATCTATATGGGATTTGTTGTTGGGCTTCCATGTACCAATTATAAGAAGAACGTGATAAGTGTTGTGATGGATAGACTGACTACATTTCTTTACATTATACAAATTCATTATACAACCAATTTTGAGGAGTTTATAAATATATATATGATATAGATTTACAATTTTCATGGGATTCTATCAAGTATAGTCTCTACAGAGATCCCAGAGTATGTTCTCAGTTTTGGGGAGTCCATCAGGAGGAACTGGGATATTGGGTACATTTGAGTGTGAAATATCATCTGTAGTCGGATGTCCAGATAGAAAGAGAAATAAAGATTCTTCAGGATACTCTCTATACATACATTCCAAACATTAGTGGGGCCTTTGAGGATTATCTTGGGATATTTGAGTTTTCATAAAATAATATTTACTAGACTTTGATATGAATGGATACTTTTGAGGCATTGTATGGCTGGCCGTGAAAAAATTTATTGTGTTGGATAGAGATTGGTGAATGTTACATGGTTGGACCAACAATGGTTCCACAGATGGAAAAAATATTCTATTAATTCATCAGATAATGTTGACAGCACAGATATGGTATATGTTTTATGCTAATTATCTCCATAGACCATTGGATCTTATAGTTGGTGGTCATGTGTCCAAGATTTTTTGACCTTGATTGGTTCATCAATGGCTTAGAAGGTAAGGGAATATTTCTCCACATATTGTGCGACCTTTTGAGGTTTTTGAGCAGGTATGGAAGGTTTCTTACCATGTAATGGCCTGGACCATCATAGTCCCTTAATTTTCCAAATTTATAGTGTTTGAGGTATCATGGGGACCATCAGTGACTCATTAAGGAGTTTTCCAAAAACTAGGTCCCACCAAATGGTGGCACCGTAACGGTCACACCATCATGAACACACACTGAAAGGGTGGAACTTCTTACAGTGTCTCACTGAACCGGTGGCCCCATTACAGTGGCACTGTTATGGTGTCTTACCAAACCGTGTCCCACCCTTTTCCAATTTTCCCAGTTTCCGGAGTTTTTCCAGTTCCGCCCCCGGTATCATATCTATTGACGAAAAAGTGTTTCAATACCATTTACAAAGCCATTTAATGCTCGTAAAATATTTTTTGAACCCCCAAGAGTTTGGAGATCCCTTAGTCACCAAAATTATTGTCCTTTTTCCTCGGTGTCACACCATTCCTCGTGATTTCTATATTCTCCCCTGTTACGTGGTTTTTCCCTATTTAGAATATATTTATTAACTCACAACTCATATCTCCTCCATCTTTGTGGAGAATTATTCGATAACAATTAATCCTGATGTGTAAAATTACCCAACCACTTGGTCAATCAATTATTAGACTTCAAGTACTTCAAAATAATATCCCTGATTTAAGGATATGGACTTTTCTTAAGCCGATATCATCTCTTCCTTTTTTCCTTCGGATTTCTCTAAGTACGCCTGGAGACTTACTCAAGAGACGAATTTTGCGCCGGTGCTATTGTTCATTCTACTCAGCCGTGAAGCCCTTTAGTTTTCCTTTCACTCAAGTCGCACATCCTCTGTTCTTGATTTGAGGGTAAAAACTTCGATCCCTGATCATCCATGTAGGGTTCTTCCACCATCTCTCTTTACTGTTCATCATGCGGGGTGGGTGTGATAATGTTTCCATCACGACATAGATGAATCCAAACCTTAAAAGAGATTAATAATAGACGGTTAAATAATGGAGGGGTGTAAATGATGATGATGTTTTGGTATTATTTTATATTTATTTTTATTTTGGGAATTGTATGGATTTATTCCCGCAGAAAATAGTGTCTGTTCATGGTCCTTTCCTGTGCCGTAATGAACATCTATTTTCTGGATAATCTTGTGATTTAATTGTTGTAACATGGAAACTGTTTAATCACATAAATTTGGTTGATTAAATGGATTCCCAATGCATAATAATCCTTATGTGATAACTCAAGATAACTAAACAGAATGAAGGGACTTAATGAATGGTGTTGTTAAATCTCAAAACATTCTTTCTCTGTTCTGGTAATATGTGTGTTTTATCTCATTGATGGTTGGGGAGTGAAATGGTTGGGAATGGGATCTAATGTTGTTTAGTTGTTGGTTTGTGGATCTATGCCAGTATATTGGGGCTTGGTTTGGTTCCAATACTTCGACGGATCTCACAGATCCCTTTTATTTTTGTGACTTTTAAAGAGAACCGAGTGTGAATACTTAAATTGATTCTTAACCATTTTCTTCTTTATTTCAATGTTGTTTTAACTTGTGATTCTACCCGTTAGTTTCTCGGTAGTGGAGAATAATTTTCAACCGAATCACATGTACATGGTAACAATAATTGGCACAATGGGGGATTTTTTTTATCGAGAAATGGGTTGGATCTAGTTGTGGTTGTTGTGTGATTGTTCATATAGGGATAGTAATGAGAGTGTTTGTGTATGGGTTGGTTTTATGTTTTGAAACCCTTAGGTTGGTGCTGGTGTTTTTTAACCTATATTTATAATGCTTATTTCATGTCTTAATTATACACAGTTCAATCATGTTGAGAACTTCGTGTCGAACACCCCCTTTCATAGAGAGGATGTTTTCCCAACATTCTTATGAGTGGATGGTTATTAGCTCAATTTTATTCCCTCTCCCAGGTATCCAATTATTATTTGGGAATGATGTAATGGAATAAGGTTCAATATGGCCTAAGACTCTTCAGGAAGGATGTGTTGTGGTGGTTGGCCCAAGTGTGTGCGGGTAGGTTTGTTTCCCATGTGTGATTAGGATGAGGCATATGTGTCTATGGGTGTGGCCGTGGTTGTTGTGGCCCAGGTGACAATGGGTGGGGATGTGTGTGGTTGTTGTGTCCAAGGTGTCTTCATGTAGGATGCGTAGTTGTGATATCCCATAATGTTATTTTTGGGGTCACAGTGGGACTGCATTGGAACTTGTGGGGGAGGTACGATGTATAGGATATCATAAATGAACAGTGGGAAAGTGGTGTAGGGTACCCAAATGTCGATTTTATATTACTATTACTTTACCTAACTTGCATTATTTGGGGAGTGTTCCTCTGTAACTCTATGTGGATAGTTTCCTTTCAAGGTTCTTTGGTTATCTCTATTTCTCAGAGGGCATTAGAATTCCTCCCCACTTGTGCACAAGAGCTTTTAGTTTTCTCTACTGAGTATACCTGTATACTCACCCAATGTGAATAATAATGATTGCAGGTTTCCAGGAGGACCTTGAGGACCATGTAGGACCTTACTAGCTCAGGCATTAGAAGTTTTTGTTGGTTTTCATTATTTTGGTACTTTTCATTTGAATTTTCTTGTACATTGTATCATTTTATTTTTAACATTCATATGGGAGTGTATTTTTTATTTTACTTTTACTTTAAGGTTTTGGATTGGTTTGTTATTTATAGTCTTATCTCCAAATACTATTAAATAAAAAGGGTAATTACATACATTTTACATGAGATTATATACCCATGGGTCTAGTAGCCACTCTGGGGCCTCTTGAAGGCAGGACATGGGGGTCATTATCTCTCCATCATCTTGAAGAAGGAAGGGTCAGATAGTTTTTTCTCCCTTTCCTAATCTTGGTGAAGGCGGGAAAGGATAGATTGGTATCAGAGGTGATGGTTGAGATATAGGATGGAGTTTGGGGTTGGTAAAAGTGATAATTTCATGGGATGGTAGGTCAATAGTGTTAGGAAATCTTGGTGTGGGAAATAGGACTAAGAAGACCGGCTAGGACACGAGATTTTAGGGCCCCCCATGATCTGAGGCAATGACTCTGGGCCTACCGAATGACCAAGTGAGGAGACACTGGTTGTATGTTAGAGGCCCTAGGAAAGGTACATACATTATAATGACTTGTGTTATTGAGTTTCTTGAGTTTTCTGGAAAATTCAAAATGAAAAAATAAGTAAAATTTAAAAGAAATCATCTACACTACTTGGGCTGAGGCATTCCTTATTTACCTTGCAGTTATGGCACCCAGACGACGTCCACGAGTAGTGTGGTAGATCGAGGCCTAGGAGACTGATTTGGATAATCAGTGGAGGGCTGATCGAGAAGAGGAGGATGACCGGAGAAAAAAAAAACTACATGCCTCTAAGTGGAAGACCCTTGGGAAGTACAAGGGAAACATCCCAAACATGGAGACATAGTGCTGGGACGAGAAGTTGGGGATAGATTTCATCTTGATCCAGGCTCCGGAAGAATACTAGGTATCTCTGCTTATATAATATATGTGGGGAGCATTGCATCAATGGTGTGCACTCTATCTCGGGGAGAAGGAGGCTGAGGTTTCATAGACCAACATCGAGAGGGTGTTCTGGAAGGAATTGATTTCTTCTACAATGAAGGATATGAAGAGGGAGGAGTTACTCGCCCTCCAGTAGGGGAGTATGTCAGTGAGGGAGTTGGGGATCAAGTTCATGGATCTCCTACATTTCTCTATATACCTATTCCTAGATGAGGAGTCGTGTTCATGATGCTTAGAGGAAGCACTCCAACCTTCCCTTCATTATGTTGTAACTCCCTTCACACTACCAACGTTCATAGAGGTCAAAAGAAGGATGAGGTGGTGGAGAAGATGCACACCTTGGGAGGAGTTCTGCCAGAGGGGGGCTATTTTATCTCTTCAAAGGGGAAGTTCATTAGCAACAAGCCTCCATCATCAGGGACATCTAGGTTTCAGCTGGCAGGGAGCCGGCCCCATCAGTTCAAGTTTCGATCTCCCGGTCTTTGAGCATTTTATATGATCCTAAGATCGAGGTTCTTTATCTATGGAAGTCATGGGAATCTCTATATTTAGTGCCTGGATCAAGTACAATACAGTTTAGGTGGGCAGGTTCAGCGCCCACCTCAGCAACAGCAGGAGCAGTATCAGCAGGGGCAGCGAGCTCCCACTCCGTTGAAGGCGGACTGTGCCGGAGGAGGATGACCTCAAGGAAATCCTTAGGGACCTCGACTGGGGCGTGGTTGGGGAGGTGACCGACAACTGAGGGGGTAGGGAATCTAGGTATGGATAGTTATGCACTACAGAGGAAACACTTCCGCCAAGGATGGAGGTCATTCGAGGTACGATTATCTTGTTTTATACTCCTTAATGTGCCTTGTTTGATTCATGAGATTTTCCCTCCTTTGTTTCACCTAGTCGAGCCCATGCCTTGGGCTTAGGTATAGATAGACTCTCCATGACCCTGGTTCTAAGTACACTAGTTGGAGGTCAGACCAACCTGTTTGATGTTTTTTGAGGATGTAGACAGACGTTGGGGTCTTATTAGTCTAGAGGGGATCTCTTTATACTAAAAATTCATCCATACAATGTCATCCTAGGCATCGACTGGATTTGTTCCGTTCACACTATTATTGACTAGTTCCAGAGGAGGGTCATATTCTCATGAATGGGTAGCCAGTTTATAACATTCTTAGGCGATGGGGGTTGCTAGGATGGTAGTTGGAGAGTGTATTTACTTCCTTCTTTGTTACCTAAGCTGTTAGTGGAGTCGGCATACAAAGAGATGGTGGAATTCCCATGGATCGTCATTGAGTTCCTAAATGTCTTCCCTGGGGATATGGTGACTCTATCCACTCGACATGATGTTGTGTTTGGGATATAATTGAAACCCTATGCCCATCCAATTTTGATGGCTCCCTATTAGATAGAGCCTTATGAGTTTTGGGAGTTCCGGATCTCGGTTGAGGACATAATAAAGAAGGGTTTTATCTAACCAAGCACATCAAAAGGGGTAATCCAGTCTTGTTCATGAAGAAGGTAGATAGTGGTCTCAGGCTGTGTATAGACTACCTGAGACTGAATCTGGTGACGGTCAAGAACTTTTACCCCCTCCCAAGGATCAATGACCTTTTTATTAGTTTAAGGGAGATGTTTGGTTCTCTAAGATCAACCTATGTTTGGGATATCACAAGTTGGGGTTGAAGGAGGGGGACATTTCGAAGACTTTTTTTAGGTGCATATATGGGATCTTTGAGTTCGCGGTCATGCCATTCAGCGTTATGAATGCACCAGTCGTATTCATGGGACACATGAACACCATTTTCCTCATGTATCTGGACTAGTTCATAGTCATGTTTATTGATATCATCCTGATCTACTCAAGATCAAAGTAGGATGATGCGGAGCATATGAGGATTGTTTTGAAAGTCCTTTGACACAACCATCTCTATGAGAAGTAGTCCAAGTTAAAGTTCTAGACATTTTAAGTGAACATACTTGGATATGCGGTGTCCCAGTAGGGAATATCAATGGACTCGTCGAATGTCAATGTGGTTGTTTCTTGGGCAGCAACCAAAAATGTGCAGAGGTTCGTAGATTTATGGGTCTAGAAGGTTACTAATGGAGGATCATTGCGGACATCTCTCGAGTTGCAGAACCTTTAACATCCTTGACCAAGAAAGGCCAATATTTTTTGGAGTGAGAAATTCTAGGAAACCATCTGTTATCTAAAGGGGAAACTGTTCAATACCCCTGTACCGATGTTTCCATAGGAAGGGGTAATGTTTGAAGTGTTCTGTGATGATTCTGGTCTAGGCTTGGGGTGTGTGCAGATGTATTAGTGAGGAGTCATCCATTATGGGTATAGGAAGTTACGTCCTCACGAACATTACTATGCCACCAAAAACTTAGAGCTTGTATAGGTTGTGTCTACTCTGAAGTTTTTGCGGCATTACATTTGTGGGGAACACTTTGTGGTCTTCACAGATCACAAGGTCTTAAGGTATGTATCCTCTCAGTGAGACCTAAACTTTCAGAAGTGGTGGAAGATGGAGTTTTATTCTAAATATGATTTTGATATATCTTACACCTCAGGAAAGGTGAACGTGGTGGTTATTACTTTTATCAGGATTTTGCATAAGGATGTGGTTTGGGATTCAGTAGATTATTGGAAAGCAATAGATGATTCGGTTGCTTTACATCTAAGCATGAGAGTGGAGGATGGTAGAGGCTATATGTTCTATTTGATGGGGCAGTATTCCTTAGTATATAATGTGGATGAGTCTTAGTTGGATGATTTAGAGGCTCAAATGATGCATGATCATGTTAGCCAGGGCTATGCTCTAGAAGGATAGTCATAAGATGTCCAGAATCAGATGCTTTTTTGTAGGAAGGTGTTGGTCCCAGAGACGATGCGTGAGGGAGTTCTCCATCAGTTCCATAACTCACCCCTGGTGGTACACCCAGGATTTTATAAGATGTACCAGGGCTTCAGGGGTCAGTTTTTGTGCCCCAGGGGGGAAAGATCAATTTTAGAGTTTGTGGAAAAGTGCCTCTTATGCCAACAGGTGAAGGCAGGACACTATGTTTCGGGGATTCGGTTGCAGCCTTTGGATGTCCCAGAGTGGAAGTGGGAAGACATCTAAATGGATTTCGTCATGGGACCACCCAGGGTTCAAGGAGTCTTTGATGCTATCTGGGTGTTGTTTGACTGGCTGATGAAATCATATCACTTTTTTCAATTAAGGAGTCAAGTGTAGTGGATGCCTTATCACCAAGGTATGGGGACGGTGTGGTGTAGTTGCATGGATTTATGAGTTCTATAGTGTCAGATCATGATTCACATCTTACCTCACAATTCTAGAAGAGATTACATCATGTATTTGGCAGCCAACATTTCTTTAGCACTCCTTTGCACCCCCAAAAAGATGGGAATACATATAAGACAATCTAGATGCTGGAAGACATGTTAAGGTCATGCGTTTTGGACTTCAAGAGATTGTGGATAAGACACTAGACTTTGGTAGTGTTTTCCTACAATAATAGGTATCATTATACCATTGGCATGGCTCTATTCTAATCGTTTTAGGGAAGGTCAAGTCGTTTGCCCGTATGCTGGACCGAGGCTGTGGAAATTGGTGTTCTTGGCATGGAGGTGGTACAGAGAATGATAGAGAAGGTTAATGTTGTGTGTTAGAGGATGAATGAGCCTCATTACCGACATAAATCATATCATGATCATAGGAGGAGGCCTTTGGAGTTTGAGTTATAGACCACGTGTTCTTAACGGTCTCCCATCAGCATGGGCAGTGGTGGTTCGGCATGGGGAGTAAGCTTTCTCCCAGGTCCATTAGACCCATAGAGGTGTTGCAGTGGGTCGGTGAAGTGGCTTATCAGCTGGTGCTACCACCACCGTTATAGAAGGTCCATGATGTCTTCCATGTGTTTTTCCTCTATCATTATCTACACGATGCTTCGTACATCCTCGAGTGGGGAGAGCTGTATTTCGAGGATGATGCGATGTTTATGGAATGAATAGTGAGGGTCGAGGATCATGAGGAGAAGGTTATTCATCGATTAACCATTTCCTTGGTTTTTGTGTTATGGTGGCATGGTGTTCTCAACGAGTCTACATGGGAATGGGAGGAACAAATGTGTGCCCAGTACCCATATATTTTTTGAGTTTTGATCTTGTGTTTTGATTTTTCCTTTATGTGATGTAATGATTGATCTTGTTCTCTATAAGATGGGATGTTTTCCTTATTCTATTAATGTGTGTGAATTCCTCACTATGGGGAGGTGAGGACCTAATCCCTAATCAAGATTCATTAATGTGGATGTGATTAAACGTGTGCGGGTGAGTTAGTGCTACCCATATCGGATTGTATCTTCACATGGAGGAAGAGACTCTCTAACACAATTGTCTGGGTGATGTTACCTTTATACATTTGTTTTATTACTTGGGGGAGAAGTTAGGTAGTGTACTCATATTGTTTTAGGAGATTTATGGGGGAAAGTTGTTCCAAGGTATCAAGGTTTTTCTGCCTTTTGAACAAATCGAAGGTGTTTTGTCCCTGAGAGGTACCTTACGAGGTGGTTGTTCGAAACCCTCTATTTTCTTAAGAATTGCTCTTGAATTATAGAGGAATAGAATAGATTGAGAGGTATCCAATGTAATGGTATGGACCATCCTAGTCCCTTTACTAAATTTATGGTGTTTGTGGTATCCTAGTGACCATCAGGGACTCATTAAGGTGGTTTCCAAAAACTCAGTCCCACAAAAAAGGTTCCACCAAAACGGTGGAACTGTCATGGTGACACCAGTCACAGTGGAACCATCATAGAAACACATCAAAATGGGGGATCCTTAGCGGTGTCTCATCGAACTATGTGCCACCCTTTTCCAATTTTTCCCAATTTCCCGAGTTCCTCTAGTTCCGCCCCCAGTAAGTATCTTTTGACATAAAAGTGTTTTAATACCCTTTTTGATGCCATTTAAAGCCAATAAAAGATTATTTGAATCACTAAGAGTCAGACGATCATTCAATTATCAAAATGTGTGGCCTATTTCCTTAGTGTCACATCCTTCTCCATGCTTTCCATCTATTCCCATGTTACGTGGTTTTTCTCGGTTTTGAAGAATTATATTAATTCACAACATTTATCTCCACCATATAAGAGGATAATAAATAAATAAAAATTAATACCAACGTGTGAAACCGCCCAACCGTGTGGTAAATCCATGATCAGACTTCAAGAACATCCAAATAGTCTCCTCGATTGTAGGATCTGTCATTTTCTTAAGCTAAGATCCTCCCTTACTTTTCATTTCGGTTTCTCTAAGTATGCCTAGAGAATTACTTCGGAGAGGAATCCTGCCCCTATGCTGGATCTCATCCCTATTATCCTTGAATCCCTTGATCTTTACTTTATTATAAGTCACATATCCTCAGTTTTTGACACTAGGATAAAAACATCGATCCTTGATCATCCAAGTAAGATTCTTCCTTCGTCTCTCTTTATTGTGCATCATGCGGGGTGGGTGTGATAATGTTTCCCTCAAGATGTAGATGAAACCAAAAATTAAAAAAGAAAAATAACAATATTTTTATGAATGAATGGGTGTGAATGATGATTATTTTGTTTTATTCTTTTATCTTCATTTTTATGTTGTGAATTGTATGTGCCAATGTCCACTAAAAATAGTGGTTATTGGTTCCCGTTTCTTGTGAACTACTGAACCTCTATTTTCTAGATAATCTTGTGACTGAATGGATGTATAATGGAAACTAGTTAACCATGTAAAGTTGTATGATAAAATGGATTCCCAATGAATAATAATCATTCTATTTTCACCCCGTCTAACCAAACAGAATGAACGAACGTAATGAATGGTGGGGTTAAATATGAAAAATTCCATGCTCTATTCAAGTAAAATGTGTGGTTACTCTCATTGATTCTTGAGGGGTGACATGGATGGGGATGGGATCTATTGTTGTATAGTTTTTGGTTTGTGGATCTTTTCTGGTGGGTTGGGTATTGTTTTGGTTCTAGTATTTCGAGGGATCTCACAGATCCCTTTTTTGTTGTGAGTTTACAAGAGAACCGATGTGAATGCATGAATTGCTGCTTGGATACTTTCTTCTTCAGTACAGTGTTGTTTTGAATTTCGGTGTTGCCAAATTTTTTCCAGGTGGTGGAGAATTATTTTCAACATAATCACTTGAACAAGGTAAAAAGAATGGGTATAATGGGGGATTTTATTTCTTGAAATGGGTTATTCTTTGGTTGTGGTTGTTGTCTATTTGTGTATGTAGGGATAGTAATGAAAGTGGATATGTATGGGATGGTTTTCTATTTCAGAACCCTTAGGTTGGGATGAGGGTTTGTTTACATATATGTATAATGATTAGTTCTTGTGTTTCTTATAAGCACCCACCCATGTTGATCACTTCATGATGAAGACCACCATTTCATGGGGGATGGGGTTTTTCCCAAATTTATTATCAGTGGATTGATAGTAGCACCATTATTATACCTCTCCTAGGTATACCAAGATTCATTGGCAGGATGTGAGGTCCTAAGGTTCGTTATGGCCTAAGACACTTCAGGTAGGATGTGTTGTGGTGGTTGGCCCACGTGTGTGTGGGAAGGTTTGTTTCCCAAGTGTCTTGGGGATGAATCCCCGGTGTCTTTAGGAGTGGAAGTGGTTGTTGTTGTCCAGGTGTCTGCGGGTGGGATGTGTGGTTGTGAGAACACATAAGGTTGTATTTAGGGTGGCAGTGGGACTAAAGTGGAACATGTGGGGGAGGTCTGATGCATAGGATGTCCTAAATAACTGGTTGGAAAGTTGTGGAGGGTTCCCAAATATCAATGTCATATTACTATTACATTACCTATCTAGCGTTATTTGGGGAGTGTGAGTTGGTGAGGTTGGGTGGATTGTTTCCTTACTAGGTGCTCTGGTTATCTCTATTTCTCACGGGGCATTAGAATGCCTCCCCACTTGTGCATGGTAGCTTTTGGTTTTGCCTACTGATTATACCTGTATACTCAACCTATGTATATAAAACTACATTCATGTTTCCAGGATGACCTTGAGGATTGAATTGGACCTTACTGGCTCGGGATTTAGGAGTTTTTTCTACATTTATTTATTTTGGTAATTTTCATTATATTTTTCTTGTACTTTGTATCAGTTTATTTTGAACATGCATATGGGAGTGGATTTTCAGATTTATTTTTACATTCAGTTTTTCAATTTTGTTGGGATTTACAAACATATCTCCCTTTCTTATTAAATAAAAAGGGTAACGCCTTCAATTTTATATGATATTCTACACCCATGTTGCTAGTTTCCACTTCGGGGCCTATTGAAGGTGGGACTCAGGGGTCATTATCCCTCCATAAACTTGATGAAGGAAGGGTATGATAGTTTTCTGTCCCTTTACTCATCTTGGTGAAGGCTGGTCGTGAAATACCATTTACCACTTTTACCACAGTTGACATTGATAAATAACGTGTTCCAAGTATCTTAGTTTCGAATGTATCTTTTTGAACCATCTCATGTTATCAGATGGAGTGAAATAGACAAGGAACCATATTGTCTAGTGAGTATAAATCCATTAAATATTGTTGATTTTGAAACCAAAGTACTTCATGGGAGGGTGACATTAATTTTTTGAGTGATATGGAAACACACTTCAAATTCTCATGAAACGTGGGAGCACAAGGCACTGATGAGAGAGAAGTGGGATCACCATATTAGAATGGAAGATTTATCAAATTCTTTCAAGTGAACTAATTTCTTTATGATGTGGATACATTAACATACAATTATAATATTTTATGAATGTTATAAAAAATTTCATGGTTTTTCTTTTTTTCATCTTTGTAGGGTCATGAAAGAATTGATGGGATACCTATAACAGTGATGTTAGTTATTTGTTGCCATTTCTAGCAAAAATATACTCGTTCTATATCCTGATGGTGATTTAAATGTTGTGTTTTATAGTTACACAATGTGTAATTCATAAATTATAATAAATTCCCTTTTATCTAAAAGAGGACAATTTTTCATTGACTACGGGACTTATCTATCACACGACGTCTAAATTGGTTACACATCATGTAAATTCCCAAGGGCTGATTTTTTAATAGGTGCCTCAGTTGATATTTATATTTCATTATCCTTTATATTACATTATATCAACCTAGATCCATCCCCAGAAAATTTATGGAGCCTCCAACCCTTCTCGGTTATTTCATTTGGTGGTTGTCCATTGTTGTGGTTGTGGTGTTACTCTATGGGTTAGTATTTTCCCTATCTCTTCGCCTCTTTATATTTCCCTCTTTAGAGATTTATAATTAATATTGAGGTTGAGGGATCTATGATATATTTTTTTGGAAATTTTTTAGGCTACGTTTCTAGATCTTTCATTCCGTCATTCATGATGTTGGGTTTAATCGCAAGCATTTTGGTTCCATAAAAAATGATTGTGGTTCCGTCTTTGACTGGAAATTTGTTTAACTCTAAAATTGATTGATTTAAATTCAACTATTATTTTTAAATTAAATTACATGTTTTCATTTAAATTTATTTTAATCAGATTATTTAAAACCCAATTCCTTTGAAATAGTTTTTTGAAATTTATTTGGCATGAAATTGAGAAAAAAAACCCAATTCCAATGAATTGGGTTGTGTTTCTGAAATTGAAGGAAGTTTTTTAAATTAAATCATAGGAAATTAATTGTTGAAATTGATTTGATGAAATTGGTTTCAAATTAGTAAATGAGTAATATAGATTAAATATTTTGATGTAAAATAAGTGGTATTATCTTGGAAAAAGGTGTGATTTGATTAAAACCTATTTTTCGGTTTCAAAGGGAAAATGAAACATTTGAAAGGGGGGAATGAGATGTATTGTACAATAAATAGTATAAAAATAAATTCCCCATAATTTATTATATTGGATAACATGTAATCCTTGTTAATTAGTGAGTTATTTGGGACAAACAAACCTGTATGGTAGTTCCCTAGAAAGGGTATTGACTTTTTACAACTCTAATTATGACATTATTAGTGCATTGTATTCACTAATGAGATACTGATGAGTCTTGTGGACCTTTATTGAGGGATATGGGTAGACATTGTAGTTATTATCACATGAAAGTGTGAGGATACCATAACCAAGAACTATGGTACCACTAATTAAATGACCACGTTGATCTAACATTTATATTTGATATGTACTCCATTGTTTGTAAACTTTTGTAAACATGCCTTGTGAATTTATTTACATTATTTTATATATAATGATTATTAATACATTTTTTTAAATTATTTCTATAATTTTAAATTTAAGTGATTATTTTTATTAAAATTTTATTTTGAACTCCCATTCTAGCTGTAAAAAAAATTGAAATCATTTATTTGGTTAATTAATTTTGCCATCATATTTTTGAATCTTGGTGAGACCCTTCTAGTATTTTAGCTCACAAAAAACATATCCCTTTGTGCCATGTAAAGGATAGCTCGGTTATCGGTTTACTAGGGGTACCAGTGTTGGTTCGTAACATTCCACGTAATTTCAAGCGATAAGTATCATATTTGTAAAAAATAATCAACATCATATGTGTCAGGATTATGGAAATATGAAACCTAGAAAATTTCTTAAATGAATGGGGAGATTTTTTTTATAATGGTGGGAATAAATTAATAAATTACCAATGAAAAGGGATACTATTTATTAAAACAAGGAAATGAGTTAATGTTATTCCCAAGGTATCAATTTAATGCCTCAATGGTGTTGAGTATCATCATAATGCAAATCATTGTCTTAGGGAAAAAATGATGAAATGGAACAATAAGGATGTACATATAATTGTTTTTTAATAAATAATGTCATTATAGATGTATATTTGCAAATTATGAATGATAAATAAAATGTAGGAGTTGTATTTTTACTTATGTTTTGATATTGATGTATTTTAAGGAATGATTTATATTTTTAATTGTTGGAAGGATTCACTAATGTATAAGATGAAAATATATTGTTAATTTTTAACGAATAATGTTCAAAGGATGAGGTGTCTATATATAGGGATTCAAGAATTATGATTTGAGGTTGAAAATAAGGTTAAATGAATTAGTATTATTTTTATTTTTCATGTGATGTGAGGTCCTTGTAGAATTTATTGATTATTAATAGATGATTGAGTTATAAATAATTTTTAATATAAAATTTTGCTTTAATGAATGTTTATTTGAGGAATAATGATTTTTAATTTTGTAGACACAAAATAATTGTTATTGGTAACCTTTATTGTTTATTTTATATCTAATATTGAGGTAATTATTGTTTATTAAGAATTTGGAACATATGTTTTATCATATATATAACCATTTGAATGAAAAGTTTTTTGTTGATTTATTGATTAATTATATTTTAGAAGAATATAATTATATTTTTTGGGAAAATTATTTGGTATTATTGGATTTTATTTCATGAAACAATGTTGAATCATATTTTGGAATTCTAAATGAAATTAATCTAGAATTATCATGATTCCAGTATTCAGGGAAATGATTTTAATATTTTCTAGATTATAATAGTATAGCATATATATCTTTTGTATATGAATTTGTTATTGACTAATGAAAATTCCATATAAATGTTAAAATAAATTGTTACAATATCCTTCTAAATTTTTTTATTACTAACTTGTTGAATATTTTTTTCTGAATAATTTTAGGGTTATTTATTAATGAAAAAATCTATATAGAACAATCAATGTTATTTTTAAGGAATTGGAGATTAATGTTGTATTTCATAATATTATGGTTTATTAAGATTTGGAATTATCTTACCTTATCATAACCATTTTTTTTGTTTAATATTTAAAGAAAAGTGTAATATATCTCTATTGTTATTTTAAATATGGGATCTATTATAAGATGATTTTAGTTCTTTAGGAATGAATATTTCAACTTAAATACTAATCATTTAGATAAATAAATGAGATAGTTGTTGAAATTTATTAAAGGGGGAAATTAGATATGTCAAGTGTCTATGTTTCCTTATTCCCATAGTATAGATGGAAAATTAATTAAAAAAACTAGTAAAATGATCCTGAAAGTAAAATATAACCCTATTACATTCATTTTGGATGATACATAGGTCATTTTCATACCTCGTATATTTAGGGATCCGTGGTCATTGAATTTCTCATGACCATTCACTTTCTTGTGATAAATTCTTTCTCTCACTCTCAAAAATTACATTGAAATATATTTTTCATACATGTGAATATTTTAACTTTCCACTAATTTTCACCTATTTGGAAATCTATTATGGGTTATTTGAGATAACCTTCCAACTTTCCTTTCAGTCTTTTCAAGATGATAAATTTTTGACCCATATTATGATGTGGGATTTCAACAAAAGCATTTTTAAATGACAAATATCTAATTATTGAGTTTATATTCAAATTGAACAAATAAAATTTATTAATGGAAAGTGAATGTAATATACTTTTATTTTAGAATAAATAGTATTTTTGATAGTGCATATGATTTGAAACACCGAGCTTAGTGAACCATGAAGTGGTATTATTTAAATAAGACTAATATACACTTGACATTAAATTAGAGAGTATGAATATAATTAACCAAATTATGAAATATAGATAATGTTCCTAACAAATAAAAATTTATTTATTAATTCTTATAAAAAATAAAATAAATATTTAGTAAATTCATTTTATTCTTTTAAAATAAATTCTCCTCAAAAATTATATTTATATCTTATTGTGAGATTATTTTATAATTAATTTTTTTAAATTGTAGTAATTTTATCAAGTTTATATATTTTTTATTTTCAAAATGATCATATAAGTATATTATAAGATTTAAATTTCAATAATTTTATTAAAATATATATTTTTAAGTGAAAAGTGAAAAATAATGATTTTAATTGAAAATTTTATTTTTCATTCATGAATTTACAAAGATCCATTTCACTTTATGAAGGTTAAATGTAAAATTTCTTATCATCTATTTTGTATAATCAAATTATATTAATTTAAATCTATTTTATTTTTTAATATTGTTTACAATAATTCCATAAATAAAAAGGATTTTTTCAAGAAAATATTTTATTGTTTTATTTTGAGTTTTAATAATAAATTAATTTTTACCAATTGTAGAATTTGAATCATTAAAAAAGCTTAATATTTATAATCCAGAGGTCCAAGTTATGTAAAAATTTCCCATTTATTTTCTGTCATTAAAAATACTAACCAATGAAAATAATTTTTACCCTAGTAATGTTATATTGTGTAATAATGGTAAAATATAATTTTATATGGACGAAAATATTACCATAAAGCATTCCTTTATCCAATTAAATTATTTACATTGGACATTTCCATCCTTTTTTTGAAAATATAGTAACTTGGAGCAATATTTATTTTATTTTCACCTTTATAATATTTATGTGAAAGATAAAGGTAAAAATCTATCTTTCCTGCATTTGATGTCTATAATATTTTTATAGAGATATTAGTAAATTATTTTTGATTATAAATTTCCATTTTAAGTATAATTAATATTTTATAATGGTAGTGTATTTATAAATTATTGTGATTAAAAAATTACCATAAATAATTATGCATGTCTAACACAATATTTATTCAATTAATAGGAAAAAATAAACGATTCCATAATATTGAAATTAATAAAATTTGAAATAATTATTGGGTTCCTAATTTTTTTAGTTAAATATATAATGATTTGGATGTGTTAATTAATTATATTAAAATTGCTTTTATATCATGTTGTTTTCTATGTCAAATTAAATGAATAATTCCAAAATGTATGTAATGATATTTTATAATAAACAATACATTATTAAATGATTTAAAATTCATAAAAATAATATCATCTAAATTTTTTTTATATTTTTTAAAATATAATCCATGATCCATTTATAGGAAAATTTTCATTTTCTAGATTCTATATTTACCCCCTAATAGTAATTAAAAAGACTATTATAGTCAACATAAAAAAGGGATAACATGGGTTATGATAAAAAATATAATGCTAAAAACATAATCTAAACTTTTCAAAATATTATTTAATTAAATAATTTTTATAGATAATCATACTAAATTATAACTAAATCATTTTTTAGTAATATTTCCCTGATAATTAATTTATATAAATTTAATACTCTAATTATTTGAAAATGTTCACCTTCATTCACTTATAAAATTGATCCTCTTCTACTATTACCATCACACATAAAAAACAATTTTTTTTATAGTAACAGAAAAATTAACTTCATAAAATCCATACTAACATCCTGAAGTAGTTTTTTTATTATAAAAACAACCTATTAAGGCTTTAGTTTTAAACAAAACGAGGTTATCAAAATAAGTGGCATGGTTTTTAACCAACTCTTTTCATTTTTTTAATCATTTTCTTGGAAATATTCTACAACAATGATAAGATAATAATAATATATATATATATTCTATATACTAATATGTTATTATCTTAAATTAATAACCTATAACCATCTATTTTTCCATCAAAATGTAAATGAATCTGTCATATGTGTGTATTTTAGAGTACCACCTCATGAACCCATGTAATTAATTATCCATCAAAAAATACCTAATAGGGTTATAATTATAGATTTAATATATATACATATATGATATTAATGGTATTGTTAAAATTCATATAAATAAAATATAACATCCATTTTATTACCTTTCCATCTATTGAAAAATGATAACGTTTTTCATGCGTACAAGTGAACTACACCCTTCACGAAGAGATGTGATTCATTTTCAATCACCATATAATATGGATGATATATATAATTTTATTTAATTAAATAATATGGTATTAATGATTTATATCTCATTATTTAATGATAAATTAATACTTACCTTATTACCATAACTATAATTGAAAATTTTAAAATTTTCTCATTGGTATATACAGTCTACTATTTCAACTATAATTATATACATTCTTTTTCATGACAATATTTCATGTTTGGTTTTATTGTTATAAATAATATATAATTAAAAAAATTAGTTCATGATTATTATTATACAGATGATTTAATAATGACATCATTAACCATTGGTGACCTAGCTATGTCATTTTTAACTTATGATTTTGATATCTTTAAAACATACAACATGAACATAAATCATTATGTAATATAATATTACATGATAATAATAAAATATATAGAATAAACACTTGAAAATTTATATAATACATTAAATAATTATCATATGTTATTTATTGATGAAGATAAGTAATTTACAAGATTAATAGGTCTCGAGGTAAGGAAAAATTTAGTTAAAGTCATTATTTTAATTGTTTTAAATATTTATCTTTCCCTTCATTATCCTTATTATAAAAATTATTGAATGAGTTTATTTAAAATTAACTAAAATAATTATAATGAAAATATTATATATATTTTGACTTTAATTAAAAGTATTTTAAAAAAAATTATTTGTTACTGAATGTTTAAACATTGCTTTCAAAAGACAAATGGAATTTTTTTATAATGTATATGGTGTCGACAAATTTTCCCTCAAATAACACCATTTTATAATATTTTATGTCATTTAAAATAGATAATGATTTCTTTGAATAATATATATATTTCCCTTAAGATCTGGGTATTTTGTTATTGAAAATGGTATTAAAAAAATGCATGTGTAGTTCGTTATTTGATAGTGTTTTTCATAAGAGTTCAAAATATTTTTTCAAGGATTTTATGTTGAAAATTATAATAATAATAAAAAAATTATATGATGTTTCATAATTATATTCTAAGAGAGAGTGATCTAGATATAGGTTATATGAGTTGGTTATCCTAATACAACTTATACAAATGGCTGATCCTAACGCATCTTATAAGATGAGTGAGCCCCATTATATATCATCAATTCATTGGGTAATCTTCCTTATCTTCAGAGAAAATAAGGAGGGATTTAATTGATGTGGTATATCATATTGGTTTAATTAGGCTCCAGTTATTTCTAAAGTGGGTTATGAATATAATTCTCAAAGTCACATAAAATTAGTTTTTGTTTTCATGTTAATATTTCTAATTGTTATCTTTGAGGAAAATATATATATTCTTATCATGTGGATATATTTTTTTCATAATCTCATAGAATATTTAATAATGGTAAATATTTTATGGGGTTTTAGGTTTTTTATTAGTATAATATATTTAATTCACATGTGTCCCTTACTGATCTTTTTATGCTCAAGTCATTATTTAAATTATTTTCACAGGGTTTTAAGGATGAGTAGGGAAAGTGATTAGGTATAGATTAAAATTTTCAAAATATGTCAGGAATAAAAAATTTATATCATTTAAAATGTTTCATTTTGTATAAAACTGAATACTATATAGAAGTGTTCACTTTATAATATATATGTTTTTATTAATTATCTAATACTCTAAACCATAAAGATCATAGAAATATAAGAAAGATAATTGTTGACTAAAACTGAATATTATTTAATGAATTTATATTTTATCCATACATTCCATGTCCATAGCATGACTTGGAGGATACGTTTAGTCCCACTAAGTCCTTCACAAAATTAGTCATACTTACTTTGGTTTACTTCTTCATGAGACTTCATGGTGGTTAAAATATGACAACTGGATTGAGGAGTGGTTTCTATGGAACTCAAACGCACCAAGTGCAGGAATCCTGGGGGTGGAAGTCAAGTGAAGATTGGACCTCTATGGATCAGTATGTGAGCAACCCTTCGTGGATTGGAAATAGAGAGACCCTATGTGGATCGGAAGTAGTGCGACCCTAAGTGGATCACCAGCAGTGCGAACCATTGTGGATCGATAGTAGTGAGACCTAGTGTGGATCGAAATTAGAGAAACCCGGTGTGGATTGACAGTAGTGTGACCCTGTGTGGATCGATAGTAGAGTGACCCTATGTGGATCTACTGTAGAGAGACCCACTATGGATCGGTAGTTTAGTGACCCTTTGTGGATCTGTAGTAGAACCTATCAATAGAATAAAGTTATATAGCAGAAATCTAATCATCTTTATTCATGTTATCTAAGTTTTATACCTGGTCTGATATATCTTTTACTTAGTGATTTTTGATTGAGATCATGATTTTTGGTTTTTCCTTTGTGGGAATCTGAGAAACATTCGGGGGTTCGGGGTCCCTATTGAGTATTTTTATACTCACCCATACACGGGTTACACTTGAACCTTGTTGTGTCTTGTGCAGACGACCGAAAACATAATTGAGACTCAAGGATCTAGGGCTAGACAGTGCTCGATGGTGATTGACAGACGTTGTGAGTGGATGTGACGACATAAAATGAGCTACACCTACCCTTCAGGTAGGATCCTTGACAGACGACCTCCAGAGCACATTTTTCACTTTTTTTGTACTTTCATTCCATTTGAGCTTGTATACTGGCCCCTTTACATTCAGTACTTACTTTGAATCTTAGTGGTGGTTTTTATTTGTGGTTATACTTTCCCTTTTTATGTTGTGTTTTACATTTATGTAGTGAGTACATAGTCTATGTGTGTACAGGTTTAAAAGAAATTCATTCCCTTTTGGGGTATTCCTTTCTGGTTCTAGTCACCAATCCTTGGCCTATGGAAGGCAGTCTTGGGTTAGTCACAACACGAGCCCCGGGTGATGGGTCATGAAAAAGTGGTATCAGAGGAGTGGTTGGTTCTACTTGATGAACTAGAAGTCCATGTTTTCAATGAATCAATAGTGTTAAGTTCCTTGAATTTGGAATATAGTTCCGGGAGTCATGTCATGGTGTGGAGACCGACATATCCATACACAAGGACCCTAAATTCTAATTTTCAACATTATACACAAAACCACTATTTTTGTGCATCTTGAATTTTTTTCACTTGATCTCTTTTGAGTCAAATCCCCATGTATATCTTATTGACTGTGGTTCATCTATTTATTTATAGGATGCTTCTGCATGGATACCCATCGATGATTCTAGTGAGAGATCACTATGACGGCCCACCGAGTGATGAGGCGTCAGTGGAGGGCCCCCTTACAGTGATAGAACCTTCGGGTGGTGCACTAGAAGCACCACCACCTTTAGGGTAGTAGTTGACCACATTCCCACCATTGGATCTTGTAGGTCAACTGAGCATGTTTCATGAGTTCCAGATATAGAGTACTATGAGGTTTCGAGGCGAGATAGATCCATAGGTAGCTGAGGACTAGCTGGAGGTTGTGGCATGGGTTTTCCATTTGGTCGAGACACCAAAAAACCAGATGGTGATCCTAGATTCTAGTCTCTTTGAGGTCACAACAGGGGGATGGTGAAGATTGAAACTCCATAAGAATATGGAGATGACTCTTTCTTGGTTTAACATCGAGATCCTATTAAGGGAAGAGTTCGTACAAGCAACACTACACTCTGTGAGTATTCAGGAGCTACTACACATACAAGAGGTCATCAAGAAAGTTAGCCATTACTCGATGAAATTCACCAACCTCTATCTCTACTCCACCGACATGATATGAGACACTTTCTTCAGGGACCAAACCTTTGAGACGGGTCTCTGATGGGAGATCAGATTGTTGATTATATCACTCAACATCCTGAAACATGATGGAGTGTTGGAGTGAGCAATGTTGGTGGAGAGGTTCCTAACAGAGAAGGCATCGACGATGAGATCCACCACCGGACAATAGGAATCCGAGTTAACTACAACATGTAGTAGGCATATGAAACAGAGCCCCAAGAGTTCCAGAACTTCAGGAGGACAACCCTAGGAAGTAACGTCGGAGGTTCCGATCTCACAATGAAGAGGAGGTTAGTGGAGGAGTAGACAGCGCTAGTCATGCGATGAGCATGATCAGATGGCTTGTGATTTCCCGACCCACCGTACTGATGATAAACATGAGATTGACGGAACACTGAGGTGGTGATAGAGGATTGAAGGAGGAGGTTTATAGGGTGACAGACGCTAAAGAGGAGTAGGTTATGCAGTAGGCATTGGGCGACGGTTTGAGGTACTACCACCACCACTACCATGTGGTCTACCACGAACCCAGGGAGTAGGTGGACATGGACGAGATCAGATTCTGGTAGTAGAGGCCTATGACCACGACACTTCGGAGATGATTTTAGGTATGATATGTGTCAAATCCACCTTAGCTTCAGTTCTTATAGACAAAGGTTTCAGTCACTCATCATTTCCACTATTCTTATTCAGAGCTCAAAGATTTTGATGGAGTCATTGGCTCGGTCATTATGTTTAGAGACTCCTATGGGTGAGGATTCGATGATTACACACTAGTTGAGGCAGTTTGAGCTTACTCTAGGAAGCAATATTTTTGGTTGGAACTTCTAGTAGTAGTGTCAAGGCCATACGATGTCATCTTGTGTATGGACTAGCTATCCACAGTCCATGGTCAGAGCGACTGTTTAATGCGCAATGTGAGGTGTTTCTGTGAGGATGGGTCCATGTATTCCTTCACCTGTGAGAGGGAAACATTTTTAGCATAGGATGGACTTTCTCAGAGGAGGGTTCATCCAATCAATCATCAATTGACTAGACTTAACCTCGGTGTAGTGGATGAGAGGAGTCCAAGCTATCCATTTGTCTTGGACCAATTTTCAGATACCTTCCCTGAAGATGTTCTAGGACTATCGCCTCATAGAGATATAGACATTTACATCAACCTATACACTGAGATGACACATATATTTATTCCATAATATCAGATGGATCTTGTGGAGTTTTGTGAGTATAGGGTACAATTAGAGGAATTACAGAGAAATGGGTTCGTATGACCCAGTGTCGCCCCATGGGAAGCCCCGATTTTGTTCTCCAAGAATGCACATGTGTGTCTGAGGCTTTGTATGGACAATCAGTGCCTGAATTAGGTGACCGTGAAGAACAAGTATCCTCTTCTAGGGATTTATGACATCATTGACCAACTGAAGGGAGCATGGTGGTTTTTGAATATATACCTCAGATCAGGATATCATCAGCTCAAGGTAAGGGATGATAACGTACCGAACACAATAGTCATGTTTTGGTATGGCCACTATGAGTTATTGGTAATTCCTTTTGTCATGAAAAATTCTCTAGTAGTGGTCATGGAACTCATGAATTGGATCTTCGATCCTTAATTCGATCACTTCATGGTGGTATTCATTGAGGACATTTTGGTATACTCTATGTCAGAGGAGAAGCACTCCACATATCTGAAGATAGTTCTGCATACACTTTGAGAGAACCAGCTATATGGAATTATCTCAAAGTACCAGTTCTAGATACATGAAATCCACATTATGTGGCATGTTATCTTGGAGGCTGGAGTTGTAGTGGATCCGGAAAAGATAGAGGTAGTTCTTTCTTGGGATCCACCGAAGAGTGTGAATGAGGAGTAGTGTTTCTAGATATTGGCTGTGTACTACCAAAGATTTGTACCCAACCATTCCAGAGATGCAAAACCCTTTTCAGCTTTGATAAAGAAGGGTAAACCCTTCCTATGGAGGAAGAGACGACATTGAGTTTTCCAAGATCTGAGGAAAATAACGATGAGTGCCTCCATCTTGAGGCTACCAGAAGAGGGAGTTGGGTGTGTAGTATATAGTGAGACATCAGGGACTGGACTGGGATGTTTCCTAATGCATGAGTGAGTGGTTATCTCCTATGGATCATGACAGCTGAGGAAACATGAGCAAAACTACGTGACCCATGACTGAAAGTTAGCAGCAGTGGCCTTTGCATTGAGGATGTGGTGAATTTCATGATGGGAGAACTATTTACTGTCTACTCAGATCACAAGTGTCTTAGGTATATCTTCTCATAGAAGGAACTGAACCTGAGACAACAGTAATGGCTGGAGTTCTTCAAGAACTATGACTTTGATATAGTCTACACTCCTTGGAAGGGAAACGTAGTAGCATACGTACTCAATAGGAGGTCGGGTCTACACCTGCTGAGTGAAGTGAAAAAGTACCTAGGTAGGTTTTAGATATCCTTCATGGATAGTGATGAAGAATCTTACATCTAGTCTATGGTTGTCACTCCCACACTCCTTTATTGAGTTCAGGAGGCATAACATGGGGATGTTGACTGCGAGGCCCATAGTTCTCAGATATCCTACGGACAGGATCCTAATGGATTTTTATAGGTGTGGAGCTTGTCATCCTTTTAGAGGATGCACCACGATACCCGTGATGTTTCAGGAGGAGGTGTTGAGATAATTCCATACATCCACTTTGGCGGTACATATCAGTGTGGAGACGATGTACCAGGACCTCAGACATCAGTACTGGTGGCCAGGGATGAAGAAATCAATGGAGGAGCTTATTTCATAATGCCTCACTTGTCAGCATGTGAAGGATGAGCACCAGGTTCCATCATGTTTACCACAACCACTAGAGGTACCAGAATTGAAGTGGGATAATATCTCAATCGACTTCATGATGGGGTTACCACATATGTCCCGAGGCCACGACTCTATCTGGGTGATCGTTGACCGACTTTCCAACCCATCCCATTTTATACCAATCCGAGATTAGGGATCAGTATAGGACTAGGGACACCTCTATTTTCAAGAGATATTACAGATTAACTGGATTCCATAGTTGATCATTTCATACCCTAATGCTCATTTTATATCCTGGTTGTGGAATGGATTATAGGAGGCATTCGGGACTCAGCTACACTTAAACACCACCTTTTACCATCTGAAAGATGGTCAGACAGAGTAGACCATACAGACACTTGAGGACATTCTTCATACCTACATCCTTGATTTTTTCCATAGTTGGGAGAACCACCATCCACTGGTGGAGTTCGCATACAACAATAGTCATCACTCCTCCATCGGCATGGCACCATTTGAGGCATTGTACGAGAAAGCATGTTGATCACCTCTATGCTGGATAGACCCTAGGGAGTCAGCACTTATGGGTCTAGAGTTGGTATAAGCTTACAATGAGAAGGTGTAGGTAATCCAGGAGTGGATGAATAATTCGCAGAGTATGAAGAAGTCTTGTGCCGACAGAAGATGGAGACCCTTGGATTTTGAGGAGGGTGGTCTTATTTTCCATCATGTCTCATCCCAATGAGGATTGCATAGATTTGGATAGGGTGGTAAGCTATCTATTTGGTTCATCATACCTATCTAGATCCAGAACCAAGTTGGCGAGGTGGTGTACCACCTAGCTCTTCCACTAATGATGCACCATGTGAATAATGATTTCTATGTGTCATAGATGAGGAGATAGATGCATGATCCATCATCCTTCATCGACTAGGGAGAGATGAACATTGAAGACGTGCCGATATTCACGGAGATTCCAGGGTAGATAGAGGTTCTAAATGAGTGGGTCCTATGGGGGTGGTCGATTCCTCTCGTGCGAGTTCGGTGGTTGCACGAGAACCTCCTGGAGAGCACATGGGAGTGGAAGGCTCAGATCCGTGCTCAGTACCACCATTTTTTTCTTATCTTTTATTATTGATTTTAGGGACTTAAATACCTAAGGTGGGGAGAATATAAAGACTCAAAAATTCCATATTTATTTTTTAATTATATGTAATTATTACGAGACTATTATAATCGATAGCACGTGATTCCAAGGCCTTGAGTGCCCGGAACGGAATTTTGAACTTTTTGTATGTTGAATTTAGTAAATGTGCGAGTGTGGATTTATATCGTTTGAAATGGTGATCAGATTAAATATCTGAGGGTACTATTGAATTCACAGTACCAGGATTCTCTTAGGCGAAGCAAAACTTTAGCCGACAGGGGTCGGAAAAAAAAATATAATTTCTGGACATTCGAAAAAATAAGAAAAAAATAACTAGGAGTTATTTTATTCTTTCTACAACCATTGAGTGACGGATGGTGGAACCACAGTGTAATGATGGAAATTAAATAAGAGACATTTAATGAAACGTCCCATTGGATGTGAAACTGCAACATTTGTGGATTAAAGGTTCATTAATTTCTGTTCATTAATAAACCATATTAATGAACACAACATGGTGCAGTTTCATTTATTTAATCAAACCATTGGCATGGGAATTGTGAACAAAAAGGAGGAACCTATGATCAAACACCGATGAAATTATTCTCTAATGAAGAATGCTGGATGGATGACCACCATTGGGGGAATCAATCTGCAGATCAAAAAAAATGATGAAAGATTTCGAACACAGATTTCTTTCATCGTCTGTAACTGATTTCACAGAGTCCAGGTAGGAGGTTTTTATGATTTATGTTTCCTCTCATCCCATTCATGGAAAATACAATGAAAGAGAACCAACTGACTAACGGGTCAATCCACGTCTTGTTTGTTCTTGTGGGTGGTTGTTGCATGGCCTTAATTTGGGGAATTGTTATTTCTGATTGATGATTGTTATCACCCCTTGTTAGAATAGTAACTCCGATAGTGTGGGTGAATATGAACATGCTCTGAACCACCACCCTCCCCCCCCCCCCCGCCATTTTCGGTTTATGTGCATTCTTTGTGAGAAACAGGGAAATGAGGCGGAAATACAAATTTAAGAGCCTCACAATGAAGGCAACAACCAGGGAGTCCCGTAGGTGCAGATGGGAAAGATAAAAGACCACAAGAGCATCTCTAGTGTCCCACGGAAGCAATCACCTATGTAGCACCACCGACATGGTAGTGCTGGAAACCAGGGGTAGAAACTGGATGAGTCGGCTACATGGAGGAGAGGTGCTCATACGTGTCGTGGTGCCAGGAGCTGCGTCCAGTCAGGCAGTAGTGGGTCGAACGACGTGGCGCCGTCACGCCGTGCGGGGAGAGGAGGGGGCCGCTCGGGCCACTCCTCTTGACCAACACCCAGCTCCAGTTGGCCATTTCAGAATGGGGGAGGCACCCCGTTGGTGCCATCAGTTGTTCTAATCAGACGCATATTGTCCGGTCAGTGTTTCCAGCAACCAGCTCGCATCCACGCGGGATGGGTTTTCGAAGCAGGCTAGACCCGCCGACCGGGCCGAACCTGCGAGTCAGGCCTGACTCCTGAGAAGAGACGGGTCTGCCAACCGAGAGGGACCCGCTGGCTAGGCCGGACCCATTGGTTGGGCCAGACCCGCGGGCCCAATTGGTCGGCCGAGCCAGACCCCTATCGGACCTAACTGATCCTTTTTTTCTAACTTGGGCATATCTCGCAAACGGGTATCTGATTAAAGATCCATCAATGACGTGAGGACCCTCATGATAAGGCGGTCCTTTTTAGGTAATCCACCTATGTTTTGGATGATGCTGGACTATGGTCGAGTTGGATCAGACTCAAATTCAATTGGGTCCTATTTACCTATTTTTCTATATATTACAGACCGAGTGTCCGATTGATGTGCTATTTTCCACGTTGGAACCCTTATGATAGGGTGGTATTTCAGGTTACTTTTTCGTGATACTTTGTGGTAGCTGGAATACGAATAGTTGCTTATGGAGCAGTTTCTTAGGCACTCAAGTACACAATGTAAAAGAATCTTGTTACTGACTCTCATTTGAAGAGCGTCCCTCTGTGGATCTATATTAGTGCAACCCTTCGTGGATCAGAAGCAGTGCAACCCTGTGTGGATCAGTAGTAGTGTGATCATATGTGGATCGCTAGTAGTGTGAACCTATGTGGATAGAATGTAGTGTGGCCCTCTATGGATCGACAGTAGTGCCACTCTGTGTGGATTGATAGTAGAGCGCCCCTCTGTGTATCAATAGTACCGAGGCCTTATGTGGATTGATAGTAGAGCGACCCTGTGTGGATCGATGGTAGAGTGACCCTGTGTAGATCGACAGTTCAGTGAACCTTCATGGATCAGTATAAGAACCTCTCAACAGAATAAAATTATGTATCTATAGACTAATCATCAATATTTCTATTATCTAAGTTGTATACGTAGTGTGAGCAGTATTTTACTTAGTGCTTTCTGATTGAGATCGTGATTTGTGTTTTTCCTTTGTAGAATTCTGAGAGAACTTCATGGGTCTTTGGTCCCTATTGATTATTGTTAAACTCACCCCTGCACGGGCGTCACTCGTACATTGTTGTGTCTTGTGAATACAAAAAACAACATAACTAAGACTCAAGGAGCCATGGATAAATGGTGGTCATAGGTGATTGCCAGACGTGGTGAGCAGTAGTGATGAAAGATGATGAGTTGTACCTACCCTTCTGGTAGGATCCTTGCCGGACAACCTCTGGAGCACGTTTTCCCTTTTTGTTATACTTTCTTTCAAGTTGGGCTTGTATAATGGAACCTTTACATTCAGTACATACTTTTACTCTTAGTGGTGGGTTTTAGTAGTGGTTATACTTTCCCTTTTTCAGTTGTGTTTTACTTGAATGCCATGTGTACCAATTATCTATTTCTACAAGTTTAAAGGAAATGCATTCCCTTTTTGGGTTATGGCTTTTTTTGTACTAGTTTTCAACCCCTGGCCTATGGAAGTCGGGTTTGGGGTAGTCATGATACAGGCCCCGGGGGACCGGTCAAGACAAATTGGATGAATGTTCGTAGTTAAAAAATATTATATAATTTAATAAAATATTCATTCGAATGAAATATCCATAATGTCTATTTTTATAAATATTCATTACTTTGACATTAATATTATCAATAAAAAAATAAAAAATTAAGATAAAATATTTTATTGTTTCTCTAATATGTCATGGTTATCTAGAAAACTATTGATCACACTATTTATCTCAAATAATAATTTTTAAATATATTAATAAATTTTATTTGAATTTTCTATTAATTAATTACTTCTTACATCAACATCACACAAGAATATAATGTAATTATTTATTGACAAAAAATTTCAAATAAATTACCATGATGAAGTTAAAAATTTATCTTTCAAAATATAGTTTATTCTTGAACCTATGTAATGGATGAAAACCTAAAAAAGTTTTACAACTATTACAAACAAGAATGTGACATTTTTTACATTTATAAAAAACAATAGTGTGACATGTGTGGCCTAATTTTGTAATTATTTAGTTCTTATAATTTTATTTTTTCCCTAAATTACCCAATTTACCCTTTAATTTGGTAGTAAATATTTCTATGGTTACTATTCATATTGTCTAAACACAAAATATAATTATTTAATAAATTATGACCCATTGATTCCAAATATTGAATTTATTTTTGAAAATTCAAAATACATATGTGGGAGAATATAATTTAAAATTCAACAATAAAAACAAAATGGGAAATATATTTTTCTCGAAAAAAACAATTTTAATGGAAAATTTTTAATAATGAATTATTCACTAATATAAAGTTCAAGAATAATAATTTTATTATTTTGAATAAATATTATGTAATGAAAATTTAAAACCATTCCAAAATATTATTTTCATTTTTAAATAAATTTTAAAAATACATTTTTCAATAAAAAATGTTTTTTTTCTATTATAAGTAATATCTATATTTTTAGAAAATCCCAAAAATTCAACCTAAGATAATTTTTGAAAAGATGCATTAAAAAATGAAATTCAATTTTTCAAATACCTTTTTACAAATTTACAAAAATTAGTTATAATAATCACAAATAAAATTGATTTAAAAATTTTTTTACTGAAAATTTATTATTTTAAACAATAAAATGAATTCTTTTTTGAAAATATTGTACTTATATAAAAACAATTAATTAGTAAAATATATATGATTAGGAACGTTATAAATTTTATAAGCACGTTAATTCTGCTAACTCAAACCAGTTTATTAGCAAGGTTATAACAGTCACAATTGAAAATATAAGATTCCATTGTTTATTTAAGATTAATGCGGAGTATCTTCTATGTTATCAAACATAGTATTCCCATTTTAAAAAGGGGATGTTAAAAGTAATATTATTTTAACGGTATGAAATTTTGTTTCACGTGGTGGTCCAAAACTGCTTCACTATGTTGGGGTTCAGTAGACCTATCCATACTAGAAAGTTAATTAGTCTTAACTTGAGTCAGCTTCCCAAATATAATTATAATTCATGGAGTTCTATCTCATGATTTAGATCCAGCTCCAACTCCATCATCATCTTTATTCATAGGAGGTAAATCC